>CM076574.1:226297439-226936519 GCA_034641835.2 Pinus albicaulis
CCATCTTTGTACATATTGGAGAGATCCCTCTCCGGATTCAGGAGGGCTAGATCCTAGAATCCCAAATTTGGTTGAAATGATGTTAACTCTGTGATCGGACTTTTCCAATCTTGCTTATTAGGAAATTTGACTTAACCTAGAAAACAATAATTCAAAGAAAGGTTCAAGGACAGAGTTTAGACAGTCTCAAATAAGTAGGGCTTGCCATGAATCATATTTGTTAACCAACATATTAATCCATAATTGAAATAAACAATCATGGAGAGGTTTGAGGAGTAGTTAAGAATTCCTCAAACACACCTAGTAGAGGAAAACATCAAGGCCATAGCAAACACGAGGACTAAGGTGATTCAAAGAGCATTTCTCAACCTATAATTTTCTATTCTATAGCAACTAAGAAGAATGAAAGATAATTATAACAAGAAAACATAAACAAATTAAGAAGACATCACCATTAACCAAGCTTATGAATCCTGCAAACAAGCTTCTCCATCATCAATCCAAGCAATCCATTCATCATCTTCACAAAACCAATTTCTTCTCCAAGCTCATAAAAACCATGTATTTCTCTCCAAGTTCATCAAAAGCCAACATTTACAATGAAGCCCTCATGCTCTATTTATCTTAGCAAGAGAGGGAAAAAACCCTAAATATGGTAGGAAAATGTCAAATTCACTCATAAATGTTGTTTATGGCCAAGAGACCATGCAAGACCCAAGGCACATAATATCCTAAGAAATAAATGCCATAATAACTATTTGCACCTAATTCTAGAGTGTTTTTCCTCAAAAAAATCAAAAATATCATTTTTCAATAAATGAGTGTGTTTTTTTTACTTTTGGTCCAAAACACACTTAGACAGTCCATTTGCGCAGTGCCACTTCAGCAGAAAATAGGGTCTTTTGTGACTAAGTTTTGGACCCCTTCTCGATGTTGGATTTGGCTCCGTGATGGCTCGTTGAAAAGCCTGATGGGTCTCCTTTCCATAAATTCTTGTTTTTTTTTTATCCAGATTATGTAGCCCAACAAAAAATGAAAAAATCTCCAAACTATCATTTGCGTAGTGCCAGGCCCAAAACATTGGCAGAAAGGTGAAAAAAGTGAGGTTTTTTGACCTTTTGAGGGGTCAAACCTATTCCAAATCTTCTAAAATTTGGTGAGCATGATGTACAAGTTGAGAGAAATAAAAAATGTCAAGTTCTCCTCTCGGGGTTGCTCTATGTGTGTGCATAGCACTAGTGGCACTGTGCAAATGAGCCTAAAAAATCTCAAAAAACAAAAAATGTGCCAAATCCTCTCAAAATTGGTGGAGAGCCTTCTTAAAGGATTTTGGATACTTGTTGAGAAGCCTCACCCAAAACTCCAAGGATTTCATGCTCTTTTTCCTCCTTTAGGTTTCGGACTTCAAGGAGGGCTTCCTTTATTTTGGCACAAACAAGCTTGAGATTCCTTGCATAATATTTTGTCATCGTCCTTTATAGGTCCAAACCATAATTTGCCTTCTTCAACTTGCTCTCTAGTTGCAAGTTTTCCCTCTCAAGCCATGACTCCTGATCATGTTCAATTTCTATAGCAAGGAGTTCAGTGAGGGAAAGTTTCTCTACTAGGGAGGATTCCTTTTCTTTCTATTTTTCCAATGCTTTCCTTGGTCCCATGGTTCTTGGCCTCTTCTTAGGTTGTTCCTCTTCACCTTCAATTTCTTCATATGGGCCCATGAATTCTTCTAGTTTGACTTGTGCTCTTTGGGCTTCTTTCTGGGCTTTGAGTGCTCTAGCCTCATAGATGGCTTACTGAGCACTCATTTGCTTGTTTTTCATTTGATAGAAGTGAATGGCAACCTTTTAACTCTCCAACTCAGCTTCTAGGTCTTTTATTTGCGCATTATTTTTTTGGAGGAGGGAGGTTTAAATTATTGTTTCATTTTCTTCATCACCGTCTATATGGATAAGCTCAAAATCCCTTTCTACTTCATGATACTCTTCTTCTTCCTTCATCTATTTCTTAACCTTGTCAATTGGCAGATTTAAGGTAGATGGCATGGCCCCTTGCCCTTTAGAGGCAACAAACACATGCCTTGGCCCTCTTTTGTAGGTATATGTGAGAGGAGTGATGATGGTTTTGGTAGTGTCCTTATCTTGGCTGCGACCCTTGATGTTGTCATCAGCTCCTTCACTTTCACTATTATCTCCATCAGTCACCTCATGCTCAATTTGATCACTACATTCCTAAATTTCAGCACCATCATTATCATTACATTCCTCACTTCCTCTAATGTTGTCATCTTGGTCTTTGACTCGATCACCAGCCTATATATTTTCATCACTTAGGTTTTGTTCATAATTAGGGTGCTTTTACTCATCATCCTATGTATTGTGTTCACTTTTATCACCACTAGAAGGTTGATTTGTGTCATGACTGTCATGACTTTCGTGTTTGATATCTTTATCATCACTGACTATCCTATCAGTGGCATTTCCTTGGTCACTATCCCCATCATGAATTTTCTCACTGTTTCCATGCTCAAACACATTTTCCTCTTCACTTCAACTTCCTCATATTTACCACTGCTAAGATTACTGTCCTTTTCATTATCTATTTCCATGGACTCTGTTCCATTGTAATCTCCTTCATTTTCAATAGCAAACTCATCTTCATTGTGATCTTCATACTCTGTTTCTTCATGACCCTCATCACTTTCACCTTGGTCATCACTTTGTTCATCATTACCAGACTTTTCTGCATATTGGGATGAATCATTTGTATCTTTACCATCACTCCCCCCTTCTGATTTGTCACTTTTTTTGTCTTCATGACTTCCATGTTCATCTCCCTCTTCCTTGTCATCATTACCCTCCTGCTCTTCTTCGTTAGTCTTTGTCTCTACCTCACTAATTCCATCATCTCCATTGTCATCTTCTCACTCATTATTTCCATTGTCATCCTCTTCATTTGATCCATCAATAGAAGGTAAAGGAGGGAGATTTTCTTAGGGTGAGGGTACTTGTGCAGATGAGGAAGGAAGATTTGATTGATGAAGAGGCTGTGGGTTTGTAAAGGCTTCATGGTTTATGAAAACATCCCAAGGTGTAACATGCTGCTCCAACTGATGAAAGACCACCATCTTGATCAGGGAATGGTGGAATAAGATATGCATTTTTTGTGTGGGATTTCTCCTTAGGACAACAAAAAACATTTTCATAATGATCCTATAGAGATAATAGGGTAGGTTGAGTGCCTTAACTCCTGTGAAATGCATGAGGAGTCTGAGATGATAGGTATAGAGTCTGGAGTACCTCCCCTCACAGGTGAAGTACTTCATGATAATCAACATCAAGGAGGCATATCTATGCTTGAGGTGTGAGAATTGAAAGATTGTTTTGCTACCTCCTCTATACCTTGTTTTGACGAAGGGCTCAAATAAATCTTTGTCTAACTTTCCTTTTTAAACCACTTTTCACCTATAGAAGGGATAATAGTGGCTTCAGATATGGCACCTGATAAAATCTCAAACTTTACTCTTGCAAGGTCTGAATGTTTGTTGTGTAAATTGAGGATGAAGATCCTTGTAAGCTTAGGATGGCTCTTCACTTGTTTGACCTTCTCACAAAACTAAAAGATCCTTGTATTATGAAAGCATGACAAGATTCTAGGAGAGGAGGTGATGGCTATTGTACTGTGGGGCTCCAACCTGTTCACTTTCCCTCATTTGTGCTTTGGTCTTGAAGGCCTTTGATCACCTTCACTACCACTATTGTTTTCAACTCCTGACATAGTGATAGGAGAGATGGTTTTGACAATTTTTAGGGTTTTTTGTAACAAGGTGAAAAAATGATGATGAGGTCAATTTTGGCAAATGAGGGGTGTTGAGGTTAGGGTTTTTAGGTTTTGAGTGGCTTTAGAGCTTAAGGAAGTTGTTCTCTCAGATGTGTTGGTAGACACCCTAACTAACCTACCTTTATATGATATCAAACTGATTGCAAGAGGGCATTTAAGCACATATGTTCATTTGCATATCGGGCCTAGGGTTTACATACCTAGGGTTTTAACACTCAAATCCATAGAGACCAAAATTAATTTGAAAAATTGATTGGAGACAATGATATAGCATCACTTACCAATTCTTAGCCTTTTCACAAACCCTGGAGGTAGCTCAGAGAATGAAAATTTGATTTAGGGCAAGGGATTTTGACCTTTGCACTTTTCTGGCATTTTCGCAGTGCCTCTACTCATGTTGTCAGGTCAGGCTGTTTGTGCAGCACTGACAGGGTCTACAAGGAAGTTAGTGGAGCGCTGGTGTGATAGGCAGCTTCTACAGGCCTTCTGGGTGAGTTAGGTGGTCAATTAGCATAGCGCCGGTTGAGATAGGCAGCTTCTGCATGTCCTCTGGGCAAGTCGGGCAGTCTGTTTGCTTAGTGCCCGGGTGATTTGTGCAGGAGTGTCGGGTGAAGTGATGGGCCTGTGCGTCCTAGGCGAGTCGGGCATGTGTTTGTGCAGCGCCTATGGTTATCACAGCGCTGGGGGTTATTTGCGTAGCACCCTGTAAATTAAAATGGGAGAAAATCCTGTTTGCATAGCGCCTTCGATTTGCGCAGTGCCCTGAAACTTGACCAAAAATGACTAGAAAAAATTTGTTTTTGTTCCTTGAGCATTTTTTCTCTCTTTCAAGGGTAGAAATGAATTTGAAGTGTAACAAAAAAGCACCTTTAAATCTCTTTTTGAAACACAATTTCATGATCAAACCCACTTTTCTAATGTTTGTTCCTTCTCTTACTTTTTCACTGACTTTTTGGTCTTTTTGTCCTGTAGGTGGCAGAACTCTGAGAAAAAGGTTTTTTTTCCTTTGCTGGAGCATCTTGATGTTTCCCTTGGATTGAAAAACTTTTTAACAAGCTTAAATTTTGCCTCTTACCCACATTTGGAAATATGAACCAATTCTTAAAAAGAAAAGGTCATTTTGACAAATTTTTGAGGAAAAGGCATACAGTGAAATTAGTGCTCTTTTTTTATGGTTTTGTCCAATTTATCCTTTTCATAAATTTCAACACTTTTAAACTGTAAAATTGTGATTATTTTGGCATTTTCACCTTGGAATATTTAGTCCTACATCTTTTATGCCTTTGATTGTTTGGTGGATGAGATTGAAGAGAAGAATTTTGACCTTCTTTCAACTGAAATTCTGTCATGTTTTCAATCTAAAGAAGTGAAAACCTCTTGGTCTGAAAACCCTAGCAGCTGGTATCAATAACTCCTTTATTCTTTATATGTGCCATCATCATGAGATACATCAGGTTTGTTTGATGTTATCAATCTTCCTATAGGTATCCATCTTTGACAATCCTGCAGAATTGTTACTCATGGCTAACTATCTTTTGTAGAATATAATTTTGATAAGGAAACCCTTATTGGAGGCTTCTATACTTTGTTTTAGACTAATTACATGTTTGTTCCTTTGACCATTTTGACAGTGATATATCTCTGGTGGGAAAGGTTAGTAATTTAAACCATTTTGTGTCTCCCCTTGGCCATTTCTATTTTTGCAGGTGCCCACAAAACATTTTCCTTTGTCGCTGTCCCTTTTTTGGAGTTTGACATCTCTTTTCTTCAACAGTGAACTTATGTTTAGCATGATTTATTCCTTGGAAACTTCACCTCATTCTTGCCTTTATTTCGATCATTTTGAAAATCCTCTAATTGCATTTGGAAACTCAGCCTCTTACATTGATACCCTTTATCACTTTCTCCCTTTGGTGCAGTGAAATAATGCTGCTTTGAAAAAACCTATAGGGTACCTTGGATGTCCTTTGAATGCCATCTACTTGTTTATGAAGGAGGACTTATCATCTTCACTTGAAATTTTTAATCCATCTTCCCAAAATCTTAGGTTTTAGGGCTTTTTAGAGAAAAGTAAACAATGTTGTCTTCTAAGTTCTCTATAGCCCTTTCAATTTCATTCATTTTTGTTCAGTTTACCTCACATTTTTCCCTTATTCACCCATGACTTCTGAAAATATTCAATGAGTATTTGGATGTGTTGAGGTGCCTTATGTCCTTGCGTTCCTTGTGATGGTTCTTTGCCTAGTACACTGTCTTGTCAATCAACCATAAAAACCCTAATTTGTCTTTAAAAATAGGCCTGTTGCCTTTCTCTTTGCTGTGGATATCTTATTGTGATGATCTCACCCTATTACCTTACCTCTTGCTAGGCTGATGGCCATCTTGATATTTTGCAGAAATGTGAGAAAAGGTAGTTGTCCCTTGCAGAATTTGTGCTTTAGGCCAAGGAAGCCTTTCTTGAATGACCCTTTGATCAGTTCTAGACAAAGTCATTTGTTATTTTTCTTCTTTGAATGTAGTCTCTTTACACAGGAAAAATTGAGATTTTTAGGACACCAAAACCACCCTATGACCGGTGAAACCCTAGGTGACCTAGTGGAATGTTCCTTAGACTTGGTTTTTGACTGAAAACTGTTTTTATGGACTTATGTATTGAAGATCCAAAATCCAATGTACTTGATTTATCTAAAGTGCCTACAAAGACAATCTTGAGACCATCAATGCTTGGGGCATTTTTGGAGAGGTAGGAGAGATGGTTGTTTGGTGGCCCTAGGCAGCAGTAGAGGGGTTTTTAGGCCAAAAAAAAAACAGAATATTGAGGTCAAAGGTGACACAATAGAGACAAAAAGAGTGACATGAGCCCATAATGCGTCTTCTGGGGTGGGTGAGCTGAGTTTGACATGATGGGATGATGAAATAGTGAAAAAATTATCTTAAGGATGATGAAGCTAGTGAGATTTCTAGAACTCACAATGTTCATGAACTTTGTTTCTAGAAATCTAGGGCAATAATTTAGTCATCTACAAAGGAAAAATTACTGATGACTAACATGTGCCATTAGTTTCTATTTTTGAACTGAATCTTTCTGAGGAAAAAATGCTATTCAGTTTTCCGCAAGATATTTCCCTTTTTACATTAAAAAACGAATAAAACTACCCCTTGGGAAAGACAAATCGTTACCCTAGGCATTAACACTCCCTTTGCATGGCTAGGGTGCGTTATAACTTTGCCTAGCTATTTCTAGGGTGTGTTACCTTCACAAAAATGGGTCTTGTCTAGGTCATTTTATTCCTTCCATGTTACCTTCTCCTCTGAGTTGATGAGGATTTCATTTTTTCCTGTAAAACCCACTAGCATAACAACCATGCAAGATTTTCTGTTGGGTTGGAGGCATTGTGGAGTCATGACATGGTATTCAACTCCACCTATCATAGATGTGCACCATTTAACCATTGAATGTTTAACATATTTTATTATAAAAATCTATACACATGTCTGAGAGACCTATATTCAGTACCATTCTCACTAATAAAATTAATCCACCCTTAATAAAAACCAAAAAATTTCTATTTATTTTGATTTTTGATTTTTTGATTTTTTTCCAAATATATCATTTTTTTTTCTACAATTTGAAAAACATAGTAAAAACAAGTTACAACATCTATCTCCACCCAAGGATAGTTATTTATAATGAAGCAATAAGAACCGTAGATTAGGGCGTTCACCTTAGGGATGGAGTCATGTTATATCTGAGAAAATTACAATGAATAACTCACCAGTTATTTACAATGGACAAGCTGGTATTTACATTGGAAAATTAAAATATATAACTATAAAAATAATGCTTCAAGTACTCCCCATTAACACGTACTTGAAGTAGTTCTCTGTCCAAATATTCTAAAATGAATGCATTATTGGATTTGATTTCTACTATTCTAAATGGACCAAACCATAGAGGATCAAATTTACCATGTTTTCCCTTATCCTCTCTTCTCACATCCCATCTAAGAACCAAATATCCAAGCTAAAAAATAATATTTCTAGCTTTTATGTCAAAAATCAGTTTCATCTTCCCTTGATAGCTGATTAAATACTCCCTGACATTTTCTATATTTTCATTCAATTCCACCAACTAGTTCATCCTTCTAGTTAGTGCATTAGGTTCCTCTTCAGCATCTTGAAAGAGTGCAACAACTAGTTTTTCTAATTGATTGGGAAATAAAGAAACTAATCCATATACCAACTCAAAAGGTGACTTTCTATTCGACCTCTTAGTAGTCACCTTGTTTTCCCATAAGGAAAATTTTAGCCGAGAATTCTAATTTTTCTTATTTTCTGTAATAGTTTTCATAAGTATCCTTACCGGAGTTTTTTTTTAAGATTATTCTAGCCCATTTACTTGAAGATGATAGGTGGTAGAATGTGAGAGTATTACATTATTTTTCTGCAAAAATCAATCAAATATGCATACCTGAACACTTGAGCATTATCTACCACGAACTTCTTTGGACAACTAAATCTAGTGAAAATATTCTCCTCCAAAAATTTAACTATCACTGAATCAATTTCCCTCCTGGTTGGAATAACTTCCACCCATTTAGTAAAATAATTTCTACCTATTAGATTCCATTTGTGTTGTCCATTGGAAGGTGGATTTATTTCTCCTATAAAATCCAATTCCCATTATCTAAATGGTTCTTCAACAAACACATGAATCAATGGTAAAGGTGCCAATTTCTTCTTTTCAACAGACATTGGCCATTTTTCAAAACTTCTCACTTATCTATAAACATCTAAAACAAAGAAGGCTAGTAGAAACCAACTTTCAAAATATTATGTGTTGTAACTTTCCAATTATAATGGCCACCACAGAGACTTCCATGATACTAATTAAAAATTTCTATAGTCTCCCCTTTTGTCAAACATAGCAACAAAATACCAATAAGATATTTCCATTACAACCTACCATTTGTTATTACATAAATTTGGGCTTTCAATCAGAGAGCTTTGTACTTTGTTCTATCTAAGGAAGTTGGGCAGCAAAGAAAAAATAGATAATAGACAATATCTTTATACCATTCAAAACAAAGGTACTTATATTGAATTTTGTTATCAAATTCTTTCTCCTTACATTTTTCTTCTACAATTTTTGATTTAGAGACTTCAGCTAGCAAATTAAATCCCATAGCTTGACAACTGGCCTCTGTCAATATCTTTTCTAGTCCTTGTTGCTTTACCAACTTTGTTGGTTTGATTTCCATATCATACTCTTGAATAATTTCTATCCACTTTCCCCTTTTCCTATCACTATGACTATGAGTTATCACAATGTCCTTAACAACAACATTACGAAGATATGCAGTGATCTGAGACTAGAGAACATAAATTATAAAGGTGTTCAATGTTTTAACCAGAGCATAGGCTTGATTTTTCTAGAATGTTATACTTCAACTCTGCATCCCTTAACACACCGCTAAAAAAATGTACTGGTTCTTTCTTTTTATCTTGATTTATCTGCAAAATTATTGTTGTTACAGTAAAATGAGAAGAAAATGAAAATATTTGAAAATATTTTTTATAATCAGGACTCACCAATACTGGAGCTTCTCCAAAATATTCCTTGATTCTTGCAAAAACTTCTCTCGCAACTTGGTCAATTTAACTTCTGCATCATTTTTCAACATATCAGTGATTTCCTTCACAATCTCTGCATAATTTCGGATAAATATCCTAAGGAATTTTTTTTTCCCAAAAACTCTGGATTTCCTTTTTTATCCTTGGTATAGGTATATTCTTAATTGATTCTACCCATTTAGGATCAATCTTACTCCTTTCCTTGGTAAAAATTGTATGTCAAAAGTAGAAAATAAATTATCCACTAAATCCTACACTTCATTTCTATAGGCTTTAAGCCTCAGATGCTTGGTCTTACATTTATTCTTGACATGTTTTACATTCAATTTAGAGTCCCCAAAAATAGAAATACATTGCATTCTTATGTTTTTAGCAACTTGTATACTAAGAAATAGAGCCTCAAATTCAATAATATTTTTTGTGGAGTCAAACTCTAGTTTATAAGAAAAGGGAATCATATGACCTTTAGGGTAAAGAAGAAGAACCTCAACTCCATTCCCTTCTTTTAAATATGCACCATCAAAATAAAGCTTCCAAACTCCACTAACTACTACCTCCTTGCTTTGAATTGTTGAAGGAACCTACACTTTTGTATCTTCACCAATTTCTTGATATTCTTGTAACATAAAACAAGAAAAATCATTGTGTTCTTGATTATAAATAGGAGAATTAATTTAACGCTCCTTGGTAATAGTCTTCACAAATTTGGTTTCCCAAAACAACCTCCTTTCTTCCCTACCAAATATTGGAATGATAGCATATGTAAAATCTGGTTTGATAACTTCTCCAAATTTGTCTCCCTGGGACCTAGAAAGTAACATTCCAGATCGAGATGAAATATGTGCAACAAAAACATCCATTACAATGCTTCTAGTTGGAATTTGAGCCAATGAAGCCACCAAATATTTAACAAGCCCCACACATTTGACCCTTTTTGAATCAAAATAATATAAGTCCTTGTAATGTTTTGTAATCCACAAATTAAGCTGCTTCATAACTTAGAGAGTCATTAAATTATGAGAACCCCTGGATCCAATATACAATTATGAATAATAAAAGTGTGCATCTGAAGAAAAATGTAAAAAGGAGGAGTGGAAGAATACTATTCTTCCACATGAGGGCCAAACATTATCACTGGCCTTTCTTCTTGTAAATTAAATGCACCAGCTGAGTGATTATCTCAAGATAAATTTATGAAATTAGAAACCTATTTTTTGTAATCAGGTGTCTTCAGTAATTCAGTTAATGGAATTGGAATTTTTATTTTCTCTAATTCTTTCTATAAATTAAAAGAATGAACCTCCTTCACAATTTTTAATTTCTATTCTTCAACTAAATTCTTCTTTGGCACATTTTTTGAACTTCCAACATGTTGTTGGGATGATTTCTGCAACATCCCTCTGTCTTGCTTCCTTCTTGAACTCTCCCCTTGATGAATTTTTCCTATTTGGACTATATTCAGTGGCTACTTTCCTTTATCATTTTGTTTTGGTGATTGCTGCAGAAATACTTGATTGGATTGTTCTTCCACATGGTCTTGAGTTATTTATCTCTTACTCAACTTGAGATCATACCTTTTATGCAATTATGCCTGCACGAAATCTGTGAACCTTTTACAATATTCTTCAATTTCTTTATCATATAAAGCAATTTGAGGTCCCAAATTTGAATCTTCATTAATGACTATTTCTCCTTGTTATTCAGACAAAGTAGAATAATGCTTTTCTTGCATTTTAAGAGTCTCCTCTACTTCTTCTGGTTCATCTTTAATGTATAAATGTGGTTGCACCTGATCCTGATCCCTTTTCTCTATCTACATAATTTGAAACGGTTTTCTCTTGATATAAGGATTAAAATTTCTATTTTGTATTTTTTTAACCTTCCTCAGAGGATTTTTATTTTCCAACTCTAATTTTACTAGATTATTGGATAGATTTATGATAACTTTAGTCATTTATTCTTGCTACTACTCATGAGAATCTATACGTTGACTATCATGATTAAATTCCTCATTTACCTTATTTTTATCTTCAGCTTGATATTTTTGTTCAGTATTTCCTACAACAGATAAATTAGATTCAATTTTTAGCGCATCAGTCTAGATTTCGTCCAAAGTAGGAGATCACCTTTCTCTCAAAGTAAAACCAAAATTAGATATAGATTATTCTACAAACACCATTTTTGCACCAACAGGTGGTGGTTTTTTTTCTACAGGAAAGCTATTATATAAATTATTAAACCTCTTAATAAATTCATCTACATCTTCCTCTAATTTTCTCTTTATTGCATTAAACTTAGTTAGAAAATAACTATGATCATTCTTTTCACCCCATCTCGTTATAAATGCATTTTCTAATTCTTCCCAAGTATTTATAGAATTAGAAGGAATGGTTTTAAACCATTTTCTTGCTTTTCCATATAGTGACTGCAAAAAAAGCCTCATTACCATTTCCAAGTACTCAACATTCAAATTTTCTGCAAAGGCACAAAAAGTTGCCACATGATTTTTTGTGGTTACTTCATCCTCCCCTATAAATCTAGGTAACATATTTAAATAATCTTGAGGCATGAAATTAATGGGTTGAGGAAGATTTAATGGTACATATCTCTTTAGAAGGAAAGCCAAAATATTCATGTTTCTATTTTGAAAAGAAACAAAATAACCTACTACCTAAAATACAAAATATTGAGGTGGAATGATAGGAATATGAACTAGCTGAGAAACAATGCAGTCTGTCTGATGTAAAACTGAAAAATAAATTGTTTTCATTTATTAAATTTCTGGAAAAGAAAAGGAAATAGATTCAAAATACTTTTCTTCAAGTGTGGGTTTTGGAAACATATGCTGAGGAGAAGACAATAGTTTTTGAGAAAAGTCAAGGTTTCTAACAACTTCTTCTAAATGCTAAGTTCTGGGATATTGTGAGACAAAACTGATATGTTGTCATGATAGGTTAGGGTTTGGAGTTACTGGAGATTTTTCTTTCCAAACTCATTGAGAAACTAACTTCTCTGGATCATAAAGGACAAGAGCCTTTTGTTGTCAGGTTTCAGACCACATGTGAGGCCTTATGGGAGTCAGGAATGCTTTTCTTTGTGAGATGACTTACTTTTTTCTTGTATTTCAGATTCAACCTATAGGGTCTTTACTTTACTAGGTTTTCTTTAGGTTTCAGGAGAATCCTCATAACTCCTAGGAACCTACTATGTTGTTCAATTGTAATGTTCCCAATTTTATGGAACATTAATTTTTTCCACTTTCACATAGGAGCTAAATAAAATGGGTAGGAGACCCATTCATTTCATGAATAAGGGATAAAAATCCTCTTAGTGTGAAAGAGGATCACTTATAGAGCTAGATTTCACAACTCCATGTGTGAAAGGAGACTTTTGTAGGAAGGCTAGGTCAAGTTTGACCAAGTCAAACTACGCAATGGTAGGAGATGGAATGGTATCTTGTGGGCCAGCGCAGTGGAAAAGGAGGGAAGGTTTCTTGAGGAGGAAGCTATCATGAGTGGGACCCATGGAGAGGGAGCTCTCATTATTTAAAAGGAGGGCAAGGTAGCCATTGTGATTCATGTTGAGTATTATTCATCTTTGGTCCTTTGGACTTGTTGCAGTCTCTTGCTGTTTAGCAAGAATTGCCGGGGGAAATTACTGTTTAGTATTTCCTCTCCTTCTTGAGTAGCTCTTGGAGGATTGCACTCCTTTCCCCATATTCAGACATTGAGGTCAAGCCTCATCCTTCTTCATCAACGAAGTTTCAGCTGGAGATTGTGTAATGTTACTGGGTGTTGCTGGGGAGGTTTTCTACAACACCATCCTCGACTAGTTTTTCAGAGGAGGGAGCTTCCATTCCTTTGGGAGATCAGTAAAGGAGGTTCATGAGCTTATTCCATCATCTTTGGCACCAGGCCAACCACTTGCCATCTTATGTAGTGCAATCCCTCTCTTAGACAACGTTATTCTTAGAGAGCATTTGCTGTGAGGGATTAGGAAATACCTTGGAGGGTGAGATCTTTGGTGAAGGGGTCAACCTTTAATCTTAGATTTCCATTGCAGTAGGGTTATTCATTTGATGCAGTCATTTTAGCCTTCTCCATCTATTTCTAGTTCTTGAGTTGCTACTACTACCCAGCAACTACAACATTTCTGCAGGAATGCCATTTTGCTTGTATTTCAGCCAATCCTTCTAGAGGATTGATGTATTGTATTTTCAGGGGTTGAGATCATGCTCCCCCACTTTAATTGAGCTTCATATTATCATATCTATATATTATTGAAATTTTGCAGTAGTTCTCCATCAAGGATTGCGCAGTCATAGCCTAAGGCTTTATTCATGTAGTAGTGTTCTTCGTATTCTCATGTACATTTCTCTTGAGGCTTGTAGTGCCTTGCTTTAGTGACTATTTCCTCATGGATTTGTATATCTTATGCTGCTATGATATGAGATGATGGCTATTTTATTCTTCCGGCATTTTTTTGTTAATGTATCACTGTTGTTTCCATTGGTGTATTTGTATATTGCTGTGGCTCCACATTGGAATATCTTAAGATATTCCCAATAGTGTAGATTTTCCCTCATTTGGGATATTATAGTGGTATCAGAGCACATTTTTTGGCTCAGCTTGTGGGCTTCAAGCCAAAGAAAGAAGAAGAAGAAGATGATGAAGATGATGAGCTTGATCTCACCTATTTTCAGAACATAGAAGAGCCTCCCCAAGGAGGAGAAGCAAAGAGAAGAAGAGGAAGGTCCATGCACTTCCTATTCTCAAAAATAAAGTAAGCATGAGAGATGCTTGGATCATCAGGTTCTAAATCAATACCTAGATGAGTATAAATCCCATTCTGTAGCATTTAGGGGAGCTACAACGTTCCAAAAATTTATTTAGAAGAAGGAGGAGAGAAGACCCTGCAGGAGAAGAGAAATAAAAGGCAATAGGTTTCTATTGTCTACATTTCATGGGAACACTTCAGCTAGAGCTTGGGTGACAATGCTAGAGGAATTTTTCTTGCTACATCCAGTGGCAGAGAAAGAAGTCGTGGAGATTGCAGCGCTACAAATGGAGGATGATGCCTCTGTTTGGTGGTTCAAACCCTTGGTCCATTCAAGGGTGAGTTCTTTTGCAGAATTTTCTCAAAGGTTGATCCAAACCTTTGATGGAGAGAAGACAAAGGAAGAGAAAGCCATTCTGCCATGGGAGGGGAATTGCACTAACGTTGTCATAGCTTTGGGAGGGCATCTTTTTACATCTATGGAGGAGGCAGTCATTTCATTGGAGGAGAAAAATAATGCAGCCATACAAGAAGAAAACCCTAAGTTCCACCAAGGTATGAGTGAAGTTCCACTTTTCATTTCAGCAAATAATTTAAAAGATTGTTGAAATTCATCTTTAAGGGTCCAAGAATCTACACATTATGCTATTATAGAGCACCATGATTGCACTACACTGTGAAAAGGGTTTAAGGAGGAGATGAACCCTCATCCTCATACACTTTTTATGAGTCTCATTCAACCCTTGAGGTTGGGATGTGAACCATTGGAGGATGGAACAAACCATGGCACGTTCATGATAAACAAGGCAACATATTTTGAACTGGAGGTTGAGACAACTGCTACATCATTGGAGGAATTAGCAGCGCTGTTAAAAATGGGTGGAAGGGAGATATTACCTCCATCACATTTGGGTCCTCATGGATCCAACATAGTCATGGGTGAGAAATCTTTCCTAAGAGGTCTCCAAGGAGCTACATTTCAAACTCTCATGAAATAAAAAGAGAGTGATTTGGTTTGGGAGGATAGTAGCCCTCATGGGATGAGTACCAAAGGAGGGAGAAGGAGAAGACATCCAAAAGGAGTTGAGTGGGTGTGGATGAGGATCAAGAGGCTGATTTTCCACTTGCAAATATATGACACCGGGCAACAAGAGGCTTAGCTACGTTGGCTCCTCTTGAAGGAGTTTGGCCATCACTTGGTGTATTGTTTTTCCAGGAGGATGGGAGTGGAGAAGAGGTGGCAGGATGTTTACATCATTGAGCAGCAAAGAGTAGGGATACATGGATCTGATATGGTATATATATCAGTCATGATACCTTCATCACATGAGTTACATGATGTGAGCATGAGGAGGTAGCAAGCACTTGGATTGCTTGAACTATCTTGGGGAGAGAACAAGTAGATTTTCTCTCATATGATGTATGGTGTTGTAGGAGTAGAGGAGGGCACTGTCATAGTGAAAATGGATTACTCCTTGGCTTGGACTTATCCAGAGGCATTTCCATCTTGGGAGAAGCTTCATATTTGCAGTAGCATCACCAGAGGTGTTCTTGACAAGGAGCATGTCAAGAAACAAATATTGGTATGGGCAAGAGCCTTTTTGTATGAGTTCACAACGTTGTTACTTGGGAGCAGGGTCACATACATGGATCCATATATCATCTTACTTCCAGCCTATGGTAAGAGCTTTTTTTTTATGTTTTCTTATTTACATACTCTTATCATTATGTTGCAGTGCATGGCTCCTCAAAGGGGCATCTTTTTCATGTTGCTCCATGAGTAAAGTTGGGCCAACCCATATGATGGAGACAACCATCTCTTATGGGGCCTAGGAAAAGGATTTCTCATTACATGTATGTTAAGCAAATTAATGTACTTGACCATGTATTAAGAAAAAATTTTCCATGTAAAATTCTGAAGTAGTAGTTTGAAAAATTGCGCTATTGCCACTTGGGAGACTGTTGGTGCCATCGAGCATAATGTAAAACCATCAATAATTCCTCTATTTTGATGATGATAATGTTTCCATTTGCTGATATTTTACATAATAATATTGGGAGGATGATTGGTGAATTGACACATGAGTTGAATGTGTCTTTGAGGGGAGATGATCCCCATAGTTTATGCATTGCATGTTCTAGTGGGAACATGATGGGAGACATGGCCACCACAACTATGTATTTGCCTTCTTCTAAGGTGGGCCATGAGTTCGATGATGATATACATCCATTGTATATATATGGGAATGTATTTGATCTTTTATTACTGATTCACTCATCTATTTACTATTCAGTAGTAGAGGTGATATTTTCTGTACAGTACTTGCCATGTTATTTTCTGCAGCTGCAGTGGATGAGGTTGCGTTGTAGCCCTATGAGACATTGTTTGTATCATGCTGCACATGGTATAACCTACAAAAATAATTTCATTGGGGTATTATATGATGATCATGTCCTACTCATCATGGATGAAATGTCTTCGGCTGGCCAGATTATCATTGATGGAGGAGAAATCCTTGTAGGATTGCTCTTCATTTTGCCACTTAAGGGAAATACTTTTGCAGCCCATGATCAGCACACACTATAAACTTATCATAAGTGGAGAGGAGGAAAACATGGGGCAAGCTATGAGGCTTGCCATATTCAGACTTTTAGCCCACCTTCATTTCCGGAGCTCAAGGTGGAGGGAGATTTCTATCAGTTGCCATGTTGGGAGGCAACTTATGTTGTATGGATGATTGCTTGGGGATAGGAGGTTCATATGGGGATGATGAGTCCCATTTTATATCAGATCAAATTCCTCAAGGAGGCCCTTATATAGCCCAATGTTTCCTCCATGGATATTTGTTTCTACATGACAACTATTTGGGGATGTTCACCAAAAGCTAGATTGCATATGTTGGAGGGACAACTTGGACACTTGATTGATGAAATGGCATCCTTTTCTCAGAGGAGTTCATCATGCATGGATGCTATAGGGAGAGTAAGGGGAAAATGAATCCGTCTATCCTTGCACTTGCTTGAGGACAAGCAATCTTTGAGAGCGGAAGACTGTAATGTTCCCAATTTTATGGAACATTAATTTTTGCCACTTTCACATAGGAGCTAAATAAAATGGGTGGGAGACCCATTCATTTCATGAATAAGGGACAAAAATCCTCTTAGTGTGAAAGAGGATCACTTCTAGAGCTGGATTTCACACCTCCATGTGTGAAAGGAGACTTTTGCAGGAAGGTTAGGTCAATTTTGACCAAGTCAAACTGCGCAGTGGTAGGAGATGGAAAGGAATCTTGTGGGCCAGTGCAGTGGAAAAGGAGGGAAGGTTTCTTGAGGAGGAAGCTATCATGAGTGGGACTCATGGAGAGGGAGCTCTCATTGTTTAAAAGGAGGGCAAGGTAGCCATTGTGAGTCATGTTGAGTATTATTCATCTTTGGTCCTTTGGACTTGCTACAGTCTCTTGTTGTTTAGCAAGAATCGCAAGGGGAAATTCCTGTTTAGGATTTCCTCTCCTTCTTGAGTAGATCTTGGAGGATTGCACTCCTTTCCCCATATTCAGACATTTAGGTCAAGCCTCATCCTTCTTCATCAACATAGTTTCAGCTAGATATTGTGTAGTGTTGTTGGGTGTTGCAGGGGAGGTTTTCTACAACACCATCCTTGACTAGTTTTTCAGAGGAGGGAGCTTCCATCCCTTTGGGAGATAATTAAATGAGGTTATTGAGCTTATTCCATCATATTTGGAACCATGCCAACCACTTGCCATCTTATGTAGTGCAGTCCCTCTCTTAGACAACGTTATTCTTAGACAACATTTCTTTGTGAGGATTAGCAAATACCTTGGAGGGTGAGATATTTGGTGAATGGGTCAGTCTTTCACTTTAGATTCCATTGGAGGAGGGTTATTCATTTGATGCATCCATTTCAGCCTTCTCCATCTATTTCCAGTTCTTGAATTGCTGTTGCTACCCAGCAACTTCGACATTTCTACAGGAATGCCATTTTTCTTTTATTTCAGCCAATCCTTCTAGAGGATTGATGTATTGTATTTTTAGGGGTTGAGATCATGCTCCCCCACTTTATTTGAGCTTCATATTGTCATATCTATATATTATTGACATTTTGCAGCATTTCTCCTTCAAGGATTGTGCAATCATAGCCTAGGGCTTTATTCATGTAGCAATGTTCTTCATATTCTCATGTACATTTCTCTTGAGGCTTGTAGTGCCTTGCTTTAGTGACTATTTCCTCATGGATTTGTATATCTTATGCTACTATGATATGAGATGATGGATATTTGATTCTTCTGTCATTTTGTGTGTTAATGTATCACTGCTGTTTCCATTGGTGTATTTGTATATTGTTGTGGCTCCACATTGGAATATGTTAAGATATTCCCAATAGTGTAGATTTTCCTTCATTTGGGATATTACATCAATTCAGAACATTTAATAGGGAAGAGATTTTGATACTCGTGCAATAGCTCTATAATTTTTCCAACCATGTATTCATCCCAATAATCTCCAATTGTTCAAAATTATGGTTATTCTTCTGATATGATATTCACCTTCTTCATTTTTTCGGGCCTCACTATATTGAGTATTTCAGGTTCTTGTCCAACAAATTTTTGGTGTCCTTCCGATTCTGCAATATCAATATTGCACAAATTCTCATCATCTTCTTCTGCAATCACATTATAGCACACCAATTCTTGCCCCAACTGCTTGGTCCAATTTGGCTACCTCCATGTTAGTGAAGTTGTGTTCTTAAAAACCTTTTCGCTGACTTTTTGAAGGGATGAATCTATGCACGTACAATCTTATTCAAAACTAAATGTTAGTATGACATATTCAACCAAATCTTTCTAATTCTCATTTCCATGTCACAGTTCTGTCTCAAGATACCAATTCATAGGAATCAATTCCACTGTGTGGATAAACACGTGTACCCACTCTTCTTCTGGAACTTCTTGCCAAATTGAGGTGAAACGATGAATATTATCCTGGTGGTCAACCTTACCATCATACTTTACTTATACTCCTATATCTATTGGCCGAACTATGACCTACACCAGCCTTTAATGCCCCTTCCAACTTCCTATATTCCTTTTATGAGTACTCCACCATGTAGTAGTTATAGACTTCAAGGCTACATCCAAATCTTGCAAACTTTGTTCTTATGGTATTTCTCTTTCATATTCATCAAGAAAGAGGCTTACATCTCCTAGCCTATCATAGTAAGGTATACTACATACATCCAATGTTACGCAGTGAAGTGAATTTTTGATTATGGAACATTGTCTTCTAGATATTTCATGTAACATGTTCTACCAATTTTCCAGTTCTTCCTCGGAATATGAAGTACAAGAACTATCCTGTTCCCAGATTCATTTACCTTCCAAATTGGTATTAATATAATCTTCCTCCTTATTTATTATCTGGTAAATGTTGTCGACATCCGTGTCGCAGTACTCATCACGGACATGTTCTGTATAGCACACTCCTTCTGATGGGTATAAAGGAACAATGAACCTCGTATTTCATTTTTAAAACACCAGTTGTCTCTTCTTCAAACTGATTATCGCCAAAGTATCAAAAGACTAGTCCAATACAAGCAGCGTCAGATAAGGGTTTCTATCATCTATAATTTCAATCACTTCAAATTTTGCAACATCGTCCAATCCTTTAATATCTACATAACACCAAGTAACCTTCCCATAGGGAGGATCTTATGATGGTTGGACATCCTCAATTGGATCAACGGCCATTGCAACTTTGGTATTCCCATTAAATCAAAAGTTTTCTTAGGTAACACGTTGGCATCAGATACTAAGTCTAGGATTGCCTGATCCATATCATATTCACTGATCTGCATAGTTAGTGTCATTTACTTCCCTATTCTCTTCTTATGTAGATGAAAATTATTCATTGTGTGGAGATCGCTTCGTGGCACTTCTTTATCAGAGAAGGAGTCTATCAACTCCTAGAGTCCTCCGACAACCCTATGATTCCTCAAAAACTTCATGCAAGTTTGTAAGAATGACCTTAATATGCTTGGATCTAATTCTTGTGTTGGAGTAGATACTGTAGCACAGTCCTTCTTTGGTGTTAACTTCAGTTGCATACTAGATGTTGAAGTCCTGGCATCCATGAAGCTTTGCATCACCTCCATGAATTTTTATTTTTCCTTCTAAATATTAAAACCAGGGGATTTCTCTATGGTATTTCTTACCCATGTATCTTCCATTTTCTTGTTACCTTCTACTTTATCGTATCTTGTTGTAGTTCCACTCCTTGTGACGATGTTGATGCGTCATTCATCCTCCCTCAGTTCAATGGTCATCATTTGCAGATTTTGTGTGGACTGCTAGTTCCTTTCCTTTGGAATCTTCATCATAATGACCAAACATTATTCTATCAGATGATCAAAATATTAGTTGTACTTATAGGTTCTATTACGATTTTGATATCATGTTGCGTAGTTTCCTATCTGTCCACAGTTATAACAGATATTATGGCCGTGTCCTTGACCAGCTCCTCGTCCTCATCCTTGTCCCCAACCTTGGAAATATCCTCGACCAAAACTTTTTCCTTCATCCTTATGTGCATATCCTTCAACTTACATTCTATAAGCATCAACAATGTGTTCCATCATCAAGTCATAACTTCAAAAAAATTTCTCATCATGTCTTACTGATTTACAAAAGTTTCAAAACAACTGCCTTGGGGTCTGCACATATTTCTATACTAAATAACATTGTTTTTGTCAGTGTTGGCCCGTGGTTATGCATATCTCACACCATAGGCTTCATCTTGGATTTAATGGATTAGGTGCTTGACTAGCAAAGTAATCTCTAAGCATAGGGCATTGTTCCTTAGAATGTACTTCTACTTTGCACTTTATACACTACACTTCTTGTCGAACTTCTTTACCTTTCTTGAGATCTTGTAGTTCCAAGGTCAAATTTTCTAGCTGACTCTAAATCTGTTGTACTCCTACATGATCATCTCCTATCAATGAATATTCTAACTTCATTGCAATTTCCAGAACTTCAGCTTGATTTTCTATCTTCTGTTGTGTCAAGGGTAACCTGATATGTGGTAGAAGAAAAACTATAAAACATTATTTATGCTTCACTAGGGGTATGTTAAATATTTCTTGTCCCATTAACACCTTGAATCTTTGATCCAACTCCCATATACATTCATTATTCATTTGTTTGATTTCCTTCAGCTCAATAATGCATTATGACTCAGACTTCAGCTTCTTGAATTATAATACCAGCGCCTTCTTATTATCATCCAATGAAGCAACATGATTATTCATATAATACTTCTTGTACCATGTCAATTCTCTTTCACGCAGCAATGTGCAAAACTACACATGATCAGTTTATGCGAGCATATGAGAATAAACATATAGCCATAAATACAGAGATGCGGCGGAAATAACACTTCATTTCATTAATATCAAAGAACTGAAATTTGCTTACAGACAGAATGGAAATAAAACTAGCTAGGGCACTGGTAGCTATCTCTGAGAAGAGATGTGGCGGCTACAGGCCTCTGAACTGAGTTACAATGAGGCTCGAGGGCCTGTTTATTATTGAGAAACAATGGAGAACCCTAAACATCCCAAAAACCTAACCCTAGGAGATGAAGCGCCAAAACTATGGGCCCCGTTTGGGTAAATTGGTGTTTCAACTTCCCAGGGGGCATAACTTTGGCACCCGATCTCCGTTTGACGCGTTCAATAGCTCGTTAGAAAGATGTATCCGAGGACTTCAATTTTTGAACGAGCAACATCGGTCCATGGACCAATGTTGCTCTCCGTTTTCCCAAAAAATGTCGTTTAGGGCCTCAAAACGGCTCCGGAAGTTCAGGACCCGAAAAACTGCTAAAAATAGTAAGTTTTGTTGCAACTTGAAAATTGAAAGAACTAATGATGGGGGTTCAAATGGAATAGGTGGGTGGCCACCAATATCCACCTGGATCATTAAGCCCCCAAAACGGCTCCGAGAGTGGAGGACCCGAAAACCTGCTAAAAATAGTAAGTTGTGCTGAATGTGAAAAGCTGCAAGAATTGATGGTGCTGGTCCAAATGGATTAGGTGGGTGGCCACCGATATCCACCTGGATCATTCCTCCCTCCTTAGGAAGCAATGGTCCCCATTGCGTTGAGATCCTCCATGAGATGAGGCAAATTCTGTTGAACTGAGTATTAGATGTGTTGAAGATGTCAAGGACCTGCGGGTGGACATGTTGGATGCATTTAGTAAATTTGGTTTCTTTATCAGCCTTAGATAGTACATGTTTAGATTATGTATGTGTAGTTGCAGGATGTATGGAAACATCAGGCAGTGGTGCGTTGGGAGTCAGATCAATGGAGTGCTTGTCCTGACAGTGTAGAGGAACCTCTATGAGTGAGGGGAAAACTTCCTCGTATTCCTCCATGACTTTGTCCATCTGCTGCAGCCGTGCAAGGGATCCCTGTTTCGAGGTTGTGGCCACAATAATTTTCTTTCCCCGTGAGTGAGTTGTAAGGAAAATGAATTTCCTGGTTTGGGAAACAATCTTACTGCGTTGTTTTGCAGTAGTCAAAGAGATGACAGGAGGCGGTACTACCTCCGGTATCCTATACAAGTTATTTCCCAAAGTAATAATAACAGCACGAGGCCTAGACTCATACACAGCATGTCGCCTCCACAAGTATGGTTGGCCCAATAATACATCAGCTACATCAAGAGGAGCAACATCACACAATACCTCATCCATGAATGGCTTGATACTGTATGGAAGTCGGCACTGCTGGCGGATGCGGAGATCTCTCCCTGGGTGGAGCCACCCGATGGTATACGGCTGCGAGTGTGCTATGGTTGGTAGGCCGAGCCGCTTCACGACGTCTGCTGAAATGAGGTTCTTTTGGCTTCCGCTATCGACGAGAAACTGCAGCGGAGAACCCTTCACCCACATCTGCGACTGGAAGAGGCGCTCCCCCTCCTTTGGATCCTCTGGACCCTCCTTCTGGATCTTGGTGGTGGCAACAATGGCACTGGGATCCGCATCAATGATCTGCTTCCCTTTGTCATTGCCTTTGTCTGGTTCTAACTCAGGATCAGAAAATGCATCTGATTCGGATGCCTTTAGTTCAGCCACCAAAGACTGTTTGGCCCGACACTCGTTTGTGCTGTGAGTGGGGCTGTTATGAAATTCACACCACTTCCCTGTGTCCTTCTTTGGATTTGTGGTGTTGTTTTGAGTCGCATTGCTTTGGCCTTGCCCCTTGTTCTTCGGTTCGAGGGCACCTTTCGGATTCGCAGATCCAAAGTCTCGCTTCTTCTGCTTAAATTTCTGCTCGATCTTGGCGGCATAGCGATATGCCGTGCCAAGCGATGTAATGTCGAGGAACTCCATTTCCTCTTGAATGTGTTTGTGCAGACAGCCGCGGTACTTGAGCACCAAATGTCTCTCTGAATCTTTAATACCCAACTTTGTGCGCAGGGTATGGAACAGATTCGTCAGTTCGTGCACATCTTGATCCTTTTGTTTCCGCAGCGTGGTCCATTGGATGTATTTGTCCTCATAGCTCCCCACAGGGTAATATTGTTCCTTGATTCCGTCTCGGAACGAATTCCAAGTGGGTGTGGCCGAGAACAGAGAGGGTTCCCCTTCGCCCTCTTGCTCACGGTAGGTTTCCCACCAGTCTTTGACATGGGGGGCGGCTTTGAGTAGTGCAAAAATAATCTTTTCTCGGTCAGAGAAGTCATGGACCGAGAAATACCCTTCCAACAAATTTAACCATCTGTCTCGGTAAATACTGCATCTATTTTTCCTTCAAATATGAATGTCAAACTGCACAGCCTGTGAAGAGGAGTGGCGCCTCGAGGTAGGCCCACATTTGGATGGATGCGCCATATGTGGGCGATCGTTGAAGGATTTGGACAAAGTTATCCATCATCGCGTTCCTTTGTTTCTCGAGGCCTCCTCGAGCAGTATTTTGATAGGATCTCCTGCTCCCTGCGTCTTTCTTTCCTTTTGCCATGGAGGTCATCGGGATTTGTGAAGGGCCGATCTTGCAAGGGTTCAGCAGGATCGAGCCCTAACTCCTTATACACGACCGCGTTGGGGACATGCAAAGAAAAACAAAGAAAGAGCAGACCCGCTCTGATACCACTGATCCGGATTTTATGCAGGAACGCAACAGAATACAGAAATAACCATGAACATAGAGATGCAGCGGAAATAATGCTTCATTTCACTAATATCAAATAACATAAATATGCTTACAGGCATAATGGAAATAAAATAGTTAGGGTGCTGGTAGCGAATCTCTGAGAAGAGATGTGATGGCTACAGACCTCTGAACTGTGTTACAATGAGGCTCGAGGGCCTATTTATTGTTGAGAAACAATGTAGAATCCAAAACGTCCAAAAACCTAACCGTAGGAGATGAGGCGCCAAAACTGTGGGTGCCCGTTTGGGTAAATTGGTGGTTCAACTTCCCGGGGGCGTAACTTTGGCATCCGATCTCCGTTTGACGCGCTCAATAGCTCGTTATAAAGATCTATCCGAGGAGTAAAATTTTTGAACGAGCAATTTTGCTCTCCGTTTTCCCAAAAAAAATGTCATTTAGGGCCTCAAAACAGCTCCGGAAGTTCAGGACCCGAAAAACTGCTAAAAATAGTAAGTTTTGTTGCAACTTGAAAACTGAAAGAACTGATGGTGGGGGTTCAAATGGAATAGGTGGGTGGCCACCAATATCCACCTGGATCATTAAGGCCCCAAAACGGCTCCGGGAGTGGAGGACCCGAAAACCTACTAAAAATAGTAAGTTGTGCTGTATGTGGAGAGCTGCAAGAATTGATTGTGCTAGTCCAAATGGAGTAGGTGGGTGGCCACCGATATCCATCTGGATCGGCACATTATTTACATATTCATCAGTAACCTATATTTATTTCCATACTGCATCATCTACAAACAAAAACTGCTTAGGATCCTTTGATTCGAGTCATATAAAAATAGGTAACTTAAAGTCATCGACCATACTTATTCTTGAGGGGTTAGTGGCAGAGGGTGGGGGTGTAGGGGAATTAGGGGGACGGGGAGGGGGGGTAAGGGGAGTAGAGCGATGAGGAATCCTAAAAGTGTTTTGATTATTTTTATCTTCTAACTTTGAAGCACCTTTAGGTTGAGGTTGGGATTATCGCGGGGTTTCGAGGTTACTTATTTCTTATTCACTCTCAGATTCACCTAGCAAGGGACTATAGCCAGTCTCAAAAAATTTCTTTGGTTCATGATCTAATCTTAACCGCTTTCCACTTCATGTAGACCCAGTTCCTGGTTAAGACTTATTCCCTCTTCGTCTGAAAATTAATCTGACTACATTTGTAGAACACCCTTTTTAGATAAATCCACAACTTCAAAGAATTTAGGTACCTACCTCACGGTCCCTTGAAGAATATTCTATGAGATTGTATATAAGATACAATAGTGTCTATGGTGAATTCAATGATAATTCCTCCAAGATACTGTCAATCCAAAAATCAACAGCTCTTGAAATGTTATTATTTTTATCCTTGAGTCGTTGTATCAATTCAGGGCTCCATGCGGTAGGATCATCATTTTTAAAACACGTCTTGTTCTCAGTCAACCTTGATACACATTCATATAGTTCATTATCAAATGGTGCAAATAAAATATCGTGCTATTCTGTGAAAAAATACCTCTGCAACTAGGATTCAATCATCAAACGTAAATTTCTATTTTCTTGAGCTAAGAATTCCCATTCTTTCTGATCTACCCAATCTTGTATTTCCTTCTTTGATGGATGCTACATCAACATGTCCCTCAAAAAGATCCAGGTCCCAACAATGGAACCATTTGTTGGTTCGGTCGGGCTTGACCTAAGCTGAGATCATAATTCGCACCAACAAAACCCTTAGACACTAGCCCTTTCAGCAATGACTTGCAAGCATATTGCAGTCTCAACTGAGGTGGCTATGGGTTTTTACAAATATATCTTTCTGCAACCTTAGGGACTACGTGAGGTGGATTTTACATTGCCTTTCTGTATTTTCCTTAGTCTTTTAGCATACATATCACTATTGCGTTGTATAACTTAACTACTTACTTCATCACATTCAGTTAAACATAAGCATATTACAAAACAATATAAACTGAGCTATCATAACATTTACCAAAAATCAATACTTTTCATCCATAGATAGAAAGACAACACAACAATACAGATAAACACAAAATATTTCCCAAAAATTATTCTTGTTTATTAAGATGAATCTTTTCAGTACATTCAGCTTCTCGAACTGTGCACACATATGCAGTTGGTCTACGCACTAAGCTACAAACTCTTCCAAGGTCTCTGCGTACTTAGCTATAGAGCCTTTCCCTCACTACAAAAGATAGATTTAAACTAGCCCTTGACCATAGAATTACAATCCTGATGCCTCTTCAACAAAGCATTACATCTATTTATGTATCATTAGATAGAAAAAATACCATGGTCCACATACCATGTGCTTCAACAAAAGAAAATAAAACCCCAATACTCATTACAAATTGAGGGGCTTCTACCCACCCGGAAGTCCCTAAAACACCGCGTGGTAAATATAACTTCATGACATAGCAAACTTCAATCCTTAAAATGTGGAGTCTTTGACTTAAATTGGACCAATTTGGGCCGCACCCAACACTTAAAAAAACAAATGACAACACTCAGAATATGCATAATTCTTACATATTACCAATAAGATTTCGGTATGTGTTTCTATTTTTTTTTCATTTTTTTCTTACATCATATTGTAGATTGTGTTAAAATACTTTCTTGCTAGCTTATGACATTTTTACTTCTCTTGATACATTGATTGAAGAAGATATTGACTAATTCAATAAATTCACGGTGCAAATAATATTGTTACCTCGATTTGTTAATCAAAACTTGTGTAATTGTATTTCAATTTGATAAAACAAGACTTCATCCTAATGTACCTTTGAACATATTTTAAGCTTACAATTTTTTCTTCCCCTATTCAGTGCCATTAAGTTTGGTTCTTTTTTTTTTTACTTTTCCAGTACATCATAGTTGCAATTATAAATGACTTCAAGAATTAGTTTTTCTAAGAACCAAAACTATAAAATTCCATGACATAAAAAGTAAATTAGTTAAGGAAACATGAGCATTTCAAGGACATTAAGGGTTGTATGACTGCAAGCAATGTTTTCTTTGGTAATGGAAAAATTCATTTATATATGAAATTGCAAGCATCAATTTTACCAAGCATAGAAATTAGAAAATTACATGACATCCAAATGAAATCAATTAAATAAACATGAGAATTTAAGGGACATTAAGGGTTGTATGTGTTAGCACTGCAATTTTTTCAAATATTTTCAAAGTCTGGTCATCATTCTCCAAGGAATCAATCTTCCTTTTCAATTCGGTTGTAAGAGCAAAGTGTCACTATCAAAGTGTAGTGGTGAGAAAATTTCATTTCTACCTTCATTCATTTCATTTTCCCTCTTTTACCTTTCATTTTTCCAAAAAACCCAAATTCTAGAATTTCATTTCTTTCAAAACCCCTTTTTAACTATTAAAATTCAATTTTTATAGTTAAAATGTAGCTCCACAAACCCACTAACAACCATATCATATTATACTCTTTTTATCTTACCTACTATCACATATTCAAACCTTATACATGTAACCATTACCGAATCCTACAAACTTTCTGATATGTGATATTGTTGGGACCCATCATTTCTTTTTGATCATTTTCATAACATTCGAAATGTTTTATAAAAATCCTTTATATTATGACTCAGATGAATTTTATGATATCCATTGACTTAACGAAGTTTTCACTTATCCGCTTTTAAAATCCATTTAATGGCCCCGCGTACCTTTTCGCGTCGCATTTTCAGAAAGTTCATTTACTGCATTCACTTTTTCTTCCTTATTTCCCTGATTGCGATATTGAGTGGGACCCTTTCCTTCCACGTCACCCTTTCCCCATCGCAGATCACAAGCTCTAGAGGATAGGAACTCGGGATCATGTTATAACGCCGAAGTGCTATTTGCGATATTGGTGGGACCCAATCACATATTGCAATTCATAAGCTGAGGAGGATAGGCGCTCAGAAATCCATTATAAACGCCGAAATGTGATTGTGATTTCCACCAGCGGTTACACCTTGTGATCTTCCCTGCCCTTTGATCCACGATTCTCATGCCTTTTTAGCCCCCCTTCACCATTCTGATTTTAACACTATGGGGGGGGGGGGGGGTTATTGTTTTCTTCATCACTCCTCCTACTATGTGTCCTCCTGTCCACATTTCACACCCCCTTCAGTCCAAACCTCCTTGTCACATCATTACCCCCATTGCAAATCGCATTCCCTCCCGCTTGTGTCTTATGCTTAAACATTTCTTACCCCGATCTATGATTACGGTATATGTATAAAAGGTTTTCTCCTCCCACTCATCATTTATTTAATAATATCTCCCACTAATAAAATGGAACCAAGATATCTGTTCAATCCACCTCCATAACTTGTTTAACATCCATATTTCTCGTTCCTCTTTTATATCTCTCACTGGCCCACAATTCAACAAGTATCCTTCTCATATCTTTCACATGCTTGGTCCTTTTGTTTGGAACCTATCTATAAGGGTTTTTCCACTCCAACGCTATTTACATGTTTGATTCGAGACCCTATCGCGAAAAACAAGAAACCAAAGGAAAGGAACAATGACAGAGCTTTTCTGAAACATATTTCTACCATTACTCTCAGCACCAGCGCGTTTTCACAAGGCATCATGCAACATTCAAAGAACAGTCACATGTCACTTTCACTGTTGTTTACACTTTTTGTGGAGTTGGTTGCACCAGAACAGAAGAGGATTCTTCCCATAGACTGCCACATCATACAACCACTTCGAATTATTAGCCTTGATGTTGTTTATTTTGATTATGTCATAGCACTTTGTATTAAAGTTTTAGGATAAGTGTCATCTCTTGCACGAGATCGTAATAAATTTTGGGAACATGTTTACTCATTTTGTGGAGATGATAGTTTTATATTTTTTTATATATGTGACAAACAGCTATGTAAAAAAGGTTGGTGGTTTTAGAGTCTTGGCTCATATGATCAATACGTTTTTTAGTGAATAAAATTAAAAGAAACTTCTGAGGACTTATTATCAATCTGGTGTGTGTATTGTTAATTTTCACTTGTGTTTCCATATCTTATTATCTTCAGTGACAGTTTGCAATCCCTCATGTCGTTATGTGTTTTTATCAGTCTCTTGATATGTTCATGTGTTTTATCAATTTTTACTAGTCTCACATAGTGAGCTTTCTTGTTGAAATATACATGATGACAGTGTAAATAGCATCACTTATAAAAATAATCTTCCATGATATTTCGGTTATAATATTGTAAGTCTAGAAGTAGATTTCTCTTGTTGAAATATTGACAAATTGCTACTTCTGTTATTTTCTACCAAAAGTAGTGGATTTATGCCTTGCAGACCCACTGTTTCTTCTTCCATTTCACATTCTCTTCCCCTCATAGGCTACAAAATCACTCTTTTGCTACCACATCAGACGCAATACCCTCATTAGTAGAACAATGAATTTGACTAAAATGTCTTTTCAGTGAATGGGAGTTTAAACCACCTACCAATCTTATAAACCAAATCATTAAATTTCCTTACAGTTTAGGATGTGTTTGGTCAGGTGCTTGAAGTAGTCCAAGTGCTTATTCCAGTGCTAACATATTTTGGTGCATCTTCTAGGAGACAAAGGCCTTGAAATGAAGTATTCTACTGAGTCTCTTGTTTTGAATTGCTAATAATAAATTCTTGACGGTGAACAAGAATTGGTGACTTGAAGAAAACGACAAATTATTTCTCCTGGTGATTCCACAAAGAGGAAGAGGGGTTTCAAGACCTCCTTCTATGAGGAGGAATAAGAGATCACCTGTTGTGACTACAGTTGCTGACCCAGAGAAGATCATTAAAGATGCAAAAGGAAAACATGTATCGTTTGAGGGCATATCTCAGTTAGAGAAGAAGGTACACAATAAGTATGTTCCAAAGAAAAAAGGTACCTTTATCTACTTTAGAATCAAAATAATTTTTTGTTTCAAAATATTCTTTTGAAAATTATCAAGTTGAAACTACTTTCCTAGAAAATAAAGTAGATGTTGTTAACCTAGGCTCAGCTAAAATTTTTTCTCACTCATCACCTAGTAAATCTAAGATAAGTATTGTTCCAGTAAAAGAGGAAAACGCAAAGTTCTTAAGTATTAATAAAGATTCAAAAGAGTTTGTGCTAACAGAAGGAGAGTTAGAGAAAGTATTGGCTATTGCACCATTTCTTGATAGGAATTTTTTTATTGCAAGATTATTTTCCTTTGTCTCAAAATCCAGCTGATGGTTCTGTTAGTCATCAGTAATTTTCACTATCTTTAGATGACTATAGAATCTTTATAGATTTCTGAAAACAATATTCCTTGAATATTTTGAGTTTCAGAAATCTCACAGCCCTCATTATCCTTATAAAAACAATTTCACTTTTCCTCAGTTGGTCCCCCCAAAGACACCCTGTTGCTCCTAAAAGACTCCTTATGGGCTTATACTTCTCATTTTCATTTTTTTTTCCTTCCTATAACCTCATTGGCCTATTTTCCCCTATCCATAAACTCCACCTTCCCTCAAGAGTTTCCTATAGCTAACTCATTCCCATGTTCCCCAGGTTCCTCAAGCATTGATGGTCTCAAAACTATCTCTGTAGGCTCTTTAGATAAATAAAGTACATTGGATTTTGGATCTCCAATAAATTCCTTTTGACAATACTTTTTTTTCACTTGAGAAACCTCCAAGTCAAAATTTAGTCAAAATCAAGTCAAAGGACCCTCCCACTAGGTCATTAGGGTTTCACATGTTTTAAGGTCATCAATGGATGTTTCAGGCACTACTTTTCCTTTGCTGGATTTTGGCTCAGATGTAATAGAATGTCAAGACATGGTTATTCAAGAAGGACCTAAAAGTTTCCAAAGAAGATTACCTTATCAGTTCAGACTCTGCAAATGGGAAAGATGGAAAAGAGTTTAGCACTTCTGTAGGAGTGTTGAAGGATTTGTCAGCAGAAGGTACTGATGATATACATTGTCTACTCTTGAATGAAAAAAAATTACAACAAAGGAAAGTGGAAACACTTAGTCTTGAAGATGATTATGTTTTATACTCTTGATGGTCCAGTTGGGTGCCAAAACAGTGATCACTTGCAGAAAATGACATGGAGGAAGCACACAAGGCCAAACATGAAGAAATTCTATCAGAATATATTGAAGAAATATGGAAAAAGGTGAGGTGAGCTAGATAGAAATGAATGAACTTGAAAGGGCTATAAATAACTTATAAGACAACACTGATGATTGTTGTAAAAGACTGTAGACACCTAGGGTTTTCAGAAATGGCCAGAGAAGGTGGAAAAGTTAAGTTGAGCATCATGGTGGAAATTGCAGTAGTTTTTGAAGGTACTACTATGTGTAATCATCTTAAGGTTGTCAAAGTAAAAATTTTCATGCTTCAAGGATCAAAATAAAATCCAATTCAATGACTTCAGTCACCTGTAGAGCAAAAGTGTAAAAAAGTGTTAGTGAGAAAAGTTACAGGACTTTAAACCTTAGAAAGTGGGTTTGTCAATATTAAACTCAATTCACAAGCCTATAAAAGGTCATTTTTCACTTCAAATGAATCATTATTTCTTTTCAAAAGATCAAGAGCACTCAAAAAGAAAGAAATTATCAGTTTTCAAGCAAAATTTGGCCAAATTTTCTTGGCGCTGCGCCCCTGGTACTTTTCCTCCGTTCATTTTCTGAAGGTGTTGCACGCTTGTAAGTGGGCACTATGCCCTTGACAGAGCATTGTGCTCTTTCCCGAAAATCCTGTGAAGAAAACCCTTGGCGTTGTGTGCTTAGAACTAGTGCTGCATGCCTAAGATTAGCGTTGCACCCTCAGCCTTGGCACTGCGCACTTGGATAGGAAGGGTTTCTAAGCCCTCAAACCACTCAAATCAAGTCAAATTTCTTCCAAATCTTTGCTCAAGTCCTCCAAGACACTAATAAGTGGTAAGTACATACCCTAACCCACTTTGAAGCTATTTTGATCATCATTTTGTCAATGGAAGTAAAACCCTAAAGCAAACCCTAAGTTTTCAAGCTTGAAATCATTGCTTCATGCTTATTTCATCTTCCTAGACAGCAATAACAGTCATAAAAAAGGGATTTATACTAGTTTAGAGGGCTGCCATTCATATTTCTTGTCACAACCTCCATTCCCTTCATTCTCACTAACTCCCTTCATTTGCAAAATTTCCATTTCATACCCTTGCTTCATCTCAATTCACATTGGCCCTAGGGTTTCCAAAAACAGAGTTTGAAATGTTTGAGGGTGAGGACAGTGGTGGTGAGGCCCAAATGCCAAGGAGGAATGATAAAAAATGAGGAAATATAAACAAATTTGAACCCCTCAATACTAGGGAACTCATGGCATATCTCCTTACTGTTTCATGCTTCAAATACATAGGTTGCTTTGATTTTTGTGAGAAGGTGCAACAAGTACAAAACCACCTTGAGCTAACAAGAATTTTGATTATTAATTTTCATGAAAAACAAGTTAATATTGTTGGGGTGACATTTGAGTTGTCTACAGATGCCATTTCCAATGCTACAGGAATACCAAGTGTGGGAGAAAAGTGGTTCAAGAAAGCAAAGCTAGACATGAGCTACTTTGAGCCATATCTAAAGCCTAGGTATAAAGACCACCACCACAAATATATTTTTTCTTTCTTCTCATCTGCTTGATATATATGCACCTATGATGAGAATAATCATGAAGTATTCCACATATGAGGGAAGGTTCTCCCACCTCTACTCATCCCACATCAGGCTTCTTATGCACTTTACTAGAGTGAGGATGCTGCATATACCATATTATCTTTATTGAAGCAATGACAAAATGGCCTACATAGTGCAAAATAGAGATTATCCTCAGCAAATGCAAAGCCTATTCCATCACTCACTTATAAAGGTGGTGGTTATGCAAAAACTAAAATAAAAAGGCATTCCATGGGAGACCTTCATTGCCAATGAGGTGTTCACTACTCTTCAAGGCCATTATCAGCAGAATGTCCCTTCATCATCCCATCCTCCAGAATCCATTCCTCCATCACTTCCTACTATTCACATATCTCCACTCACTCACATTCCTTCACCCCATGATGATCCTCCTTCATCACCTTCCCACAGCCCTTCACCCTCATATCATGATGACATAGCATCAAACAGTGATGAGAACAGTGAGATAGATGGCACCAAAATGAGTAACATTGAGCCACTTCCTTTTACCTACCGGAGAGGCTATAGGCATGTGTTTTCTTCCCTTAAAAGGCAAGGGGCGATGCCTTCTACATCAACAAAATAGTTTGACAAGGGTATGGAAAAGGTCATTGTTGAAGAGGAGGATACACATGAAACTGAGAAAGAGTTTTAGCTAATTCACCTTGATAGTGAGGATGAGGATGAGGAGAGGATCACAAACATGATACTCAAGAGAAAATATGCCAATATTAGTGAATTTCAAGCTAATATTGGTAGGGGCGAAAATGTGATTCACTATTATGAGCTTGAAAACCATCAGTTGGAAACAAGGTAGGCCATCAGTGAGGTCAGAGCAATCATAGGCTAGAAAGAGGCCGAAAAGGCTGAGGCTATGATATATGAGGCCTTGGGCACTTTTTATGACAATGAAGATGAGGAAGAACAACTTCCTAGGAAGAGGCCAAGGACAATTGGGTTGAAGAAGGCCTTAGCTTGGGAAAGAGAGAAAGAGACAGAGTTGGCAGAGAAGCTCACTCCAAGTGAGCTACTTGCCATGGAGATCAGCTATGATAGAGAATCTTGGCTAGAGAGAGCCAATGTGCACCTAGAGGGTCAACTTGAGAAAGCAAAAAGAGATTGACCTGCAGAAGAAGATGGCAAGACATTATGCCACAAGGAACAAAATTGCAAGGGCAAAGCTCAAAAGAGCCCTTACAAAGATTCAAGCCCAAAATGACGCAAAGGAGAAGGAAAAATTGGTTATCCTTGTGGATGTATCCCTCCAAGCATCCCATACATGATCAGCAAGGTAAGTTCCAAATTTTGGCACTTGGTGCAAATTTTGAGTTTTTGTCTATTTGGTTAGCAGAAAAAAGGACCAAACACCCTCTTTTTTGGGGCACTCAATTGAAAAATGGTTTCAATTTACATGTTCCTCATGGCAGGTACATCATCCACAAAAAATTTCAGGGCATTTGGAGAAAAACTGGTCCCTCAAAAGGGCCAAAAACCACCCAAAAAATACCTTTCTGCCCTCTTTTCATCACTGGCGCTGCGCCCTTAGTAGTCTTGGGAGAATGGATTTTTGACTAGTCAAATAGGCACCAATCTAGACACTAAAGAAAAATCTGAAAACTAGATAGTACAGACTTTCAAATGAGCTATCATGGAGCTCATTTGGACACCGGGAAGGCCTCTAAAACTCAGATGCAAAAAGGCAATTTTTCCAGTCTTGGCGCGGCGCCCTTGGCCTAGCACTGCGCCCTTCTACCTTGGCACTATGCCCTTGCCTGAAAGTCCAAAAAACACATCAGAAGTTATTGAAAAAAATATTTTGAAGGCCTTGAAGACAAATAACTCCAAATTTGGCTTAGAAGTTATGTTAGAAGTTATTTTTGCATTTAATGAGTTTGGGATATTTATGCCTTTGGCCTTGCATGGTCTCAAAGGTCAAAGTGCCTTAAATGTGTAGTTAATGACTTCTAAAACCCTAGCTAGGGTTTAATTCATCATTTTGCAGATAAATACAGCATGTAAACTTCATAATTTTCTTGGTTTTTTGTTGATTTTTGAGTGTAGAAATTATATACAATATGCGTGTATATATCTAGATTCTCCTAATCTAACAATATTCATCTTTTTGCTAAATACAGAATCCTTCCACTATTAATATTTTGTGGAAATTTAAAATCAATTGCAAACACATGAATCAATAAAAAAAAACGTACATAACACAATTGTTTAACGGGAGAGCCTGAAGCTGAGATCCCCAACTATCATATATTATGTATCATGGAGATCATGTATAAATCTCATACAAAACTTATTACATCAAGCTCTCAATACAATCAATTGTCACATACTAATCAGAAGAAATTTTCAAATCCATGCACTGATTTCTTGCCACCTGCTAGCCTACCTCCACTGCACAATCCCTACTGAAGAATAGCTTTGAATGAATTCAACTTACCCTTGCCTTGACTGCGCAATCCTCATTGGCAACTCCAATGTGTGTGTGGTGCAATCAATGCATCACTATAGTCACAACAGATAGTCCATCTTGTATTTCACCTATCTCTCCACTGGGTCTCCATGGAGAAGTACGACATGCCTTGTAGTTAACTGTTGTCTCTGTCCAGTTGAATAATGAGTTATTATTTAGTGAATTAATTTAACTAATTAATTCACTCAACTCCACTGAAAGTATCAATCAATTAGAAATAGACACAATCAGTTCAACTGAGTTTAACTCCACAAGTGTAGTTAAACTAGAAACCAACTCCACCAACTACTTCTCCAACTCCACCAAACTTTGCCACTTCAATTCTAACTGAGTCCTCCATGCATGAACCACCAGTAAACCCTAGGAATTGTGTAATTCCTTCAGCCCACTGATTTTCCAAATTTGTGCACTGAAATTAAGTGCTCCAAGAGAATAAGTTGTTGTTTATTGTCGGATTATTATTAAAAGCTAATAATAATCAACACTTCTATTTTTAGATCGACGATCTATAAATAGACTTCACTCAATTTTCTAAAAAAAGAATTTCATCTATTTTTCCAACTTAACTAACCATCCTGAAATAACACCCTGCAACTTCTGAAATATAATCACCATGTCTAAAAATTGACATAGTCTAAAAATGGACTGTCGCCAAAAATATCCCGCGGGCCCACTTAGTGAAGGTGACTCATTTTCACTAAGCTCATCATCTTGTTGAATCTCAACACTCCCTCTCAACAAGATAGGGATTATTCTTCACCCTGATCCTGCCTCTATGGTATTCAAATTTGCTCCTCGTGAGCGCCTTCGTCAGAATATCTGCATCCCGATCTTCCGTAGGAATGTACTAAAGCAACATTATCTTCCGTAGGAATGTACTGAAGCAACATTATCTTCCGCTGCACACAATCTCTGATACGATAATACCGGATATCAATATGTTTAGATCTATCGTGAAACACAGGATTAATCAAGAGTTTAATGCAACTCTGATTATCACAATGTATCACTGTAGGATCTAAATGTGAATCAAACAAACCAACCAGGATCTTCCTCATCCAAATAGCCTCACATGTAGCTTGACTTGCTGCCATGTATTCTACTTCAGCTAAACTGAGTGCCACGGATCTTTGTTTCTTGCTACACCAAGAAACTACCATAGTTCTGATACTGAAAATCCCTCCTGATGTGCTCTTTCTGTCTGTTGGGCAACCTACCCAATCTGCATCCATGAAGCCATGTAAATTCACCTCATCCATCTGCCTATACCATAAGCCATACTTAGATGTGCCCCTGAGATACCTCAGGACATGCTTGCATGCCTTCCAAAAGAGCTTGGTAGGCTTAACCATCGGTTGTGAAAGCTGGTTCACCGCATGGCATATGTCTAGTCTTGTATTAACTAAATACATGAGAGAACCCACCAAATATTGATAAACAATGGCATACACTACCTCTATCAATGTAGCATCCTATTTCCTCCAATTTCCTGGAAGAGGAGTATCGATAGGCTTACAGTCTTGCATGTGAAACTTCTCCAGTATGTCCCGGGCATACTTGCCTTGAGACACAAACAATTCACCTTCCCATTTCCATATTTCCAATCCAAGGAAATAATGAAGGAGGTCCAAATCCTTCATCTCAAACTCCTTTGCAAGATCTACCTTGCATGACTGTATCGACTGCTCATCACCCATTAGTATTAAATCATCAATATAAAGAAAAATGATTAAAAGCTTACCCTCCACCACAATTTGGTATAGGTTTGCATCTGCCTCACTCTTGGTGAAGCCAAGTCCAGTGAAATATCTGTCAATCCATGTGTACCAAGCACGAGGTGCTCACTTCAGCCCATACAATGCTCTTTTGAGCCTACACACATGTGACTTGCTACTGAAGATCTCAAATCCTTAAAGCTACTCAATGTACACCCTTTCCTCAATGATCCCATTAAGGAACACAGTCTTCACATCCATATCATGAATGTGCCAACCCATCTGCATTGAGAGAGCAAGGATGGTCCTTATGGAAGAATACCATGCGACAGGTGCAAAGTTTTCTTCATAATCAATCCCCTCAATCTATGAGAAGCCCCGGGGAAAAATATTGCCTTATACTTCTCCACGCTCCCATCAGCAGCTTGCTTTACATTGTAGATCCATCTTGATCCTACAATTGATTTACCCACCGACCTTGGAACAATCTCCCAAGCACTGTTTCTGACAATGGAGTTATACTCCTCCATCATGGTATCTACCCATGTGGGCTCCTGCACTACCTCAAAAGAAGATGGCTCTGTCATGATACACTTGCTCATAAGAGCCATGTATCCAGTAAATCAGTCAGGTGACTTTCTCTGTCTGCGCTGTGATGTAGGGACTCCTACATTCTGTGTTGCATCAAGCTTCAGTCTCTTAGCTGCTATGGTCCGCTTTCTGCCTTGTCTGATGTTTGGTTCGGCATGAGTGGACTCCTCCACTCGATGAATCTCCTCCTGTGGCTGATCGACATCTAGAGGCTCATCTTTGGGAACAAGAAGTTCCTCCTCTGCATGCGAGTGTAGCTCCCTCTCAAGCAACAACTTCATGGCTTTCACCTCATTGAATATTATATCTTTTCGCACCACAGTAATCCTACTCTCTAGAAAATACACACGATAATTATGGGGTGTTTCTGTGTACCACACAAATATCCCAACTTCTACAGTCGGCTCGAGCTTCTTCTGGCGTCCTTTGTCACATGAATTTAAATAGATGAGCCAAAAATCTTCAAATGAGAAATATCAAGCTTCTTACTATTAAAAGCTTCTTTAGGTGTACTCATGCCAAGTACTCTATGAGGACAACAATTTTGCACATAAACCGTAGTGTTGCATGCTTCTTCCCACAAGTGCATTGGTAGGCTGTGGTCATGCAACATCGCTCGTGTAGCACCCACGATCGTTTTTTTCTTCCTCTCAGTGACCCCATTTTGCTGTGGGTTATGAAGCGCCATGAGTTCTCTTTGAATTCCTTTTTTTCTATAGAATTATTTGAATTAGCCTGAGATGTATTCACCACCATTATTGCTCCGTAGAGCATTCACTTGCTTCCCCGACTACTTCTCCATCAATGCTTTAAACTCACAGAATTTTGAGAATTTTTTTCTCTTCTTCTCCATGAAGAAGATCCAACATCTACAAGAATATTCATCAACAAATATAACATAACACCTGTGTTTTGATGTTGAAGCAACCGAGAAAGGTACACACACATCTGTGTGAATTCTCTCCAGGATCACTGAAGCACAGTTATCCTTCTCATGAAAGGTGGTCTTCACAAGCTTACCCATAGTACATCCCTTGCACTAATCTGACTATGCAAGAGTACCCTTGGGAATTCTAGTAGAAATATTCTACAAAATCTTCAAAGCGCCATGGTGAAGATGGCCCAATATCCTATGCCATAATTTGCCCTCATCCTGGCTCACCACTTCTTCTACTTTTCCCACCATTGCAGTGCAGCCATCTACCTCTAGCTTGTAGAGATTCTTAACTCGAATCCATATCCTCTTGGTTTGACCCATTGTTTTATGCCGAAGGAAAGATTTTCCATCGCTAAAAACAATTTCATAACCTTTGTCTTCCAACATTGTGACCGAGACCAAGTTCTTTTTCAGACCTGGAACATGCATAACATCTTTCAACAAGAATGGATTACCAAACTCCCTTTCAAAGGTAATGGTCCCAATGTCGGTTTCACTATATCAACCATCGTCGCCCATCTCTATATGCATTTGAAGGTCCTTCTCCTCCAAGTCACTAAACAACTCCTTATCTCCCGTCATATGGAAAGACACACCACTATCAAGATACCACACTGATCCCATATATATTGAAACCAAGCATGTGATCAAAGAGAAATCAATTTCAAATTGTGAGGCTAAGGCCTCTCCAGCTGCAGCTCCAACAACCTTCTTGTTCTTCTTCCTCTGTGGGCAGTTAGTGGTGAAATTCCCATGTTTGTGACAGTGAAAATACTTCACCTTGGACAAATCCTGCTTCTTGCCTTTAGCATCAGATTTTGAAGGAAATTTATTCCCCTTCCCTTTCCTTGCTTTGTCAGCCAAAGTGAAATTCTCTTCATCTTCATTCTTCGATGAAGATCCATCCCTCGTACCTCCCCTTATCTCCTCTTGCATAAGATCTGACCGAAGTTGCTCCCATCTCGGTAGTTTCTCTGGTCCATTGATAGAGTCTTTGTAGCTATGCCAACTCTTCCGAAGCCCAAGGAGAGCCAAGCTCACCAAGTCTTCATAATCAATAATAATCCCCACACTTCCCAGTTCATCCCTATAATGGAAAAACTTCGTCACATGTTTTGGAATATTGTCGCCCTTCTCCATTTTTATTTTTCTGAGCTTATCTTTCAGCGCCAACTTCCTCTGGTCGCTACTGCTTTGGAACAAATCTATCAAAGCCTTCCACATTAAGAATGGAGTGGCTTTCCCATGAAGGTTGGACATAATATGGTCCTTCACACCTTCTAACAAAATTCTTCTTATCATTGCTATCTTCTTTTGCCATGCGTCAAGTAATGTAGCATCACTAGATCCCAGCTTAGGAACATTGCTATCGATGAATTCCTTTAGTCCATTATCCTCCAACACTTCCTCCATCCTATCCTTATAGGCTATGTAATTTGAGCTCCCATCAAGGGAATACTCCAATCACAACCCATTGAAAGGAATTTCAATGTATACTCAACTGTCGCACCAAGAATTTTCTACAGCAAATTCGAATTGTCCAGTGGCACAAACTTAGCAATTCTTCACAATTGCAATCTTCAAGAATTAACACTGCTCCGATACCATGTAAAAATTATATACAATATGTATGTATATATCTAGATTCTCTCAATCTAACAACATTTTATCTTTTTGCTAAATAAAAAATCCCTCCACTATTAATCTTTTGTGGAAATTTAAAATCAATTGCAAACACATGAAGCAATAAAAACAATCGCACATAACACAGTTGTTTAATGGGAAATCCTGAAGCTAAAAACCCCAACTATCATATATTATGTATCATGGAGATCATGTAAAAATATCATACGAAGCTTAGTACATCAAGCTCTCAGTACAGTCAATCATCACACACTAATTAGAAAAAATCTGCAAATCCATGCACTGATTTCTTGCCACTTGCTAGCCTGCCTCCACTGTAATGTTCCAAATTTGAAACTCTGCAATGAATAAGCTATATAACGGTCCTGTTATGATGAATAAGTTTAAAATATACAAAATAAACACATAGACATCATTTTTAGTTACAGAAGCAACTTGTATTTCATTTCATGATCCGGAAAGTAGGGAAAAGGGGGATTTTATGCCCTAAAAAGGTTGTTTTCAGAAATGAGTGTCAAAATAAGCATGGGAAATAGGTGTATATGATAGCTTAGGTCAAGAAGACCTATTCGCCATTGGTGATCCGGATTTATGCAGGAACACAACAGAATAAACATATAACCATAAATACAGAGATGCAGCGGAAATAACACTTCATTTCATTAATATCAAAGAACTGAAATTTGCTTACAGACAGAATGGAAATAAAACTAGCTAGGCGCTGGTAGCTATCTCTGAGAAGAGATGTGGCGGCTACAGGCCTCTGAACTGAGTTACAATGAGGCTCGAGGGCCTATTTATTATTTAGAAACAATGGGAAATCCTAAACAGCCAAAACCCTAACCCTAGGAGATGAGGCGCCAAAACTATGGGCCCCGTTTGGGTAAATTGGTGTTTCAACTTCCCAGGGGCGTAACTTTGGCATACGATCTCCGTTTGATGCGTGTAATGTTCCAAATCTGAAACTCTGCAATGAATAAGCTGTATAATGGCCTTGTTATGATGAATAAGCTTAAAATATACATAATAAACACATAGACATCATTTTTAGTTACAGCAGCAACTTGTATTTCATTTCATGATCCGGAAAGTGGGGAAAAAGGGGATTTTATGCCCTAAAAAGGTTATTTTGAGAAATGAACGTAAAAATGAGCAGGGGAAATGGTTGGATATGATATCTTAGGTCAAGAGGGACCTATTATCCGAATTTAAGCTTAAAATAATGCTTCTAGCTATATTAAACAACTTCTCCTTTCCCGACTAGGCTAGAAGACATTGATTTCCCATGACTTTACTAAACAGGAATTTCTGAACATAGTGAGAGCGTAATTCCCATGAGGGTTTCTGAAAAAAATGATGAAATAAGTATGATATGCAACTCATATTTATCAAATAATAGAGAAATGGAGATTTACAAGCTTATACAGTAAAAACAAGGCTCTTGGCAAGATTTTCAGCAAAATCCATGTATAAAGTAGGACTGCAGAAAATAATGCGATTTTACCACAAAAAGCGTATTAAAAATGACTAAATATGACATATAAATTACGAATAATATATATAGTAGCCTTGGGCCTTCTTATGGGAGCTCTTGGAGAAATAAGCCTCCTCCTAAAAAACTATTACAATCAAAGTGCAGTTTTGTCCCTATTATTGCCATCAAGGACGCAGTTTTCTGAAGATGACTATGCTGTAGATGAATGTAGATGAATGGCCTCAAGAAAAATACATAAATTAAGCTCTAATCCTTCCCTCTTGATCCCTTAAGCAAGCTGATCCTAAAGAGAGGATGGAATTCCCGCACGGGAATTCTTTGCACTAAACGGTGACGGCGACTCATTAAGCAATATTTTGAGTGTTAATGGTCTCGGACCAAAATAGTCAGAGGCGAATACATGAATGAATCCCCTTTGATGCTATGCCCTCCTTTTATCTTTGGTGAGCTTCCTCACCCCAGACCCCACACAAAGTTGAGGTGACTTCTTCATGAAGCTTCCTTTTTCAAAACTGCGCTGCCCTAGCTAGCTTCCCTCCTTTTGTCGCTGCGCTGTTGACTTGGTCAACTAATCCACCTCCAATTCCTCTTTTCACACTATATATCTTCAATCTAGTTTACACATATGTGTTTAGGCTGATCCTTATTCACATTGAGCTAGTTTGTTTGGGTGTTTTCTTCCTCCTCAAGAATGCATGTTGACTTAGTCAAACTTGGCTATGTCCTCATCCAATTTGTCCTTGTTCACACTTGGAAGTGTAAAACCAACTCCTAAGGCGATTTCCTTCCTTAATAAGGTGGAATTTATTCATAATTTTATTATTCATGAGCCTCCTCACCCATTTATTCCGCTTCTAAGTGAAAGTAGCAAAATCTAATGTTCCAAATTGCCATGTGCAAATTTGGGAACATTACAGTCCTCCACTCCCAAATGTTGCTTGTCCCCAAGAAACTATAAGGATAAGACTAAAGGGCATCATCTTCTTCCCTGTAGCAACCTCATGAGATAAAATCCTCCAAGGATCAAGGGCTGCATCATCAATATATCTCCAAGTTGCCTCTCCCAAGTGTGTAAGCTATCTAAGTAGCCGACATTATGTGACAGTAGAACATCCATGGAAGAAACAATGGGCTGTTTGAAGACCTTATTTAAGCATGAGGACTGATATAGGTTGGGAATCATCATCCCCATTTGAATCTCTCCTCCCCAAGCTATCAACCAAGAAAAATGAGCCACCCTCCAAAATGGTAACTCATGCAAATCATCCTCCACCTGAGGCTCCGACAAGGTAGGTGGGCTGAAATTTTGGACATGGTAGACATAGTAGCCTACCCCACATTGTCTTCCTCTCCACTTAAGATAAGTATAGAGGATTTTCTAATCTTGGGCTGCCATAATGTTGCCCTTAAATGGCAATAAGGAAGCTATACCTCCAAAGGTCCCTCCCCCAGTGTTGTGCATCAAGCTGGCCCAACCCATCTCATACATGATGGATAAGAAACCATCACCATATGGAGCTCCATCCATCTCATGGTCCTGCTCATAAAGAGAAAAATATTTTGATGTAGAGGCCATGTCTCTTCCCATGCTCACCTTAGAGCATGTAAGGCAGAAAGTGTGGGGATGCTGCTCCCCCAAGAACACACCCACTCCATGTGTTCCTCCTCCAATCATGCTCCTCATATAGGCAAGAATAATATCAACACATAGGATCATGATCATCATCATAATGATAGAAATACTGAAGGTTTTATGTAGTGCTGGAGAGTACCAACAATCTCCCAAGTGGTCACAGCACATTCTTCCCCACTGCAACTTCAAAAAATAGCATGGCAAGTTGTCTCTTGACAAATGGCTTGCTGTATAAGTCATCACACTTACTAGAAAATAGTATATGGCTGAATATGTCAATTGAGCACACAAGAAGCAACCATATACTTGCCCCGGATCATACATTGTACGGATGTCTCCATCATAATAGCTGGCCAAAGATGGACCATGGAGCCCAAAGAAAAACTTGCCCCTTTGTAGAGCAATGCAATGCAAGGAAATGGTAAGAGTATACAAATATTGTGCTGAACAATCAATTAATGCCAAAACATAAATCTTACCATGTAAGGAAGACAAGATGGTGACAAGATCCATAGATGAATCCTCCATAGTGGCATGACATACCCATATGAAGAGGAATGAACCACATGCTGCATGAAAATTATCCTTCCCATGCTTGGAAATCCAGGTCAAGGAGAACATACCACAATAACCAATGAGTCCATCCACCATTCTATCAATCTCACCTCCTCTATGCCCATCAAGTGCATCAAATATGAAGTGATCCTGGGAACACTCCACCAATAAGCTCATGCTCCAAAGTGACAGCGTTGTTGGCCTATGCAAATAGGCTCCTGCCAACTCATAAGTCCATTATCTGACATGCCCAATGTCAAATACTTCCCCCATAATGTTGCCATCTCCTCCCATTGCAACATTATGAAAAATGTGAGAGAAACTCTTCCCTTGCTCTCTCTCAATCCTCCAAAGCAACAAATGTCTTTGCTGCCTCATCATACCTCCATCATACAACTGATGCAGTGAAAACAAAATGACCATACCATCATAATGCATCCACACTCCTTGCTTCCCCATGATGAAAGTATCCTGCCAATCTTCCTTCCTCTTCTCACCCCATGGAAAAGGACATGTCATAGGTTGACCAAACTCTCTCGAGAGTAGCCAATGCAGCATTTCCTCTTACTGCCTAGTGTCATAGACTTGCAAGTGGTTTACAAGCCTCTTGCCTCCCATCCACATCCACTCAACTCCTTGTGGATGCTTCTCATCATTCTGCATCTTAGTATTTCTCCAATGAGATCTACCATCCTCCACAACCAGTTTCTTTTCTTTGCCTCTCATGAAGTGCTAAAAGGCATCTCCTTGGAGATATCTTAGAGAAGATCTCATATCCACAACCATCTTGAATCCATAAGGATTTGAATGTAAAGAAGGCAAAACCTCCTTACTAATATCTCTTGACAGCGTTGTAACCCTCCTCCAGGGTGTTTTGGCTATCTCATGCATCAACTCTCGGATGAACATTTGGTTCTGCATGAATTTGTTTGGAGAAAGGTTCACTCCATCCTCCAATAATTCACACTCCAACCTCAAGGGTTGTGTGTAACTTATTAGTGATACATGAGGTTGAGGGTTCAAATCTCCCTTTAATCCCCCAAGCTTGCACAGCGCAGTGCAATCCTACTGCTCCATCTCAACAATACCATTTGATCCTGGGCCATATGCAACCAAATCTCCAACCCTTTCCATAAAATTTTCTGAAATGTTAAGACATGGAAACTTATGCATACCTTTGTGAGTCCTTGGGACATCTTCTATGGCTGCAAGAGGTCCTCTCTTCAATGTGTTGGATGATCCAACTGCTGGTGTAGAAGTTTGCTCTCTCAAGGCCATGGCAGCGCTGGGACTTGCCTCCTCCCATGGTGGTGTGGGCCTACTCTCCTCTGATCTTTCTCCATCAAAGGTTCTGATCAGCTCTTGAGTGAACTCAGAAAAATAATTCACTCTTGTATGGCTTAAGTGACTGCACCACCAAGCATTGGCTTCACCCTACAGGTGCAGCGCTGCAACTTCTTCTGTCTCCCTCTCTACCATTGGATGAAGTAGGAAGAATTCCTCAAGCTTTCTTGCCCAGGTTTTTGTTGTAGTTGACCCATCAAATTTGGACAAAAGGAATCTATTGCCTTTAATCTCCCTTTGGCTGCAGGGTCTTTTCTCTTCTCTCAGTTGAATACACTGAGGAAAATCTAGGGTCTTTCTGAAATATCTAGATTGGCACTTGTATTCTACCAAATATACACTCATAATTTCATGCTCTAATTGGTCTCCTTGTTCTTCACTCCCTCTACAAGAACAGGAAGTGCATGCATCTGTTTCTGCTTCTTGAAATCCTCTAGGGGTTTCTATGCAAATCTCTCCTCCTTGAAACCCTTTTGGAGTTTCAGTGCATTTCTCTTCTTCTTTCTTCTTGGATCTGAAAATGGATGAGAGTAATCTCATCCTGTTCATATTCTCCTTCTGAAATCAAACTCACAAGTTGAGCACTGTAAATTTCTCTTCTCAGGAATATCAAAATTCTATTCCAGAGATTGACTACAGGGGCATTTACTGGATATGTCACCTTTGAGAAAAGGATGAGTTCTAGAGGCTACTTGGCCATCTATAGACTCTGTCTATAGAGTTTTAAACATTCCTCCTTCAGGGATTCAGCACTTTGGCTTGAAGCCACAGGCTGAGCCAAAGATCATGCTCTAATACCACTGTAATGTTCCAAATCTGAAACTCTGCATTGAATCAGTTGTATAACGGCCTTGTTATGATTAAGAAGCTTAAAATATACATAATAGACACATATACATTATTTTTAGTTACAGCAGCAACTTTTATTTCATTTCATGATCCAGAAAGTGGGGAAAAGGGGATTTTATGCCCTAAAAAGGTTATTTTCAGAAATAAGCATAAAAATAAGCAGGGGAAATGGTTGTATATGATATATTAGGTCAAGAGGGGCCTATGATCCGAATTTCAGCTCAAAATAATGCTTCTATCTATATTAAACAGCTCCTCCTTTCCTGACTAGGCTAGAAAACACTGATTTCCCATGACTTTACTAAACAGAAATTTCTGAATACAGTGAGAGCGTAATTCCCATGAGGGTTTATAAAAAAAATGAATAAATAGGTCTTATATACAACTTATATTAATCACACAGCAAATAAATGGAGGTTTAATCACTTATACAGTAGAAACAAGGCTCCCGGCAAGATTTCCGGCAAAATGCATGTACAAGGTAGGACTGCAGAAATAACGTAGTCTACAGAAAATATGAATTAAAAATGACTGAATATAACATATCAGAGCTGAATAATACATAAATATGGCCAAAGGCCTCTCTAACAAACTTCCGGAGGGAAATAAGCTCCTCCTCCTCAAAGACTAGCACAAAATCAAGGGGTGTAGTTTTGCTACTGCTGCCCCTACATCAAGGACGCAGTTTTCTGAAGATGACTGCGCTATAGCTGAATGTAGATGAATTTCCTCAATCCAAATACATAAATGAAGCTCTAATACTTCCCTCTTGATCCCTTAAGCAATTTTATCTAAAGAGAGGATGGAATTCCCGCACGGGAATTATTTGCACTAAGCAGTGCAGCAACTCCGGCTAAACAGCTGAAGCATGCAAATGGTCTCTAGAAAAAAATATCTGAATACATGAATGAATTTCCTTTGATTCTATGCCTTCCTTTTATCTTTGATGAGCCTCCTCACCCCGGACACCACACAAAGTTGAGGTGACTTCTTCATGAAGCTTCCTCTTTCAAAATTGTGCTGCCCTAGCTTGCTTCCCTCCTGTTATGGTTGCGTTGTTGAATTGGTCAACTAATCCACCTCCAATGCCTCTTTCACACTAAGGATCTTCAATCTAGTTCTCATATATGTGTTCAGGCTGATCCTTGTTCATATTAAGCTAGTTTACTTAAGTGTTTTCTTCCTCCTCAAGAATGCATGTTGACTTAGTCAAACTTGGCTATGTCCTCATCCAATTTGTCCTTGTTCACACTTGGAAGTGTAAAACCAGATCCTAAGATGATTTCCTTCATTACTAAGGTGGAATTTATTCATAATTTTATTATTCATGGGCCTCCTTACCCATTTATTCCTCTTCTAAGTGAAAGTAGCAAAATCTAATGTTCCAAATTGCTATCTTACTGCAGGAATTTAGGACTGACTACGGTTTTTTCAGATATAAAATCCCCTTCAAACCTCAGGTCTACCTATGGATTCTTTTTTTAGTAGAAGCTTCTACCTTTGGATGACCATGGGTCGTAATATTTGAATATTGGAGCAAAATGTCAACTTTTTTATATCTTTAAAATGGTTAAGAACATGTGCTTCATCATAAGATGTCATAGGTTCAAATCTAAAGGGGTAGAGTATGTACACCTTTGTAGAGTTTAGCGGACTCAAGTCATTTGTCCTACAAACAATGAGATCACAATAAAAATCTTACAAACAATGAGATCACAATAAGGTCTCACTAAGATCTTAAAAATATATTATTACTACTATATTACAAATATTAGCTCTATTTACCCTAGATTAACCTAGATAGCTATATTTTTTAATGAGAAAAAAAAATATGCTTAAAAAATATAGAGTAATGCTCTAACATTTTTAAGTAATAAAATTTTACAACTTGTTTTATTTATTTTTAATATGACAAAACATATGTCAAAAAATTATAACATTTGAACTTTTGCGGGTGTGTTAACTATTTGAACTTTGGTGGCTTATCAATTGGAGGGAAAGCTAAGGCACGAGCATAGGGTTACTGGAGATTTGAGGGTTCAGCAGTTTTGGCCGTTAAACATTTTTGCGAAAACAAAGCTTTCAGAGATTCTGTGCAGTGATGGTTTCTGGGGACCTTTAAACAGGCAGAAAGGAGGGATTTTAGGCCGCCATAAATGCGAATTTAGGCATTCCGCTGCGCTTCATCGTGTTCTCAACTATCTCCATTTACTGAAATGTGGACTCGTTCATCTGAGATTTTGGGGATAGTGATATTATTGTAATGATTTTGACTGGTGTTTTGTTTTGATCTTCTGTTATATTTTGGAACATAGATTTCCATGTTAGATGCTGGAAGGTCCTTCAAACTGGGGCTGGCATGCCACAAGAACTAGTGTCACATGACCAACCAGTGAGGTGCTTCAGATTGTGGTTGGAATTCTAGTACCTGTTCTTTTTTCTTGTGAATTTTATCCAGAAGATGTAATATGCTTGCAGGAACCGGGGTTGTATTACGTATGGCAAGAACCATTACTAAAGTTTCGGAGTGTGCTTCTAAGTTCTTTTATTATGTAATGCTTCGTATACAGGTTCTCTGCTCGACATGGAAGCTCAACATGGAAGGACAATGGCACTGCTATTTTCTCTGTTGGCTGTGATAAACAAGCTAAAATGTGGCCATGCTGACTAGGGGCCAGCCAGTGACTATGGCTATGCATGATGCACCTATTAAGGAAATTGCATGGATTCCAGCAATGAACTTGGTTGCAACTGGAAGCTGGGACAAGACACTTAAGTATGTATATGATGGTTTTCTTTGATTCTGTCTCTCTTTGCTTATTTATGTTATGAGGTTGCTTGTAAATGTTAGTGGAGTTGCGACCTTATGAATTTTAAACCCATTTGAGCACAGTGCCAAAAATTTAATATCTTTTAGGCTTTGAGAGAAATAGAAACTTCTCATCTGGCCAATTTTTTTATAAAATTATATGAAATTATTTTTATAAAATTATATGAGATAAAGGGAAAAAAAAAATTGTTAGATTAACCCACGTCCTAGATTAACTACTCAACATTCTTCGCTTACTACCATAGCCTCGTACCTATGCAAACCTTGTTAGAAACAGAGACACCTTCCTTTTAATTTGGATCAGCATTGTATTCTGAAAATCTTCATATAAATTGTGTTGTCCCTGGTGATAAATTTTAATGCCTGGATCTCCTGCTTGCAGCTGTCTATCACTCTCTCCTTTTATTCTATGCACTGCTCCACACGTACAGGACCAAAGGTTGACTGTAACATCAGTAACTTGAAGTTATTTAAGACTGCATCAACCTCTCCTCCAAACTTGAAGCAAATTTTGAAATCTTCCTCAGCCTTTTCCTCTAAGGCTCTAGCCCTGTCGAGACATTTACAAGCTTCAGAAAAACAGATTATTTTCTCCAAGTCACAGAGCTGAGGAATTCCTACCCCCTCATCAGGATACTGTATTTGCCATTGAATGATGTCATCTAGCATATTTAGAATATTCTCCAATTCTTCCTTGATAGGCACCATCCTCTTTATATAATCATCAAACTTAGGAGTTTTATCTTTGATGCCCTGAATGCTCTTGTAGAATTATTTCTGAACCGTACTCAGTTCTTCTTGGATCTCAAGTGATTTCCCTTTGAACTCTTTAACTGAGTCTAGTTCACCTTGCTGCTGGAATTCTAGCTCTGTAATTCTTTGCTAAGCAGCACTGAGTTCCAACTGAGAAACATAGACCTTTCTCTTCAGCATGGCAACATTATCACCTGTTGCTTGGGCCATGGTAATACTGGCAGCTGCAGTCATCTCTGAATCAATTTTTGTTTCATGAATGAGAACCTCCTCAGTGACAATTGCTCCCCCAACCTTATCATTTTGGAAACTCTCCTGCTGACTTTGTTCTTCTTGTATTCATAATTGAATGTTTTCAATACTACTACTGGGTCAGCCATGGTCATGGGGAAAAATTGCTCCTTCTCCATTTCTTCAATCTTACATGGTTCAACTGGAGACTGAGGAGTGGGGTTTATCTTCGGAGATGATGGAATGCCAAGGTGTTAAATCCTTTTATCTTTCCACATAGCTTATTCCTTCTTCTTTTGGAGTTCCTCATCTATTTTCCTCCAAAGCTCTTCATCTCTTTTCCTTTGTTTTTCCTGCTGCTTGATTCTTTGTTCATTTTCCAAAGCCAATTATTTCACCAAGTCATCTTGTTTTTCTTTCTTTCTTGGTACTTCTGCCTCCTTCACTGCTTTCTCTTCTTCAATCCTCCTCTTGATTCTATCTGCTTCTTTCTCCAATGCTTCCTTCATCTCCTTCACTTGTTCCAACACCCTCTGGAGCTTTTCAACTTCTTCTTGGAGGTTTACAATAGGTGAAGCATGGGTATATTCGGCCTTCTTTTGAGGTCCTTTATTTAGCTTTGCTTTAACCTCAATGGATAAATAAGTCTCTTGAATATTTCCTCATTAGTATCCCTCTCATGGGTATAAGACCACATTTGGTTGACAACAACACAATGACTAATAACAAAAGCTTCAGGATCATGTTTCCTGAATCTTATCTCTCCAAAATTATATGATTCAATTTCACTGGCCTCTTTCATGGCTTGGCTGGTGCGATCAAATACATAGTATCTGATCTTGATAGGAAACTTAGGCCATATGGACCACTTTTCCCTATTAAGAGTACCTATCACTCGATGAGAAAATGTCTGATATAATATTTCCAATAGAACCACTATGTCTAGAGCATATAAAGGTAGTAGAAGAGGAGCTCTCGATGCACCATATCCACTACACCATTACACCATACACCATAGGGCTCACAAGAGGAAAGATGAAAAAAAATAATACACTATCAATCTACTCTCAGAAGAGATGAAAACAATGCACCATCAATCTCCTCTAAGGAGAGATTAACATAGTGCACCATCAATCTGCTCTGAAGAGATATGAAAATAGTACACCATCAATCTCCTCTTAGGGAGAGATGAAATTTGTACACCATTAATCTCTTCTTAGGGAGAGATGAAATTTGTACACTGTCAATATCCTCTCAAGGAGAGATGAAATTTGTACCTCATGATTGCAAGCCTCAGAACCAAATTCCCTGACCACATAGGTCTTACGGTAACCCGATGATGCTATCAAACCAATGCTCCCTCTCAAAGGGATCCTTAGCCATTCTAGGCTTCTTACATAATCTTCAACCTACTCAAAAGAAGAAAGGTAGCCATGGTGGATTTCAATACTTGTTTTATTAGTAACATCTAGCTATTCGTCCAGCTTTAACCAAAGCTTTGAAAAAAAGCAAACACCAACAACCTATCAATGCTATTTCTTTGCTCAACAACATATTCTTGCAACTTTTTCTTCATCAAGGAAGTAGCCATGGGCTCACAATCCATCATGCCACATTCTCAACAAGTATTGTATCAGGTTCATGTAACACTTTCAATCAACTCCCTCTTACACTAAAGAGGTTCTCATCCTTTGTGAGAAATATATCATCAACACAGAGAGAATTTCACGAATTCGTCTTCAATAGATAAACTTCTTCCTCCGAGACTTCAATCCATATTCATATTTTAACTTGTAAATTTATGCAGATGTTCTATGCTTAATGAAACTTTACTTTCACTACAAAAATCACACAATCAAGTAAAGTGCTAATAGAACATACTAGTAGATCAACAGAAGAAAAACCAGAAACAGATAAATGTGTTGGTGCGTTACGGCGGTCAACATGATGCTTTAACCATAAAAGTCTCATTGGTCAGCCAACCCAGCATGTGTCACAACAACCCTCAAAATAGCCACACGGTCAACTCAAAGTCAACCCCAGAAAATTCAATCCTGCTCAGAAAAGTCAACGTAAAATAGCAGCAAGCAGCAGTAACGACAACAACAGCAGCAACACCAACAACAACAGCAACAACAGCAACAGCAACAACAACGACAGAAACAACAACAACAACAACAACAACAACACCAACAACAACAACACCAACAACAATAGCACCAACATTAGAATTCTCTTCGTCCTTCTTTCCCACGTGTGAACCGAAAACTACCTCCAAGGAGCTTGAACCAATCAGAAGAGGAGGGATGATGTGTTAGGATGAGATGAGTGAAATTTCCTCCAACGTTGACTCTATTTATACCAATCACTGAGGGTGTGTGACACATTTTCTGGGGGTGTAAAACCTTAAGGTCGACTTGCACATATTTTGAAAGTATTAAAAATAAATTCAAAATAAATGTTCTACTCATCAGATCAAGATGATCTTTATATCAATCTTTCACCTCTCTGAAAGAGGAACCCAATAAAAATATTGGTGTCTTCATCTAGCATTACAACATGGAGTTTGGATCTATTTTTCCATTTTTAACACTCCCTCTTAACTAGGAAGAAATCCATCCACCTGTGCAATCAAACATCATGTGTCATCCCATTGTAACTTGCTTTGCTGGCCTCTTTATTTTAGAACAGAAGTGGGTCAGTCACAAACACATCATTCCCGGCTGATAGATTCAACCCAGAGGTCCGAAACCTCTATAGGACTCACAAAGAGTCTCATACCAACCCGAGGTTGGTTTACCTGACCCGAAGTCAGTTGGAGGTCCAAAACCTCACATGGAATCAAAGAGTCACATACCAACCCAAAGTTGGTTTATCTGACTTGAAGTTAGTAGGAGGTCTAAAACCTCACTAGACTTGATCCCAGATCAAGTGGTTGGACATGTGTCATCCTAGATAGAGACTATGGCAATCTCTGATGCATCCATAAGTCTTTTCTACTAGTCTTTAGCTTTTCCCACCTCATTGGCCAAATGAGAGGTACTTCCCATGAGTCCAAAACTCAATGGGTAGGATGCATACGAGGCACAAATCATGAGGAGTGAACCAACTCAATCATCATAACGGTGGGGCAGAAGCACCACAAGTTTCAGCAAGCCTAGCCCTGTGTGTGCTTATAGCTCTGAGAAGCTATCCCAGAGCCCCTCAGAGCTCCAATAGCTCATCGTCCAATAGGACCCTCAGAATAGGGTCGTTCCACGATTCCAAGATTCTCACGGAAGGTTAGGAACATGACCTTCCCCAAGGGAATTATGAGAATATCCGTGACCTTCTCACCAACATCACCAAAATATGGGATAAAGTAGAGATATATAGAATGCAAGTTCAGCCTACATCACCAACATCCCCTTCTGGGCACGGAGGATTCCAAGGCAGAGGAAGAGCCCAAGGAGGTGGATTAGCTGGCCGAGGAAGAGGACAAGTGATTTTATATCACTATGGAGATGCTGGCCATTATGTGCTCGACAGTCCTGCAGGTATTGTAGACAATTTGATCATCTCATAGAAGACTGCCCTGTCTTGATTGACAACATGTAGGAAAAGAATACACAAACCACAACACAAAATATTCAGATGGTTCGCACAGAAAATCATGAAGAAGACCCTTGTGTGAATATGATTATTAGTATTGGTGTAGCCACTAATGAAGATAAAGGAAAGAAACTAGCCACTAATGTATGGATCCGTAAAGCACCTAAAAACAAATAATACTTTAATCTTCAGCACGTAAAAGAGACCTTTATTGAAGCATGGAAAGAATTTGCAGAAGGAAGTACATCAAAATTTGGTAGAACATTGAGGGAAGAAGGAGGAGATGAGGAGATTAAACCATTTCTACAAGCATGTATAAATTTGATGTGCAATAAGAAGGTTGTGAAAAAACTGAAGGCATTAATAGATAATTGAGAAGAGAAATAACAACGAGCAATCAATAAAATATATAAGAACAAGAAGAGAACGAGTAGGGAGATGCGTATGACTTCATAGCTTGGTGGTTATGAAATGGGCCAAGTTATTCTAGATCTGGGATCAGATGCTAATGTTCTACCTAAGAAAACATTGTATTGAATGGGAGAGTGAAAGCTGCAATGGTCTACCATTCAGCTGCACATGGCTAATCAGTAGAAGATCATTCCTTTAGGGAATTTGTCACAAGTTGTGGTAAATATAAAGGGTGTTAAGGCGATGGAAGCCTTTGAATTCATACAAATAGTAGCTGATACTGATCCATTTCTTGCGCTGCTAGGATTGGATTGGGCCATTGACATGGATGGTTTTATCAATTTAAAGAGAATGATGATGGAATTTGAAAGAAATGGAGTCGGGGTCATCATTCCTATAGATCCTGCAGAAGGCAAAAGATATACTAAACCAATGCATGATGCAGAAAATATCAATCAAATATATAAGCTAAATTTGCGCAAGGAAGACTGGATTAATCCAACAACAGATGGGAATCTTAAGTGGGAGAAGGATAACTCTTGTTTTTCAGACTCTGATGAAGAACTAGAAAAATGCAGAACTACTTGCATGAGGTGTTTGCACTGCGTTGTAATCATGTGACCCTATCTTTGTGTTGTATTACATCTGAGATACATGATTTTATTGCACTATGATGGCTCCACTGATGTCAACATGTTTATGAGAGAGCTGGAAAGGACTATGTCGGAAGGACAAAGATTTTGTGCCTTGGACCTTGGCTTGCACGCTACTCCAGCAAGATGGTGCAAAACTCATAAGGAGAATATGGGTAACTGGGAGGAGTGTGCGTGAATGATGAGGTTGTGGTTTGAATTTCCTGTTATTAAAATGGAAGATGTATACTCTATAAAAGAGAATCTACGCAAATATTTGGCTAGATGGAATTAGGTATGGGGTGTAGATCCAAGAACTAAATGGGTCCATATGTTTATTCACACGTTAGGAAAGGTGCCTACTAAATGGTACTTTGAGACAGCGTTGCGTAGAGGCACTGGTGAATGGTCCGTGATGACAGAATTTTATTCTTACATTTAGCTTAGAAAATGATGACCAAGCTTTGATCCCATAAATTATTAACACGTCGATAACACAAACTATGAATTATAGACAATTGACACTTGTTGAGTCTAGGGAGCTGCACGTGGTCAAAAGAACCTCGATCGCCTCACCTACGAATGTCAGATAAATGCACTCCATGATGGTCCTTGTTGGGTATTACAAAAAGTGCATTCCAAAGTATGAGTTGATCATTGCGTCGATGACCAGATTACTCATAAGCGGTGCGACATTCCATTGGGATGTCGAATGTCATAGAAGTTTGTAGTTTTTAAGGGATATCACAGACACTACTCGATATGATTTGAATTACCTGGTCAATAAGAGTTCGTAATTGCAGTGTTGCCTTTTTTGCAAACACTCTTGTAAATCATCAAACTTTGCACAGAGTCTTCTTTTCCTTGCATTGTTAGTGTTAACAAAGTAGGCAAAACCTGGGAATAAAAATGACAAAAATTAGCTCTCTTTTGCATCCCTTAAGATCTAGCTTATGCTTTTATTTCAGCCTTTTTTCTACTGAAATTTTCCTGGCATAGCATCACCTTAGCCACCACGTACAAAAGCCGTGCGAACATAATTTCCATCATCAATTGTAGCATGACCTAATGTAGTGTCTATTGGCTCATCTAAAAGCATATGTTGTTTCCTATAATATCATTCTTTAGCTCTAGACAATTCCAGTATTTGTTTGCTAATACGTGATCCTTTATATAATGGAGATCAACTTGTACCTCATTCAACGCTATGTGCTTCTGCTACCTCAATTGTTGCAAGAAGCCTAGGAGTATCTCCATATTAATCCTCTTGTTCCATCTTACACTTCTTCTCAACAAGAAGAGTCAAGAGACAATCCAACCCCTTTACTAAGACTTCCATCTAGCTTCTAATTGAAGATTGGGATAGTTAAGGGAGCTTTCAAGCCAACTCTATTTGAGTTATATACAAGATCATGGGCAATAATAGGTTTGAAACCCATACATATGTTGAATAATTTGAGAACTAAACAATATTTGGTATAGAATTAGAAAAGAAAAGAAAACGATTAAACTTCTTAAATAATCTAAAAAAAACATAAGAATGAGAAAAAATCTAAACAAAATATAATAATAAATAGAATTCTTCCCTGCCAACAAACAGAAGACTGTAAATTCATTGTCTCTGAATGATGGGAAGAATATATAGGGATACAAAATAGCAACAACAACTAAGAAGTACTAAAAGCTTTCTCATTTATGAAAGAATGAAGTAAATCAACCAATATTAAGTACAAGTAGATAAGATAAGATAAAATAAGATAACTATATTAATGTCCAACGAATGACCACAAAAGTAGGTCAATGGGACTACAGAGTACAATGATGTCGATATAAGGAGGAGTACCAAAAGGTCTCCTATATAAAGAGCAAGAAACAAGAAATAAAGCAAGAAATACATAATGCCTGAAAACCAAAATGAAGAAAGTCTTGGGCTCCAAGTGCAAAGGGCACAAGATAATGGTCCACTAAATCTATCTCCTAATACTTGAGGTCGAATGCAAAAAACTCAAGATGGAGTGTTGTCTCGAGGGAAGGTTAGGGGAGGATTTGGAGCCTCTATAACGTCGCTGCCGAGAAGAAGTGATATGTCGCTGATGACTGGGCGATCTCAACTGCATGCTAGTAAGAGATCTGGTTCGGTAATGACTCAGGGGTCCTTGTGCTATGGGGATGGCCCCTCTAGCCCACACTGATCTAAAGTATGAGGAAACAATGTTATTAACTTGTTGCTTCGTTCCTCTTGCTGACGAGAGCACTGTAAAAAATGATGTAATCAGTTGTACGGGATCTGCTCTAGGAGGCTAGAGAATTTTTGTGTGAAGTCTCGTGGCCTCTTGTATGTACAAGGCTAGACATCTCTGGTCCGTGTATCGAAAGAAGCTAGATAAGGTCTGTATCCCTCTGAACAAGCAATGGAATCTCCCATGAATCATAGTAAATGGGGCAGCGAAAGATGAAGTGCTCCTCCGACTTAGTCTCTCGGAGGCAAAACAACTGGAAAATCATGTCTAACCATGCAATTTGATGGTCAGCCTCAATCTGTAGTTTATGAGAACCTACTTTGATCAGACCCAAGGGAATCCAAAGTGTGTGCATATAATGGTGAAGCGTGTAATGGGGTCGAATAATGAGTCCATCTCTCAACATCATGAAGTGCTCAATATAGAAAGCCATCTTCAGACGTAACCCATCCTAAGGGTTTATCCAAATAACCTGTACATATTTCCTGTAAATATCCTCTCGGATGACTTTATTCATCTCTTGTTTGGTTGGTAGGAGGTGGCCCGGTGCACACAAGAATACTTGAATGGAGGGAGTTGGTTTATCTTGATACCAACTGAAGCAGGGAGATCTGAGACTCCAACATACCAACATTAGGATTGAGCCAAAGGACTCGCTACTGGAATGGACTCTGATGAAAGGTAGGCCAAGTATGGATATCGATCCCACCCCTTCGCTGTATCCACAAAACCTCGAACATGGTGTTGATTTAGTTTGGTCAATTTAGTGTGTCCTAAATTGCTACATTAATTTTTGTCAATCCGGGATTCGTAATCTGACGAAGTGTGGCGCACTATATGTGCAAGATAACCTATCTCTTACTTTTTGTCGTTTTTGGTCTTTTTATTTTTATCTTGGTTGGTTTCCTAATGTAAGATGGAAATTTTAAAAGACAATTATGGATGTAAATGTTCAAGGCAATAATGTCCTTTATAATGATTTCCCAAACTTCAAATTTCAAAAGGGCTTTAAACATGCAATTGACAAAATTAATTCCTAAAAGCAAATGAAAATGTGCCACTATACTAGTTAAACAAACAGTGAACTATTGAACATGAAACTCATTACCCTTATTTGTTTGTCTAATCACAAAAGAAGCGTAGCAAAAATCCAAGAATTGGAAAGAAAGAGTAAAGGCTAAATCAAATTACATCAACTCATATTCGACCCTCACCATTAGTCTCGCTATGGCTTTCGGAGGTAACTGATAATGACATGAGCAATTTAATATCTAACTTGCAGAAAAATAAACTAATATCAAACTACACACTCATACTTCAATCCCTCACCATTAGTATCGCTATGGCTTTTGGAGGTAGCTGATAATGACATGAGAAATTTAATATCTAACTTGTAGAAAAATAAACTAATATCAAACTACATACTCATACTTCAATACCTCACCATTAGTCTCGCTATGGCTTTCGGAGGTAACTGATAATGACATGAGAAATTTAATATCTAATCTAAATGATTAGAGCAAATGTACAAAACTGAAATAAATAAAACGATCTTTGGAATGAAAAGCTAAGAAAAATAAATCAGCGAGGAAGGACAAGAGTGATTCCATGTCATTAGTCATCATAAAACTATATGCAAATTCCCGGGCTGCCTACTGTAATCTGGAACAAAGACACTGATCAGTTAACAACAGTATAAAGCATGAAAAACTATGGACAGAAATAAAATGTTAATACCATAAGAAATGTAATATATACACATAAATAATTGTGGCATAACAAACATAAGGAAATGAAGCATGAAACTATATAGCAATACACAAAACCTCAGCGTGTGCAGGGGCCCTCTGCACAAACCTCGGACAACAGCTATCAACCACGAATTACGCTGATGAATAGAGTCTTCTCATATATTCAAAATGCAGTCATAACAATGGAAAAAGTGTTACGGCACAGTGGCTTTCTTTACAGCAGAATTACATTACAAGAACTAACTATCATGCACATGAGAACGCATTATTTATAACAGAGGATGACATAACTAATTTTCTACAGTCTGCGCTGATAAAAGACACGTGAACAACCACGTCCAAAAATCTAGCATCATGGTTGCCGCGAAGATTAAATATATGGAGAGTGGCTGTTGGATTCGGCTTCTGGAGCCGTTTACATGTGTTGATTTGTCCCCTGAGACTAAGGAATGGCCACGCAAGTCTTCACGTGGTGAAAAACAGAGTTTTGTCACCGTAGGACTCTTACGTTGACCACCGCTTGCCTTCCTTTGACCATGGCCTTCTTTGGTGAATTCGACTGAGCCAATAGGACTCGTTCCATTTCCATGTCATTTCTAACTTGCCCATGTGGCTCAATTTGCCTAAAGACACCTGCAATATAGAATTTAACAAAATGGCTGCGGAAAGTTGAAGCAGCTGCAAAAAAGTGACAAGAAGCGGCTGCGGAAAGTGACAAGATTCCGCAGCTCAAATGAGCAAAAATCTAATTCAAACAGCAGACACAAAACATAGTTAAAAACCACTTTAAATGCTCTTTTTGATTAATATGCAATGATGTTGATGACTTAGGAGGTCCAGGTAAAGGGAAAAAGTCTAGAGAGGTGTATAGAAAAGATGCAAGTTTGGGACTCAACATACCCCCACTGTGAAGGTGTTGCATGTCCTCATGCAACCAAAATTTTGATCATCCTCCTTCAATTCATATGCCCTGATACCTCTGCCAGTACATCCAGTCCTCTTCTCCTCTTCCTTGGTGCTGCTATCATCCTGGGCTTCTTCATCAAGCATCTGAATTTGAGATTAATCAGTGCTCTACTTAACTTCTGGCATTTCTTCTTCAATTTCCTGTTCTTTTTCTGCCACAGTCCCAGATGTAGCACAATGTTGTCATGAATGATCTTGTCCAATATTTTTTGCTCCTTTAATGCCTCATTTTCATTTTTAATATGTCTATTTAAAACTTCCAACTCAAAGACTTCTTGTTTCAACGATTGGACTTGAGCTTCTTGTGCTTTGTGAGGCTGAGTGGACGAAGTGTTGGGACCCATGGCTATTCTTTCTAAAGATTCTATGTAATCATACACCTCTTGCTGCTTTGGATCTATCTCGGGTGTCGTTTTCCTTGGGCTATCTCCAAAATGCCATAGAGGAGAATTGACTTCAAAATCTGGCCGAAAAGGACTCATGTCATCATCTTGAGGGCTAGTTTCGACATTTGGCTGAGAGTGAGATGGACTATGTTCAACGTTTGGCTGAGAATGAGATGGACTATGGCCAGCTAGAATTTTTTCAGGTGTTACTTCTCCCAAATCAATAAAATGGGGTCCTTTTGTTTGTGTTTTCCTCAACTTCCCTTTAAGCCTGCTGCTTCTTCTTACATACTGTGGACTACTGTCTTTTTCCTTTTTTTTTTCCTTTCCTTTTTTTTTGACCATAACTGACTGTTCCTAAAGATGAACTAATCTCTCAGACAATACTTGATGGTATTCTTCTGAGGAAGGGGTTTGATGCACAGCTTCAATGCTTCTTTTTTCTTTTGGTTTCATTGGCTTTTTACTCTCAGTCTTTTCCTTCCTTCTTTTAGACAGTCTTTCTTCCCTGCTAGTTTCTTCAATTGCATTAGTAGGAGTGCTTTGGGTTTTATCATCTGTTCTCTTTCTCCTACTCCTTTTTGGTGTACTGCCTTCAGGAGTTTCTTGGGGTTCTACAAAGAAATTCCTAATTAAAAACTGTTCCCAGGTGTCCTTCTTCTCTTTTAATTGTTTTTCTATCAAAATTTTCACAAGACCATGGTGATACAAATGTGGTTCTACATCCCCCAGATGCTTTTGGACAGTTACAGACATCTTTTTCAAGCTGTTTAATAAAAAATATGGCAGATTGAGGGTCTGGTTATCTAGAAAATTCATCAATATATGGGTATGATACATGTACATTGACCCAAAACGTCCCTCACAGGTGATAAACTTTTGAATAACCAACAGTAAAGTGGCCCACTCTTCTTTCAAAGAATGAATAGGAATTCCCTTTTTGAAAATGGTGACATCCATACCTGGGTTACGTAGGATCACTCTCCAGACTTCCTCGCCAATGCTCTTGTTCTTGAACCAGCGTTCACCTTCTTGAGGGAGTTCTGTAGCAGCTGTTATGGATGCCCCAGTCACCGTAAATTTTAGGTCACCAATTTCTACCTCCAGACCGTTGAAAGACCTCTCAAAAGCTTTTGTTACCTCCTTATTGTGGCCTTTAAATTTTTGAATAAACCGAAGCCATTTTGCCTTTTTCAATATATCTTTGACTTGCGGGTATCCTTCCATGAATTTAGGTCCCTCTGGTTCTATCCTCAACAACTGACCCATCCTTCTTTCTGCTCTTTAAAACTTGTCTGCGTGAGGAGGATTCAACGGAGGTAAGACGGTGAATTAGCGGAAATGAGCACGGTTTATGAAGGAGACCAGTGATTGTAAGCGGATATCAGAGAATGGGTATACGGAATGAAGCGGAACAGAGAACAGAATAGGGTGAAAGATTATGTGAGCACGGTGGAAATGCAGCTGTGAGATCAATAGAATAGTAAGGGAAGTAAAGTGCATTCGGAAATATTTAAAATTGGGTGGCTGCAAGAACGTTTATGAAACGGCTACGGATTTTGTGCGGCTGAAAGAAGCCGTATTCAAATCAACCACGTTTCGTAACTACAGGTGGAGTATCAAAGTACGAGTGAAGACCGGAGGCTTGATTATGAGACCGTTTGAAAATGAATGCAAGGATTGTGGGGGGATTGTATAGATATCGTGGAATGGTTACGGATTTGTCAACGCAATCATTGCATATAATGGAGCTATCGTTTATAACTATGTAAAAATGTGCTTGAATTCTATTTGAAATAAATTTCTACTCATACCTTGGAATTCTTGCCATTTTTCATTAGTCTTCAATTAGTTGCTCCTCATTGATGCCTTTAAATGCCTCATGTCTTCATAATATGTCTTCATACCTGCATTTGATTTCATGATTGTTGAACTAACATCTGGCTGTACATTTTTGAAAAACAGAGTGGTGGCTGCGGAAACTGCTTCTGGCTGCGGAAACTGGTGTTAGCTGTGGAAACTGACACAGCAATTATTTGAATAGATGATAACTGACTGAATGAAAATGGCCATGAAAGAAAATTTTATTGGTGAAATGAAATGAAAATGGATGAAATGGAGTGAAATGAAATGAAGTGGTGTGGAATGAAGTGGAATGAAATGGAATGAAATGGAGTGGGTTGTCATAAAACTTGTGAAATGAGAGAGAGAGAGAATTTTTTTTTTTTTGGAAAATATAGGGTGTCAGGTGTTCTTGATTTTCACCCTACATTTTATGTATAAGACTGCCAATCAGTGATTGGTTTTCAGGCTTATACAAATTTTTATTTTTATTTTTTTTATTTTTTTTATTTTTATTTTTTTTTAACACTTGAAAATAACAAAGGCTAGGCTGGTGGAGAAGAATAATTCTTCTTCACCAGCCTTATTGCAGAATTATTTTGAAACATTTTGACAAATTCCTCTTTTGAGAGTGGCTTATGATAAATCTTTAAGCTGTGGCCATTCACAATAAGAGGAGTTTGAGATTCATCAATGGTCTTGATTCTTACCGCTCCATTGCTAAAGATCTTATCAATCTCATATGGCCCAAGTCAATGAGTCTAAAATTTTCCTTTAAAATATTTAAACTTGGAATCAAATAGCAATGCCCAATCTCCTTCTTGAAACTTCTTCTCTTTGATGTATTTGTCATGCCATTTAGCTCTTTGATATTGAACTAGATCAGTTCTTAGAATTGCCTCTTGTCTGATCTCATCTAGCTCATTCAACTGCTCCATTCTATGCTTTTGGGCTTTTGATAGATCCATCCCCTGATTCTTACCGCTCCATTGCTAAAGATCTTGTCAATCTCATATGGCGTAAGCCAATGAGTCTGAAATTTTCCTTTAAAATATTTAAACTTGGAATCAAATAGCAATGCCCAATCTCCTTCTTGAAACTTCTTATCTTTGATGTATTTGTCATGCCATTTAGCTCTTTGATATTGAACTAGATCGGTTCTTAGAATTGCCTCTTGTCTGATCTCATCTAGCTCATTCAACTGCTCCATTCTATGCTTTTGGGCTTCTGATAGATCCATCCCCAACTGAACTGCCATCTTGAAGGTTTTGACTTGGAACTCAATGGGGAGCAGGACTTCTTTCCCATAAACAAGTTCATAGGGAGAATGTCATGTTGTATTTCTCCATGTAGTTCTGTAGGCCCACAAGGCTTCAGGAAGCCTTTCTGCCCAATCTCTTCTTTGTAGATGAACAGTTTTGGTGATGATACTTTCAAGAACTTTATTTGTGGACTCCACTTGACCATTTGCTTGCGGATGGTAAGGAGTAGATCTTCTGTGCTTGATTTTGTATTCTTCCATCAACTTCTCCACCAAGTTGGATGTGAATTGGCTCCCCTGATTTGTCACAATTTCTCTTGGAACACCAAAGCGAGTAAAAATATCCTCATAAAGAAAATGAACAACTGAATTTTCAGTAGCAGATACTAATGCTTTGGCTTCTACCCATTTAGTAACATAATCAGTACAAACCAATATATTCTTCTTTTGCTTAGATGGTGGATTAATAGGTCCAATGAAATCTAAAGCCCATTTTTCAAAGGGTTCAATGAGTACCTGTGTTTGCAATGGCATTTCATTTGAAAGGGTAGGTTCCCCTACTCTTTGGCAGCTGTCACACCTTTTGACATATTGTTTTGCATCTTTGAAGAGGGAAGGCCAATAATATCCTAAAGAGAGGATTTTATAGGTTGTCCTTTTGTCAGCAAAGTGTCTGCCGCATGGTTCATCATGACATGCCTTGAGGATATTAGGCATTTCATCTTCCCTGACACATCTTCTGATCACAAGATCTGGCCCTGTTTTAAACAATTCGTTAGAAATCCATGAATATTTTGAACTCTCCTGAATAATTTTTCGTTTTTCATTTGGAAATAAATGTGAAGGCAGTTTCCTGTAACCAAATAGTTAGCAATATCTGCATACCAAGGAGTTTTAATAGTTACTGCAAAGAAGTATTCATCAGGAAACTTATCCTCTACAGGAGAATCTTCTTTAGTATTCTGAATCCTAGACAAGAAATCAGCTACTGTATTTTGTTTTCCTGGTCTATCCAACACAGTAATATTGAATTCTTTCAAAAGTAAGAGCCATCTTGTCACTCTGCCATTAGTAATAGGTTTGTTCATTAAATATCTAATTGCAGAATGGTCAGTATGAATAAAAGTTTCATAGCCTGTTATGTAATGTCTGAACTTATTAATTGCATGAACAACAGCTAAAAACTCTTTTTCAGTCACAGTATAGTTCAACTCTGTGGGAGTCAAATTTTTACTGGTGTAATAAATGGCATAAGGAATTAAATCTTTTTGACCCAACACAGCTCCAAGAGCTGTATCTGAAGCATATGTAGAAATATGGAAAGGAAGTTTCCAATTTGGTCCTCTCAAGATAGGTGCTTCAGATATTCTTGTTTTCAAAGTTTCAAAAGCTGATTGACAATCAGGATCCCATTTAAATTCACAGTCTTTTGTAAGCAACTTGAAGAGTGGAGATGCTATTTAGTGAAGTTTTCTATAAATCTTCTATAGTAACCAGTAAATCCTAGAAAACTTCTAACATCTCTTTGACAATTTGGAATAGGCAACTTGGAGATGACTTCAACTTTTGATCTATCAACCTTAATCCCATCTCCTGAAATATGATGCCCCAAAACAATACCTTCAGTAAACATCATAAATAATTTTTCATGGCTTAATGAAAGTTTTGTTTCTTTACATCTTATAAGGACTTTTTCCAAATTTTCTAATACCTCTTCAAATGAATTACCATAAATTGTAAAATCATCCATATAAACCTCTACACAATCATGGATTAGATCCAAAAAAATTCCTAGTACTTCTCTTTGGAATGTTGTGGGTGCATTACATAACCCAAAAGGAAGCACTCGATAGGCAAAAGTCCCCCATGGACAAGTAAATGTGGTCTTATCTTGATCTTCAGGTGCTACCTGAATTTGATTATAGCCACTAAAACCATCCAAAAATGAAAAGTACTTTTTCCCTGCTAATGTATCTAATACCTGATCGATAAAGGGAAAAGGAAAGTGATCCTTCAAATTTGCTTTGTTCAATTCCCTGTAATCAATGCATACCCTCCATTTACCATTCTTTTTAGGTACTATAACCAAAGGAGAAACCCATCGGCTATCTGAAATTGGATAAATGAAGTTTACATTGAGTAGTTTTTGGAGCTCTTCTTTCACTATCTCCCTAAGATTTGGATTCATCCTTCTGTGAGGTTGTCTGATTGGTCTACTGTTTTCCTCAATATAGATATGATGGATGCAAGTCTTAGGATCAATACCTTTCATGTCAGTATACTCCCATGCAAATGCAGTAGAATGTTTTTGAAAGATTTTGGTTAGTTCTTCTTGTTGTGACTTTTCCAAATGTTTGTTGATATTCAATGTTTTTCCTGGAAAAATCTCAATAGTAGAACTACCAAACTCTTCCATAAAGTAAAGAGACATTTGTCTTGATGATAAATATTCTATGTCAGATTCCAACTGAAATTGTGTGGGGTCATATTCTGAAGATGTCTCAAAATTTTCTAATGTATTCAGAATTTGACTATCCTCACTGATTTCAGAAATGGTAAAGACAGGTTGTATAGTGTCCTCATCATCGACCCATTCATTGTCTCCTACTTCTGTGATTGCTTTTGCTGGAGGATACAAATTGAATTTCTTTGTCGAATTACCATTAGAAATATACATATCCCCAGATCTACAACTAATAAAAGCATCAGCTGTGGCTAGCTAAGGTCTTCCTAAGATAAGTGGGTGCCCTCCTAGATTACTCTTGGGAGTCAAAATCATAAAATCTACTGGATATTCCCAAGAATCTAAGGAGACTGAAATATCTTCTAATACACCATCTGGTTTGATAATTGATCGATCTGCAAGGTGCAGTAAAGTAGGTGTAAAAAGAATATTAGGAAGTTCTAGTTGTTCCATAGTCTGTCTACTCATAATGTTGATAGCAGCCCCTAAGTCAATCAATGTGTTTGGAATTTCTATCCCATTTATATGTGTCTTGACAATTGGAGTACCTGGATCTACATACTTCTGCATGGTAATTTTTCCCATCATGATATCTGCAATTTTTCCTACTAGGTGGATTCTTCTTGTATCTCTTAGTTTCCTTCCTGGTCTTTTGAGACTCAACTCCTTTATTGTTTTTGCTAGAATAGGAATCTCTCTAATGGCTTGTAGCAAGGGAATCTTGATGCAAACATTCTTTAATTCATCTAGAAAATCATAGTTAGGCAACAAGATTTGTTTTTCCACCCCTTTATCAATTTGTAATCTTTCAGGGAAAGGAGGTGTGGATGAAGATGCAGGTTGCTCAACTATAGGAGTTGTGGGGGTTAACTTTTCTTTCTCTTTTTGAATGTTTGAGTTTTGAAGAGATGCTTCCTTAGAACCCTTATTGAATTTAAGAGAGTCCTCCTTAGAGGTATCTTGCTCTTGGACGTCTATAGAAGGTTTTTCTAAAACTCTACCAGACCTGAGTTGTACATCATTGAGAGGAACAATCATATAGGTAGGAAATTGTTGTCCTTCTATCATGTAAGTATTCTGAGGATTTTTATTGTTAGGATTTGGCAATGGCTGAGCTGGAAGTTGATTTTTATTTTGTTGGAATGGAAGCATGAGTTGAGGATTTGGATTTTTTTGAGAAGGTTGTTGTTGTGGAAATGGCAATGAAAGTTGTAGATTTGGGTTTGGAAGTTGTGGAGCTTGTTGATTTTGAAAATATGGAGGATATTGATAAAATTGAGCAAATCTCCCATAAGGATTTTTCATACCTTGTACCCATGACTGATATGAATTTTGAGGTTGGGGCCAAGGTTGTTGCCAAGGATTCCAATTTGGTGGGGGTTGAAAATTCATAGGGTTGTTAAACCCTTGAGTTTGTTGCCCCTGCCAAGGTATTCTTGCAACAAAACAGAGAGATTCTACTGAATTTGGATCTTCTTGAAAGACAACTTTGAGTCCAGGAATTGAAGGAAAATCCTTGGTCTCATGATTCTCTGAGAAAATCATACATGTTTCTACAACTTTTGCATCCAAGGGACATTCCCTTAAAGCATGTTTCTTCCTATATTTCGGACAAAAGATGGCTAGAGCATCAGTTTCTGCTTTCTGCTTGTTTTGAATTTTAAGGGTGTCTAGTTGTTCACTAAGGCTCCCTAAGATATCAATTTTGAATTCATCAAGCATATTGCCAATCTCTGCCCTACTTACTGATCCAGTTGCAGATTTGTTTACCCTGATAAGAGAAGGATCTCTAGGCCCTTTTCCCGTTTTAGATTTTCCCCTTGAGAGATGGACACATAGTTCTTTTATGTCACGAAGTGGAAGTTGAGAAATATCTCCTTTCCCCATCATGTTTAAAATATCTATCCATTCATCTCTGATGGCTTTAAATAGAAGGGCTTTCAAAGTTTCCACATCTAAGTTGCTCATCTTTGCTCTTTTTAAGTTGTATTGAAATCTTTCAAGTAAATCCTCCAAATTTTCATCTTCTTTTTGCACCATTTTGAATACCTCATCCTTGTGATTGGTGGGCATGCAATAGTCCAGGTATCTATCCAAAAATGTTTGTTTCATATCATTCCAAGTCCTAATAGTTTGGGAGACTAATCCCATGAACCATTTCAAAGTGGCTTCCTTCAATGTTGAAGGAAACAGTTTGAGTTTTTGAGAGTCTTCCATGTAGTCATAGGTTCGGCACACGACTTCAAACTCAAACAGAAATGTTTCAGGATCCTCACTTCGCAATCCATAAAAGTTGGGGAGGACAGATGGTGAGATGTTTTTCATCGTTGTATGAGTTTCCTCATCAACTATAGGGAATCCAAATGAGTTTTCTCCTTCCCTATTTCCTCCATTATTACCTCCACCTCCACCATTGTTGCCTCCATTATTTCCTCCTCCTCTACCTCTACCTCTACCTCCGAATCCATCTACTACTTCCTCTGTCATGATAGTTTCTTCAAAGTCCTCAGAGTCCTCTGGTTCTTCTATCAAGGGAGGATGAGAGGGAGTTTCTTCCTTTTCTTCTTCAGGTGATTCTACTTCTTTAATTACAATATGCTCTCATGTAGAAGTAAAGAAAGGGTCTTCTTCTAAATGAGATTTGGTAGATGGTGTAGGAGAATCCTCTAATTCAGCTGCTCCTTGAATTCCAGGAATCTTAAGGCTAGGGGTATATGGTGGTGAATCTTGTCTATGCCTTGAAGAAGATGGAGTTGTGAAAATCAAACTCTTGGTTCTAGCTATAAACCTTCCCCTAGAATCTCTCGCTCTATGCATGTCATTTTTATTTTTTATTTTTAAATTGGGCTAATAATTCTCTTTCTGATCTTCCAGGTCACACTAGGTGCAAGAAGAGAGCATACTTAAGAAATTATTGAACCAATAACTCTCTTTTCTGATCCTCCAGATCACACTAGGTGCAAGAGGAGAGCGTACTTCAAGAAGTTATCAATTTTTCCCTTCTTTTTATTGTTTTTTTTTTTTTAAGAAATTGGCTACCTAGTTACACTTCCCCGGCAATGGCGCCAAAATGTTTGGTCAATTTAGTGTGTCATAAATTGCTACATTAATTTGTTAATCTGGGATTCGTAAGCTGACGAAGTGTGGCGCACTATATGTGCAAGATAAACTATATCTTAATTTTTGTCGTTTTTGGTCTTTTTATTTTTTTATCTTGGTTGGTTTCCTAATATGAGATGAAAATTTTAAAAGCCAAATATGTATATAGATGTTCAAGACAATGATGTCCTTTATAATGATTTCCCAAACTTCAACTTAAAGGTTTTAAAACAACCCATTATTGTAAAATTAATTTCCTAAAAGAAAATGAAAATGTGCCACTATACTAGTCCAAACAGTGAAGCAGTGAACTATTGATCATAGAAACACACATTACCCTCAACTGCTGTCTAAATACAAAAAAAGAAAATGTGCTCCAAAGCCTGAGAATTGCAAGTAAAGTAAAGCTAAAACCAAATTACATCAACTCATATTCTGAACCCTCACCATTAGTCTCGCTATGGCTTTCGGAGGTAATCATAAACAACTTGAGCAATCTGATATCTAATTTGCAGAAAAATAAACTAATATCAAATTACACACTCATACTTCAATCCCTCACCATTAGTCTCGCTATGGCTTTCGGAGGTAACTGATAATGACATGAGAAATTTAATATCTAAACTAACTAATAAAGAAAATGTACAAAACTAAAATAAATAAAACAGTGCTGGAATTAAAAGCTAAGAAAAATAAATCAGCAGAAGGACAAGACTGATTCCATGTCATTAGTCATTGTAAAACTATGCAAATGCAGAGCACTCAATGCGGAACAAAGACACTGATCAGTTAACAGCAGTATAAAGCATGAAAAATTATGGATAGAAATAAAACGTTAATGCCATAAGAGATGTAATATATACATGTGAATAACTATGGCATAATGAATGTAAAGAAATAAAGCATGAAACTATATAGCAATAAACAAAACCTCGGTGTGTGCAGGGGCCCTCTGCACAATCCTCGGGCAACAGCGATCAACCACGAATTATGCTTATGAACAGAGTCTTCTCATGTATTCAAAACGCAGTCATAACAAGGAAATAATGTCACGGCACAGTGGGCTTTCTTTTCAGCAAAATTACATTACAGAAGCTAGCTACTATGCGTATGAGAACGAATTTTTTATAACAGAGGATGATATAACTACTTTCCTACAATCTGCGTTGATAAAAGACACGTGAACAAAGACATGTGAACAACCACGTCCAGAAATCTAGCATTATGGCTGCCGTGAAGATTAAATCTATGGAGGGTGGTCGTTGGATTCAGCTTATGGAGCAGTTCACAGGTGTTGATATGTCCCCTGAGATTTAGGAACGGCCACGCAAGTCTTCACGTGGTGAAAAACAGAGTTCTGTCACCGTAGGACTCTTAGGTTGACCACTGCTTGACTACCTTTGACCACAGCCTTCTTTGGTGAATTCGACTGAGCCAATAGGACTCGGTCCATATCCATGTCATTTCCAACTTGCCCATGTGGCTTAATTTGCCTGAAGACACCTGCAATATAGAATTTAACAAAATGGCTGCAGAAAGTTGAAGCAGCTGCGGAAAGTGACAAGATTCCGCAACTTAATGAGCAAAAATATAATTCAAACAGTAGACACAAAACATAGTTAAAAACCACTTTAAATGCTCTTTTATGATTAATATGTAATGATTTTGATGACATAGGAGGTCCAGGTAAATGGAAAAAGTCTAGAAAGGTGTATAGGAAAGATGCAAGTTTGGGACTCAACAAGTGGAAGTAGATTTTGGCCAATCTAGTCATGCTATCCACCATGATCAAAACCTAATGTAGGGGACATTAGGTTACATTTGAAAGATACAAGAGATCATTCAAGTGAAATTCTCTTTGTTCCAATGTGTTATTTTTTGGTGCAAGTGGTGGGACACCTTTGATCGGAATAATGTAAATGAAGTTTTAATTATGTTACCTCTTGCTTCAAGAAAAATTCCCACACGAACGATCTATGACAAACCTCCTCGAACTCAGAAGGCACCATTCCTTTGCTGCCTCAATGCATTAAATCTCAATCGATGGTCTTCCAAATATCCTTGGTCCTGTCGTGTTTCTTCATAAATGTCCATATGGAGGATGAAGGGTCAAACTTCCTCTGCATAATAGTTGTAATAGAGTATACATTAAGAATTTAATCATTATGTTAGTTCATTCACTCTTCTTTGATTTCTTCTTGCTGATCGAGGATCTCCAATTAAATAACTTCATGGGATGTGATATTTGATTAATGCACTCTCATATGCCCTGAGGTCGCATTGCTCCAAGGTTACAACCATATTTTCTTGATCATCCATTGGCCTATTATTTCCCCTCCTTATATGGAAGAATTCTATGAATTCAAACTTGTCTAACATTAAGATAATTCTTTGCAAAATTGGATCTAGATCTTGGTCCTTGTATTTGGCATAATATATGCAATTTTGAATGTAATAAGGGAATTCCTAAAAACAAATAATTGGGTTATTCCTGCGACTATTTCCAATATCATCCCTTGCCATAATCCATATGCTTCCGCCTGATTGTTTGTGTCTATTCCCAATCCCAAGGAAAACGTTTTCCATAGTTTTCCATTGGGGCCAAAAAAGACCCCTGTCGCTCCAATGTCCCTCGGGAAAGTAGACACGTCTTTATCATTATGAACATGATGTCATATTAGGTACGAGAAATGTGAAAAACATAAATTTTAGTGACTAACTTGTGATAAGCATGTGGAAAAAATAATATTTTTTGAGTTTTTCATTAAGAAATAATCAAAAATATTATTTCTCAAAAGTTTAAATCTAATATGGTATCATTTTTCTAATGTTTAACTCATATTTATTATTAAAAAGAGTTAAATTTAAACCAATACAATAGAAAATAAAGATCCAAAATAACATCAAAATGTTATATCTTTATTACTAAAAAAAATCACTTGCCTCTTTAAGGGAGAACTTCCAATAGAGAATATCCCCACATACAAGTAACTTCACAAGCCTTATCGTAAATTTATTTATCCTCATCTCTAGAGAGAGAAATTTCTAATTTAAACTGGTAGGAGTTGCTATAAATATTAAATTTAAATTGCTTGAAAGTCTCATAAATTAGCAATAAATTTAATTTTATAAAAATATAAGTTTTTAAGTTATATTAAATCTAAATTAATTGCGCTCTAAGACGCTCTACAACTCAGTATGGGAGAGGTATTGTCACGTAACGCTACATTTAAAAATAGTAAAATAATAATTTAAATTAACAAATTAAAAATATTAATAACAAAAATAATACTTTAATTTACAGCTGAATCTTATATAACTTTATATAGAGATATAAAGTAACTGAAAGTAAAAAAAAATAAAAAAAATCTAGATTTTATTATGATTAAGAAATGTAATGAGTAAAAAAATATAATTATTTTTTTTTTTTACTACAATGAAGAAATATAATTTTTTCACATGGCAAGAAATAGTATTATTGATATTACATTATGTGTAATTCATTTTATGTTCCATTTACATGTGATATTTAAGATGGATCTAGGCTCGAGGTTATACAAAAAATTGGCTTAAGTTTTTTAAATTTAACAATAGATTGAATTTTATAAACCAATATTGAATTAGTTAAATTGTATTTTTGAATAATTTATTACTAATAATATTTTATATTAAAAATTGAACGAGTTAGACATTTCATCTTATTAAGAACTAACTAAATTATTTTACCTTTAATTAATTTTCCTTGTAAGTATTTAAATATTTTAATAATTAAGTTAGATTGAATATCAATGAACTATCTAAGCAATAGAAAAATATTTATCATAATTTTACAATCATAGTTTCAACCATACTAAAATTTGTAATTTATAAAAATATCTTTGCATTTTTTTTTTAAGTAAGTCGTATTGCATGTAATTTCATATATAAAAGTTTGATATAAGTTCACCAATACAAAATCTATAATAAATATTATTTCATAAAAATAAACATCATGATGATAAACTTATAACAAACATAAACATCATCTAAGATACACATTTGAATTCACTACCATCATCTATTTATATACACCTCTAACACATATTAAAGTCATTAGCTAGCACACAAATCTAATAATATAACATAACATCATCATCTTGATCACATCTAATAAAACACAAACATTATAATCTAACATCATCACCACACACATCCTCAAATTAATATAAATCTCATGTCAAATAACTTCTATCACGTACACACATATCTGCAAGCACATTAAATGAACATATCTAGCATGACCTAACAATACACACACACACACATAAGTAAAATAACTATATCAAGTGAAATAAGTGCAATCAAATATCTGATATAACAGACTTAGTGGTGCTAACTTGGTCTTCAGTAGAAGACAATGGATGGTCAACTACTGCCTGATCAACATTTGTCGAACTCAGCTGAGGTGGAAGAGGAGGTGGCTGGTCTATAGTAGAAGATGATGGATGGTCAACTACTGCCTCAACGCAGTCCATCGAACTCTGAGGTGAAGGAGGAGGTGGCTAGTTTGCTATGCCAGGAGAAACATAAGGCACATCCTATAGCTTTGACATCTCATCATCAAATGACTGATGAGGAGGTGTAATACCAGAAGGATCACCAACCATGATCCAATGGGGTGGTATTACTAGAAGCATCATGATCACCACCCTCATCATCATGAACATGATCATAACCCTCATCATCATCATCAACACCCTCATCAGATGTATCTGTTGTTGCATGATGCCTTGCATCTCTCATCGCTGCCAATACCCTACTAGCTTTGATGATATGCCGCATAAGAGACATCATCTCTCATGGATAGTCCTTATAGAGATCCACAAACATTAGGACCACACTGATATCTTGAGGCCTTGTAGGGAGGGCTCCTCCCGAACCAAAAATATTGCCAATTTGTCATAGTAGCCCATCCAAAATCGTAGAACAACCTTAACACCCCGGACACCCATGCCCCCTTGAGGATGTGCCTCACCCTATTGGGCCTCACCAATATCCTCCATCTGGTGGTGGGGGAGGAGGAATGTCCCCATAAAATGAGCCGATGTCTACAAAATATATGGTTACAAAAATAATTATACAATTTCATTAAACAATTTAATAAAACAAGTTAAAGAATGTGTTAAAATAAATTTTATTCTAATTCATTAAAACAATAAAATGAAACTAGATTAATTTAAATAAAACACTAATATTACCTCTATCATCTGGAGGCTCAGCCACTATGAAGAGGATGTTGGGACACTATCGCAAGTAAATCCCCACGTACAAAAACACCAATGCGACAAACACATGCTCATCCTCATTGGAAAGTAGCGCCAATGCCTCGACATAATATTGGCCCAAAACTCTGGAAGACCCTTGTTGGGAATTATATACACCTACATGTGCATCCACACCTTAGTAATCGACCTAGGAGGGCAACGGTCAAATGTAGGCCTCATCTTTGGAAACCTCTCAAAAACTAAACAGAAATGCTCAGAAGCAAAAGGGAAGGTTGCCCTCCCATGTCTCAACACATGACATCTATATAAAGCCATGCAAAATTGCCTAAAAAAATGGCAAACCATATGATGCAACATGGCACCTAAATCAAAGATCAACATAATACAAAATAGGGCAACTAAAGCACTACATGTTGGAGCGGGGTCCCCTTGGGTACACTTTTTGGTATATTTTTGTACAATTTTTGTATATGCCCACTACACAAATGAGTCAAGGGGCTTTGGGGAGGGTCAAAGTCCCTATTTTTATGTAAAAGGGTTTAAGGGTAAATTGTGGGCCTCATACCATGGTTTGAGACCATAGTATCTGCACGCTAGAATGATATAAATAGATAGATCGATTCTAAGAAAGTAACTGAAGATAGACTATTGTAATGTTATGATCTGAATGTTTATGCACCTGTAATACTTTTGTAAGGGTTTTTCTGGGTTGGGTAGAAAGACTCTTGCTGGTTGTGTGCGTATAAGGGTAAAGTGTAAGGGTAAAGTCTGATATACTGAAAGGATCTGAATTAATACAAGGACCGATTTTGGCAGAAACATTGTGTATCGATATAAGTTATCTGTTCTGTTTTAAGATCACATTGCTTTTGTTTTGATTATTTATATATGCACAAATACATTTTTTATTTTAGCATGAATTTATATTGATAATTGATGAATCTGCTTAAATGATTACGCATTGTTTAGATCTGGATATGGTTTTGTATGATATATCTGCGCTGAAGCGATCTGCAATTTTGTCTATAATCTGATAAGTATTATTATATATTGCGCACATTTGTTTATGATCGATATAAGTCTGCAAACAATCTGCTTAGGGACACTTCATTATTTTCTTCCTCAAGGTGTGGAAACCTGGTTCCAACACCCCCCCATACTGCCTCGGGTGAGACTTTGATCTGCGCAAGTAGGTCATTGCCGAAAGGGCCAGTGGTTGGAGGGTTTGTTGGTTACATGATAAACTCTGAACCTTGGTCAGGACCCCTCAAGCCAAAAAATGGTTATGTTTCTAGGATGATCAACTTGGAAAAATAAACTACACTAGAAAAAAATGTTACTGTGCCAAAAGACACATTGGAGTAGGTAGATGCACAGACTTCTAAAGGAATGAAGCGTGGTTCTCAAAAGAAGAGGAAGGGATCTAAAGATACTAGAGAGGAGGTCTTGACGTTGACTAGAGACGATTTAATGAGATTGGTAACACAGTAATGTCTGCGACCGAGGATCACTGGATAGATATGGAGGTGAAATATAAGACTATGCTGGAAGTGGTACAGGTTGGGATCCAAGAACTCAAAATGCAAGCGAGACCGATTCAAGTGAGTGTTGCTCAGGCGAGCTAGATCCAGACGAGCACGCAACCATTGGACATAGCATTACCAGCGACCGATGATGCTCATCTTGTGAAAATCCCCACACCAGCCATCCATGTGGACGCCAGTCGGCATGCCCAGTTTAGAGGTGCAGGTGATATTAATATTAACTTGTCTGTTTTATGTGCAGGAAAGTTGCACCTGATGCACAGTATGATCACTGATAAACTTCAGTTCCATGAGGTTGTTTCTCACACATCTGTTGTTGAGTCAAAGAAAAAGGCTGCAGATGCACAAAAGAAACAACAAGCCGCAGAAGAATCATGTCACGCAGTGAAAGCCCAACGCGTTGTGCTGGAATCCAAAATCCACCACGTCTACAGTGAAGTTACAACAGTCCTAGGCACAACTTCCCAGGAAGAGAAATTGGAAGGGCTAGTTGCCGCATTGAAAGCCTTGCATGTCGAAGTGCAGACCGTCTATGCAGAGTTCAAACATAAAATCATAGATCTCCAAATGAAGCTGCAGCCAGAAACTCGCCCTGAAATCCGTGCAAAAAGGACAGCTGAAGTAAAACAAGCCACTGATAGTATTACTACCACAGTCACATAATGTGACAATATTTTAGATGAGGCTATGGGTGTATGGATGTACGTTTAGAATGAATTTGTTGTACAACAGTTGTTCAACGAGCTGCACCTGAAAGAGCAACAATTTTCTGAAATCTGGACAGTGGTTTCCACTATGGTGCTTCCACAGCGCCTCGCCCACCTACAGGAGGGCCAATCATTCAAACAGAGATCGAAGACTTGTGTCATAAAGAGAAATTGTTGGAGGCACACATGCAACCATGGGTTGAGGAGGCTCTTCAGCTTTCATAGACTCTGGACACCACATTGAAGGCGATTCAACAAAAACATCGAAGTATCGAGTTGGCCACTAAAGGGCCTACCACTGAGAAGTTAGTTCTGCTCCCTCTTAAATATTCTATTAGCATGCTCCAAGCCAAGCTAAAGGAATAGATGCCTGAGTGACTCAGGACGAGTCACATGTTTGTGTTGGGGATCTGTTTGAGTGGGGTCCCATGGGGTACACTTTTTGGTATATTTTTGTACAAGTTTTGTATATGTGTGTTGCGTGAATGAGTCAAGGGGATTTGGGGCAGGTCAAAGTCCCTATTTTTATGTAAAAGGGTTTAAGGATAAACTATGGGCCTCAAACCATGGTTTGAGACCATAGTATTTGTGCACTAGAATGATATAAATAGATAGATCAAGTCTAAGAAAGTAACTGAATATAGACTATTGTGATGTTATGATCTGAATGTTTATGCGTCTGTAATACTTTTGTAAGGTTTTTTATGGGTTGTTTAGAAAGGCTCCTGCTGGCGGTGTGCGTGGAGACCTAGTCCTGGCTTTGTGTGCAGAAGGGTAAAGTTTGATATACTGAAAGGATCTGAATTAATACAAGGACTGATTTTGGCGGAAACATTGTGTATCGATCTAAGTTATCTGTTCTGTTTTAAGATCACATTGCTTTTGTGTTGCTTATTTATATCTGCACAAAGATATCTATTATTTATGCATGAAGTTATATTGATGATTGATGAATTTTCTTAAGTGATTACGCATTGTTTAGATATGGATATGGTTTTGTATGATATATATGCGCCGAAGAGATTTGTAATTCTGTATGTAATATGATAAGTATTATTATATATTTCGCACATATGTTTATTATTGATATAAGTCTGCAATCAATCTGCTTAGGGCCACTTCATTATTTTCTTCCTCAGGGTGCGAAAACCTGGTTCCAACACCCCCCCCATACTGCTTTAGGTGAGACTTTGATCTGCGCAATAAGGTCAATGCCGAAAGGGATAATAGTTGGAGGGTTTGTTGGTTACGTTTGATAAAATATGAACCTGGGTTAGGACCCATCAATCCAACACTACTTATCACTAGTAGAGCATGCAATGGTGGTGACTAATAATGAGAGGCACCTAACCTCTTATGCAACAAAAGAAGAAATTCGTAGCTATCCACCACGAACTTGAAAATTTGTTGGATGGACCGCATGAGGCCCGACATATCTCTGAGTGTATGCAATCTGAGATTTAGTTGAAAACCCATGGGGGACATCATGGAATTGGGGAAAACCATCCCCTCCTGGATAGGTCATTGATAAATTATATTTCCTCCTTAATGGGCCTATACCACGCCCCAGGACTGACATGGAAAACTTGCTCTTGGGCACTCCATCGAAAAATCATATGCAAGAATAAGACAAAGTGCACCTTCAGGGATGTAGCCTCCTCATAGTACTTTAGGAGGCCTACATCCCTCAAGAGCAATTGGGTATCTGGATTAATAAAGTGAGGGTATAAATCCCTCTCCCTCTCTCTGGCCTCCCATGGTCAGATCATATTGTGTGGGTCCACCTATTGCTCCTGATCTTTCTCTTGATGCTCCCTCTGTTGACGTCTCTGCTACATGATTGACATATAAAATAAATTATCCTCATAAATGAAAATACATTTTTCTTTAATTAAATGAAACATTTATTTATAAATATGGAAACATAACTTTTAACTAAAAAAAAAAAAATAATCAGTTCGCTCAAAACACAGTCATGCACTGGCTCTGGTGCACTTCCAACTATAACCACATCGATATCGATGCACACATAAGTATGACACACCACAGCTGGTTAACAAATTTGAATTTTGATATCGGTGCGACACACTTGGTCACTGGTGTGCACGTATACCCTTTTTGCACTGATACGAAATGTTAAGGCTATCAAATGCACTACGCGAAAGCTATATTTTTAAATATTATTTTGTGGTGCGTTTGGTAAATATAAACACACCAGGTGTGGCACACCAACACACAATTTATCTCTTTCTTGGTGCATTTTAATTTACAAAACACACTGCAAAAACTGCAATGTGTTATCTTCACACACTGAAATGTGGTGCACCCTGTAAATTTATAGGGCACACTGCTATCAGTGCGAGTCAAACATATCGAATGCATCGTGTGGAGATTTTTTTTTCTTTCAAAAGCAGTGGAAAATTTGATCTAATTTTCAATTATAATCCGCTAAAAAATACAATTACAAAGAAACATAGACATTACCTAGACATTTGGTCATCTTAGAGGCATAGTGGATGTTGTAACACTAGATATAACCTCTGGCTAAGAAGAGATCCGTGCCTAGGACATCTGTACAAAAAGATAAAAGTTATGCTTGTTGTCCCATACATCATTTCTCAAATATATTATTTTGAGGGGTAATGCAAGGGGAGTATCTTGGAGAAGAGACACCTTTCTCAATGGCCACACTAGCTAAGAAAATAATTTCGCAGTTACAATAAGATAGAAAAATGAAAAAATGGAAGATTTAATGCTTTAGTAACAAAATCTCCTGTAATAGACCTTCGTAGAAAACATGAAAGACTAAGAAGGTGACAATATGAAACTATGGAGTGCAATTTAAGGTTATTTTAACCAGAAATATACAAGTACTGTGAGGTTTTTCAAGCAAAGTAAATATGTTTTAATGGAAATAAGCAACAACTTTTTACACATTTTCAGAAGAAGAAAAAGAAACAATGACTTACAATAAAAAATAAACACATATCATTTTCAAAAGGCAGATGGAATCATCCAAAAACTTTATTAAATCTCCAAGAAAATGCCGATACATTACACTACTATTTCTCTCTGAAGAAAAAATTCAGAAACCCAAAAATGGTTCCTCTAAGTCTTTTTAAAGAAAAATTACATTGAAGAGAGTTACAAAAACTGTTAACTATCAAGAGCTAATTTCAAACTACTTTAAAAACTACGTATATTTCTACTCGGTCCTTATGAGGACTCAAAAAATAAACATAGAAATTAAAGTGTTTTGGCTTTAAAGTAAAAAATATAATATCTTTTCTAAAATAAACTATATGATTTGTCTTCATTCGATCACTTGGGATTCGTGTGCGGGCTCGCTTGAGGAAGCTCCAATTTCCACCCCTTTTGTTGGTGATATTAAATCTCAACATTTCTTCCACACTTCCAATTGAGAATTTGGACACTTCACTAATCTGCCATAGGCCATTTTGAAATTTTTTATTCTATTAGAGGTTGGATTTTGAGTGAAGAGAGCCTTAACTAACCATATTAATTGAAAATATCTCTGTAAGTGATTCAAAATTTTGACCCTTCCAAAATTGCTATTTTTCATGGGAAGAATTGATTTTACTTTTTGATTCCACTAATAACATTTCATATGTCTCCCATAGAAGAATATTTCGTTGTTGGTCCCAAAATAAAGGTAATCCTTCTTAGACTCTCTTATCAAATTTTGAATTAAAGGCCAACACTGATTCCTTGATCTCTCCCAATTTGGTTTATGCATTTTTCCTGTAGATATTATTTTGTACCATCTTATTTATTTCTAAAACAATTGATGTTCTGTCTTCAATATCCATTGCCCTCAACTCCAAAGAAGACTTAGCAATCCGAAAATCAATCATCCTTTTTTCCAATTGTGCACTTTGATGTGACTTGTCTTTATTGGAATATATAAACATTTCTAGATCTCTTAACATTGTCTTCTCTTCTACCATGACCAACATATGATCCCATATTACCTTTATCTATTGGATGATATCATTCCAAATAATTTCTCTTGTTTGAATAAGAGACATTTTATCTTTTAGTTTTTCTTTTAATTCCTTAATTTTTTCATAGACTGTTAGATAATTTTTTGTACTATGATGCATTTCCTTTATCCATGTTCAAATGTCTCTCATTATCCTTCAATTTATCTATAGTATCATCCAAATTATTATGTATTTTCCTTAAATAATCCTTTGAAATATTTAATTCAATCATCACCCTAGTGACCTTATTAGAAGGGTCCTCAGAGTCTGGTTGCACTAAAATTATGCAAAAACGTGCATCTATCTTTTGTTGTAGTCCTGCATTGAGTTCCTTCAGAGTTGCTACCTCCATATTTCTTTCTAGTAGTTCATGCGTTAGAAGTTATTTTTCCTTTTCAATTTGATCTACTTCTGGATCCAAGACATGCTCAATAGTAGACAATTTCAACGTTCTTCTTAACAATTAGATCTCAGATTCTGCTCCTTATATAAGTTTTTGGACATTTTTTTTGTCTTCTGGATTCAGCCCAAGATTGATGATTAACTTCTTAAATTCTTCATTTTGAGTGTGTAGAGCTCTTGAGTTAGCCTTTTCTAATTTCAACAAAACAATTATTTTACCCAACAAGTCCTATGTATTACTTACTGCTAATGAAATTTTAATGAGATTGTTGTAAATAAACTCTCCATTTTTCTCGTGCAAATTTATCTTGTCAGGAAAAGTTATATATTTTGTATTCACTGATAAATTAACTATCTTGAAATCAACTACAAAATTAATTGACTATGTAACAGGGTGTGTAAATGATAGTTTCAACTTACTCCTCTCAAAATCCATAACTGAAAGGAGTTTGGTTCGATGACTAGGAACATACTGTGCCTCCAACTGGGCAGCAACATTATTCTTAATTTTTTGGTTCCTTTCCTCAATTTTTGCATATGAACCTTTCAAATATTTTAAAGATACATGTTCTCCTCCTTCAATAATCGGGGATGAGGGTGCACATTTAGCTCCTCGTATTTGCAATTGAAATCCAATTTAAGTGGAATATTTTCCCCTGAAATATTCAACTTATGTTCCTCCTTTCTACACATTTTTCCTCTTGGTGACTTGAGAATTTTCTCATTCAAAATACACAATGTCTAGTCATCTTTTCAACCCCTTTTCAGAAGAAAGGGGAGTTTCAACTTCCATACTTCTTGAAGTTTGGACAGCACCTCCATTTTCCAATTTCTCCCATTAAGATTTTGGTTCATGGACATAATGGGCATACACATTTTATAATATCCTCTTAGAAATGATATGGTGAGGATCATAAGACGACTTCTCTTCTAGATGAAAATTCATACTATGTAACAATTTTTCTACCTCGTCAGACGCCTACTTGTTATTGACAATTAAATAAAAATCCTATGTAATTTTTACAAATATCCTTTCTTGGGTGGGAAAAAATGCACTTGATCGACATTTAGGCTCTGCCTAATAAATTCCAATGTAAATATTCTCATAGTCACACACACCAACAATATATATGGAGGAATATTTTCACCATATAATCTAATATATGTGTAATCCTCAAATAGAAACCAAACTCCAACCTTTAAATCTCTACTCATTTGCAACAAATACTGATATTTTGGAAAAATTCTAGGAAGGGAAACATCGTTAACAATTATGTAAACAATTGACATGAAGGAAGAAAGGAAATATGAGAAACCTTCATTATTTGGTTGAGCTCTGACAACGTCAGTCCAATTCACAACTATTTGTTTAGTATTATTATTGAGATTTGCAACATTCAATCCTAGGTCCATAAACTGTTTAACATGTACATATAGAAAAATATATACTAGGAGAAAGGGAAATATGAAACATCCATTTATGTTAAAGTTATGGATTTGAGAATTATTGGTTTTCTTCCAAAATGTAGGAATATCTAGCACCACATTTGGCTACATCATCAAATGAAATAATCCAATGGCCTGACCATCTATCATTGATGCATTATCCCTTTCAATAATCCTCATGATTACTTGAAAAATGGGTTTGAAACCTTCAATAAAACAAGAAACAAGGAATTGGGCAGAATATGAAGGTAAAACAATGTTTGGAAGCAAAATGGAAGCATACAATTTCCTAGAATCCTCTATTGACAGGTTTTGGAAAGTCGACTAAAGTGTTTCATAGGAAAATGGAAGATAATGATCAGACTATGGAAAGTCTAGGGCTTGATGGATTAGTAATGAATAAAATTGGAAAATGTTTTCCCCTAAGGAATTCATGACAAAACATCGATGATGGTAGAGAAACAAGGTTAACCAAGTGATAAATTCTAGAAATTGATAAGTTTGAGGGATAATTGTAGAGAATAGACCAGACCTGGCCATTCTATCATAAAATTCTGACTTATTTGGGTTAATTAGGAAATTTTAGCGAAATTCCATTAAGTTCACAAGGAAAACTGAATAAAAAATTTCATGTTCAGTATCCATGAGGGGAATATGAGTGGAAGAGCCTGAAAGGATAACTTTCATTGACATTTTATACCTCTCTTTGACAATTGACAGAGTGGAAAATCTGTCTAAATTCTTAGTATACTTTGAGTGTTGAGATGGAAGCTTCGCTGTGTTGGAATGTTTTATTGTCGCCAAGAGAATGTAGTGAAAATGAGTAAATTGGAGAAAAAATTGGGTTTTATTGGTGAAATGCAGGCGAAAAGGAATTAATTGAATGTGGACAAAAAAGTATGGACACACCACATGGCAGATGATGCGGGAAGATGACATGGAAGGATTCATGAGGTGGTAGGGTAGAAGGGGTGATGCAAACATGAAGTGGATATGTTAACTGTCGCACTCGCCTAGATGTCACGCCCCCTTGTTGGAGACTAGAGTGAAAACCACTTACCGCTTGTAGGGGAACCTATTGTGGTAAGTGGTATCACCATGCATCGATGTTGGGGATGATTCTGATCATTGATTTCCCGACGGAAGTTTCACGCTAGACCACTTACGAGGGCAACCCTTAGCATAAATGTTGTTCATTTTATGGTGTCGGGTTACTTGTCTATGTGGGTCCCAATGCTAATGAAGACATCATGCTTGAGAATTGCACTCTCTTTAAACTTAACTTTTCCTCCACAAGAAAATGGCCCACTACCATATAAAATATTTTAAAATGTCTTCACATAGTGGACTTGTGCCACCTTGGAACAAAATTATTATTTTATTATTATTATTATTAAAATTACACAAAACTATCCCAATGGATTTTTTGGCATTTCTTTACATTTTCCCCTTTTTTCATTTTTTTGTTTTCTGGAATATAGATTTTTTTTTAATATTTGAAACAAAATGAAAACGAGCAACAACAATGTACACATAATGGAGATTTTTTTTTTAGCACGGTTTGAAAAAAATAGAAACTGAAACAGTGAGCATGGTATGGAATGATGGTGAGCAAGAGAAGCACGAACATCAAGGCACTTGCATGAGGTAAGAGCGACACCGAAGCTTCAGATCTCTCCTGTTATCAAAAAATTTTACTTGATTGGCTGCTTATCAAACAAATCTATGTAACTATTTCAAATCACTTCTAACTAAAGCTTAGCCTCTTTAGTTTGAGAGGGCTCTCTCAAGGGGGTTTTATGATATTGAATAATGATAGTACTAGATGGCTAACTCTATGGGGAATGTAACTTGTTTTTTATGTTTGCAGGTTGAAAAGAATGCAAGCTTGCTACCATTGGGATTATGGAGTCAACAATTAGTAGTTTCAATGGCAAATTTTCTTGACATGGAAGCTGAGGCGGATAGAGGTCTTTAACAGAGGCAATTCACACATAAAACATAAGATAACACAATCATTTCATCACTAAAGGAAGTAAGAGAATAAAATTATGAATTCTCAGTAATAGAGATGAAATATAATACAAGTGGTAAAACATAAAGATATGGATCAATAAGACATCAAAAACCTCATGAGAATCTCATCTCTGTCAAGAAGAAAGTCACTTTGTATTACTGATATAAGTCAAATACATAAAAGCAACAGTTTGGTGCAAAAAATCTCCAACCCCTTTACTACTTCAATGCTTTGTCTTTAAATAGAAATTATTTTACAAGGATGATCTGCTTGATGGATAGATCATCGAATTCTCCTATGACACCTTTCCTAACTGAAAAACATAACTTCTAACAGCAAACTGACAGCTACACCTTAAAGAAACCATTTTCTAATAGGACTCAAACTCCTATTTATTACATAGTTCTACCTTATCTGTGAAACAGTTACATGATGGTTACAAAATAAGTATCACATGCTTGAAAGACACATGAAAGAGTTCATTACCACTTTACATAATTAAAACCCTCCTACACTTGTGGAGCATAACCCTACTTTTTAGGAATGCATAAACCTTATCTTCAAAGATGCTTTGGCTGATGACCTTTCTTCATAGCACTTATTTCGAGTCATAAGTATTTGATGATGAGCTCCCTTGACATGTTGGAGGACTCCAACTATCCAAAAATGCCATTAATATTCTCCAAAACCTTTAACAATCACTTGCTACGAAAACAAGACAGTTTAGTAGCGAGTTTTGGTAGCATTGGAAAATTAGCTTTTGTAACCATTTACTCTGCTCCTTTGTTGTTCCATGATGTCAATAATGTCATGACACATCACCACCATCAATTTACCTCCTTGAAAACTACAAAAACTAACTTTAGAAGCAAAAAGGCTGCTATAGGTTTTTTCATAGCGTTTTCCTGGCTTTAAGCCTAGGGAACGCTATGAAACTGTGTAAAGACCCAGAAATTGCCCATTTCAAGGCTGTCTCCAAAAATAGACCTCCAACTGTAAAAACTTGATTTTTTGCATGTAATGAACCTTCTAAGGCATATTCAGTCTCAACTTATTGTTCTTGTGGTGTTTCCTCCTCGTTTATGATTAGTTGAGCTATTGGCTCTTCCACCACAGTCATTTTCAAACCTTTCTTTTCCAGCTCTTCATGAATCAAATCCAATTGTTCATGAAGGTATTTAACACTGTCCTTTAGTGTCCTATTCTTGGATTGCAAGTTCAGGTTTACTTTTTTTATGTGCTTGACCTCTCTTCTTAGTGGTTGAGTCCACTTTATCAGTTTCTCTGTGTTGTCCAAGGTCTTTGAGACACTTGTGACTTGATCTTTCCAAATCTTCCTCATTTGTTAAAACTACAATCTTTCAACCATATGCTTCTTTGGCTCTTTCCTCAAGACTGATATTTCTTCACCTGCCTCTTTTAACTGTTCCTTAAGGGTTTCAAATTCTGATTGTTCAGTGATTTTCTCTTTACCCTTCTTTTGCAGGTGAGGAGAGTTCTATGATGCTTGGTGGTGGCTGAGTAGTTTTACTGACCTTCTGATCTTCTTTGATGATTTCAAATACCTTTCTTTCATGTCTTGTCATTGGTTTTCTAGCTTGAAACATGAAACCAACATCATCACCTGCAAACTCCAACTTTTTAGCTATTTTTCCTTTCTTTAGCTTTCTTCCTCCCTCTTCGACATCTTTAACTTGGACAATGGGAGTTTCTTGAATATCAATTGCATGCAAGATGTCCTCTAAGTTACCCTTAACCACTGTTTGGCTCCTAGTAACTCTCTTTCTGCCATGTTTGCTAACTGTTGGCTTCTGTTTTGCAGGTGTAGCTTTGGGTGTATCAACCTTCTGTAAAGGCTCTGCCTCCATGCTCACTGGTTCTAACTGCTCTGCCACTGTTGGTGTTGAAATATATCTAGGTTTGGGAACTCTTTTGGGAGTGAACATCTACTTCCAAACCACTCATGAACACAAAATATGACCAGTCTCTACCTAATCTCTTCAACTCCTCTAACACCAACAACTTAATCAAGCCATGGTGAAAGAGAGAAGTTTCATTTCCTTCCTTTTTAACTTGGACCTTATCTGAAATTTTAGTTAGACTTCTGTATAAGTAAAAGGGAAAGTCAAGAGACCTCTTACCCACAAAATGCAGCAGAAGCCTAAGGTGGTAGGAATAGACCATGTGAAACCTTCCTTCACAGGTGAAGTACTTCTGAATGATTAGCAGCAACTTTGAGTATTTGTCCTTCATATAGCTCCTTAGGATCGCTTTTGTGAGATCAATTTCACTATGCTCTGGTTTGATAAATTATTTGCAATCCAGAATGGTGAACTTGATGCCTTTGAACCACTGTTCCGCTCCCCTAGGGATTCCAGTTTCTGCTGGAATGTTGTCTGGTGTTACTGTGAGGTTTAGAATTCCCACCTTTGAAGTTGTCCCAGTAAAACTATTAGCAAAGTCCTTGGAAACCTGTAGATGATAACCTTGCAGCCTTTGGCAGAGTTGCAAACAACCTATTGTTATGAATACCTCCAAGGCAGTTGCGTATTCATTTAACAAATTCATTTTCATTTGCTCATATATGTGGCAATGACCACCTTTGTTAGTCTTCTTCCTTGCAGCCATTGTTATTTATATCTTCTCAGGCTCGCTTGATTAATGACACCTGCAACTTTTGAAAATGCTAACAACCTGCTTGACTCGATGAAGCAACTCTCCAGAACTCAATAACATGCAAGGATAAATCAGAGAATGACAAAAAGAATCAATTGCGTAATGTTTTATGGTTTTGATGACAACTCGTTCCTTAATCATGACACAAACATGCTAAAAACAGTAATGATGACCTCAGACATGACCTTTGTACCTTGAATTAACCCTAACAGACTTGAATGACATCCAACCTAACTACTCCAATGATGAACCAACACTTCACCTCAGGTTTGACAAGGTAGATAGGAAAACTGTTTTTCGTAGCATATCTAGTTCATTTTCTGACAGTTTCGCTATGAAAGTATTAGAAAGTTTCATAGCGAAAACTATTGTTTCATAGTGTAAAACGCTACGAAACGAGGTAAATGTGGCTTAAGTGTCCTTTTTTGAATTTGAACGCTTGGGAAATGAAATCTGACACCTAATGATGACTGATGAGACATGACATGACCTAAATGGAGGTGGGTTTAAACCTTAGGATAGGTTAAACATGTAAAAATTAAAATTTATCCATACCAATTTGGAAAAAAGGCTTAAGGAGACCTTATCCTTTTGATAAATAAACTGTATGACCATGTCAAGTAATGTTTCACAAAATTATGAGTGGTAACAGTGGCTCCACTTGGGATGGTGTACTCCTGTGGTACACCAAAGAACCTGTAGTTCTAGTGCCATACATCTTTTTGGAAATAAAAAACTCTGAAATTTGCCAATGGATTTGATAAGATGAATTTCCAGTTCCACCTCCATTGGGCTGCTCCCATCTTCAAAATGAAAAATTGCAACCTGTTCTGACCTGTAACCTTGACACTGAAAGAAACAGTAGCTGCTAAAGAACTGAAAGTACACATGCTGAATTAAAACTGGAATTGAGAAAATGCTTGATCTTCAAGCTTATTTATATACAAATGATCCTACTCTACTTGCTTAGCATAAAAACTAAATCAAGTGATCTCAAACTTCCAATGAAGCGAATCAAGAAGTTGAGTACTAGATTGGAATGGACATTCCACTTCTCTGATCATAAAACCATTCTTGAGAGATGACAAATTGTTCCACCATCTAAATTTGTATACATAACTAAAAATCATATTGAAATTCATTCTTGTAGGAGATTCCAGTAGAGCTGCGAAAGGATCTTTGAGAGTATGCACGAATAAATCATGTTGATCAACAAGAAAGTGTGAGTAAATATGATCCTTTGATGGTGTTCCTTGTTTAGATTCTTCAATATAACCCTTGTGACCTTTCTCAAATAAACAAGAAAATTTTTTTTGATCATTATTTTCATTTGAGAGGAAGAAATACTTGGAGTACTCTTGGACACTTTTAAAAGGAACTGCCTCAACATTTACCACAAAAATTTCTAAAGGTAACTCTTCATATGATTCAACAAGCATACCCATCTGATTGTCTAAAAATTTCTTTTCAAATTTTTCTTCATTTGATGTAGGCTGATGCAAGGAATGACATGAAGAATAAACTTCTTCCTTTACCTGAGGATTATAGCAATTATCTTCCAATATTTCCTCTTGTTTGAAATGATTCTCATATTCCTGATGATAAAAAGACTAACAAGTCTGTTGCAACTTTTCATCAAACTCAGAGGATGTAACATGATTTTCATAAATAAACTACTGCTGGGTTTCATTTTTATCCAAGAGAGAGGCTATCCTTTCTTCTTGGTGATGAAATGGATTGTCATGAAGGGGATCTAAAATTTCCTCATCCATGAACTCATCATCTTCATAACAATTATCCAAATATTCAATAAAACTTACACAATGTTTACAACAATATTTGACCAGCAATAAGGAAGAATGAAATTCTTCAAATATCTCATAAAATGCAACATGGAAATCAACAAGAGAATGTAAGGAACCATTTGGCAGGCTTTCATACCAAGACCATGTTTTTCCTTCTAAAGTGACCATAAACATTTTCACGAGACAATCCTCAAGGAACTGAACCTTAAGTCTGTGTAGATGCATATGAAATCTAACCAAATGAAGAGCATCATTGTATTTATTTTAATCTTTAAATATAGTAAGATTAGTTAACCAATCGACCTTTGGCATAGGATTTGGAAAACCAGGGATGTGAGACCGATTCATAGGGGCAAACCTGGCATTTATTCTTGCAATGGAACTCACCTTGGAATTTCATCAAGCTACTGATCCTCAAGCAGTGGAGTCACCTTCCAATTGATTATTTGATGTGTGGAGTCGCCATAGCATAAATACAACCAATATGTGCCTAAGTGTCTGCTTCTCTCAAACTTTAGAACTGAAACTTTGTTGTTCTTCCCAGGGAAAATTTACACCTTCGTCCCTGACAATGGCACCAAAATGTTATCACAAAATTGTACTTGATTGGATGCTTATCAAACAACTCTATGTAACTGTTTCAAACCACTTCTAACTGAAGCTTAGCCTCTTCAGTTTGAGAGGGCTCTCTCGAGGGGGTTTTATGACATTGAATAATGATAGTACTAGATGGATAACTCTATGGGAAATGTAACTTGTTTTTTATGTTTGTAGGTTGAAAAGAATGCAGGCTTGATACCATTGTGCTTATGGAATCAAAAATTAGTAGTTTCATTGGCAAAGTTTCTTGAAATGGAAGTTGAGGCAGATAAAGGTCTTTAACAGAGGCAATTCACACATAAAACATGGGATAACATAATCATTTCATCACTAAAGGAAGTCAGAGCATAAATTTATGAATTCTGAGTAATAGAGATGAAATTTTCTGCAAGTGGTAAAACATAAAGATATAGATCAATAAGACATCAAAAACCTCATCAGAATCTTAGGTCTGTCAAGAAGAAAATCAGTCTGTATTACTGATATAAGTCAAATACATAAAAGCAACAGTTTGGTGCGAAAAATATCCAACCCCTTTACTAATTCGATGCTTTGTCTTTAAATAGACATTATTTTACAAAAATGATGATCTTTTTGATGGCTAGATCATCGAATTATCCTATGACACCTTTCCTAACTAAAAAGCATAACTTCTAACAGAAAACTGACAGCTACACCTTAAAGAAACTATTTCCTAATAGGACTCAAACTCCTATTTATTACATAGTTATACCTTATCTATGAAACAGTTACATGATGGTTACAAAATAAGTATCACATGCTTGAAAGACACATGACAGAGATCATTAACACTTTACATAATTAAAACCCTCCTAGACTCGTGAAGCATAACCCTACTTTTTAGGAATGCATAACCCTTATCTTCAAAGCTGCTTTGGCTAATGACCTGTCTTCATAGCACTTCTTTCGAGTCATAAGTATTTGATGATGAGCTTCCTTGACATGTTTAAGGACTCCAACCTTCCAAAACTGCCATTAAGATGCTCCAAAGCGTTTAACAATTACTCGCTACGAAAACAAGACAGTTTCATAGTGAGTTTTGGTAGCATTGGAAAAGTAGCTTTTGTAACCATTTACTTTGCTCCTTTTCTATTCCATGATGTAAATCATGTCGTGACATGTCACCACCATCAATTTCCCTCCTTGAAAACTACAAAAACTGACTTTAGAAGCAAAAAGGTTGCTACAGGTTTTTTCGTAGCGTTTTCCTGGCTTTAAGCCTAGGGAACGCTACGAAACTGTGTAAAAACCCAAAATTGCCCATTTCAAAACTGACCTCCAGCTGCAAAAAATTGATTTTCTGCATGTAATGAACCTTCTAAGGCATTTAGTCTCAACTTATTGTTCTAGTGGTGTTTCCTCCTCATTTATGATCAATTGAGCTATTGGCTCTTCCACCACAGCCATTTTCAAACCTTTCTTTTCCAGCTCTTCATGAATCAAATCCAATTGTTCTTGAAGGTCTTTAACTTGGTCCTTCAGTGTCCTATTCTTGGATCGCAAGTTTATTTTTACCTTTTTTATGTGCTTGACCTCTCTTCTTAGTGGTTGAGTCCACTTTATCAGTTTCTTTGTGTTGTCCAAGGTCTTTGAGACACTTGTGACTTGATCTTCCCAAATCTTCCTCATTTTTTCAAACTACACTCTTTGAGCTCTATGCTTCTTTGGCTCTTTCCTCAAGACTGATATTTCTTCACCTGCCTCTTTTAACTGTTCCTTAAGGGTTTCAACTTTTGATTTTTCAGTGATTTTCTCTTTACCCTTTTTTTTAATGACTAGTTCTTCTTTTGCAGGTGAGGAGAGGTCTATGCTGCTTGGTGGTGGCTGAGTAGTTTTACTGACCTTCTCATATTATTTGCTGCTTTCCAAGACCTTTCTTGCATGTCTTATTATTGGTTTTCTAGCTTGAAACATGAAACCAACATCATCACCTGCAAACTCCAACTTTTTAGCTGTTTTTCCTTTATTCAGCTTTCTTCCTCCCTCTTCAACATCTTCAGCGTGGAAAATGGGAGTTTCTTGAATATCAATTGCATGCAAGATGTCCTCTAAGTTACCCTTAACCACTGTTTGGCTCCTAGTAACTCTCTTGCTACCATGTTTGATAATAGTTGGCTTCTGTTTTGCAGGTGTAGCTTTGGGTGTATCAACCTTCTGCAAAGGCTCTACATCAATGCTCACTGGTTATAACTGCTATGCCATTGTTGGTGATGAAATATCTCTAGGTTTGGGAACTCTTTTGGGAGTGACAACATCTACTTCAAAACCACTCATGAACAGAAAATATGACTATTCTTTACCCAATCTCTTCAACTCCTCTAACACCAACAACTTAATCAAGCCATGGTGAAAGAGAGAAGTTTCATTTCCTTCTTTTTTAACTTGGACCTTATCTGACATTTTAGTTAGACTTCTGTATAACTAAAAGGGCAAGTCAAGATACCTCTTACCAAAAAAATGTAGCAGAAGCCTAAGGTGGTAGGAGTAGACCATGTGAAACCTTCCTTCATAGGTGAAGTACTTTTGAATGATTAGAAACGACTTTGAGTAGTTGTCCTTCATGTAGCTCCTTAGGATGGCATTTGTGAGATCAATTTCACTATGCTCTGGTTTGATGAATTCTTTGCAGTCCTACATGGTGAACTTGATGCCTTTGAAACACTGTTCCCCTCCCCTAGGGATTCCATTTGCTGCTGAAATGCTGTCTGGTGTTACTGTGACATTTAGCATTCCCACCCTTGAAGTTGTCCCAGTAAAACTATTAGCAAACTCCTTGGAAACCTGTAGATGACAACCTTGCAGCCTTTGGCAGAATTGCAAACAACCTGTTCTTCTGAATACCTCCAAGGCATTTGGGTCTTCATTTAATAAATTCATGTCCATTGGCTGCTATCTGTGGCAGTGACCACCTTTGTTAGTCTTCTTCCTTGCAGCCATGGTGATTTTATATCTTCTTAGGCTCGCTTGATTAATGACACCGGCATCTTTTGAAAATGGCAGCAACCTTCTTGACTCGATGAAGTAGCTCTCTAGAACTCAATAACATGCAAGGATAAAGCAAAGAATTACAAAAAGACTTAATTGGGTAATGTTTGATGGTTTCAATGACAACTCATGCCTTAATCATGACACATACATGCTAAAAATGGTAATGATGACCTCAAACATGACCTTTCTTCCTTGAATTAACCCGAACTCCTCCAATGATTAACTGAAACTTCACCTCAGGTTTGACAAGACAGACAGGAAAATTATTTTTTGTAGCATAGCTAGTTCATTTTCTAACATTTTTGTTATGAAACTTTTAGGCAGTTTCGTAGCGAAAACTGTTGTTTCGCAGTGTAAAACGGTACGAAAAGAGGTAAAAGTGGCTTAAGTGTCCTTTTTTGAATTTGAACTATTGGGAAATGAAATATGACACCTAATGATGACTAATGAGACTTGACATGACCTAAATGGAGGTGGGTTTGAACCTTAGGATAGGTTAAACATGTAAAAATTAAAATTTCCCTATACTAATTTGGAAAAAAGTTTTAAGAAGGCCTTATCCTTTTGATAAATAAACTGTATAACCATGTTAAGTAATGTTTCAAAAAATTATGAGTGATAACATCTCCAACACTATAGATGGTAAAAATAAAATTTATGGTTGGGAGTTTTTTTTTTTTTTTGTAACCCTCCTCCGGTGTGTTTCACTAACCACACCAGTGCGTAATAGATACAAGATGCGCCATGGTTTTTTTTTTTTTTTTTTTTTTTTTAATTAAAAAAAATATTGCGGTGATTTTCTTGAGACGCCCAAGGGTGTTTCTATACAATATTGCACCGGTGCTTTGTTTTACTATTGCACCGCTCTATTTTTAGAACTTAAAAACTGCCTAGTGGTGCTCTTTATAAGAAGCCCCGGGGCGTTTTAGTACATTTACCGCACTTGAGCGTCTTTGGAAAATATCACCGCATGTTTTTTAAATTTAAAACTACAGTGGTGCTCCTTAGTGGTATGAATCGATTTGTTTTACTACATGAAGGGCATTGGAGCTATCGAATATTTAAGCAGCAGTGCATTGTGTTATTTAGTTCACCATTTTTTTTTAAATTTAAATTTAAATTTTATAAAAATAAATTTACTAAGGTGCACCATGTTATGTGTAGTACCAATGCTTGTATGTATAATAAATAACTAGTACGTTTGTAGATTTTATATGCAGCGTCCAAAAAACATTCACCTGCCCACCTCATCTATTGAACTCTGCTACAAACATATTTTTGGGCTATTTTTATAGGGGCTTTTGCAAAAAACTCCGCTAGAAGGTATTTTACTTGTAGTGTGTCCTAATCGAAGAAAGATGTTGCAAATACCAACATAATTCTTCTAGAAGGTGTGAGAGACCATGTGGTATCAAATATACATAGAAAATAGACAATATTTTCTATGTGGAAGGCGATGAATGAGTTATTAAAAAATAAAGTGACCATAGAAAATTGGCCTTGAAAGACAATCTTCGAAACATTAAGATGCAGAAGAATGATACTATTCCGCAATATCTCTATAGATTTACAAAAGTTCAGAACGAGCTTGGAGGGGTTGGTGTGAATGCTACAGAAGATGACCTAGTGAGCCTAACTCTTCTAGGCCTTCAAAAATTCTAGCAAAACTACCAGGAATCTGTCAATGGAAGGGAAAAATTACTGAATTGGGAAAGGTTGTGGTCCGATTTGGTTCAAGAAGAATTCAAGAGAAATAACCGGGATGAAACATCATCCAAAGCCGAGGACGAAGAGAATTTTGCATTGGTCGGAAATGGGAAGAAGATCCAAAAAAAATGGAGTCCAACCAAAATAATGGCAAGAAGAAATACATGATCAAGATAATTTCTTCCACTGCCATGAGTTTGGGAACTATGCAACAAAATGTCTACATAAGAAGTCTACCAAGAAGCCTTCAGGAGGAGCAACATATGAAGCATTGAATTCACAATTCAAATTAGACTTCACCTTAATAACATGCGTGGACAACACTGTTATGGGAGTGTGTGGTACCTTGATTCCAGAGCCTCATTCCATATGAAATGGTGCAAGGATTTTTTTTCTACAGCCTAGAGGATAAGGATCTCCAAATGCATATCAAAATGGGTGATGATGGTAGGTACAATGCTACAGAAATTAAAACTGTCACCTTTGAGAGGGAGAAAACCTATCCTCTCTACCTCAAATATGTCATGTTTGTACTTGGGTTGAAGAAGAATTTGATATCTTTAACAACATTAGAGGACCGTGTCTATGATGGTTTTATTTTCAATACAGGGAAAGCCTTTTTGAGACACATAGCCACCAAATAAGTGAAGAAGATTGGGGTTCGAGTGAAGAACCTATATAAACTTGAGGTGGGAGATTTCACTACATTGAGAAGTAAGGCAGAAAAAGTGCAGAGTCGTGATGTTGGAGAACAATGACACATGATATATAGTCATCTACATGATGGTGCCTTAAAAATCATGCAACACATAACCATCGGTCTCCCTAAAGGCTCCCTTGACAAGTAGGATGTATGTAAGGGTTGCACATTGGGGAAATATGTCAAATCCACATTCCATCAGCGAGAGAGCGAAGTAGATGCAATCTTGGAGCGAGTCTACTATGATGTTTGTGGAACCTTTTCTACATGCTCCACAACAAGACATAAGTACTATGTTATTTTTATTGATGATTTGTCTAGAAAATGCTAGATCTTATTCATGTCGAAGAAGGATGAAGTTTTCTCAAAATTTGTTGAGTTCAAGGCATTCGTTTAGGAGTCTAGGAAGAAGGCGAAGGCTCTTAGGAGTGACAATGTAGGTGAATTTGTTTCACATGCCTTCAAATATTTATCTGTGAAATAAGGTAGTCGAAGGGAATGGACAACACCTTATAACCCGCAACAAAATGGGGTAGTTGAAAGGAAGAACATAATCATAATGGGAGCAACAAGAGCCATGTTGCATGATCAGGAGTTGCCATTACATCTATGGGAGAAGCATGTAACACTAAAGTCTACTTACAAAACCAAAGTCCTCAGAGGATACTTGGTATTATCACACCGGAGGAAGTTTTCTCTTGGAGAAATACAGATGTGCCTCATTTTAGAAGTTTTGGATATTTAGTTTATTGTCATGTCTCCAAGGATTTGAGGAAGAAGCTTAAGCCTACAACAAAGTTGGGAGTTTTTTTAGGATACACCGAAACTCCACACAATTACCAAGTATATTTTCCTCCACTGAGGATGACAATTGTAAGGAGAGATGTCAAGTTTGATGAGGACAAGGATATGAGTTGTTCTCTAGAACGAGATCAGAGTATCGCACTGGAGCAAGTGGTTCTAGCTCCAAATGAGAAGCCTCATTATGAGCTTTAAGAGGTTGTGGAGTAGCCACATGCAGAGGAGTAGACAAGAGGCAGAGTGGAGGCACCCACTGAACCAAAATATTCTAGGGAGGGGAGAAAGAGAACCAAATAAGCTGATAGATTGTTGCAGGATGCAAGGGAAAATGTGGGAGCCCCCACATCACAACGTAGGAAGAGGAGGTCACATGATAGGCACACCGGGTACGTGGATCTCATGACAGAGTTGATTGAGACAAAGCCTTCCTCATTTGAGGAAGAAATTGCTCAACCAATTTTGGTTAATTCCATGATGGAAGAATACTAATCCATCATGAAGAAAAATGTATGGGAGGTGGCGCTGAGACCAAAAGGGAAACCAATGGTTGGTTCGAGATGGATTTACAAAGTGAAGCATATAATGTACACAAGAATTGAGAAACACAAGGTCACATTTGTGGCCAAAGTATTCTCTCATCTAGAGGGAGTGGACTATGAGGAAATTTTTTCACTAGTTACAAGTTATTCCTAAATCACATCCATTTTAGCATTGATTATGTAGATGGGGTGGAAAATCTACCGGATGGATGTGAAGACTTCATTTATGAATGGTTATGTTGTTGAAGACATATGATCGAGAGTCACATGTGTGTATACTCAAGAGAGCATTATATGGTGTCAAATAGGCACCCTGATCATGGTACACTCGAATAAAAAATTATCTCATTGGATTGGGCTTCACCAAAAGTGAAGCATATGTGAACATATATCACATTGTGGTAGATGGAAGGTTGGTTATTCTTGTTTTGTATGTTAATTATTTAATATTGATAAGGGATGAGCAGCTGATATGTTCTTGTAAAGAGTATCTTGCAAGGGAATTTGAGATGAAATACATGGGCCTCATGCATTACTTCTTCGGGCTGGAAGTATGGAAGGGTGACGGTGAATTTTTTGTGTCTCAAGGGAAGTATTATACCAAGATACTTCAGAGATTTAACATGGATAATTGTAATACCATGGACACACCTCTAGCTACAAGTTGGAGGAAGCATAATGCCACTTTAGGTGAAGAGGTTGATGCTACCATTTATAGGCAGCTTGTGGGTTCACTTATGCATCTTGTGAACACATGACCTGACATGTGCTATGCAGTCAACTAACTTAGACAAGCTATGGTGAGGCCTATCAAATTATATTGGAAGGAAACAACTCATGTGTTACGGTACCTCAAAGGCACTACCTAGTATGGATTATGGTACAGATAGATAGAGGCAATGAAGCTGCAAGGATTCACCGATGCGTATTAGGTAGGGAGTCCATGTCAAGAGATAATCTAATATTTCATGACAAATCCAAGCACATTGATATCTGGCATCATCATTTGCGAGATTGTGTGTAGAGGAGAATTATGTTGCTACGATACATTCTAACTCAGGAGCAAGATGCTGATATCTTGAAAAAGGCATTTTCAAGAGGTAAATTTGAATTCCATAGGTGAAGGATAGGGGTGGTGGAAAATCCCTTTCTTGCTAAAAGGGAGTGTTTGAAAAAATGTAGCAAGAAAAGGTCAATTTGACTTTAGTCTTAGTCAAATTGAGTAAAATCAAATTTCCACATCAACAAGACAACTTGGAGGTAGTTAACTAGTGTGCCATGGATCTTGTCACTTAGTCAACTCAGTAAATTTGAGTTAGAGGGATTGGAGTTCAATTATGCATGTGTAATTGCTACATTTTAGTTATCTGGTTTAGTTATTTTCAGTTGTATTCAACTAACTGACCTCCAACTATTGATAGAGTTTATTAAAGGTTAGTTTTGAAGTGGGACAAGAGTCTAACTCAGAGAACTGACAGTTAATTGATTAATCAACCCAAAATAACTAGTGCATGCAGGAATTCAAATTCCTCATATGAAGTGTAGATGACAAGCCAGTGTAACATCAATTGTAGACTAGTTTTGAGTGTACATGTGTTGCATTCAATCAATGATCAATCCTTGGGAATTGCACAAACAATTTGGAGGAAATTCCTAAAGAATAGGGGCTGATTTCCTCAAGATTTGCGCAAGGAATAGGAGGTTAGGTGAGTTGATATTTGGCTAAGTGTTGAATAGAGTTGTTAATTGATCAGAGAGAACAATTATTCTTTTGCAGGTTCAGCTCAAAGCCGAAGCTAGCAATTGCAATAGATTCTCTATTCATCTGATTAATGAAAAGAGGCTTGAGGGGTTTTTCCTAGTTGGATTTCCCTAGAAATCATTGTGTTTTTGTGGTTTTTCTTATTATGTGTCTATGCATGTTGTTCTAAATTGTGAATTTCATTCCGCAAATCAGTAGAGTAGAATTGTGTCTCTTGATTTTAGATTAAATTTATTGAGGAATTGTAATTCTGTTAAATTTCTACATGTCAGGGTTTATTATTTTGTGTTAAGTTTTTATAAATTGATATATTTTTGTATAAAAATATAAAATTAAATGTTTGATGTTAAATAATATAGTTAAACATGTTCATATTCTTTAACATAGACAATTTATTAGATATTTTTTTATGTGTGATTCATGTACACCAATTAAGTTAACCCTTGGGACTAGAAAATTTGTTAGATATTATGAACATCATATTTAGATTTGGTGTCATGACATGTACATAATGTAACTTCTTTTTTTTAAATATAAGTTACATTTTCTTTTTTAATTTGGAAAATAAAATATAAATTAAAATTTTGATGTTTTTCATAATTTAAATTTAATATTTTTTTAAAAAGCTTTACATAATTTTAATGAGAAATAAAACATTTTAATGAGAAATAACTCAATTATCAATTATAATAATAGTTTATAACTTTATGAGATTAGAGTACACTTAAATCAAAACCTCACAACAAACTCCACTTTGAAACCATTGGCTTATAAAATCATGATTGAGAATAAAAAATAAGAAAACTAAACATTCTAATTTTTTACCTTTTCTTATTTATAATCACCAAAATTTAATGATATAATATTTATTAAAATTGATTTTTAAATTTATTAAAATTGTTATTTTTTATTATATAAATATATTTAACATATTTCAATTATTTTTAACACAATTTAATTTTATAGTATTAATTATTAATATTTATAATTCCATACTTTCAAAATTATTTTTATCACATTTTAAAGATAAATTATTAAAATTATTAACTCTTAAGATTATGTAAACAAATAAATGAAAGTGAAGTTGCATTTAAGAGATCATCATGATCAAAAGTTTCTGTATGGGTCACCACATATTGGAAGCGTATGGGGCACCACATAAATTGCAGATAAACATGGAGTCACAATCAAATCATATGTTCTACCAAGTCAAACGTTAAAGAATGATTATGGAATGAAAAAAAAAATAAGATGTTTCCTAACGTGTAAGGAAACATTAAATTGTGACCTCTTTCTCATTTTTATTGGTGTTGTTGAATTCATCACTCTTCTCTTTGTTTTGAGGTTGGTGATATGTATTAGTCTTTCCAATGTGATGGAATTCCAAATACAATTGGAGCACATGATAATTTAAAGTCATCAAAGTTTATACATCTTAACTACTAAAATCTAGAATGTTATTAAAGATTTAAAGACTAAAATCTAGAATTTTATTAAAGAATTAAATATAATTTAAAAATGAAATGGTAAATTAATTTAGTAAGTAAATTTAATAAATTAGAAAAACAATTAAAAGAATTTTATATATATATATATATATATATATATATATATATATATATATATATATATATATATATATATATATATATATATATATATATAATTTATTTTTACATTATTGTATGATTTAAAAAAATACAAATATATTTTAAACAAAATTTTTTTAATATATGCTTTTTTTTTTACATTTAATTATATTTGTTATTATTAGATTTTTTCACATTATGGTAAGATATAAGTTAGATGTAAATATATGGAAAACAAATATTGGTAGTGTATTTATTTAATAATTTTAATCATGAAATATGTATTTAGAAATAGGATTTCAAAACTTCAAAAATCAGTTTTCATAGATCTATCTCTATAATAATAAACAAGTTGATAAAACATATAAAACGTGAATTAAAAGAATACAGTAGAATATACCAACATGGATTAGCATGTTTCATCACACCCTAGTGCCCATATCTATAATTTAAGCATTCACGCATTTAATTACATATATTTCTATAACAAAAAATAATCGTAATTTTGCATATTCATAAATAGTAATAATGTGGTTATCTTTTAATTTGAGAAAGTCGAAGAAGTTCATTGCATAAGAGCAATTTTAACCCAATAGTATGGCCATTATGGAAAAGAAACAAAAGTACAAGCTTCTATCTCTCTTATCTCAACCCATTTGCTCTCATGCTCAATCACTCTACTCAATATAGAGCATTAAAGTGATCTCATCCAACCATCAAACTAAAAATACTTTTTCTTCCACTACTTTACATAAAACAAGGAAGGTCTTCCCTCTCTTTGCTTGCCAATCACTAATAGACATTCTTCCTTCCAATGTTGTTCAGTGTGGGTACAAAGAGCTCAATCTATTGTATGCATTATGGGGTTCACCTGCAAGATTAATACTTGGTTCTCAAGCATCCAAAGAGTAATAAAATCGAAATGGGTTATGGGTTCTGAACAAGCCCATCCTGTATGTTCACATAAAACCATATACCTTTCATCTCATGTCTACAATTTCCCCTTCACAATGCTTATTTGGTTAATTTCTAGACCTATTAATGATCAACGATGGTGATAATGCACAATATGAATCATAGGAATGAACTAGAGTGAATCACAATGAGTGGGTTGGGCGAAATAGTGGTTGAAATTTCTTCTAATAGGAAGGATATTGGAATTTTACAATTCCCATAATGGCTATCCTCAATCCATGTTTCCACATATATATGATAAGTCTTCCCTACCAACCTCTTACATGCATTCAATTATTAGTTTAAGGCACATTCCAAAAATGAGATGAGTTCTAAAGCCGATACATGGTATTAGGGATCTACTTTCTCACAAGTCCTCTTTTCTCATCCCCTTTGGTGGAACCATTATGTGTCTCATGCTCTTCGTAACCATATTACGTAGCTTGAATCCAGCATGGTAAGCCTACCACATGGTCCTTATAAGTTTATTTACAACATACATGCCTCATTATTCACTAGTCTGGTCTTGGTCGTGGTTCATATTAACATATTTACAATATTTATAAATGGGGTCATGTATTTGACTTGAAATGGCTCAAATTCCATCATTATAAAGTCATTTAAAATCTATACACAATCTGATTTTGTACATTCCAGGGTCAAAATTGGGATATTCCAATATTGGAAATTGAACCATTTTGGATTTTTTTTTTTTACAAAACTAAATAATTATACATTCAAATGTTGGATGAAAATTGTTTAATATATTAAAAGCTTCCTTCAAGGAAGGGTGTATTCTTTATGAATGGTTTCTCTCTTTGGCATATTTATTACATTTTTATGCGTCTTCACATTGTTGTCCAAATATAACCATATTGATTAGTCCATCATGTATATATTTAAAAATAGATTTTTTCAAAATGACTCTCTTGTGTGATTTCTTTGGTCATGGCTAGGGTTTACCCACACTACCATGAAAGATCTTGTGGAAGGTCACTTTATTCTTGTTTCACACAAATTTCTTCATGCAATCTTATCATGTCTTCATGGTCATGTTTCTCTAGAAGCAAGGGTGTTTTTTCCTTTTTTGGTTGGGGGATGAGAATCCTCATTTTTGTTGAGCCAATAAGCAACGTTGCATGTTTTTCCACCCTCAACTAGAATTTTCTTCTCAAAGTGTGTAAGGGAATACTTCTTTGTTGAACAAAGCTTGAAATTTTACGAGAATGCATATTAACTCCTTGAATAAAGCTAACATGCTCTAACCAAAAACCAAAAACCATTTAATATCATGAAAACAATTATAAGTTGAATATTTATGATATGAGTTTATGAAGGGAATGAAATGAAATGCAAATTTATAACCAAAACACAAAGATATAGTGAAACTTGACTTCTATTAATTATAAATGGAAAATGTTGTAATGTTATAAATGCAAAATGAAAACAATATTGCCCAAATTTTGGTAAATATATCTGAGAAGAGATGTGATGGCTACCAGCCCTTGAACTGTGTTACATTGAGGCTCGAAGGGCCTATTACGGACACAATGGAAATAGATGAGCTAGGGTACTGGCAGCGTATCCCTGAGTAGAGATGTGATGGCTACTAGCCCCTGAATTTTGTTACAATGAGGCTCGAAGGCCTATTTATTGTTGAGAAACAATGTAAAACCCGAAACATCCAAAAACCTAACCCTAGGAGATGAAGCGCCAAAACTGTGGGCCCCGTTTGGGTAAATTGGTGTTTCAACTTCTCAGGGGCGTAACTTTGGCATCCGATCTCCGTTTGACGTGCTTAATAGCTCGTTAGAAAGATCTGTCTGAGGAATACAACTTTTGGTGTGAGAAAAATCAGTCCATGGACCCATGTTGCTCGTTTTCCCAAAAAACGTTGTTTAGGGCCTCAAAACAGCTCCGTAAGTTTAGGACTCGAAAAATTGCTAAAAATAGTAAGTTGTGCTTAAACTTAAAAATGCAAAGAACTGATGGTGGGGGTTCAAATGGAATACATGGGTGGCCACCAATATCCACTTGGATCATTAATGCCCCAAAATGCCTCAGGGCGTGCACGACCCGAAAACCTGCTAAAATAGTAAGCTGCAGGAAGTGAAAAGCTGCAAGAATTGATGTTGCGGGTCCAAATGGAATAGGTGGGTGGCCACCGATATCCACCTGGATCATTCCTCCCTTCGTAAGAAGCAATGGTCTCCATTACGTTAAGTTCCTCCATGGGTGGGGGGGGGGGGGGAATTTTGCTGAACTTGGTATTGGATTTGTCTAGGATGTTGTAGACCTATTGGTGGACATGCTTGATGTAGATGTGCCGCCGGTGGGTAGTCGTTGAAGGTTATGGGAAAATTTATCCATCATCGCGTTCCTCTTTTTCTTGAGGGCCTCGTCGAACAAGATTTTGATAGGATTTTCTGCTCCCTCGTCTTTCTTTCCTTCCGCCATGGGGATTCGTCGAGGTTTGCGAGGCTGATCTTGGAAGGGTGCAACCAGATCCAGCCAAAAATCCTTATACCCTAATCGCGTTGGGGACATGCCAAGAAAAATAGAGAAAGAAAAGACCCGCTCTGATACCACTGATCTAGATTTTATGCAGGAACGCAACAAAATACACATATAGCCATAGATACATAGATGCAGCAGAAATAATGCTTCATTTTATTAATAAAAAAAATGACTGAAATAAACAACTAGGGTGCTGGTAGGTGTATATCTGAGAAGAGATGTGGCAGCTATAGGCCTCTGAACTGTGTTAGAATTATACATAATGGAAATGAGCAAGCAAGGGCATTGGTAGCATATCTCTGAGAAGAGATGTGACAGCTACAGGCCTCCCCACTGTGTTATAGAACTGAAATGATGGGAACAAGCAAGCTAGGGCACTGGTAGTGCTTATCTCTAAGAAGATATGTGCCGGCTACCAGCCCCTGAACTGTGTTACATTGAGGCTCGAAGGGCCTATTACAGACACAATGGAAATAGATGAGCTAGGGTACTGGTAGTGTATCCCTGAGTAGAGATGTGACAACTACCAACCTTGAACTATGTTACAATGAGGCTAGAAGGCCTATTTATTGTTGAGAAATAATGTAAAACCTGAAAAATCCAAAAACCTAACCCTAGGAGATGAAGCGCCAAAACTGTGGGCCCCGTTTGGGTAAATTGGTGTTTCAACTTCCCAGGGGTGTAGCTTTGGCATACGATCTTCGTTCGACGTGCTCAATAGCTCGTTAGAAATATCTATCCGAGGACTACAACTTTTGTTGTGATAAAAATTGGTCAATGGACCTATGTTGCTCCCAGTTTTCCAAAAAAACGTCGTTTAGGGCCTCAAAACGGCTCTAGAAATTCAGGACCCGAAAAAATGCCAAAAATAGTAAGTTGTGCTGAAACTTAAAAATGGAAAGAACTCATGGCAGGGGTTCAAATGGAATAGGTGGGTGGCCACCAATATCCACCTGGATCATTAATTCCCCAAAATGGCTCCAGGCGTGTAGGACCCAAAAAACTGCTAAAAATAGTAAGCTGCTGGAAGTGAAAAGCTGCAAGAATTGATGTTGCGGGTCCAAATGGAATAGGTGGGCGACCACCGATATCCACTTGGATCAAGTTTATTAATAGATCTGAAATAATAATGCATTTATGATTACAATTATGGATCAGGATCTCTAGACCTGAAATGAGTATGTATTTTCTTGATCTGTTTATGAAATGTTTAGATATGTGATCTGGTGAATGTTTGTTGAAGTGAAGGATTAGATCTGCGCTGATTATTTTTTCTGAAGAGTTGCGCAGTCCTGTAATGTTTGCAGATATATTCGCAGTTTCCTCTCTATAAAAGTGCATATATACGTAGGTTCAGTTAAGAAAAAGTGCGTATGGGATCTAGGGTTTTGCTGAAGTATGCAGAAGGAAATTTCCGATTTGTCTAGCTGTATTACTGTTTTATGTTAATGATTTCTTCATACAGATCTGAGATTGTTTGAATATTTTCTATGTTGCTAGTTGATTATGCATAAATATGATCAGTGACTGGGTGATTGAATAGATGGATGCTGCTGACTGAATAAGGGTTTTGTAAATCTGAAAAATTATGTTTGAATGCCTCATATATGTTCTGAGTCCGATCAGATTCTTAAAATTCATTATACATAGATCTATACACAAGTTGATGTGCAAGAAAGCACGCATACACGTAGGTGACAGTAAGTGAAGTAGCGTATACATTTTTTTTTATGAATGATCAGGGTTGCAATTGATTCAATATGTTGATGCAGTAGTTTGGGTTCAGATCTGATATTCTGGTTATAGTGATCTCACTATGAATTGAGTTGGTAATTTGCTAAGTGACTATTTTTCTTCAATGGTCGGTTCAATATTCAAGTGATTGGTTGATTGAAGATTCAGAGAATTATTTGATAAAATTATGTGTTTCAGTTTAATGTATGTTCTTTGGGCTTAAATGAGTGAAGTGGGTCCAGTCTGAAAATATGATGAAAAGAGGCCTACAAGTTGGGTTGTGTTGAAGCTGTGGGATCCAGTGTGAAAATTGATGAAACGTGGTCTGCAATGGGTCTGAGGGTTGAAGCCTTTAGTGTGGAAGTAGAAGCTTCCTGCCAGTAGAAGCTAGTGTTCTGATCAAGGGGTTGTAGCTCCCTTCCAAGAGTGGCTGGTAAATGAGAAGCAGGGGGTCATAGCCCCCTTCCAGTAGTAGCTGGTAAACGAGATCAAGGGGTTGGATCTCCCTTCCAATAGTAGTTGGACAATGAGAGAAGGTTTCAACCTTCTGCAGATAGATGCCTGTGTACTGATATGAGTCTGCATCAGTATAGGATTGTAAGCAATTTTATTTATAATAAATATTGAAGGCAGAGACGACCACAATGGTGGTTTTCTCCCGAATTGGGTTTCCACATTAAATCCTGGTGTCCATATGTATTGATTATGTGTGATGATTTATTCTATTCTTACTGCACATGCTTACTGCTTACTAAACATCTGATGAATGAATGATGTACTGATCTAAGTAAATAATTATCTACATAATAAGATCTATGGGCATACACAAGTTTATTTAAAGATAGTCGCGTGTATACGCTAGTTGGGTTCATTAAAATCGTGTATAGAATTCAGCTTAGAAAAAATTAAAATTTTACAGTGAGATATAAATACTGATTCACCCCCCCCCCCTTCAGTATTTTTCCCAACAATTGGTTTCAGAGAAAGTCCTTCTATAGAAGCTTGATCACTTGAAGGTGGTCCGTCTCAATGGGAAGGAAGAAAAAGAAGAAGGTTGCTCAAAGGAAGAAGATATCTCAGAAAATGTATGCAACATAAAATGAAGAAGTTGAAAGAGGTATTGATTGTTGTTCTTGTGATTCACTTCCTTGTGCATGCAATGATGAAGATAGTGAATACGAAAGTAAAAGTAATATTATGGATCTAGAAGAAGAATTTGCTAATCTTAAGAATGAAGTTGAAGATCAACAACTTCTATTTAATGAAAGGGAATGTATCTTCAAATATATGATTTCTAGATTAAATGTTCAGTTACAAGAAAAAAAGTCAATTGAGAAACTAAACAAAGAACAGATAGATCAGTGTCAAAAGCTACAAAATGAAGTAACCAATCATAGTGAAGGACTTGAAGCATAAATCATCTCTCTTAAAACAGATCTGGAAAAATAAAATAAGAATAATGAAGAACTTCTAAAAAAAATTGAAGAACAATAAAATGGGTTGAAAGAAGAGATTCTAAAATTGAATGAGAAAGTAGAAGAAGGAATAAGGGTCAAAGAAAGTATGAAGAAGCAGTGCCAAATATTGGAAGTTGAGGTAAACATTTTAAAAGGTAAATTAGAAGAAAAGGATAAACACTTGAGGTTTCAAGATAGTACTAATATTCTGGATAATATTCTTAGTAGTCAAAGGTCTCCTATTAAATTTGGTCTTGGTTTTCATGAAAATGTTAAAGGAGAATCTAGTTCACAAGGAAGTGCTAAAGATTCAAAGGATATCAATGCAAAACTTGAAGTGTTTAAAGAGACAAAAGGTCAACCGACAATCATGAATTTTCAAAGGAAATCATTCGCTCCTAACTATAGAAGTAACAATTGATTTTATCCTTTGATAAATAATGTTGAATGCTTTGTATGTCATAATTATGGGCATGTTGTAGCCAATTGCAGAAGCAGATTGTTTCAGTTGTAGACAAATATACTCTACACAGAAAGGTTGACAACTCTTAGGTACTTAGGTTTCTTTAAGGGTTATTTTTTTTCATGCAACCAATTTGGACATAAAGCTATCGATTGAAATAGAAGGAACATGAGGAAAAATTATTCTGATAACTTTTCTCCCTTTTTTGGTCACATAAGATGTTATGCTTGTAACAAGTTTGGGCATGTAGAAAAGGAATGCAGGAACATATCAATGAATCATCAAAGACAACATGAAAGTCAAACAAATCATATCGTAAGACCAAAGAAATTGGGATCCACCAACTTAAATGTTAACAAGCATAAAGAAGAAGAGTTAAGATGTGGTATTGATCTTTGTGCAATTAAAGATAAGAATGAATGGTACATCGACAACAGATGTTCTCATCACATGATGGGTGATAAGAGTAAGATGGAATATCTCAAGAAAAATCAAGATGGTAAGGTTATTATTTCAAATGATGCTCCAACAAATATTTTGGGAATAGGTAGAACCATAGTTAACAAAAATAGAAGGGAAGTTGATGCCTTATTAGTTCAAGGCCTAAAAAAAAACTTATTAAGTGTAGGAGATATAATTGTGTTCACTTCAACCAAATGCAAGGTTATGGATGAAGAAACTAGAGGAGTCATATCAAGGGGATACCTCTCGTAGATGCAAGGAGGATTCAGACTCAGATTGAAAGAAGTCAATGCCCATTGCAGTCCATCATTCTTGAAAGAATAATGTTATCTTCAACTGCAATGTGTAAAGGATGGTTTGGTAATTAATATTATTTATATTTCTGATAGTGCATCTAATGTGACAACAAAAGACAGTTACATAATGTATAAGTATAGGGGGAGATGGAGTTGTGAAATTTTTTGTATTTCACTTTTCATACGCGGGTTTCATAAACTAAAGCCGCGTATACACACGAGTTCCGTTGGAGACAGTTGCATATGTTTTTCTCTGATAATAAAAACAGTGAGTCAGACTCAAGATCAGTTTCTGACAAGATGCTGACAGTTGTATTTTCTTGATCTCATGTTGATGGTTACCGTCTGTTGATATGATGAATGAATTGATATGGTCAGTCTTGACTATGAACATGCAGCACAGGTTCAGGGGGAGCATTAGCCTAACTACTAATGTCGCATTGTTAGCATTGTGTTTGCTTATGCTTTAATTATTGTGATGCTCATGTTCGAATGACGGTGTCATGATACACGAATTTATTATGATGATATTATGGATGAGCCCTGATATCTTTTTGCAGAATATTATATTTATTTTCTCACATGGATTTGATGCAAGACTAATGATTCGAGGACAGAACATGCAGATCTTGTTGTTGATGATTTTTTTCGTGAATGAGGCCTATTGTACTTGATTCCTACACATGTTACATTGTGATTATGGAAATGGAATAATGAAGACCTTGGTGATAACATATCACATGGATGATTGGTTGATACATATTGATGATTGATGAAGTAGTTCTGGTATGACAATTCTTCTTGGAAAGAATATGATGTTACTGCAAAGATCTTGAAGACTTGATTATTAATGTGATTATGCTACAACTGTTAGATGAAACTTGAAGACATGGCTACATTGTCTTATTTTTCTAATTGGATCTCTCATATATTGTTGATACAAGTCTATGGTGGTTTCTCATGATATATGATGCCTCACTACTCTATTTCATGATGATTCCCAAATATGTTTCTAAAAAGGGGAAATGACAATTTCACCTTGATGAAGACAAGAGATTGAGTTGATAGCTGATTTCTACAGAAAGATACTATGATGTTGAAATTGTAGACCCGGTCATAGGTTGATGATATAGAACTTTACACATGTTTTTGATTGACAGACATGGTTTGGCGCTGACAGGTTCAACTGCAGTTAAGGTTTTCAAGCTGCACTTTCTTATTTTATTATCTACTTGATGAAGATGATTTGATGAATTGGTTGTTGAAGGTGTTTATGATGCACAAGTTTAGGGGGAGAGTTTTCATTTCTGAAGATGCTGCATTGTTGGAATTATGATTGGTTGTGGTGTTATGATCTCCTGTTTGAGATTATTTGGTCTTGGTTATACAAATTCATATATGTTATTTGATGAAAAGGTCATGTTGAGACCTATGATGTAAATTTTTTATATTCAGTCATGTAAGGACTTGTTCAAATTTGTAAACCCACTTGGTTGGGTAGTTGAGTCAAATATGTAATTCCACTTGGTTGGATCATTGATGTTAGTATGATTCCTTAGTGATAGGAATGGTCATACTCATTTGAGTTATAGATTCATGTACTTCATTGAAAAATATGTCTGAATATTTAGCATGAAATCAGGGGGAGCATGGAAAATACAGTGCACATCATATCTGCAGAGCTCTTCTTTCAACAAAGATAGAGAAACTTTGTTTTGGTATTGATACGCCCTTTGCCCTTGATCTCAAAGGGGGAGATTAACTTGGTGTTTGAATAATGTTTATGATTGATGTATATATCAGTTGTGGTGTTTGAATAATGTTTATGATTGATGTATCTATCAGTTGTGGTGATAAAACACCAACATGGTTGCCATCAATTCCAAAGGGGGAGATTGTTGGAAATATGATGCAATATGTTGTCCTTGATGGCAACCTACTTGATGAAGTTCTCCTTGATGGAAACCTACTTGATGAGTTGCCTTTTGATAGAAACCTATTTGTTAAAGATGTAAAAATGAGGTATCTATAGGACAGTTTAGATGTGGCAGAAAAAGGAATTCCAGTCAGTAACATAGAAATGATAAAGGTAATATTTCACAATGTATACACAGGTTTGATGAAGGCAACCCGCATACATGTGCAGGTTTGTATATAACAAACATGCGTATACATCCAGAATTAGTATATTCACTGTTTTTATGAAGAGAAGTTGCGTATACACACGGGTACGAAGAGGCCAAGTCGCGTATGCCTTTTGCACTCTAAAATTATGATACCAGGGGGCATTACCATGGTTTTAGCCCACAATATTGAGCGATGTGTCTTCTATTTGATTCCGTAAAAAAATACCATTAGCACTAGTATGATTTTGGCTCATGGTATTGGTAAATACTTAATCTATATAAGGAGATGAAGATCATAGTGCAATTTAGGGTATATGTTTGGGTATTGAATGAATACTTCACTCTGAAGCATATCTGCATGGAATGGGATATATTTTATTGATAGATCTGAAATAATAATTCACCTATGAATACAATGATGGATCAGGATCTCTAGACTTGAAATGACTATGTATTTTCTTGATATGTTTATGAAATGTTTATATCTGTGATCTGGCGAATTTTTGCTGAAGTGAAGGGTTAGATTTGAGTTGATTATTTGTTCTGAAGAGTTGTGGAGTCCTGTAATGTTTGCAGATCTATTCGCATGTTTGTCTCTGTAAAAGCGCGTATATATGCTGGTTCAATTAAGAAAAAGTGTGTATGGGATCTAGGGTTTTGCTGAAGTATGCGGAAGGAAATTTCTGATCTGTCTTGTTGTATTACTGTTGTCTGTCAATGATTTATTCATACAGATTTGAGATTTTTTGAATACTGTCTGTGCGGCTAGTTGATTATGTATAAATATGATCAATGACTGGGTGATTGAATATGATGGATGCTACTAACTAAATAAGGGTTCTGTAAATCTGACAAGGTATTCCTAAATGCGTCAGATCTGTTCTAAGTCTGATCATATTCTTAAAATTCATTACACATAGATCTATACGCAGGTTGGCGTGCAAGAAAGCACATATACACACAGGTGACAGTAAGTGAAGTAGCGTATACATTTTTTTTAATGAATGATCAGGTTTTCAGTTAATTCAGTGTGTTGATGCAATAGTCTGGGTTTAGATCTGATATTCTGGTTATAGCGATCTCACTATGAATTGAGTTGGTAATTGGCTAAGTGACTGTTTTTCTTCAATGGTTGGTTCAGTATTCTAGTGATTGGTTGATTAATGATTCGTGAATGATTTGATACAGTTATGAGTTTCAATTTAATGTATGTTATTTGGGCTTAAATGAGTGGAGTGGGTCCAGTCTAAAAACTTGATGAAAAGAGGCCTACAAGTTGTGTTGGGTTGAAGCTATGGGATACAGTGTGAAAATTGATGAAACGTGGTCTGCAGTGGGTCAGAGGGTTGAAGCCTTCAGTGTGGAAGTAGAAGCTTCTTTCCAGTGGAAGCTGGTGTTTTAATCAAGGGGTTGTATCTCCCTTCTAGGAGTGACCGGTAAGCGAGAATCAGGGGGTCGTAGCTCCCTTCCAGTAGTAGTTGGTAAACGAGATCAGGGGATTGGAGCTCCCTTCCAGTAATAGCTGGAGAATGAGAGAAGGTTGAAGCCTTCTGCAAGTAGATGTTTATGTACTAATATGAGTCTGCATTAGTACAAGATTGTAAAAAATTTTCTTTATAATAAATATTGAAGATAGAGACGACAACGGCGGTGGTTTTCTCCCAAATTGGGTTTTAAATCTTGGTGTCCATATGTATTGCATATGTGTGATGATTTATTCTATTCTTACTGCACATGCTTACTGCTTACTGAACATCTGATGATTGAATGAGGCACAGATGTAAGTAAAGAATTATTTGCATAATAAGATCTTTGGGCATACACAAGTTTATTTAAAGATAGTTGCGTGTATACACTAGTTGGGTTCATTAAAGTAACATATAGAATTCAGTTTAGAAAATGTAAAAGTTTACAGTGAGCTATAAATACTGATTCAACCACCCCCCCCCCCCCTCTCAGTATTTTTCCCAACAAAATGTCTATCCAAGAAGTATGTTTTTTTACTGATAACAACTAGTTTCCCCAAAAAATTCCGTTTAGGACCTCAAAATGGCTCCAAAATTTTAGGACCTAAAAATTGTAGAAAAAAACTACTAAAATAGAAAATTGTGTTGTGAGCCAATGGAATAGGTGGGTGTCCATTGATATCCACATGGATGATTCCTCCCCCCTTAGGAAGTAATGGTATCCATTTCATTGAGTGCCTCTATGATATAGGGAAGCTTCTCCTGAATCTGACCCCTGTTGAAACAATTTCCTTGGTGCAGGAGCTGACTTGATTTAACAAGCTGATAGAGCTAAATCTTCTATTGGTGAGTGCTCTTAATTTGTGTGTCCATGAAATTATCAACTATGACCTATTCAATACACTTTGAGTTGATATTTATTGGTGTTATTTGCTATGTGATTTCTTATGTGTCCAATAACGTTGGAAAATATGGCCGAAGGTGGTCCACATTGAACATTGGGTGCATGCCAAGGAAAGGGGGGATACTTAAAAACATTGCCACCCACAACCTTGGTGATGGTGTAAGGTCCATAGAAGAGCGAGTGAAACTTCTAATGGCCACCTACAGGCAATTTATTCTGTAAATACAACCAAACCTTGTCTCCCACTTGAAACTTGTGGAACTTGGTGTTGAATATGATGTTGTTTGTACTTAGTATTATATTTCTGCATGATGTCATGGAAATGGTGGAGGATGTGATGAATACATTAAAAAAAATTGGTTTATTTTTTGGATTCAAATTGAACATGTGCAGTTTATGCCTAGGTAGTTGCAAGGGGAAGTGCGACATCAATGGGACCTACCGGTTGAAATCCCAGGCCCACCTGAAAGGCACTGTGGCTAGTTGAGATATGGATAGCGTTGATGTAGATGTGGTGAACATAGGTGAGACTCTCATCCCATGTGTGTGTATTCTTGGAGTTGTACATGTGAAAAATGTGCACAATCATCTTGTCGACGACCTCTTTTTGGCCATTAGTCTGGGGGTGGAAGGTTGTTGATTTGCTGGGATTGGTGTCCAAAAATGACTATAGGTTTAGCCATAATACACTTAGGAACCCGCTATCACGATATGATATTATGGTTTGTGGTATCCCAAAATTTACCTACACTCCTTCAAAGAAGAGCTTGGTAATGGATTTTTCTGTGATACTCTTCTTGCAATATAAAGAATGACCATCTTAGAAAATATATCAAAGACCACAATCACATAGTCATTATCATTCTTGGTAGAAGGAAGGAGATACATATAGTCCATTGACATGGAAACCAAATGACATTTAAGAGTAGGAAGAGGGTTTTATAGGCCTTGCTTCATAATGGTTGGTTTGGAAATGGTAAAGGTGGTGCAAGATAAGACATACTTGCCAACATCCTATCAAAGTTTCATATAATAAAAATAATTTTGCAATACTACCATTGTCTTCTCCACACCAAAGTGCTCTACTACTAGACTGTAATGTGCCTCCAAGATCATATTGGCATGCTTTCTATAAGGAACACAAAGGTTTCTTAAGTATCAAAACAATGCATGTTGGAGGCGGAAGTCTTAAACACCCTTTTATGCCATCAAAATTTGGTATGTGGCAACGAATTTCAAGCCACTGTTGTATATTTAAAACCATCTAAAGGTCTCATGCCTACAGGAGTTTAGAACTATGGTAAGTTCCACAAATAGTAGTCGACTGACGCAATATACGACATGATTGGTTCTACCCTTCTTGTATTTTATTTTCAAATGGAATTGTTGCAGGTATTTCTAATGGCGGTTATTTTGTAACTTCTCTTGTGTCTGCATAAATTTAAGAGGCTTGTGATTCATGTGGATGATCATTTCCTTCCCCATAATATAGTGTTTCTATTTCCAGTACGAGTGTTTCTATAGATGTCCTTGTTGAACGAGGACTACACCAATATCATAGTCATAGGCATATGTCTCAATCTCAAATGGTTGTTGCGAGTCTAGAAGGTTGAGGACTGGTGCAGAGAAAAGGCAATGTTTCAATTGATCAAATCCATTTTGTTGTGATTCAGGCCAAAAAATATTTGATTTTTCTCCATCCTTGGTCACTTGAATTAAGGGCTAACAGATATAAGAGGACCCCAACACAAATATTAGGTAGAAGTTGGAAAGGCCCAAGAAACTGTAAAGCTCTATTAGATTCATTGGGGCTGACGAATCTTGAATGACTTGGATTTTGGATGGATCCACATGCACACCTTTCTCATCAATAATGTAGCCAAGATATTGGACCTTGGCTATGTCTAAGCAAAACTTTTCCAAGTTACCACATAGTTGTGCTACCGTAGAGTGTGAATGAACTAGATAATATGTTGCAAGATTTTTTCCAATCTATTACTAAATATGAGGATATCATCCAGATATACAACCACTAAAGAGTTGGTGAAACAATGCAAGATGTCAATTATTTACCTCACAAAAGTTGTTGGGGCATTCTTCAAACCAAAGGGCATGACCAAACATTCAAAAATAACCTTCTTGGAGTTGAATGTAGTCTTTCACACATTAATTGGTTCTATTGTGACTTTGTGATAGATGGACTTCGTATCAATCCTACTTAAGTACTTTCCCCCCTTGAGCTAATCAAGAAGGTCATCAATCTGGGGAATCGGGAACCGGTTCCAGACTTTTATTTTGTTCAAGCCCCGATAATCAATGTAGAGTTTCTAGGTCCGATATTTCTTCTATACAAATAAAATTGGGCATCCACAGTGTAATACCCCTTCCCATTTATGATAATGTAAATACATGTACATATGATATTATGCTGGTGAGTTGGATGTAAGTGAATATTAGGCTAGTGAGTTGGAGTTATTTTTCATTCTTGTGTGCCCATGTATATATGTGTATATATGTTTTGGGGTCAACATTAATAGGTATATATTCCATTTTATATATGTGGCCATGGGGGCCAAGATTGTGAATATGATGTAAACAATTGTACATATTTTCATAAATTATAGAATAGGTTGGCTGGAGAGTCCACTCCACAATAAAGAGTATAGGGGGTGCAACTCCATGGACAAGGAAATAATTGTGTTGTGTTAATTCTTAAGCTTTTGTGGCTATTATTTGAAGAATAATGATTCATATTATCCATAGTGTTACAATAATTCTATCGACGTTTCAAATCCCAAAGGGGATACATCTTCAGGACAATATGAATGAAAGATTGGAAAAATAGCCAAAGGAATAAATAATAATAGGGGGGAACCTTAAATAAAGGAACCTAGGGCCCACGTGGATTTGGAGGGTGACACATGGCGAAATAAAGGAATGCATATAAAAAGTGATGTTTTTCTTGGGACGAGAGTCATTTAGTCATTCAAATTTACAATGGTCTGATGTTGGAATTTTCAGTGAGTCATAGGTTTGGACTTTGAAACTGATGGAGGTGTGGTTATTTGGTTAATCAAACTAGATTAGATGCATCTTGGTTTTTGAGCCTTGGAAGCTTTATTTTATGGCTTTGTATAGCCATAGATTTCTGGTGGAATTTGTTTTGGAGATAGTCAATGTGTCTTGGGCTTGGACTCTGACATTGACTGGGGTTATTCAATTTGGCTGGTAGGGTTCTTGGACATCCAAAGAGTGACAAAGAGACTAAAGTTGCAGGTTGAGACCATTCTTGGTTATTTGTAAGGCATCCTGAAAATTTGGCACTACCGAGGGACTCAAACTGCACCACTTGGGTACAAGTCAGGGGAACATGAGCTTGTGGTTGGAGACTAAGGTTGTTGGGGTTGGTGCCTTGGCCAATCTCTTTTATTTGTGTTTGGTGTTCAACTTATTGCCTATTGAGTTGTAGTCCTAGCTTGGGGGTGACACATGGTTTAAATTTATGAATCATGCGGTCAATGGATGGGTGGAACATGGAGAGCCCACAACTAGTTGAATTTCTTTTACAAGATAAGTGATCATGTTTCATGTGTGTTGATTTATATTTATGTGTTTTGCTATGCATTAAATTGATGGAGAAACTCTAAATTTAGGGCTTCTATGTTTAAATGATTTTAATTATCTTTGTATTTATAGTGTGCATATATATTTACATAATACATATTCATGAACACTACATTAATGACATTTAGCACTACATTCATGGTAATTGGAAATTTCCAGGTATAGGAGCATCCATGATAGGGTTAGATTTTTTCTTGTTTGCAATAAACATATATATATTTAAGTAGTGTGGTTATGGAAGTGTTTCACGATTGGGGGTCGGGGACATTAAAAGGTGGTATTAGAGCCTAGTTTACAACACTAGGTCTAATTGGGCAAGATTTAGGGGCAACTTGAGAAAATTGCAAGTTTTCCACCAACTGTTTGACAAAATTCATGGTGGTGGGAATTATTAAAACACCCGAGAAAAGGGAACATGTACTAGGAGAGGCTTGAAAATATTAAATCAGTGCAAGAGGAGAAAAAAATCGAAGAGTAATGGCCAAATTTAGCCTTAAAAGGCTTAATTTGTGCACATGAAATTACCTCTGTGCACTAGGGAATTTTTAATATATATATATAATTTTGTAACGAAATTACATTTAGCATATACACTAACTATGTGTATTTCTTTAATCAATTCCTATTTTACAAAAAGAACTAGGTAAGGCTCATTCCATCATGAAAGACTAAATAAGTCCCACAATCAATGACCATAGAAATGTAGATCACTACAAGAAAGCAAAAACAACAGAAAGCTGAGTTCAGTTTCACATAGAGCCACTAATATGGTCAGACCACAATCAAAAATTTTATTTTCCAATGCTCTATTCGGGAGATCCATCATTTAAAAAAAAAAATTGTATTGTCGAGATGACCAATACATGTGAGTAATAAACTATATCCATTGAATGGAATTTGTCTCGTGCTTGCTCATATTAGATAATCATGAATAAAAAGCAGGAAAAAATACCAATATTCTAATCTAGGCCTTGATTGGCCTATGGGTAATCCTCATACAGTCTGTGATAAAACTCAAAATGGTCTGGGCCATGAATCTCTGTCACATGCCATAAACCCTTGTCCAAAAGAAGGCTTTCCTTAGGAAGCCTATCTGCTTCCATGTTTCTTTCCCTGAAATGTGACTTTAAGAGAATTGTATAAAGTTTAAACATAATCGATTGATATCATCCACAATATTACCCAAATATATATTTCTGCACAATTGAATCTCATTGACCCAGTTTATCACCAACATTGAATCACCAAAGATATGAAGATTTCCGCATCCTTTTTCGATTGCAAAATATAATAGATATCTACAAGCTATGTATTCAGACTTGTTATTGGATCCATTTCTTATACCAAATTTTACAAGATAATAATGTTGATTAGAAAGATAAAGGACAAATCCCCTACCTACCAAATATCCATTATCTTGGGCTGCCCCTGAAAAAGCCCCATGTAATAGATTTTTTAATAATCTCCCCACTACTGTTTCTGACTGGAGTAGCATATTTGGTTTGTGGAAAGTGGTTGAGAATAACTAAACTCTCAACTTAAATTTCCTTAGGATCAAGGATAACCCATGAAAGATCTCCTTATTCCTAGCTATCCATATCCCTGAGTTGATTATTAGAGGGAGAGATTGGATAGGCCAATTCTCTTGGTTTTGAAACCAAGATAGCCAAGAATCTGTAAAGTTTGTTTATCCCAATCTTCTTTGGAAACCCAACATCTCCCTACAATCCTTCTAGATCTGCTGAGGGAAGGGACACAAAGCAAACATGTGGCTAATTGTTTCATTTTCTCCCTTACATAAATCACACCAACCAAGTCCCATGAAATACCTTCTTTGCATGATTTCCCAGGTCGAGAATTTTTTAGCCATTATGCACCAAGTTAGAAATTTTGACTTTGGAGGAAATTTTGATTTCTAAACAAACCTCCGCCACTGTTCTGGTGCCTCCATTTGTGCTCGTGACATTAGATGAATGTATCCCATTTTTGGTGTGTAGGTGTCATGTAGGTTTAAGGCCCAAAATTTTTGTCATATTGATCAATTAGTGTGATGTGTGCCCTGTAAAACACCTCTAGATAGATCATCCATTCATCCCAGAATTCAAGGGGGATATTCAAATCCTCGGCTGTTTGCTAGTCCCGTGACCATATGGTTGTGGAGATTAGATTTGCAATTTGGTGTAAATTGGCGAGGCCTTCATCTTGCAAATGTATGAATATATTTTGAGGGATTAAGTGATCAACTCCACTTCCTGGACATGGATCACATCCTAGTCTCAATTTTTTATTGTTTCCAATTCTCTAGGCTAGTCTAGATGCAATCGAGTAAAAAAAATTAGAACTCACCGCTACACAACTGAAATGTTGCCTCTTGGTTTATTGGGCAATCAAATCCAACTCTGCAGCAAGAGAGGTTTGATATAGTCATGGTAAACTACCTCTTTCTATAAAATGGAAGTGGTTATCAGCCTCCATCCTGATCTTACTACAAGAGCCTTAAGAAAATAAAAATATTTTTTAAGCCCCATCCTCCTAGAATTTTTGGATTTGTTATTATTGATGATTTAACCCAAGGCAACACAAATTTTTCTTGGTTCCCCTCCCCAAAACATTTGAAACAAATTATCCTCACTTTTTCCAATATGTCTTTGGGAATCCATGCCAATTCCATCTAGTACATTGGAATAGCTTCAATGAACTATTTTTCCATAGCCAAGTGACCAACTCGCGATAGCCATATATATATCGAGCTTGAGAGTCTTTTTTCTAACTCTTCCAGCAACCCGAACTAGTCTTGGATTTTTTCGCTGTTAGGCTTTAGGTGAGAACCTAGGTATTTTAACCTTGCATCCAAGGTTCTTACCTCATATGAGAAGACCCTTCTCGTATTTTTTATCTCCTACACTGTCAAGTTATGGGTAGTAAAGGTTTATTTTGAGATATTGGAAAACATACCAGTTGCACTGCTAAAGAGTTCTTGCATTTCATGAAGGCATTGAATGTATCTAATATCCCCATTACGAAATATTAAAATATCATCTAAAACCAAGAGATGATTGATATGCAGAGTTTGAGTTTAAATTTATCCTTGGAAATCCTCTCTCCTCTTTTCCACAACAAAAATTCTGCTTAGGCCTCCTACTACTAATAGGAATAGGAGGGGAGACAAAGGGAAACCCTATCTAAGGCCCCTTTCTGCTCTGAAGAAGGGGGATGTTGCTCCATTTATAAGGACCGCAAAGGAAACTAACATCATGTAGCTCCTAACCCAATTTATGAAAGGTACCTCAAATCCTACTTGGGCGAGGATGAAGCAGATAAAAAGCCAATTGAAATGATCCTATGATTTTGACAGATCAAGCTTAATGATAAACCCTTTGAGGTTTTTTTTTTTATGCCTTAGAGGCCTTCTTGAGCTACCCATATGGCCGCATGGATTTTCCTTCCATCCAAGAATCAAAATTTCTCACTAGATATAGATTTTGATATGATGGGCTTCATTCTCTGTCATTCTTTGAGCTATCATTGTTGAAATGATTTTGTAGATATAATTGTACAATGAGATGGGTCTGAAGTATTCAAACGAGGAGGGATCATATTTTTTGGTAATTAAAGTAATGAAAGTTGAATTTAATTCTAATAGAATACACCTCTCCTCTCTAGTTTCATTGATCACTTGCAACATATCTTTAGAAAGAAGATCATAGAAGTTTGTAAAGGATTAAATAGTCCATCCATCCAGCCCTAGAATTTTGTCCCTTTGAAAAATGGTGTGAATTTATTTGAGTTCCTCCTTTGTGACTTCCTCCATTAGAGTTCTGCTTTCCTCATCATCCATAAAACGCGGAAAGAAGTTTTCAACCCTAAAAATTTCTGTAAGTGACACCCTATCAAGAGATTTGAAGAGGTTTTTGAAGTGATGTCTACCCATCGATGCCAATCCTTCGAACTCTATGACCTCCCTTCCGTACTGGTATTTAATTTTCCAAATGGTGTTGATCATTCTGTGGTTCTTAGCATAGGTCTGGAAAAAAATTATTTTTTCATCTCCTTTTCCCAACCATATGGCCCTACTTTTCGATCTCCATTCTGCCTCCCTGTTAGCTAGAATATCCTTCCTCATAGGGACCAATATTTGAAATTCCTCTTGATAGCACAAGGAGTCACTCCTTGACTGCAAAATGAGTAAGACTTACACATCATATTTCATTTCAAATTTAAAGGTTTGAAGTGGTGGGATAGCTTCTTAAAGACTTTGAAATGTTTTTTTCTCTTTTAGACTTTCATGCATTTGGAAAGTATAAATTGTATGGGTAAATTGGTTTTATAGGGAGTATATTGTATCAAATTAAAGGAGATAGATAGTTGTTACTTACTCTAAGAAATATGCATATCCTAAATCAGTCACACAACTATAATAATGTCTCTTTACATAAAATCTGTTTTATGTAAAGTAGAAAACATTTAGAAAGTAGCATACATGTATAAAGGATGTCATAAATCCTTCATGAAACATTCACTAACATGCCCTACAACATACATATTATTTGCAGAAGACTAGACAACTGATAATTGAATATTAGATCCTCTAATAATTCTCTTACTCATACGTTACTAGCTGTTGCAACTCATAAATAAAACGAAATAAACAATGAGAGAAACACACCATACATTAGATAGTCCTTGAATCACAAAATCCTCCAGAATGAAGTGCAAAAAGGAGTTTTCTTTATTATATTAAGTCTTCAGGTAGACCAACATACAACCCTAAAATGGTGTTTACAAATGGTATACATATAGAGAGAGGCACTAACTCCATCTCTCCTAAAAAGAAGGAACCACTATTCCTAACATTACATAGGTGTTACAGGACATTAAAGGTATATCCCATTGAAATCTAACTGAAAGGACAGATGTAGATGAGAGAAGAGAAGACAATTTGGATTGAATTGCTGAGTATGTTGACATGTTGCCTCTTTTTCCGCTAATTTATCTCCTCATGACTTTGGTTCTTTAATAACCATGTGTATTCATTAAATATGACCTTCAGTGACCTCATAACCACTTATCAGCCATCATTTGTTATATCCATATCGTTATGAGTCCTTATCTTTCCTGAACTTGCTCGAAAACTTTGCTGACATTTTTCAAAAATCATTTAAAACAGGTGCTACCGGAAATTCCGGTAAAAACCTATAACTGTGCAAAAACTGTAATGCTACCGGAATTTCCGGTAGTGATCTGTTTCTTTTTAAAAACACACAACACACACTTGAAAAAAATTTGCAGACTTATACACTTCAAAACTTCAGCCGCTGTTGAAAATATACTTTGTAAGCTAAAGGGTGTTTTATCAGAAAACCTTTTTACCTTTCTTCCGTATGGGCTGCAACTTCAGCAAGATTTTCCAAGTCTGATTTGTTGTCAATAACTGATCTTGATCTTGTGGTCCTCGTGGTTGGTTCTTTGACAATGGTCCTTTTCTTCTTTGAACCCTTTTTAATTTTTCTTCTTTTTGAGGATTCATTTTGTTGTTCTGTAGAGGCTTTTCCTTTGTCTTTCTTCTTGGACTCATTAGTCTGTAACCATTCAGATTTTCCTTCTACATCTATGACCTCTGTCAGAAAACTTGGATTTATGCAGGGATTTAGACTTGGGCCTAAAATTTTTGTTGTCTCTGGTGTGTATTTTTCCGCTACCAGCAATAGTTTTGGCATCCTCTTTCCTTATTTTGTTGTTAATTTCATACCCTGCACCCTTTAGGATCTCTTCATCAGACTTAGTGGGCTGATATTCCTTCTGAATTTTCTATTGAATGTCTGCTTCCAAAACTTCCGGTAGCACCTATGCTTTGGATTTTACTGTGGTTTCAGAGCTTTCTCTTTGTGATCTGGTATAAAATTTAGGAAAATGAGAAATGGGGAGCACCATCTTCATGGATTTAAGATTATTGATTGATGAGCCTTATCCTTTCTCCAAATTCTTCTCAAACTTGGCTGAAGGAGTCTTCTCTTTCTTTCCTTTAGTCTTTTTATGGATATTATCCTCCTTAACCTTTCTCTTTGTTCTCTTGGTAGGATGAGGGTGTTGTTGTGAAGCTAAATATGGTTGAGCTGGAACATCTAGTGTAGGTGCAGGTTAGCCTGCCTTGTAAAACAAAAAATGGTCCCTTGATTGATTTTTTTTCCTTAGTTCTTCCTCAAATAACACTTTGATAAACATTTATGATATAGGTTGTATTCTTAAGCAGCCGTATGTGTTTGAATCCTAGCTAAAATATTTGTTAGGATCTTCAGTAGAAAGAATGGCAAGTTGATGTTCTTCATAACTGCAACATGAAACATAAATATCATATGATAAATAAAAACTATAGTATACCTCCTCTCACATGTGAGGTAAATTTTGATGAGCTTAATAGCCTCAGCCCATTCATTCTTGAGGTAACTGTTGGGAATTACTTTGGCCCAGTTGGGATCTCTGTGTCATTCTTTAAGGAAACTATTGAGGTCTCCTCTAGTGATGAATTGGCCTTTAAACCACTTTTCTCCTTCCCGTGGAAGGTTGAATGCCTCATCAATTGAATTTTCTGATACATGCAATCTGAGACCATAGATAGTTGCTTCCTATCCCTTAAAAGAATGTGAAAAATCCTGAGCTACTCCTAAATGAGAGCTTCCCAACCTTGAACACAGTGGATACCACCCTGCTTGAACAAAAAAACTTCTCACATTATAATTATCATCCACTAGGTAAGCTCCTTGGGGTTCAATTTGTTTTATATTTCCTCCTCTCTTAGTCATCTTCAGTAATAAATAATCTTGTCTGTTGAAATTTGATAGGTGGAAAGGCTATAGGAGCTCACCTAACAGGTGTTGTTGTGTCTTCTATGATATCTTGTCTAAAATCTAAGACTCCTTTCTCAAGCTGCTCACTGGAAAATCTCGTTCACCAACAGTTAAACTCAAAACTAATAGTCTTCCTTTATTTTCGGTGGTTTAAAACAGATACGTTGGTTCACCTTCCCATGCAAGAGATTTTTAAATATGGTAAGTATCTTAGACCGTAGCATACCCCTGTGATAGTCATTATGATCTTCAGTTGGCTGCGGAGTTTCAGATGGTATGCTATAGGTGGTTGAAAATGAGTGGATCTGTAGCTGGAAGTCACCTCCATTGTATACTTATTATAGGCCTAAATTTCTAGCACCATCTATGTGTGATCAACCAAAAGGTCACCACATTAAAACTGCGGAACCACGATTTATTCCAAAAAAAATCACATAGTTTGACATGAAGATGAACTAACTCAGCTGATAAACATGACAGACAATGGTAAGCTACTCTTGACTGTAGATTGACACCTAATTTCTACACGTATAACCATGACTCAAATCAACATTATTGACCGTAAACCTTTCCTATCATGTGACCTAATCTCATAATAAAATATTTAAAATGTATTTGATTATAAGAACACGTGGCTTGACATAAAGCGGATGCAATTTTATTTTTTATTTTTTTAAAACAGGGGAAGCTATCGGAATTTTCGGTAGCACTGGGTTAAATAAAATAGACACTAAACGACATTAAACATACTGTCCGAAAAAGGGTTAAAACAGACGCTGTTGGAAATTTCGGTAGCATTTAATTTGTTTTTGAAATTTACAAAGTATAATCCTAGAAACACAAAATTTAAAATAGATCTCATGACTTATCAAAGAACTGTGCTAACATTGGCTCCACAGGATATAAATCTCTCCCTGTGAGGGTCCAAGAATATTTTGTAGTTTTAGTGTATTTCATTGGGCTATGGAGTCTTATTATGAAACACACCGGTATTTACAATGGACTTAGGCCACCAACAACCTTAGTAAAAGAATTTTTTGAGGAATTTCCCATTAATTGGGCCTCCAAACAATTTTGTCCCATCAAGATGTTGCAACTCAAAAGTATTTTTCTGCAAAATATTGGAGATACTGAAGGGACCAAGCCATAAAGCATAAAATTTGGAATGATTACTTGGGATCCTGATGTTGTGCATCCCATTTCAACACTAGATCTCCAATATGAAAATCTTGTTTTTTACTCCCTCTATCAAAAACTTGCTTTACATCTTGGTGATATTTTCTCACCAAATCATATTGTTGTTCTCACTTTTTCTGCACTTATATGATCTGATAAATTCTTCTGGTCATGTCATTTGGCTCAAATTCATGATCTTGCAAAATTTTAGCTACAGGAATGGCTAATTGGATTGGGAAAACAACATCAATTCCATAAACCATTTGAAAAGGTGATGTATTAATAGAATTTTTTATTGTCACCTTGTCAACCCATAAAGAAAACTTTAGTTTTGAATCCCAGGCTTTCTTGTTTTTATCCAATAGATTGGTGATGATTCTTACCAAATTTTTGTTAGATGATTCAACAAAACCATTCCCATGTGGATAGTAAGTTGTAGAGTGAGTGAGCTGAATACCATAATCTTCACAGAAATTTACCAATGGTGTAGCTTTAAAAGCAACTGCATTATCTGCTACTAACCTTGATGGACATCCAACTATGGTTATGATTCCTTCCAGAAAGTTAATGATAACTTTATGAGTAGAATTCCTATTAGGTATTCCTTCAATCCATTTGGTGAAGTAATTAGTTGCAACAAAAATCCAACGATGTTGTCCACTTGATGGTGGATGAATTTCTCCAATGAAATCTAAGCCCCATTGGTGGAAATGTGTAGAAAAACTATGGGCTTGAGAGGCAAAGACTTAAAATCTTTCTTACCAGTGAACTTCTGACATTTTTCACATTCTCTCACCTCAACACATACATCAGAAAATATGCTAGGCCAAAAATAGCCAACTCATAGTGTTTTTTATGCAGTAGTTATCCAATAGTGATGACCTCCACACACACTACTATGCATATCAAACATAAATTTCTTGGAATAATATGGGTAAATGCATCTAAAAAAAACTCATGTAGGATCTTTCCAATATAAACAATTATCCTTGTTGCAAAATTTAATAGTTTTCAGCTTCAAATATCTCACTATGCTTTTATCAAAATCTGGAGGAGGTTTAAAATGCTGCAGAAAATAAATGATATCCTTATACCAGCTGCACTCAAAAAGATTTACATCCACTGCCATGCTATCTATAGGTTTTGAAATTTGTCCTTCTAGATTGTCATCCATGAAATTCAAGTCCAAAACTTTACAATTTTCTTTAGCTAGTAGTTTGGTTAATCCTTGAACTTTGATTAGTTTAGTAGGCTTTATCTCTAAATCGAACTCAAGAACTTTAGTCACCCACTTACTTCTTTTTCCATCAATATTAGGCTGAACTAATATCTCTCTAACAACATATGAAGGTACATAGACAATAATTTGAGCATGCAGAATATAAACTCTAAAAGCCTTCAGAGCCTTCACTAATGCATAAGCATACTTTTCCAACATTTCATACTTCAATTTTTCATCTCTAAGAGCTCTGCTAAAAAATGTTATGGGAGCTTCCTTATTTTTTGCATATTTTTGTAACAAAACAACAACAATAATATCTTGAGAGGAAAATGAGAAGATCAAGAAAGGCTTTGAGTATTCAGTGCTTACCAGCTGAGGTGCTTCAACAATAGCTTTTTTTATCAGCTCAAATGAATTTATGGCTTCAAATGTTCACTTAAATTCTTTTTCCTTCTTCAACATGCAAGTAATATGCTTCACCACTTCAGCAAAATTGGGAATGAATCTTCTTAAAAAATTGATCGTACTAAGGAAATATTGAATCTCTTTCTTAGATTTTGGGAGTGTTAAATCCCAAATTGCAATCATTCTTTTGGGATCAATTTTCACTCCATATTTAGAAACTATGTGACCCAACATCTTACCTTCTTTAAGAGAAAAATGAGACTTATTTGGATTCAATGATATATCATATTTCCTGCATTTAACAAATAATTGTCCCAAGTGTTGAAGGTGTTCTTGATCTGAAGCTGAAAAACAGTAATCCAAATAGATGGAAAAGAATTTGTCTTTTTCTCCAATGAACGCAAAGTCCATATCACACTGAAAAGAAACCCCGAAATTCATAAGCCCAAATGACATCTTTGCATACATGAATGTTCCCAAAGGAGTAGTGAATGTTTTCTTCTCTCGATGTTCTGGCCAAACATATACTTGATTATACCCGGAGAACCCATCTAACATGGAAATTTTGTCTGACCCGGTTACCTTTTGAAGAATATGCTCCATCTTTGGCAATGGATAATTATCTTTCTTGGAGAATTTGTTGAGATTCCTGAAATATACACATAATCTGAATTCACCACTCTTATTTCTTACTGGAACTAGATTAGAAACCCAATCTGAGTATCCCAATGGAATGATTTTAGCATCCAAAAGTTTCTTCACTTCTTTCTCCATTACTAGTAACAATTGTGGGTTGATTTCTCTTAATTTCTGCCAGAATGGCTTAGTGTCATCTTTCAATGATATCCTATGCTCAGTGATAGCTATGTCATATGTCTTAAGATCCTCAAATTTCTAGGCAAAAACATCAACAAATTCACAAAACAACTTGTGATATCTAGTCTTTCTTTCTTCTGATAAAGCTTTTGACAACTTAACATACCTCAGTTCTTTTTCTGTGCCCAAATTGAAATCTCCCAATTTTTCTTCTATTTCAGTTAACTGTGGTTTGACTAAAACATTATTGTGATAAAAAATATTCTCAAGTGGGATTAACCCCTTGGGAATATGATTGATAGGCAGCTGTAAGATAGGATAATTTCAGTATCTTGATAATCAACATCATTCTTCATGAGATCTTCATCCTGATCAATGTTTAGGACAACAAATTCTTCAGCAACTTCATTGAATCTTCTAATCTCCTGATCATCCTCAAAAAATTTCCAATTCTTGAAATTATCAGGAATGCTAGGTCTGAACCTAAATTCCACTTCATATTTCAGCTTTATAGGTATTGGAATCTTGAATGAGCTTGCTAAAATAGAAAGTGAATCAGCCAAAATATTACTCTCTCTTGGAACAAAAGAAATGTTAAAGGCTAGGAATGAGTCTTCTATAACTCTTCATACCGCATTTTGGTAATCTTCGAGTCTGGGATGCTTATTTTGATAAACAATTCTGATTTTTTGAATAATAAGTTAAGTATCTCCAAAAACAGAAATTTCTAAAAATATCATGTCCTTTGCTATTTTAAAACCGATCAATAGAGTTGCATATTCAGCCACAATGTTAGTTACTTCAAATTAAAGTTTGAAAGAAAAAGTGGAGCTCTCTTTCAAAGGGGAAATGAGAAATATTCCTGCACCAACTCCTTCTTTAGAACATGAGCCATCAAAATAAATTTTCCACAACTTAGAACCCTCATAACTGATCTTTTTTTCAGTAGGCTTCAAAATCTGAAGATTTTATGTAGATAGGACATAATGATCCATATGTAAATTGCTTGAAACCACATTAGTTGTTCTAGCACAAATTGGATGATTAGTGGGGTTTTTTCTGTCGCTAATGATATATGCCAACTAAGCTTCTCTATAAATTCTTCTTTGTTCTCCTCTAGAAACAGGGACAATAGCATAAGTGAAATCCATTTGCAAATTTACTCCCAACCTTCTAGTCCATGACTTAGAAAGTAACATGCCAAATCTAGGAGGAATGCCAGCTACAACAATATCCATCACCATCCCTCTCATAGGTAACTGAAAGAGGCTTACTACAAGGTATTTAATGACACCAAGGCATTGAAATTTCCGGGAATCAAAATAGTAGATATATTGGTACTCTCTAGTTACTTCAAGGCCTAGTTCATCCATGACTACCTTGGGCATTAAATTATGTGAGGCTCCAAAGTCCATTAGGTAATTATGCAATACTTTATTATGAATATTCAGAGATAGATAGAAGGGAGGAGTAGACTCATCTCTATCTTCTACCAATGGACCTAAAATAACAATGGGCTTGTCATCTTGAAGGTTAACAAAATCAGAGGCTACTTTGGTAGGTGGAGGCTGAAGAGATTTCATAAAAGTATTTTTGAAACCATCATTATTCATGAGTTCTACAAGAGGAACATGAATATTTATATTTTGTATTTCATTCTCAAAATTAAATACAAGGGATAGTTTGTGAGAAATTTTTACCTCAAGTGTAGGAGGGTTAACTGCTACTGGGATTTCTAGTCTGCTTGGTTCAACCACTTGCTTTTCTGCTGGAATTTTAACTGCATCCTTATTCTTCTTTGGCTGTGCAACAAACTTTGAATTATCATCATACTTCTTTGATATGAGATTTTATTTACTTTGATGATAATATGCAATCATGGAATGATCAGAAAACACTTCATTATTCTGGGTAAATGACATGAAATATTCATACTCTTCTTTTGTAAGATGCATCGACCCTTATTTATCTCTTAGACAATTGATATCAACACCTTTATCCAACCCTTTAGCTTCCTCTTCATCTTCAAATATAGCATTCTAAAAAAAGGGTTGCACTTTTTGATCATCAACATGTCTTCTTTCTCACTGCAAAATTTGAGGAGCATTAGGTCTTCTAAATTGCTACCTATTAGGCTGATCAAATGAAACATTTCTAGTAGTAGCTGGTCTTGCTTCCATCTTGAAATTGGAATTCTTAGTGGTCAATGAATTGACCATATTGGTTAGCTCTTCTAACTTAGGATGTATGTCAGAAGTTCCCAGAGACGAAACTTTAGCTTTTTGCTTTCTTTTTTCTCTGTCAATCCCTCCTCTGAGCCTATCAGCTACTAACACATTAGATTCTACCTCCAATGCATTGTCCCACATTTGTGTTAGTGTTGTAGATATTATTTCTCTCAATAATAAACAAAAATTAGGATCAGAGGCACGAGCATAAGTGATTTTGGCTGAAGCTTTAGTAGACTTGATTTTAGTAGGTTATTTGCTATACATCTTATTGAATCTCTTAGAAAAATATGAAATTGGTTCTCATTTTCTTTTTATTGCACTGAATTCAGTGATATAATATATAAAATATTTCTTATCACCCCATTTCCTTAAAGATGTTTCATCTAGGGTTTCAATTATAGTGATGCTACCAGTTTTCAAAGATTTGAACCATTTCCTAACATCACCCTCAAGACTCTGAAAAAAATATCTTATCCATACATCTTCATGCTTAATATTCAGATTGTCAGCATTGGCATAAAAATCAACAAGGTGTTCTTCAACTGTTACCTCTCCCTCACCACTAAATTTAGGCATGTATTTGAGATAATCTCCTGTAGGTAATGCATTCATAGGTTGAGGTAAAAAAAAAAGGGGCATATCTTGCAACAACAATTGCATCCATTCGGTTAGGGGGTGGGTTTGGACCTGGCATAATATGAGTTGTTGGGATTTATGGAAAAAAAAATGGTGGATTGTGAACAAAAGATGATGAAGCACTAAATTTTGATGTTGAGACTATTTGTTGGCTGGAAAATGACAGAGGTACATGATTTTGTGCAAAATCATGGGACATAGTTTGGAGGACTTCTTCAAGGACAACCTTTGAGAAAACAGTAGTAGAGGTAGCAAAATTTTGTTTACTCTTTTTCTTGATTATATTTTTAGGGCCAAGGACTAGGATTCTCAAAGGGGAATATGGGTTAGCTCTTTTTCTAGCCCTTCTAGGAGCCATAACTTCAACAATGGAGTCACCAATTATAAATCAGTCTAAAAAGACAGCTCGAACTGTACACCTCAGAACTAGACATATAAATTTTTCATTCACCCAGGGATAAAATTCAATTCGCCTCCCTGGAAAATATGCCAAAGATGTTAGTGCGAGGAGTCACTCCTTGACTACAAAAGTGGTATGCCTTACACATCATAGTTCATTTCAAATTTAAATGTTTTTATTGGTGGGATGGCTTCTTAAAGAGTTTGAAATGATTTTTTCTCTTTTAGACTTTCATGCATTTGGAAAGCTATGGAAAGTATAAATTTTATGGGTAAATTGGTAGTATAGGGATCAGATTGTAACAAATGAAAGGAGATAGATAGTTGGTACTTACTCTAAGAAATATGCATATTAAATTAGTCACACAACTACAATAGTGGCTCTTTACATAAAATTCGTTTTATGTAAATTAAACAACATTTAGAAAGTAGCATACATGTCTAAAGAATTTCATAAATCCTTCACAAAAACTTCACTAACATGCTCTAAAACATACATATGATTTTCAAAAGACTGTACAACTGATAATTAACTATTAGATCCTCTAATAATTTTGTTACTCATACTTTACTAGCTGTTGCAACTCATAAATTAGAAGAAATAAACAATGAGATAAACACACCATACATTAGGTAGTCCTTGAATAAAAAAATACTCCAGCATGAAGTGAAAAAAAGAGTTTTATTTATTATATTAAGTCTTCAGGTAGACCAACATCCAACCTTGAACTAGTATTTACGAATGGTATATATAGAGAGAGAGGCACTAACGCCGTCTCTCCTAAAAATAAGGAACCACAATTCCTAACAGTACATAGGTGTTATAGGACATTAAATCTATATCCCATTGAAATATAACTGAAAGGACATATGTAGATGAGAGAAGAGATGACAATTTGGACTAAACTGCTGAGTATGCTGTCATGCTACCCCTTTTTTTGCTTATTTATCTGCTCATGAATTTGGTTCTTTAATAACCATGTGTATTCATTAAATATGACCTTCAACAACCTCATAACCACTTATCAACCATAGCTTGTTATATTCATATCGTTATGAGTCCTTATCTTTCGTGAACTCGCTCATAAAATTTGCTGATAGTTGTTAAAAATCATTTAAACAAGTGCTACTAGAAATTCCTGTAAAAGCCAGTAACTGTGCAAAAACTTTAATGCTACCAGAATTTCTGGTAGCACTCTCTTTCTTTTTCAAAAATGCACAACAAACACTTGAAAAACCTTTGTAGACTTATACATTTCGAAACTTGAGTTGTTGTTCAAAATATACTTAGTAATAAAAAAGGTGTTTTATCAAAAAACCTTTTTACCTTTCTTCCATATGGGCTGCAGCTTCAGCAAGCTTGTCCAACTCTGATTTGTTGTCAACAATTGATCTTGATCTTGTGGTCCTGGTGGCTGCTTCTTTGACAATGGTCCTTTTCTCCTTTGAACCCTTTTGAATTTTTATTCTTTTTGAGGATTCAGTTTGCTTTTTTGTAGGGTCTTTTCCTTTTCCTTTCTTCTTGGACTCATTAGTCTGTAACTATTCATATTTTCCTTCTACATATATGACCTTTGTCAACAAACTTGGATTATCCAGGCCTTTAGACTTGAGCCTAAACTTGTTGCTATCTCTGGTGTGTCTTTTTATACTACCAACAATAGGTTTGGTATCATATTTCCTTCTTTTGCTATTGATTTCATACCCTATACCCTTTAGGAGCTCTTCATCAGACTTAGTGGGTTGATATTCCTTCTGAATTTTCTGTTGAGTGTCTGCTTCCAAAACTTCCGGTAGATCCTGTGCATTGGATTTTTCTATTGTTGAATACCTTCCTCTCCATGATCTGGTATAATATTTAGGTAAAGGAGAAACGAGGGGCACCATATTCATGGATTTAAGCTTATTGATTGATGAGCCTTATCCTTTCTCCAACTTCTTCTCAACCTTTGCTGAAGGAGTATTCTCTTTCTTGCCTTTGGTCTTTTTATGGATATTCTCCTTCTTAACCTTTCTCTTTGTTCTCTTGGCAAGCTGAGGGTGTTGCTGTGAATCTGAAGATGGTTGAGATGGAACATATGGTGCAGGTGCAGGTTAGCCAACCCTATAAAATAGAAAATGGTCCCATGATTAATTTCTTTTCCTTAGCAACAACAAATTAACAACCAATTTTTTGCAAAGTATGAATGAAATTCAAAGAAAATTGGACCAACACATTGATTCCAATAAATCATATGAATATAATGTTGGATTCAAGGAAAGAGTTGCTAGAATCTCAAGGAATTTCAAGAGTGCTTCTCAACAACATTATCACTTAGCAAGGAGGTCAAGTAAGAGGGCTTACACTACCTCAGAATCAAGGAACAACCCTAGTGTGTCACTAGTTAGAAATATAAAAGGAAGATCATACAAGGAAAATTTATAGGGGGAGCTTAGAAATATTAAACCTCCCACATTCAATGGGTTGCATAAGGAATGAGAAGAAGTTGAAGCTTGGCTATTGTAGATGAGGAAATATCTACATTTGTACAACTATTCTTCAAATTTGGAAGCCATAATTTCCATTTATCACTTGAAGGGCAAGGCAGATTTATGGTGGGAGAAAATCAAGGTGGTAAAGCACTTGGATGAAAAGAGAATAACATGGAATAAATTCAAGGAATATTCCAAAAGGAAATATTTTTTTTTTTTTTTCAGAATGCTACTATGAGTAAAAAATCCAGGAATTCTTCGAGCTCTAATTGGGAAACATGACTATGGGGGAATATGGTCGAAAATTTACTGAGCTATTGAGGTATGCTATTTTAATCAAACATAAAAAAGTTAAAATTTCGAGATATTTAAATGGGTTACCATATTTTTATCAAGGCATGCTTAAATTTGATGAGCCCAAAACCCTAGAGGCAACTAAGAGAAATGCAGAGAAGTTGTATGAGTGGAGTAAGAAAAAATTAGTTCTATAGAGGACTTTGGGAAACGAGAAGAGGAATTTTAGAGAGTAAAGAAATAAAGGGTTTAAAAACTCACCTTTTAATTATAATTTCCATGTAAACCAATAGACAATACTAACCCTTAATGAGCCAGAGGGGGGTTATATTTCAAACAAGAAACTTTAGTTTCCACCCATTAACCGTTTCGGGTGTAAAGGAGATTATAGATATAGGGATTGTCCTCATAAAACTATAAATTTTGAGGGCTATGCATAACATACATGCAACATATATATTGGAATATATGGGTAAGGGAATTCCCATAATTAATGCAACACTAGATGACATGGAAACTTAGCACCAGGAACATATTATTGAAATCAAAGGTAAGCTAAAAACTAGCCTATTGATATTTTAATCGACTCAAGAGCTAGTCATAGTTACATTGATTTGAAATTGGTTGAGAAACATAATTTAAATAAAACTAAACATTGCAAAGAATGGCTAGTACAACTATCCACAGGTGCAAATGGGAAAATTATAGAGCTGATAAAGGAATGTCCAGTTGATATGAATTGTCTGAGTACGAGGTGTGAGTTGAATGCAATTTCGTTTGGATATTATGACTGTCTAATTGGCATATATTAGATAGAGAAGTACCATGTCATTATTGATTTCTACAACAAGTCCTTTACTTGTATATTTTATGATGGAGGATAATAGAGGTAGGTTCAGGGATTTCCTAGGCCAATATCTATCATAGAGATATCAATTATGAAGTTAAGAAATTATTTTAGAAAAGGATTCCAAATCTTGGTAGCTCAAATGGAGGAACCCAATAGGATAAATAATCTAATTTGGATAATTACCCAGTACTAAAGGAGTACGTTGATGTACTTTATGATATCCCAGGATTACCTCCAAGGAGGGATATATACCTCTCTTTTGATTGGTACCTGAAGCTATTTCGGTTCCTAAAGCACCTTATAGGATGAATACTTCAGAACTCAGAGAATTGCAGATGCAGCTGGGGGAGCTATTAAAGAATGGAATTTCAGATGTGAGCTTTGGTTTTTTTCGTTAAAAATAAATATTGTACATTACAATTGTGTGGTGATTTGCGATAATTAAATAAAGTTACCATTGAAAATATATACCCATTTCCGAGAATATGATCTATTCGATCAACTTTGTGGAGAGAAAATATTTTCTAAAATTGACTTGAAATTAAGATATCACCAACTACACATTAAAGGTGAGGATGTTAACAAAACAACATTTCAAACTCATTATGGACATTATGAGTTTGTAGTCGTGCCTTTTGGATTATCCAACGCACTGAGTGTTTTTATGTGCTTGATGAATGGTGTTTTCAGAGAATATCTGGACAAGTTTGTGATTGTTTTTTGGATGATATGTTCGTATATTCTAGATCATACGAGGAGCATGAGAAAAATATAAGGTTAGTTCTACAAGTACTCAGGGAGCATCATTTGTATGCTACGATGAGTAAATGCTCATTTTACTAGGGGAAGATACATTACTTAGGTCACATTATCTTAGAAGATAGAATAACTACAGACCTAGAGAAAATTAAGGCCATTAGAGAATGGCCAATGCCTAAGAATGTAACATAGGTGAGGTATTTCATGGGCTTAGCTGGTTATTACAAGAAATTTATTAAATGGTTTTCCAGGATAGCACATCATGTTACTTCTTTGCAGAGAAAGAGTGTAAAATTCGAATGGTCACCTAAGTGTGAAAAAAACTTTCAACATTTAAAGGCTTTGTTGTCCAAAGCTCCAATTATAAAAATTGCGGATACAAAATGCTCATGCAGAATGGGAAAGTAATCTATTAAGTTCATAAAATTAAAAGAGCACGAGAGCAATTATGATTCCCATGATTTGGATCTAGAAACTATAATTCATGCACTTAAAATGTGGAGACATTACCTCATGGGTAGAAAGTATGAGTTACATAGTGATCATTATGGGTTATGACATTTATTTGAGTAGAAAAATTTAAATGCCCAACAAATTAGATGATGGAATTATTGGCTAAGTATGACTTTGAAATAAAATATATTAAGGGAAAATAGAATAAGGTAGCTGATGCATTCAAATAGGCAATGCACATCATGCATGCTACATCCATAAGTATTTTTAGGGTCAATTTAATGAGCATAATTATAGAAGCGGGGGATTCAAACCAACTATTTATTGAATTAAAAAGTAACCTACAACATGAGAATATACAATTGAGGTACTAGGATTATAAGATAGGAGAAGACAAGATTATTCTATATAATGGGAGAATTTATGTGCCATGTGTACTAGTAGTGAAAGAATTAATTTTAAAATAAATTCATAAAGTGTCTTATATTGGTCACATAGGTTACAAAAAAACTTACAACAACTAAAAAGAAATATATTTGGATATGTTTAAAGAGAGAAGTGGATAATTACATAGTTGGATGCTTGGAATGTTAGAGGGTTAAAGATGAGCACAAACAACTGACTAGCTTGCTAAACCAATCCCCATTCATGAGTGGAAATGGGATGTGGTTGATAGACTTCAAAATTAGATATAAATAAAGGCCCATCTAATCTTTCCTATGAACATTTAACCTTTCCTTCTACACTTAATAATGTATTTTTAAGCTTTAATATGTTCTTAGGAAGTTTAGATATGATTATCACATCTAGTGAGCCTAATGCATTTATTGTGCATGATATTGTGAATATTTGATGTAAATCAGAGGAAATTCAGTCTAGAGAAAAATAAAGGACCTTATCCCTACTGCAATATGAACACAACTCGACTAGCTTAAAGTAATTACTACCCTTCCCTCTAGCTACGAGGTCATGGGGAACCAAATCATATTCTTTAGGATTTCTGGAGGGAAGCAATCCTCTCTTCAAGGATGCTGCCTCTTAGAACAAAGTTACCAATGAAACGAGAACTATTACCTCAAAATGAGAACTATACAAAAAAAAACATCAAAAAAGCATGAAAAAACACCCTGAAATGAAAAGTGTTATTCTAGAATAGCCTTTCTTTTTTTTTCTTTTTTATTTTTATTTTATCAAGGAAAATTTTCAACTTTTTTTAAAAATGGAAGTAAAAGCCAATTTTTTTTTGTGCAAAAAACACCATGAAAATGAAAAGTGTTGATGTTGGAATAACATCGCCAATTTTTTGTGTGCGAAAACACCCTGAAAACGAAAAGTGTTGATGCTAGAAAAACGTCGCCAATTTTTTGTGTGCAAAATCACCCTAAAAATGAAAAATGTTGATGTTGGAATAACATTGCTAATTTCTTGTGTAAAAAACACCATAAAAAATAAAAGTGTTGATGATGGAATAATGTCGCCAATTTTTTTTGTGCAAAAACATCCTGAAAACGAAAAGCATTGATGCTGGAATAACTTTTTTTTTGGGTAAATTGTCAATATCTTTTAATAATGACGTTAAAGATAAAATATCACGACTCTGGAAAACCTTAAAATAATGATACACATGACATTAAAGATAAATATCAAAATTCTTAAAATTCCAACAATTTTTAGGCATGGTATTAAAGACAAAATGTCATGTCTCTGAAAAGCCTTAAAATTCCAAGAATGACATTAAATATAAAATATCCCCTTTGAAAATTATTAAAATTCCAACAATTTTTGGCCATGAAAATTTGTGTAAATATTTTATTTCTAAATTACATTTCATTATTGAGAAATATATATTTTATAATTTTATTTTCATATATAATAATAATAATTTAATATTAAAATTATATTTATTTTGAATTTAATAAATGAAAACTAATAAACATATTAAAGATTATGCAAAAAAAAAGTGTAGTTTCTATTGATTGCTAAGGAAGTACACCATCAACAAAAAATTGTTCTCCTAAACTTATTATTTCTACATATTTTTTATTTTGACATAAAGATTAAAAATAAACATGAAAAAAGTAAATAAATAAACATTTCAAAAAAAAAAATTTAAGATTTTTTTTTAATTGAAAAAAATACAAACATAATAAATAAATAAATAATATTGATGAGATAAATAAACAAATAAATAAAACAAACAAAAAAACACATTAAAAAAAAATAAAAACAATTAAATTAAAAAAAAAAAAAAAATTAATTAAAAAAAAAAAACTGTAAAAAAAATTAAACTTAAAAAACATTAAAAATAAATAAATTGAAAAAAAAAATTAAAAATAAAAAAAAATAAAAATTTTAATCATAAATCTTCCGGGAAATCACATAAGGAATTTTTGGAATCGACGCGTTTCGAACTACCAACTGTAGTTCATCATCAGGATAATGAAGATTAGTTGATCAGACTTACACATTTATAACAGGAAGTGAGAAGCAACGGTCAATACCCAAGAGTTAAAATGGTAAAAAATAAGATTTTTTTTTAAAATAATTAAAAAATATAACCAACAATTCCTAAAAATTTTAAAACGGTCAAAAATAAAACTACAATTAAAAATATAAAAATAAAAAATTACCTGTTCAACTAAATTAACTCCTCCAACAGAAAATAGAAATTTTTAAGTCAAGGCCATATATATATATATATATATATATATATATATATATATATATATATATATATATATATAAAATAAAAATATTCATAAATGTGTATGTCTGATTAGCTAATCTTCATTATCCTGATGATGAACTACAGTTGGTAGTTCGAAACGCGTTAGTTCCAAAAATTCCTTATGTGATTTCTCGGAAGATTTATGATTAAAATGTTATGGATCACAAAAGCTTGCACTCTCAAATTAAAATTATTTAAAAAAAATTAAAAATATAAAAAAAATCAAATATAAAAAAGTAAAATAAAAACCCCCATAAAAATGTTTAAAAAAAAACTTGTGATTAAAAAAAAAAAAAAAAAAATTCGAAAAAAAAAACACATATTTTAAAGAAAAAAAAATTTAAAAAAAAAAAAAAAAAAACGCATAATTAAAAAAAGATAAAATTAAATAATTAAAATTAAATATTTAAAAATAATTAAAATTAAAAATTAAAATAACTAAAAAAAACTAAAATTTAAAATAATTAAAATTAAAAACAAAAAATTAAAAAATCTTAAAAGAAAAGAAAAAATTCAAATATTAAAATTTTAAATTAAAAACAAATGTGGAAAGAAAACATTTTAAAATAATTAAAATAAAAAGAAATTCATTTAAAAAAAAAATAAAATTAAAAAGTTGAAAATTAAAAAATTAAAGAAAAAAAATAAAAATTTAAAAACAAAATAAAAAAATTTAAATTTAAAAAAACTTAAACACAAATAATATAAATTAAATTTTAAAAAATAAAATAAAAATAAAACGAAAATCCGCCCCCCCCCCTTGATCGCTGCGGGGCCTAGTTGCCCAGCGGTCCAGGGGCGACGTCGCTCCCCGTCCATCTGGAGGTGAGGCCTCGCGACCACCAAGGGGTAGGGAGGTCGATTCGAGTCGACCTCCCCACCCCTTGGTGGCTGCAGGGCCTCGATGCCAAGTGGGAAGGGAGCGACGCAATTCCCGGACTACCCGACAGCCAGGCCCCGCAGCCACTAAGGGGCCTGGCCACTGGGCGGGCGTGGAGCAACGTTGCTCCCTGCCTGCCTGACGACCAGGCGTCGTAGCCACCATTGGGCGGGTGAGGAGCGGCGCTGCTCCCTGACCACTCGACGGCCACCAAAGGGTAGGCATGATTTATGTTTTAATTTTTAATTTTTATTTATTTATTTATTTATTTTATTTTATTTTATTATTTTTTATTATTTTTAAATATTTAATTTATTTTTGGGTTCCTAAAATTCTATTTCTTTAGGGACTTGAGTCTCCTTGGGTTAGGGCCCAACCAATTTTCTCAAGCCCCCTCTTTGTACTTTTATTTTCTATGCATTATTCAGCTAGTCATTTCCGTGATTTCACTGATAAATATTGTTTTATGTAGGTTGATAAAATAATTTGTTTTTGAGATTTATTATGCATCTTGTCTTAGTGAATATAGCCATAGTTCCTTTAAGTAATTTAATATTCTTTCTCATGTACTAACCTACTTAGGTTGTTGTTCATTACTTGTTGTTCAAATATTTTTGCATTCTGTTAGTAAATAAATTCTTATTTTGCATACCTATAGGAATCTCCAGATTTATTATTTTGAGGAAGAGATTAATTTATCATAGGCATAAGGACTTGGGAAGGCATTTTTGACCTCTTGTTAGCCCTCCTTCACCTTATTCATCTCTCAAACCACAAGTAGAATGCACAAAACTACTCTTCTCTATTTTTTGTTCCTTGCTTTTTCTTAGCATTTCTTGTAGCCTAGATAGAAGAAGTGGCCTCTGTGCATTTTAGCTTCTCTTAAGTTGCATCAGATCAGGGAAGTCATAAAACATTACATGTTGCAGACCAACTGGTGACCCCTATTAAGTTTTTTATGAACCCTGAGTTGATAATTAAAGTCTACACCCTCAGGAGTTTCATCACTCTTGTTGTAATACTAAGGGCATCAATTTTTGTCGCCGTCTCCAGGGAGGTATCAAAGTATTTCTTATTTCTTCCCTCGTTGATTCACTTCTTTTATTTTATGAAAGAACAAAATTTTTTATTAGGCATCTTTCATTTCAAAAACAAAAAATTACATTGCATTATCATTCTCATTCAAAAAAATTACAAAAACTAAAAAATATTTTTTCAATACAACAACCCCCCACTTGATCATGTGGTGCAGTAAGAACCACATCACTTTTGTAGGTAGAAGTGGAAGAGGTGGCGAAGAAGTTAGAAGGGGGAAACATCATATCACAGGGAGAAATGCAGCAAACCTTTAACACCAAATATAGGGACTATTGCAGAGCAAGAGACATAAGGGATGAAATATTTAGAATGAACCAAGGGGCAGAAGGAGGCATGGATCAAATCTAATTTTTCAACTCATATTGGCAGGGCATGAACTACCCCTCCTCTTTCAATACAAGTTATAATTCAAAATTTAAATCTTGGTATCCACCTAGAGCCTCACCTTTATATATGCCCAGTCCATGGTATTATCCTCCCCAATATGTCATTCCTCATTTTCATCCATATCAAAACCAACCTCTTCAATGGGGTGATCCATATTTCCCTCAATATTCATGGTATTATCCTCCTAAACCTACCATGTACTTTTCAACCATATCAACACCAACCTCCTCAATGAGGTGATCCGTATTTCCCTCAATATCCCCAGTATCCTCAATTCCAATATCAATATTGTCCACCTCCACCACAACCACAAACTCAACCACAACCATCTCAAAGACCCACTCCCACTCAATTACCTACACAACCATTTTTGAACCCAAACAATAAAGTAACTCAACCCACTTACAATGTTGAGGTACAAAATTTCTGAATGATTCCTCTTGATCTAAATGGTATTCATCTTAGATCACAAAGAATATTGAAAAAAGAAAAAATGTTTTCATTGAAAAACAACATCTAGAGGAAGAAGTTCCAAAGGAGACTATGGAAACATGGGCCACATTTGATGGAAAGAAGCCATTGGAACCTGTTATTGAGGAACTTCTACTATGGCTATTATCATATCCTTTATGCATTCAAAATAACGATAAAAAAATAATTGAAGATTTGAATGGCGTTGCAGGATAAGATATACAAAATAATCTAGATAAGAAAGTGGACCAACGACATCACGACTATATTGAACATTTGTTCCAGACAATCATTAAGCTCAAGCACCACTCTCTTATTCAACAATTCTTGGCATCATCATAATCAATGCAATACGTCTCTCATATTTCAATATATATATATCAAAGCATATCTTTCAAACTTGTAGAAGAATTTATTTTTCATCTTGTTGTGCAAATGAATCCATTGGAAGTATTGCTATACCTATTTTTTTTTTCAAATAGAGTAGGAAAGAATTACAAAAAATAAAAAAGAAGAAAAAAGAGAGAGAATGACCTCAAATGAAAACCTCTTTATAGGGGCTTGAGGTAGACTAATTAGTTGAAAATTTCTCTGAGAAAGCTTGTAAGCCTGAGAAAAAAAAAAGAAAAAACAAAGCAATAAATTTCCCTAGGTGAAAACCTTTTTTGAGGCACCTTGGATAGACCTACTAGCTGAAAACCTCTATGAGGAAACTAGTGGGCCTCAAGGAAAAGAAAATAAAAATAAAAGAAGAAAACAAAAATAAAAAGAGAAAAAAAGAAAGAAAAATGATAAAAAGTGTTCTTACCACGATGAAGGTGCACATATTACAGGAAAAAATCAACAAAACAAAATCGGAAAGCCAACTTTCACATACGGCTCCAAGCCCAATGCATGCATCTCCATAGAAATTAGGAAGCCTCCCCACATCACTCTCATCCATTTCTTAAGCATCCAAAACTTTCACTGATCATTCCCAAGCCTTTCACATTCATTTTTTGTTGAATTTGTAACTATGGTCGGACTTCACAATATATATTTGGTCACTTGATGTACTTTATTTATTATTGTAAATCGTATTTTAAATGCTAGAGTCAAAAGGAAATTTATTTTGAGTCGAAGTCCCATTGAGACTTTTTAAAGAAGAAAAATTGAATTTTTGAATTGTAATTTTCGGCTCCAAAAGTTGTCAAGTCAGCTTCCCTCCAAGTTAAGTCGGCCTAGACAAAAGACACATCGCTTCAGCTAAGGAATATCACTATATGAAGGTAGCTTTACCTCATTCTTCCACCACCAATTCACACCCTCTCAAGAAGACAAGTTATAGGCATCCTAGAAAATATTAAGAAGGATAAGAAGGATGCAAAGAAGGAGGAAATAACTCGCTTTCTCTCTCTCAAGCTCACACGTGTGCATATATTTTGTCTCTTCTAATTCATAGATTTTCTGGGCAGTTTTTTTGCCAGAAATCTAAGTTTATGAAGCAGTCGCAAAAAGGAAAGTTTCTGAAGCATTCACATAAAGCTGAGTTTCTGAAGCTGACACAAAAGGCCGAATTTTGGGGCATATCAGTAAAGTGAATTGTTGGATCTGATTGGGAGGATTTATTGGGGGGGAAGAATAGGTTTGACCATAGATCTAGGTGTGTCTCTTATTGAAAAAAATAATTTCTCTGTTGAAAATGTTGTTGGGTTTTTCCCCTTTGTGGGTTTTCCTAGGCTAAATTTTGTCTCTTCTTTGTGCATTGTGATCTCTACCATTATACAGTTATTTATGGTTTAATTTATGAAGTATAATTGCTGAATGATATATTGGAATAAAATAAAAGAATATTAATATCAAAAGTGATTATCAGTATTTCATAAATATTATGCTAGTCTACATTGCACTTAAGAAAATCAACATGGTACCAAAGCTTTGGAGAAGAAAGGAATTTTTACATCACTTTTGAAGAAACCCTAGCTTGAGAGTATTTTTTTTGAATTCATTCTTCCTAATTAACATCCATGGACTCCTCTATGAAATCTGAAAACAAGTTGGAAGGAGCCTCAAACTTTAGGGCTTGGAAACTTAGGGTTGATATTATTCTTGCAAAGAACGAAGTATTGGATATTGTGACAAGGAAAGTTGTGGAACCAAAAAATGCAACAGGAAAGGAGAAGTTTAAGGAAAATGATCTCAATTCTATAAGCATAATAATGGAATCCATTAGAGATCATCTTATCCCCTACATTTAAAATTTGGATATCTCTAAGAAGATGTATGAGGCCATGCCAAATCTATATACTATCAAGAATGTTGGTCAAACATTGAATTTGAAGAATGAAATTGAAGATGTGAAAATGAAGAATGATGACACGATTGCTTCATATTTTTTAAAGATTTGTAAAATAAAGGACCAAATTGAAGCAACTGGAGAAACTATTCATGAGAATAAGCTTATGACTACATCACTCAATGGTCTTCCTAGATCATGGGATGCATTTGTAGCATGTATTAGAAACAGGAAGGAAACTCCCTCATTTGAATAATTTTGGGCCTCTTGTGCTCAAGAAGAATCAAGAATCATATCAAGAGATAGTAAGGAAGAAGCTACTCAAGCGCTTACAACTCACTTCAAGAGAAGTAGAGGAAAGAATAAGAGTGGCTCTCAAGGAAAAGGAAAGAATAAGGACACATAAAGAATTCAATGCTACAATTGTTAGAAATATGGAAATTTCAAGAAGGATTGTCCTGAAGTAGCTAACAACAAAAAGAGCAAAGGAAAACAACATGCTTCCGCAACTAATGTTGAAGATGAACATCCAAAGAAGCCCAAAAGTGACAAGGAATTCTTCTATTTTTTTTCTCTCTAATAGGTTCTATTGCAGATGATTATAACATGTGGCTAATGGATAGTGGTGCATCAAGACATATGATTTGAGATCATGGAAATGTTACCAGCATGACGAAAAAAAGGTTGTCTCAAAGGGTATAGCTTAGAGATAATAATAGTTATGCAGTTAAAGGAGTTGGAAAAGCATACATAGAGTTGGAATCTAGTAATAATATACATCTCAAAAATTTTCTATATGTACTAGGTTTGAAAAAGAATATTGTTTCTATTTCATGCTTAGGAGATAAAGGAGATATAGTATCTTTTGTGGATGGAAACGAACTTGTATGTCTCAAGGGATCTAGTATATATAAGGCTATGGTTATTTGGATTTGTGATAGAAGATTGTAGAGATTTGTGAGTTAACCAACTTAAGCCCTAGTTCATGAAGAAATATATCAAGTGAGTTATGGAATAGAAGGTATGGACATTCATTATAGAGCATTACCTAAGTCGAATCCAATAGTTTCAAGTGTCCCTGAATTGTAGATAGAACATGAAGATGTTTGTAAAGGTTGTGCTCTTGGAAAGAATATCAAGAAACCATTTCCAAGTAGTGAGAATAGATCTAAAGAAGTATCCATGGATTCCCTTAATTAAGTAAAGAAGGAGCTTTCAAGAGAAAATCATTCAAGTTCTATAGAAGGTCCTAAAAATCCAAAAGGGCCTCATGAACAAGTGGAACCGGTTGTTGTTCCAAATATTAGAAAAACACTGGCATGGCTTAGATCTACATTGCAAGAAGCAGAAGAACATGCAGATCTTGATGGTACATCAAAAGGAATTAATAAACCTAAAAGGTTTTCCAATTATGCAACTATCATGAATAATATGATTGATGTAGAACCTTCCAATTATGAAGAAGTAACTATCCTGCTAGTGTGGAAGGAATATATGAATGAATAACATCAAATTACCATGAAGAATGACATCTGAGATATTGTGCCAAGGTCAAAAGGGAAGTTTGTTGTAACTTCCAACTGAACTTACAAGATCAACCATGCTACAAATGGAAGTATCAACAAGTAAAAGGTGTGATTCATGGTTAGAGGATTCTCCCAAAAAGAGGGAGAAGATTATGATGAGACCTTTTCTTTAGTTGCAAGGTACACCTCCATTAGATCCATCATCTCTCTTTCTATTTTGATGGGAAGGAATTTACATCAGATGGATTTAAATATTGTGTTCCTCAATGGTGTGGTTGAGGAAGAGGTGTACATAGAGCGGCCTCAAGGATTTGAGGTGCATGGAAAGGAGTATCATGTTTGTAGGTTAAAGAAGGTCTTGCATGGACTTAAGAAAGATCCAATATATTGGTATGCTCACATTATGAATGATTTGATGAGATTGAAATTTACCAAGAGTGAGGCTGATCCAAACCTTTAATTTAAGGTGTAAAGTATCCACCTGTGATCTTACTACTTTATGTTGATGATTTGTTTTTAACAGGTTTTGAGCCTCATATTTTTAAGTGCAAGAAGCATTTGGCTTCTGAATTTGATATGACAGGTTGATGAATTATTACTCGGGATTGGAAGTATAACATAAACCCAATGAAGTTTTCCTTGGTCAAGGAAAGTATGTGATTAAGATATTTCAAATGTTTGGTATGATGGATTGTAAATACATGGCTACTCCCATGGCGAAAAATTTGAAGAAGTTAAGAGGCTCCAAATCCAGTTTGGTAGATCCATTGATGTACTAGAGATTGATTGTCTCACTGATGTATTTGGTTAACAATAGGTTGGACATTTTCTTTACTATGAACGCATTGAACCAGTTCTAGGTTGAATCGAGACATGAAAATTGGATTGTATCAAAGAAAATTCTAAGATATCTACATGGTAATGTGAACTATGGTCTGATATATGTTGCAAATAAGGGTGTACAACTTCAGGGATACACAAATGTTCATTGGGAAGGAATTGATGATGATAGGAATAACACTTTAGGGGTATGCTTCAACTTGGGCTTCACCATGATATCTTGGATGAGCAGGAAGTAGAGGTCTCTCACACTAAAAAATGTAGAAGTAGAATACATTTTAGAAAATAAAGTGTGTATAGAAGCAATGTGGCTTCATAAACTATTTGCAATATTGTTCGATCAAGAGTCGAATCCAATGGTGATATACTACAATAATCAAAGTTGTGTGAAGCTTTCAAAGAATCCCATGTTCTATGACAAGTCAAAGCATATTGAGATCAAGTAGCAGTACACATGTTACATGATGTAGAGGAGAGTGATTAGGCTAGTGTGCATCTCCACCAATGAGCAGCTTGTTGATGTTCTGACGAAGCCATTTCATAGAGACAAGTTTGTGTACTTAAAATACAATCTTGGACTTGCGGAGATTAATCATATCATTGAGATGGATTGCTGATATGACACCAACAAGGATATGAATTCTCTTGAAAGGGAGAATATTCTGAGAAGCTCGGAATGCTCCCCAAGAAGGGTGAGGAAGTGCTATCTAGGAGGTGTGAGGGTGTGATCCCAAAATCGCTTGAGCGAGTACTCGTCGGAAGGGTTGAGCGAGTACTCACCAGGTGGGTTGAGTAAGTGCCTCTCAGTGAGGAGACCTGATCACTCCCCTAGTTAGGGTTGAGTGAGGTATATTGGCCTCAATACCCCATCACTCCCCAAGAGGGGTGAGGAAGTTCGCCCCAAGAGGTGTGAGGAAGTGCTCCCCAAGAGGGTTGAGAGAGTACTCACTGAGAGGGCTTGAGTGAGTACTCGCTAGGAGGGTTGAGTGAGGTATTTCAGCAACAAGGCGTAGAGTGCTCCCTTGAGGGGTGATAAAGTTCTCCTCAATAGGTGTGAGGAACTGCTCCCTACGCAAGTTGAGTGAGTACTGATTGGGAGGGTTGAGTGAGTACTCACTAGGTGGGTTGAGTGAGTTTCTGTTAGTACTCCCCATGAGGGTTTATTTTAAGATTTTTGGATGGTCACTCTGAAGGAGTGATTCTTGGTATGCTGATGGTGAACCATGGCTTTGGTACCACCCTGGATATGAATACTAGCGGATGTTGATGGTAGATGATGCTAATCACAATAATGATGTTTTTATATAACCTTTTATTAGATAAAATTTTCAACATGAGAACACTTATGACAAGATTATGAATACCTCGCTATTTAAGAGGGAGTGTTGGATTTGCAACTATGTTCGATATTCATAATGTATATTTGGTCACTTTTGTTGAAAAGTGTAACTAGGTCGGTCTTCAAGTTGACTATGTAATTAGGTTTAAAGATCTAGTCTTTGTCATATGCTCCAAGACCTTGAAGACAAGTTCCAACGCTGCTGAAGAAATACACCATGAAATGTTGAAGAAATTACAATCAACACTACTGAAGAAATACACCACGAAATGTTAAAAGTCTAGTCGGCCTAAATGTTGTATCATAGTCGGCATATTACATTGGATGGTTGGCCTAAAAGTGAAAAACAATTCACTATATATATAAGGCAGATTGCAAATCATTTGAAAGTGTGAAGAATGCGTACATCACAACAATAAATAAAAAGCATTGCAGACAAGAGTGAACACTATATAATTGAATGCAGATTCCTCTGTAATTATGAATAAGTCTGAGCCAGACAAAAGGAATAATTTTTGAATCTGAAAATAGAAGTGCAGGAGGAAAATTTCGGATTTATCTATGAACTATAGTGCGAATAAAAGACTAAACTCAGTGTCGTTTGAAAAAGTGAAATCAGTGCAGATTTAAGAAGGGAATAACTGTAGATCTATAAGGTAAGAAAATACACATTATTAGTATAAATAACGGTGTATATTTCACTGTATGAAGTGCGGGTATAAAGTGTGGACTCAAGATCATCTCAACATCTATCTAGGACCCTTAAGAAAGGAAAAATACTGCAGACATACTACTGTTGTTCTACATATTAGCTTGTGATTCCAGAACTGTTAAAAGGTCGTAAAAGGTAAAGTCAAGGGCAGTCTGTCTGAAAGAAGGATTTGCTGAAGCTAAGACTGTGATCATAATAATAAAGACATGTCTAAGGAAAGGAGAAAAGTGAGGAAGATAAATCTGAAGATTTACCTTCTTAACTATATTCAGTTGCAAGTAGATGCAAAGAGAAGATAATTCTGTCTTTACATTTAATTGAGCATAAATTTTGTGTCTTGTGCCTTTTGATAATTGACTTGATGAAAGATTAACTAATAAAATACATAAGCAACAAAATCAAGCTCACAATTAATTATCAAGAAGAGAATTTGTATTAACCTACAACTCTCCAAATTCTCAACATGGTATCAGATCTTTGGTTACAAGAAAGGGCTATCAGTGATACAAATCCACTTTAGTTTGGTGGTTACAATCTCAGCTTGGTTACATTGCAGTGCTTATAGCACAAATATTACATAGTCATCCTAAACACAGTCTCGACATACATACATTCCCACAGTTCAGACTCATTCTAAGATTCTCGATGGTATAGAAGTTTGGAAAAAGAAGCAGAACTCGGATAGCACAATTTCAGGTATATAAAAGTGATGACAAGTGAAATTCTCAACAAACAGCAGTCAGGGTCAACTATATATTTCCCATATACTGCACAGAAAAATGTGGACATAACCTCGACCTTATCTGAATTGTTCGATGAGGCTTATGCGATAAAAGACAACTGATTGCAGAACAAGGAATAGGGTTATATATTAAGATGAGAATAGGAACAATTATGAGGTAAACTCGATGATATACACCTAAAATAAAAGCGAGATCAAGTCTATGATTGATGCGTAGAAGGGACATAAACATATCACTTGATGGAATGCGTTGAAATCTAAAATTTTCATAGTGTGGATGACATAGTGTGAATTACACAGTGCATAATATAGATGGGAAGGGATAAAGACTCTGGTCATTAGTGCTACCATAGTAATAGAACTATGAAACTATCATAATTTTCCTTGGAAGAATAATGAAATATTAGCTACACGAATGGATGAAATGTGATCCCAAGTCTAGAATAGCCTAAGAAGAAGATCATTCAAAGAAGAACAAGGTGTATATCTCCTCTTCACTTGCCAAGTAAGTATCTCTCATTTTAATTTTAATTTTGGTTAAATGACTTCGATTTGCAAGGAGATATATGTGGTGGTTGCATTACCACATATCCTTGCATAAAACAAGGAGGATGGTCATGGTCCTCATAGATAACTAAAGTCATAGAAAAAGGTCTCCTTTGAATTTATGGAAAGGAACTCTTAAGGTTCTCTCACATGAATAATATTGGAGACACAAAAGAAGTTGAAAGAAGAATTATGAACAGTACAAGAAAGTTCGTGTCACTGGAATGGATGGAAGGAGTGGATGGAAAGAGGGAGTAAGAGATCATTAAGACTAGTCTCTGTTGAGGAGGTAAATCCCCTCTGCGGACAGAGGCGATCCCTACTAGCCCAGCAGGGGTCTAGCAACAAACAAACAATGCTATGACGCAAGCTCCTAGTTACGAATGAAAGACTTGGAATAGAAGCCTACCTGGATTCCAACGCTATGACCTGAAGAAGAAGTGTCCCCGTCCTTCAGCCCTGGCAGATCACAATCCTTCCACGATCTCCGCGGATGAACATCTGCACATAGAAGAAACGAACAGATACAAGCATAGAAACCAGCATGCGTAACTAAACATCGGTCAGAAAAGATATTACTCGCATTAACATAATGGAAAACGGAGTGGAACCATAATCATAGTCATCTATTAAATGATAAATGAATAGAAGTTACAACCAAGTTCTGACGTCGCAGCCTCCTTCGTACGGGTCCCCGGTCGTCCACGTCTCGCAAAGCTCACCAAGGAAAGGGAAAACCTCTCCGGAGTCTCGTAACAATGGTCTCCTCACTTGAATGGGCCTTAAGGGAAAGAAGGGATTCTTTACAGCACAAAGGCACTTGGGAATAGGGAGATGCAAAGCTTCAGCACTTCAAGACTAGCTTGCCATGGATCTGAGCAGGCTTTTATAGATGGGGAAGGAGGGAGTTGGGATCCCTATTATTATGGGATTGGCCCTATCAACAAGGAAGGTTCCATGGAAGGTGGCAAAACTACTTCCCTTCCATAGAACTCCTGCAGCCAAACCTCCCAACTCAAGATGGGCAATGGTTGTGAGTTTGTTTGAACTCAACTTCCGCCATCCATATTTAAAAACAGTCCCTAAAATGGGTGGCGCGATTGCTGCTCTATGACAGAGCGCCAAGTGGCGCGACCTCTTTACAGGATTTCCCTGATTGGCGCAAGCACTGAACTGTCTACCCGCGCCAATGCAAAAAGAGTTGTTTTTCATGGGTTTTGCAAGGAGATGTCTCAAGGGAAAATAAAGCTCATGCTCAGAGGGATGCATTGATGATATTTTCAAGGCATGACAATGTTCACAGGTCACGAAATGGGTCCTCCATTGTGCGGGATGGGGAATGGTAAGGACGGTGACAAATTACTGTGTAACAGATGCCCCCTAAAGTATGAGGCCCGAGAGTGAGAGGGGTGAAATGCTTTACGAGAACATGTTCAACTGAAGGCCCGCCGTCGGAAAACCTGCGCAGAAAGATACAACTGATATCTCAAGTACATGATATATATGTGGTATGGACGCAGCCATCCGAAACAGAGTATACTATAATCCGGATCCAGGGTATGGGCGCAGCCATCCAACTAAGATCAAACAAATAGACTCAGGTATGGTCGCAGCCATCCAATCATTGAGTCATGTACATAATGACAATAATCCACAATCGCAGCCTGGATTACAACAGACACAATCCAGGGTCTTGCGCTCCATCTCGACCCAAATAAGTACAAGTTCTAGCACGCGAATATGTGAGCTGATGTCGAACATGCAAGAACATCGCCTGATTACCAGCCAAAGATGAAAGCCGTTAACAGACGCGAGAGGAACCACCAATAATGACAATGGTCCTCAAGGTACTACAGGTACAATCCACGGCGTGTGAATAAATGAGCTGACGTCGAACACCCGCAGAATCATTCGATCGAAAGTCAATGATGTAAACTTCACGTCGAATGCGACGAACCTGCCATTGAGGCATGCAGGCTCCAAGGTACCATCAGGAGTCTCTAGACCAACTTCCTGGATAATGAGTTGAAGTCGACAGGAAGTGACCTTGATCGAAGGTGGGCCATAATGATTCCCACATCATCGACACGAGACAGAGGAACATAAGCGGTGGTGAACCGAAAGCTTGCCAGGTAGTTGAAGACAGAATACTAACAGACGCACCTTCGTCTATAATGGTGCTGGGTACAACCAGACCAAGAGCCTGTACTGTGATCTCGAAAGGCACATAAGACGGAAGGCGAAATCCTGCAAATCGATTCCAATCAAAGGAAGCGACCAAACTACTCGGAGGCGCTACCATTGAAATGTGAAGGTCTTCCCCTGATGTTACAGAAGCAGAAGCCTCCTCCATGACCTCTATCTCGAAGGCGGGAGGAATATCCTCTGGAGCCTCCATCATGGGAGGCGGAGGAGCGGCTTCTTGAAGCACAGGGACAGGAGAATCTTTCTCCAAGTCTGACGAATCTGAAGAAACCAGAAGGACATGAGGAGTGTGAGATCCACTCTCGACAGAAAAGACCTGGTGCACCGCGGACGGGGCCAGTTCAACCGATCCTACGACCAATGGTTGGTCAGGGCCGGATTCGTGAATTTGAATTTCTGGGGGAGTGGGATCGACCAAGGATGACTCTTGACCAATCGTAAGATCAACGGGCGAAGGACTCAAAGAAAGCCGATTATAACCAGGTGGAAGGCGTGGTGTAGAACCGGTCGAGTTGTCCAAAACTAGCTTGGCTTCATCCATATAAGGACAAAGGTGAATGGCATGGTGCCCTTCACACAACTTGTAGGGATTGGTGATCTTACCCTGCTTCTTAGAGTTCTTATCAACAGCAGCTGAAGACGTGCCCCCAACTTGACTCCCGAAAGCCAAAGGCAACGGTGGGTGGCCGTTGGACCATACTTCGAGCACCTTGGGAATGCCAGGGCAGTCTCGAAGAAGATGGTCTCCCGTGCACAACATGCACGGGAACTTGACTTTCCGAGGAGGGTTGGAAGGACTATCGAGAGGAGATTCCTTAGGGACAGTAGCTGTACATTTAACCTCTCGCTTATCGGACTTCTTCTTCTTTGTCTTCCTCTTCTTCTTCCTAGCCACCTGGTTACTTGAATCCAAACTTTCACCAGGCGAAGTAGAAGAGGAGGACGCAGAAACAGGCGAAGAAGGGGAGAGGTCCACCTTGGAATCAACATGATGTTGTTCCGTCGGAGGGACTGACTGAGCAGTAACGGAGTTATTCGGGACAACAGAGGTTGAGAACAACCAAACAGGCAACCCAACAATTAACCCAGGAAGGGACAACGTCACCATGTAAGGAGCACCAACATTTCCAAAAGGAGGAAAATGACCAGGATTCCCTTCTGAGGGGATTCCTTGGTTGGTGAACTCTGAAAAAGTTGCCATCAAACTCGAAACCACACACGGGCTGAAAACGAGTTAAGACACACGATCAAACAGTCACAAGCAATGTCTAAACGGGTGTGTAATCGTGGGAGATTGATTTTACCACATTGGAAAATAAACAAATTCTACCGTTTCATGTTTTAAGAGTCGAGAAACGATAAAAAGATGACTCTATCTCTTTCAGAGTTGACACAAGCGTGAAAGGACAAGCGCTTGACGGTCTTTTCAAGTTTAGGGAGTCAGAAAAGACCAAATGACTGCTCTGGAAAAACTAGGCACAAAGGGTGTACCAAATATCCGTGAACTGCAATATACACCTTGGTTTCAAATAATGAAACAGAAATCGACCAAGGACTTTCCGTACGTGCAGGTAGTCTCCCCGAATACTGTGTTCGGTGTATCACGGGTATAGGGCGGCAGACTCGGCTTCCTGTGGATAAAGGATTGAAAACCTAGAGGGGTCTCCCTTTATATACGCGACGGTACGGGGAGCGCAAGTCCGTACTAGCGATGTCTAAAGCCAACAGGCGAACGACAGCTGCTAGGTTTAACGACGCCGGAACACGTCTCTAGCCTAGACCTTCTAAATATGTTTCGTTAAGTTCCAATGTTGCCTTAGGTTAATTGAATAAATTTTACGGTTGATCTTCAATTAAGTTTCAATTTCCAGGCCCTATCGTATGTAGTGTCTCGAAAGACTCCTAAATGCAAGCTATATGCCACGGTGCAACATTTCGTTCGATGAAAACTAGTTAAATAAGAGTTGAGAGCTTTTATGCAAACGAAATGAACGGAATACAAAAAACAATGTCTCTAATGCAACTAATGCAATTGAACACTTTTCATTCAAACACTAATCACTAGCGATATGGAAAAGATCACAATTTGCACTAATTAATCAAAACAAAAGAGATTTTTTTTTTTTTTGATTTTCAATGTCTAATGGCTAATGTGCACTGAAAACAAAAGGAACAATTTGAGAAATGATATCCAAGAGAGTGAAACAAACAAAATTCACTCAACAATGCAATCAATCAGATCCCTAAATCGACCCAAAGTCTCTCAAAGCAAAGAAAGACCCAAAAGCTTCCGATGGACCGTGTAATCTAGGTCCAAAGCAAGGCAGACGAATTCTGAATGAAGGATTGGACAATCACCCAAAAAACGCAACAAAACAATCAAAGACTATTAAGAGAGCGTGGAGAATCAATCAACAAGTTGACAGGACGATCAAGACACCAAAACTCCCAAGGAGGGCTCGATACACTAAGCCACTAGATGCCCTAGGGCTCAAAACGTGAAATCGGTAGATAGAGGCAAACAACCAAAGGACAGAGGTGAATTCCAGCCAAACAAGGCTCCAACACACTCAGACAGTCGGGAAATCAAGAAGAGAAGCACTGGTCAAGTCCAGAAAGCTCAAAAATGAAGAAACTCAAAAAATTCACAGGGGTGGCGCGACTGTGGGCTTGAAACTGGCGCCAGAGGCCAATTGGCGCGGGACAGACAAAGGCAACAAGCGCCAAGTGGCGCGACTGTCGGGTTAAAAACCGCGCCAGTCGAGTTTCTCAATAAAAAATAAAAATAAGCTATTCCAGAAGCAGACCAATACAAGCTAAGCAAACCAAGAAGCTAAAACAATGAAAGAATCCAACCCAGAAGGTTCATCAAGCAAGGAGGAACGATCAAAGCGAAACAATCATAAACGAGTCAAGGAAAACCGGACGATCCCCAGCGGAGTCGCCAATTTGTTGAGGAGGTAAATCCCCTCTGCGGACAGAGGCGATCCCTACTAGCCCAGCAGGGGTCTAGCAACAAACAAACAATGCTATGACGCAAGCTCCTGGTTACGAATGAAAGACTTGAAATAGAAGCCTACCTGGATTCCAACGCTATGACCTGAAGAAGAAGTGTCCCCGTCCTTCAGCCCTGGCAGATCACAATCCTTCCACGATCTCCGCGGATGAACACCTGCACATAGAAGAAACGAACAGATACAAGCATAGGAACCAGCATGCGTAACTAAACATCGGTCAGAAAAGATATTACTCGCATTAACATAATGGAAAACGGAGTGGAACCATAATCATAGTCATCTATTAAATGATAAACGAATAGAAGTTACAACCAAGTTCTGACGTCGCAGCCTCCTTCGAACGGGTCTCCGGTCGTCCACGTCTCGCAAAGCTCACCAAGGAAAGGGAAAACCTCTCCAGAGTCTCGTGACAATGGTCTCCTTACTTGAATGGGCCTTAAGGGAAAGAGAGGATTCTTTACAGCACAAAGGCACTTGGGAATATGGAGATGCAAAGCTTCAGCACTTCAAGACTAGCTTGCCATGGATCTGAGCAGGCTTTTATAGAAGGGGAAGGAGGGAGTTGGGATCCCTATTATTATGGGATTAGCCCTATCAACAAGGAAGGTTCCATGGAAGGTGGCAAAACCACTTCCCTTCCATAGAACTCCCGCAGCCAAACCTCCCAACTCAAGATAGGCAATGGTTTGTGAGTTTGTTTGAACTCAACTTCCGCCATCCATATTTAAAAAATAGTCCCTAAAATGGGTGGCGCGATTGCTGCTCTATGACAGAGCGCCAAGTGGCGCGACCTCTTTACAGGATTTCCCTGATTGGCGCGAGCACTGAACTGTCTACCCGCGCCAATGCAAAAAGAGTTGTTTTTCATGGGTTTTGCAAGGAGATGTCTCAAGGGAAAATAAAGCTCATGCTCAGAGGGATGCATTGATGATATTTTCAAGGCATGACAATGTTCACAGGTCACGGAATGGGTCCTCCATTGTGCGGGATGGGGAATGGTAAGGACGGTGACAAATTACTGTGTAACAGTCTCCCTCATAATAAGTCTCTTTATAGCTCCTAGATTATACTTAAGAATTGATCCAATGTGACATCATGGAAGCATAAGAAACAGGAACTCATATGATCACGAGGGTAACAAAATCATGGGATAAGTAAGTCACCTCACTCATCAACCTAGGGTTTCTATGGAAGAAGACAATTTGAAGGCAATAGTTTTGCAGAACTCAAACATTTGTAGAAAAGGAAGAACCTGATTCAAAGAAAATTTAAGAAAGAAGAAGCAAGGGATCTACACTACGATTGAAATCATCTTCTTCTTTAAATGATTTCTGTTGGTTATATGATAGGAAGCAGTGTAGCATCCTGATGAAAGCATGGTAGGAGCTCCTAGTGAATCAACTCCGGGAAAACCTATCTGATAACATCACTAATGGAAAGCAGTCATAAAGAGCAAGGGCCATCATGGAAACAGATTTCTGGGATATTGATGAAGCATGCCAAGAGAATGAAGCTCTTCCTTCTTGAGAAATTGCTACAGGATGACTCAAGGGAAAAAGGGTATGAGGTATGTATATATTTATATGCTAACATTGGATGTTGTGAAGTCATGTCATATGGTTGCAGGTAATGAACTTCTGCATTTAGAAGTATGATCTATGGAGGAGTATCTCTCAGTGCACAAACAGATGAAATCAACATAATATGTCCTCATGGAATATGAGGTGGTTGTATATGAACAAGAAACTAGAAAGCTTGTCAGTTCCTAGGAATGGAGAATGTGCAGAAAGGAAGATATCATGAAATTCAACCATGTCAAGAGGTAGTTATCATTCGGAAACCCAGAAGATGTGACTTGGAGATATCCTGGGAAGATATGTAGACTCTAACAGAAGTCTAGTTAATAAGAAGACCCTTGAAAAAACATATCATTATAAAAGATGTCAATCTATATAAAGGATGTCGATGCCTATAGGAAGATGTCATGGTGAAAGATCGTCACTAAGGTAACTTTTGTTCTAAAATTTCATATGTATATGTTTATCTAGATGAATTTATGCAGGGCTGCTAATCATAAGAAAGGATTCATGATCCTTGGGGATGATTCGAAGGAAAGCAACATGGAATAATGGTGGACTAGATGAGAAAGATTGATGAATCACATTCTGACAGTGGACATGAATCGTGACTGAAAGTTATGGATGATCTGTGCCCTATGAAGCCAAAATTTGAAGATTCTTCAATATCGAAATCCATGACATCGAGGGGAGGAAATCTTCATGAGTAGCTGGATTGCTGCTATAGGCTCTAGTTGATGAGGAGCCTAGTGGTAAGCTTCTTTCTTGGAAGAAACTTGAAATATGTCCTCCCTGTGTTAAGAGGAAGTGACGTATGTGATTCTCTATTACATGTGTCATGCACTAGACCAGGACTAACAACTGTAAGTCTTAGTGAAGGCCATGTGAAGAGAATGGATAGACACATCATTCTGGTCTTCACCTGGAAGATAGAATGGAGGATTGGGTAATCATATGACATTAAATACTCTTAGAGAATGAGATAGGGAATTCAAGATAAAAGTAGTCATGGACCGATATTCTTTGAGGGTTGGCTACCCAAGAGAAGAAGAGTCCAAGAAGGTCATACTCTAGGAACACCTAGGTGGTGTATGTACCTTGGAGAGACAATGACTATGGTTTCTATTAGTCATCTGTCTCGCCAACATTGTAGCCCATTATCTCGTATAAGAGATGGGTTGTTAGTCAAGGCCTTGCACTAGGACAACGCTGGTTGATATGATGATATACAGATGCAATTACCAATTTGATTTTTCTTATGAGATTCTTCAATTTGAAGGTAACCATGTACCTATATGAATACCTCCCTAGTTAAGAGGGAGTGTTGAAAAGTGTAACTAGGTCGGTCTTAAATTTTATTATGTAATTAGGTTTAAAGATCTAGTCTTTATCATATGATCCAAGACCTTGAAGACAAGTTCCAACGCTGTTGAATAAATACATCATGAAATGTTGAAGAAATTACAATCAATGCTACTGGAGAAATACACCACGAAATGTTAAAAGTCCAGTCCGCCTACATGTTGTATCATAGTAGACATATTACATTGGATGGTCGGCCTAAAAGTGAAAAACAGTTCACTATATATATAAGGCAGATTGCAGATCATTTGAAGGTGTGAAGAATGCGTAAATCACGACAGTAAATAAAAAGCATTGCGGACAAGGATGAACACTATATAATTGTGTGCAGATTCCTCTATAATTGTAGATAAGTCTGAGCCAAATAAAGGAAGAATTTGCGAATCTGAAAATAGAAGTGCAGGAAGAAAATTGCGGATTTATCTTTGAACTACAGTGTGAATAAAATACTGAACTCATTGCGGTTTTAAGAAGTGAATTCAGTACAGATTTAAGAAGGGAATAAGTGCGGATCTCTAAGGTAAGAAAGCATAGATTATCAGTATAAGTAATGGTGTAAATTTCACTATATGAAGTGTGGGTATAAAGTGAGGATTCAATATCATCTGAAAATCTATTTAGGACCCTTAAGCAAGGAAAAATATTGCGGACATACTACTACTGTTCTACATATTAACTTGTGATTCCAAAACTGTTAAAAGGTCGTAAAAGATAAAGTCAAGGGAAGTATGTTTGAAAGAAGGATTTGTTGAAGCTAAGACTGTGATCATAAGAATAAATATAGGTCTAAGGAAAGGAGAAAAGTGAGGAAGATAAATCTAAAGATTTACCTTCCTAACTACATTCAGTTGCAAGTAGATGGAAAGAGAAGATAATTTCATCTTTACATTTAACTGAGCATAAATTTTGTGCCTTGTGCCTTTTGATAATTGACTTGATGAAAGATTAACTAATAAAAGACATAAGCAACACAAGCAAGCTCACAAGTAATTATCAAGAAGAGAATTTGTATTAACCTACAGCTCTCCAAATTCTCAACAACTTTATGTACTTGTGTTTATTATTCTACAACATATTTTAAATGCTAGAGTCAAAAGATAATTTATTTTGAGTCAAAGTCCCATTGCGACTTTTTAAAGAAGAAAAATAAAATTTTTGAGTTGTAAGTTTTTGCTCTAAAAGTTGTCAACTCGGCCCGGAAAAATACGCACCCCTTTGGCCAAGTCAGATCACTATATAAAGTCACCTTGGCCTCATTATTGCACCACAAATTCACACTCTCTCAACAACGCCAATTACTAGGCATCCTAGCAAACATCAAGGAGGATGAAAAGAAGGAAAAAATAGCTCTCTTGTAACACCCTCTTCCCACATCTACCCAAGTAACAGGCCAAACAGGGTAAACATGTGACTAGAGGCTACTAATATGAGATTAAACCTCCTATATTACCTTAAGGAAGTGGAACCGATAGAAACACTAAAAACACACCTTATACTACATCATTGACATCCGTAGGGGGTAACCCAACCTCCCAGGGCCCTGTTCCCTAAGTGGAGACTAATTTTTATCCCCTTTGAGGTTGATTTGCAGGATTTTAAGGGGAAGGGAGTGGCTCTAGACCCTAGAACCATGGGCTAGCCTTGACAAGGTAGTAGCTCAGGCCCAAATAACAAATTTCCCTTCTGTAGCTCTAATATTTGTGCCATATTTTTAGCACCTGAGCCAAAGTTACTACTCAAAACTTCTTGTAACTTTAGGAGATGGTAAATAACATTTAAAAAAACATATGGAAGCAATAGCATCATCAGGAACTCATCTGACCCCACCCAACCATGGTCGTAATTTCGTCAAACATGTCACAAACATAACATCTACAGGTATAAACAATAGATTTAAACAAAGAGGTATCTTTCTTACATGAGAATGGTTAAGAAGCATTAATACCATACATTATAAACTATCATTTAATAAATTTAACCATAGATACGCGATGCATTCATTTACAAGTAAAAACATGGAGAGAGCCATATCTCATCACTATCACAATACATTCTTATAACCAACGTAATACCAACCGAAGTACCATGGATACATCAACAATAGAATCCATAGATAGACCAATGCATGTACACATAAAATACCAAGGCAACATTTCATTGATGAATTTAAAAACCAACCCAGAATGAGACTTCCACATTCCACCCGACCATAGACATGGTTGAGCCAAATATCACTTCAGCTAGTCACCCCCGTGCCATATTCCAAGCATGAATGTGGGAATTTATCAAACACATCAATCAACACCAAAATAGGGCTCCAAAGACTACATTGTCTCAACCCCAAACAATTAATTCCACCTCACGGTCGGACATCACTAACCATCATGGATTGGTCTCTATCTAAGATGCTCCAAGGCTCCATAGTGTTTGTTCCAAACAGGGCTTCCACGACTGGTAACTCAACCCCAATTGCTACAGGGATTCTAGGACTAGTAACTCAACCCACCTAGGGCTTCTACGGAATTTTTCCAATCAAGGATTCCAGGGCTAGTAACTCAACCCACAATTGTCTACAGGCTTCCAGAGCATTTGTCCAACCAAGGCTTCCAGGAAATAATAACTCAACCCAATAGCTAATTGTTACACAGTAATTTGTCACCGTCCCTGCAATCCCCATCTCGCCCATTGGAGGGTCGTTTCTGTGACCAATAATCAGTGTCATGCCTTGCAAATACCATCATTTCATCCCTTTCCATGAGGACAACATTCCTTCTGTTGATCATTTCCTGAGCAGACCCCTAAAAACACCTGTGTTTTCCTTGGAGCTAGTAGCCCATTATGTCCTCGCGCCAATGAGGAAAATTAACACTGAGCCCGCGCCAGTTGGCGCTCTGTCCTAGTTAAGCACCCACACCAATCTTCTTATGGATTTTTTTTTAAAAAAAGAGGCGAAGTTTCGATTACAACAACTTCGTGGATGAGTCATGAGGAGTAGTTTCAACTGAATAACCACAGCCTTCCTCCTTTGGCCTCTTGTTTCCACCTTATGGGGAACCTCCCAAGGGATAAGGCCTCCCTTCCACTATTTTAGGGATCCCAACCTCCTCCTCTCCTCTATAAATATAGCCTTCATCCATTGATGAAGGGGTTGAGTAGCTGAAGGGCTGAATGGCTGAACATGGTTGAACGGTTTAGTCTCCAAGAGCCTTCATAGCTTAAAGAATGTTGCAATAGTCCTCATAGAGCCAAATCAGTAGCAAGGAGATTGACGATCGAAGAGAGAGGTTTGTCGCCATCCCCAACAAGCTTTACCGAGACGTATTCCGCTGACGACCCGCAGAAGGAAGATTCAGCGTCAGAGCCAGGTTGTATTTTCCTTTGTATTAATTAATGATAAGCGACTATTGGTTATGGTTCCACTCGTATTGTTCATTATGATCATGATTTGTGTCCTCTCTGACTTATACATAATTGCATATATTGGGTTTTACGCTTATGTTTTTCGTGTTTCTTGTGTGTGCAGGTGTTCGATCGCGGCAAGCAAGAGGATTGTGCTCTACTGGAGCAAGGAAACAGGAGCGCCATATTCTCTACAAACAACAACGTTGGATTCAAGGTAAACCTTCTTCGCCATTTGGTTTATTGCAATTAGGAACTTGCACCTTAGCGTGATACGATTGTTGCTAGACCCGATCTGGGCTAGTAGGGATCGCCTCTATCCGCAGAGGGGATTTACCTCTACAACACTAATGGAATCATGAGAACCATCTAGAAAAAAATCAATGGAAATAAAACCAAAGTCACCATGGCTATCTAGGAAATGGAAAGGCTAGGAAAATCCACATACATACCCATGCATGCCAAAAATAGTGAGGAAAACATACATGCAACTCAGTACCTACACTCATAACCTGTTGTAGATGTTGATCCCGATGTCCTCTTCTGATTTCCTTTCTTTTCCTTTGATTTCTTAATCCAAATATCCAAGTATGCCACACTCTACAAGAGTGCTCCAGGAATACACTAATTGCTCAATAGTATGAGAGAGAGAGAGAGAATAATGAGAAATCCAAAACTGAACTGACCAACCTTTCCCACTGATCCTCATAAGCCTTTTCATTAATGAGGCCTCTAGTTTTTCAATTTCCATTATTCTCCTTCAATTTACTCCTCACATGAAACTAGTGACCTTTCACCTTATTTTTCTCCTAATTTCCATTATTTTCATAAATAAAATGCCAATTAATGCCTCATGCCTTTCCAAAGAATTTGCCTTAGCCTTTTCCAATTTACTTAACCACAATAGTCGAAATGAACACCCACTAGGATGTTTTGCCCACCATTTAGCTTGGAATACGAGTCCCATCACCGTGGTCTTATATATATTTTTACTAGGGCTGTTATAGAACCATCCCCCTTGGGGGAACACTGTCCTTGGTGTTTAATGATACCTACAAACCAACAAATTGTTGAAAACAAAAGATACTACCTATGGATCTTCATAACACAACTCGTTGCAGTATTTACAATGAATAACCTGCTAAAACACGATAATATGATTGTTTAATAGAGCTTTATAACACAACTCATTATGGTATTTGCAATCACAACCAAATATAATATTACATATTTTCTTCAACCAACAAATAACCATAATATCTGTGGAGCTTTATAAATAAACTCGATACATTATTTATAGTAATATACACATATAAACATATACACATTTTCTCAACCAACAAATAGAAGGGTACGCCACCTGTATAACCAATAAGGGAATCCAAAGGCTCACACCTCCACCCTCAAAGTAGTAACATGATTCACTTTCTTCCAAGAAAGTACATAATCCATTTTTAGAGCCAAAGATGCATCCATTGTCCAATGCTACCATCCTGGGCCATTTTTCCTCTTGATGAATAATTAGCGGCTCATTTTTCTAGGGCGCACTCCCAATATGCATCTGATCCCATCTGGAAATGCTAATGAAAAAAAAAAAATTCATCGCCAACATTCCCTTCTCTGCTACAAAGTCCCTTGTGCAATCCGGTCATCAGCTTTTGTGCAGTCACTCACCTTCCAGGTTTCGCTGGCACCCCCATCTTGGACAGTCCATCCCTTGGCAAGGCTTCCTCGCATCATAAGGTCAAAAAACCAAGGCATAAACCTGCCCCAAAACCATCATACTGGTCATAGCATGCTCATGGAAATCAATGGACACTATTGGGTGTCAGTGTCCCACAAGGCCCTGCTCCTGAAATGATTTACCAACATACTTCTGCATGTCTCAATTCCTTTTGTTCTCATTGCTAATTCTTGCAGTCAATTTCAAACACCCAACTGTGCATTTTCATGCTTCCTGTACCAAGCACATAATTTCCATTAGATTCAAAATAAATTTAAATAAATTCAAATCATACCTCATTGGTAACTCATCAATAAGGTACACTTGCAATCTTGTTTACTTCTTGTCACAACAAGTCAAACTGGTTATTTGATCAAATCAACATGCATAAACATATCACATCTGGTTAGCTCAAAATGCAACCATCATAGATCAAAATCATAAATCACATGAAATAATCATAAACCATAGTCATAAATCACATGTAACCATCATAAGTCAAAACCACAGATCACATGCATAATAGAACTGAAGTAAAATATCGATACTTATCCTTTCTTGGTCCTTACTTCTGCCTTTGATATCTCTGCACACACATCGAATTAGTTTCCGCACCCGATAAGCACTTAGTGCCTTCACCTCAACCATGTACACACACACACATTGTACAACACATACATCCACACAAGGAGTAAAAACCCACACAATACATACACCCACACCTGGTGTACAACATAACACAATATATACACCTATACCCAATGTACAACACAATACATGTACATATGTAATATTCCCAAATGGGGAAAACAACAATATATGAACACAAGACTGGAAATAGCAGTGTAAATCAACACATCAACAATGGAGACCAATATGGAGCCATAACATTATGTATAAGAACAACAAATCAATACAAAATAGTGAGGCACAAGTCATATGATATGAGGAAACAAGCCTCTCATAAACAATCACTCCCAAAAGTGAGATGCTGCTACAATACAAAATGTCGGAGAGCTGCTACAACACAGTCATACTAAGAATAACTACAGTTGGAGATCATACAATAATGTAAATACAACGATATATGCCTCAATAGATGTTATACAAACAAATCTGGGCCCTATATCACCTTTCCAAGATAACCTAAGAGGGTTTCCGGAAAATAGCCAAAATATACAAATGTAAGTTGCAGCCCTAGGTATGAAGGTTTGCTGCAATAACAAAAATGAGAAGATATGGATGAAGCTAATGTAGGATCCTGTAACTCTTCTCCAATAGATCCTCCGGATGAAAGGATGTCCCCTCCACTGAAGAAATCACCTCCCAAAACACATACTGCAACTACCCCTGCAAATCCTCCCTAAAATAACGCAGATCCAGACTGAAACTGCGTTGTATGGGATAATATCTCCTTGCCCTAGTGCCAAATATGTAAATAAAACCCAAGGGGCTTATTTAATAGCCTCCCAATGGAATGAAACCTTCCTCGACTGGAAATCTAGCTCAGAAAACACCCAATACAATCCTCCACTGCTACACCCTGCAACACAACACAACTCTAAGAAGAAACTGCGTTGTTGAAGAAAGATGAAGCTTGGCCTGATGCCAGAATGTGGAAATGTAGTGCAAATAATTATCCTAAGTAGCTACTCGAAGTCCCCCGAGTATGAAGGTGTGATTCCCACTTGGGAACACCCTGTGCTAAACAACACTGCAAACTTAGCTAAACAACTGAAGAGAGCCTCAAGTTTTAACAGACCATAAACAAAATAATAATCCAATCATGTATTATATGGCTACCATCCCCTTCCTTGTGTAATTGGTGAACTTCCTCACCCTTGGCCCCACTCATTAAAGCCACTACTTCCATGCATGGAGTCTCCCTCTACTGCATTGTCCCACAATGAATGCCACTCCTTCCATACCAGTGCTGTTTGATTTGGTCAAGGTTGATTCAGTCTTCATGCTCCAACCCCTTTTCACACACAAGGGTCTTTAATCCAGCTTTTAGATGACCTCCATTCACATTAGGAGTTTCTTTTATTCCTATTAAGGAGATTTATGGGTCTCCATACCCTCTTATTCTTCTAACTATGAAGAAAAATCAAAAAATAATATTCCAATTACTTGTATGCTAATTTAGCAATATTACAACAGACACATACCTCCGGTGTACAACAAAACACAATACATACACCTTTACCAACATACAAAATATACACCTACACCAAGTATTCGATACAACACAATACACATGCCTACACCAACATACAACATATACACCTACACCTAGTGCACCATACACATACATATTATACCAAGTACAAAACAACAAATACACTCCGTCATGATACCACAACTACACTATGCACATATATAGCACCACATGCCCACAACACAACATTTATGACATGCACACAATACCACATGTATACCAGTACCATATGCACAACATGTATACAGTACCACCTATACACACACTACCTACACAACGTGTGCACTGCATCACATGTACGTGACACCACCTACACAACGTGTGCACAACTCCAAATGTACACCGCACCACCTGTACAATATGTACACAATACCACATGTACACAACACCACATGCATGACATGTACACGACACCATATGTACACAAAACCACATGCATGACATGTACACGACACTGCCTGCACACAACACCATATGTACACTCATGCACACAACACCAAATGCACATAGCACCATATGTACATCATGCACACAACACCATATGTACATAGCACTAGATATTCAACATGTATGTATCACCATATGTACACAACACCACATATCCAACATGTGCACAACACCATATGTACACAACGCTGCATATCCAACATGCACACAGTATAATATGTACACAACAATGCATATCCGACATGTACATAGAACCATTTATACCAAGCACTGCATATGCAATATACACACAACACCATATATATAACAAACATACAACATCATATCTACATAATACTACATATGTTACATGTATACATCACCATAGCCTTACAATCATTGAATATAAACCATGCACAAAATATACTCAACAGTAGTCCTGCACATCCATAGACCACACACTGACCCCATAAGCTACCTTGCCTCTAGTGTCTTTCCACTATCCATCCTTATCCTAGCATGTCACAGGTCACCCTACCTTCACTTCGTTGATGTACCCCTCATCATTACTTGTCCATAACATAAACATAGGCATAGTGCAAGCATATAATATCAATTCATGTACACATGATACTGGCCTCATAGATATGTCAGAGTTACTCTTCCCACTTGATTCCTCGTAAGAGCAAGAACCTCTTCATTCCATTCACCTTCATAAGCAGTCATTCCTCCACAAGAATGATCCTTGAAAACCCTGTCATATAGTGACATAGATAAATAGATACATACATATATATATAATCATTAACATAAAACGATCATGATCCTATTAGAAAATGCCATACATACATACATACATACATATATAGATATATACTATCAACCTTAAACCATCAAGATCCATGACGACCCTGTCAATCAATGACATACATACATATATACATATCTAAACATCAAAATAATCATGATCAAAACACAATGACTAGATATCATAAGTCTAGGTTAAGAGGACTTCCTTTATCCATGCACAATATGCATAATATTGAGAACAACAGTTCCCAACATAACCAAGGCATCTGATATCTCATATCCATTTTCTTTACCTTTCTCAAGGTTGTCCAGCCGCCGTCCATTTACCACAATGGACCCAACCAATCTAATCAATTGTCATATTATTACCTTTCTCTACGCTTACTCATGCACTAAGCTTCATCCATGTCTTACCTTACCTATTCGATACCACATATCTCTCCCCGAGATCCATTAACTTTCCTCTTTCCCAACCAATTCCCAAGACTCTCAAAACATAAAAGGTATGAACAAGAGAAAGCAATAAGAAGACCATGAAAACCAAAAGAAATATGACACCACAACAAAGTGGCAAGGCCTTTCACCAAACATAAACAAACCTACAAATCAAGAGCAATCAACTCATAAAATAGCGAAAGCACAAGACTAGCGACAAACACCCTGACTCAATCCCCATGGGTTCCCAATGCTTCCAAGGGAAATCTCAACCTGATCCTTCTTCAAGACTCCATGGAAGTCTATTTTTCCATGTAATACCTTGCATCATATTGTCATAAACACATAATTGTCAATGCATAACTAATATAAAAATACACCAGTTGTCTTACCTTGTTGTGCTAAGCATGCTGACCTATAATTGAACACACATGTCATCCATATGTACCCAAAGATCAAGAAAACATACTTATCAATTTGAAATCAACTTTTACCAAGACTAAAAACCATGCCATAATCAAATAATAGTCAAAATCATAATACTACAACTATCACCTACTTATACTCAAGTACATATCATCATCCCAAAGGATATGCATTAGTACAACAATATTATAACAAAATCATTTCTTCATGCAGTCTTATAAACACATACTCATATCATGTGATTAATCAAACATTCAACAACAGATAGACGACATAATAGAAACCAAACACTCAAACACCAAATAAACGACATAAGCACTCTCATACCTCAATGTATCTCAGGGGAGGATATCTTTTCTGCACAACCAATCTAGATTAGCATGATATAACTTCACAACATATCAAACCAATCATAAAGAAGATCATGATATCCGTAATAATATATAGCTAACATGTTCACATAATAAACCCATTGGAAAATTCCATTCATGCATAACAATCACATATGCACAATCAACCTAGATTAGTATGACACAAATAAGTTAACTCATACCTGAATATCATAACCCTAACCATATGCATGGGCCAATCCAAATTAACATGATACATATACCATCAAGTTCTTAATGAAATAACACTAATTAGCAAGTTACTAGCATATAACAACAAGAAGCTCATATATCATGTTCATCAACAATGTATAACATAGTGATTGAGATAACTACAAGTTAACATATTCATCAATGAAATATAGCATAATCATCAAGTTAATACCATGCTTGACTAACCAACACATGTACATATGATCACACTAATTAACTAGCATCTATCATGTATGTAACCATAACATAAATAGAATGACATGCATACAGATAACCATAGTAATAATAGAATGAAAAACATATAAGTAACCCTAATGTTTACAACAACCATGAATCACATACCTACATACCAAGCATACAACTTGTATGACGTTTTTCTCTTTCCTCGAGGTCCAATGCTGCAACTTCACTTTGATGATCTGCATCTCCTACTCTATCTCATCCAACACAGTAACATCATAACATACCAATATCATCATGATGGCCTAATTTCTTACAATGACCTTATGCACAACAACCTCAATCAAACCAATGCAAACTTGACCATATGCACCCACTTGACATGTATAACCAATCATGAATGACCAATGCATTTCAGCATAAAACCTCACACAAACAAGAATACATGGAAAACATGCAAGCATGACCAATATGTGACCTAGCATAAACAAGAAATGCATTTATAATATGTATAAATATGTAAGAAAGCATGGAAAGACAATATATAAGCGAGAAAAATGCACAATCAATCATACATTCAAGACAACGTATTGACGACAACACCATAAGCACTTCCATGGTGACACCACTGCCACCATGGTCAACACAACATGGATGTATCAACCACATACAACATGGGTATGAAAACACATAAGAAATCAACCTAAAAGCATGACCAACACACCGCCCATCAAGTCCAAGGGTTGAACCATGCTCTGATACCACTCTATGGTATCATATATCACACAAAGAGAGAAAAAACCAAACATCACCATCATGCATACACACTAAGCACATAGAACATAAGCATGAGGAACATATATGCAATTGAAATGTATGCATGACAAACACACACAACCCAAGGAGAGCGCAACTATGCTCTAATACCACTCTGCAACACCCTCTTCCCACATCTACCAAAGTAATCAACCAATCGGGGTAAAAATGTGCCGAGAGGCTACTAATATGAGATTAGACCTCCTAGATGTCCTTAAGGAAGTGGAACCGACATAAACACCAAAAACACACCTTACACTTCATCATTGACATCCCTAGAGGGTAACCCAACCTCTCAAGGCCCTGTTTCCTGAGGGGGGACTGATTTTTAGCTCCTTTGAGGTTGAGACACGAGATTGTAAGGGCAAGGGAGCATCTCTAAACCCTAGAGCCATGGGCTATCCTTGGACAGGTAGCAAATCAGGACCAAATAACAAATTTTCCACATGTAGCTCCATGATTTGTGCCACATTTTCAGCCCCTAAGCCAAGGTCACTGCCCATAACTTCCTCTAACTTTAGGAGAGGGTAAATAACATTGAAACAAACATACATAAGCAATCAAATAATCAGGAACTCATCCAACACCACCCAATCATGATAGGAATTTTGTCAAACATGTCACAAACATAAAATCTACATGTATACACAACATCTTTAAACAAAGGGGTATCTTTGTTATCTGATAACGGATAAGAAGCATTTCTCCCCTACATTATAAGCTATCATTTAATAAATTTAACCATAGATACGTTGTGCATTCATTTATAAGTAAAAACATAGAGAGAGCCATAACTCATCATATCACAATAGATGCTTATAACCAACATAATACCAACAAAAGTACGATGGATACATCATCAATATAATCCATATATAGACCAGTGCATATACACATCAAATACCAAGGCAATGAACCTTTCAATAAAAAATGTAAAAACCAACCCAGAATGGGACTTCCACATTTTTCCCTACCATAGACATGTCTGAGCCAAATCTCACTTTAGCTAAACACCCCCGTGCCATATTCCAAGCATGAAAGTGGGACTTCATCAAACACATTAATCAACACCAAACCATGGATCGAGAGACGACACTTTCTCAACCCCAAACTAGTGATTATACATCACGGTCAGACATCACTAACCATCGTGGATTGGTCTTTATTGAAGTTTTTCTAGGGTTCCAGAGTGTTTCTTCCAACCAAGGCTTCCAGGACTAGTAACTCAACCTCAATTGTTACAGGGCTTCCATAGGGTTTTTCCAGCCACGACTTCTAGGACCAGTGACTCAACCCACCTAGGGCTTCCTGAGCATTTTTCCAACCAAGGATTCCAGGACCAGTAACTCAACCCACAATTGTTCGTCGGGCTTCCAGAGTGTTTATCTCTCTCAAGCTTGAACGTGTGGATATATTATCTCTCTTCTAGTTCTTATATTTTATGGGTAGTTTCTGTCGCAAAAAGCCGAGTTTATGAAGCAGTCGTAGAAAGCCGAGTTTCTAGAGTGAACGCAGAAGGCCAAATTTTTGAGGAAGATCAATAGAGAAAATTACTAGATCAAATTGGCAGGCTTGATTTAGAGGGGAAGGCTAGGTTTTACCATAGGTATAAGTGTGTCTCCTGTTGAAAATAATAATTTCCCTATTGAAAAGGTTGTTAGGCTTTCCCAGGGTAAATATTATCACTTTTTTGTGCATTGTGGTCTCTATTGTTCTACTATTATTTATGGTTGATTTTTTGAAGTATAATTGTTGGATGATATAATGGAATAAAATAAAAGAAGGCCAATATAAAAAGTAATTATCATTATTTTATAAATATTGTGCTAGTATACATAGCACTTAAGAAAATCAACATTTTCCTTAATGTCCTGAGTTGCTACAGGAAGGCTTTGTAATACTACAGGAAAGTCACAAAAAAAAAAAAAGGTAGAAAATTGTTTTGACCATATCTTGAAAACCATACATCCATTTGATGATATTTTTTATGGGGAGATGCATAAGGGTGATGATAACATGATCAAAAAAATTTAGGAAATTATTTCAAGAAATTGACCGTTGTCACCTACAACCATTTCTCATTTTTCTTGAGATTTGTGCATTCGCCAACTGAAGGTTTTTATGGGGAGATGCATAAGGGTGATGGTAACAAGATTTTTTTTAAAGGAAATCCCACCATACATTTTTCAATATACTGGTCATCGTCACCTACAAACATTTCTCATTTTTCTCAAAATTCTTGCATCCATTGGCCAAGAGTTTTTGTGGGGAGATACATAAGGGTGATGGTAACATGCTCAAAACATTTTAGGAGAAGATAATCTACCGTTTGAGAGATATTGGCTAAATAAATTTGAAACAAGAAGTGGACTGGTATGTAGGCTATATTTGGAAAAAATGCACAAATCAAAGGTTTTTTACCGACAAGCAAAGAAACATGCTCATAGGAGTCCCTAACACCCATACATACCATCTGCACCTGTCAATTTCCATTTATCCCTTGGTTGTTCCACTATTTAACCACAAAAATCCAACATTTCCCCTATTTTCAACCAATCATCAATAGAAAATGCCTCTCCATCACCACAAGTACCTTCCTTCCAATTTTTTTTTTTTGTTGGAAGGATCCAACCAGAAGAAATTGTGAGTTTGAGGATATTATGTGGTTTCTCTAGGAAAACACATAGTCCTATAACAATTTACAAAATCCCTACAGGGCCAATTGTGCACCATTAATAAGAAAAACCATGAATTCCACCACGTTCGGATGATAAAGAATTCAACACTAAGCAACTATTGGATTTTCAACCACCTACAACAACATCAATTCAACCACATACAATAGCAACACTTTATCCATTTGAACCAGGCATATGTGGAGCAACAACAAAAATAGTGAAAGACTCTAGAAGACCTCCAAAAGCAATGGTAGTAGAATTATAACCTCCAAGACATCATCATAAGAAACAAAAATATTCAAAACTTTAGGATTATAAAAGGTAGTTTCAACAAATACATCAACAACCTCCATAACATCCCCAAGAAAATACCAGAGGTAAGGCCCAAGTATGTAACTCTCAAAACTTCCCCTTCAAACTTATTTTAGCTTGAAGAAACATTGAAAGTGTATGAAGGAAAATGTTTTATAAGCCAAATTTAGTTAGAGCATTCTTGACCATATATGGTAGTCAAATTCAGTTTTATCCAAAGGACACCCACACATGCGAGGAGTGGAAAAACACAAAAGTGGAGAAAACACAAGAAAGTGTGCTACTATCATGAAGAAATGAGTAGGTGGGGGCTAGCTTGCTTAAGTGAAATCACTGCATGTTTGTTTTTCATGCAATGTTGTTAGAAAAATAAAGAAATCAAGAGGAAAAAAATAAAAAATAAAAATAAAAACGGTGGATCCGCCATCTCTCGGAATGCAAATTGGATACTACAGGAACCTACAAACACTGCTACAAGAAATAGACATATTGCTACAAGAACCTACAAGCGTTGCTACATGAAACATATAGATTGCTACAAGAAGTTGATTTTTTGCTTAGAACAACGACGAAACCTTCAAATGACTTAAAATACAAGGGGGTATTAAGAAGAAATGTAATTCGAATTTATCCCCACTCACATTTTGTATAAGAAAGATTGGTCAAATTATCTTAGTTATCTAGAAAAATTTTCTGTGTTAGATAATTTGAATTAAACAAGTAAATAAATAATTTTATTTTGTTTCAAGAGACACAAAGTGGAAAAATGATGAGGAATTGCATGGAGTAATCAATGACAAGTGTTATACTATCCTTGAAAAGAAAAGAAAACTGTGCATCTTTCCTCTGCTACAAAATTCCCTTTGGCACAGGAAACCCTAAGCTCCTATATCAACAGAGACCCAAGAAAATACCCAAATGGAGTTAGAAGAGGCAGAGACATAGGAAGAAAAGAAGAAGAAGAAGCCATAAATAGATGAAAATATAAGGAAAGATAAAGGTAGAGGTAGAGGTAAAAACATGGACAAAAAAAACAAAAATAGAGCTAGTTGAACTTCATTTAGCATAATCAGAGGTCCTATGTTGTTGGAACTATAAAAACATCAAAACCATGAAAAAGAATTTAACATATTTAAATATTCTTGCTATAATATAATTTTACATAGTAATAATTACTATTTACAATTTTATTAATATATTTTTTTTTATTTTTAAGTAAACTTTTGGGCATTGGGTAATGTCAAGGCAAAAGTTGTTGATAGTAAGCTACCCTTTAGTATAGATTGAAGAGTGCAACATATTTACTTTATTCTAAGAGATGAAAAAGCTTAAGCATAAAAAAACCTTAAACCTAAGTTGAAAAATAACAATTGTTTTACCCAACCACTCAAATTATAAAAATTATATTCTATTATTTGTAAAAATGTTATTTTTACTTATAGTGAATAATAATAAAATTAAAAAAAAATATTATTAAATTATACATCCACATATCACTTTGACTTCAGATTACTTATTATTTTTAACCACTTGAAATAGTTTATATTAAACAACAACGAAAGGAAACGTAAATAGTGTTTGAAATGTTGAACAATGATAAAGAACTTTGAATAGACACTTAGTTAGTTAGTTTTTTTTTTTTTTTTAATATAACTTTCTGAAATATAAAACATGTCTTTATCACTACTTAAGGTCTTCCTTTTCTAAAGGAGTGAAGTTGAATTTAAAGTTTTGTGCACTGTAGGTAGATGGGACATGACAATCAAGTCATATGGATAAACATGGGGTCACAATCAAGTCATATGTTTTACTCACTAAAATGTGAAGAAGTTGAATTTAAAGTTTTGTGCAGGGTAGGTAGATGGGACATGACAATCAAGTCATATAGATAAACATGGGGTCACAATCAAGTCATATGTTTTACCCACTAAAATGTGAAGTAATAATTAACAAAAATCATATAAGGATAAAACCAAACATGGAAGATCCAATGGGTACTCTTGTTCTTATTATACTTATGGCTGCAGGTATATTGCATTAGTTATGCTAATGATTTGACATTAATTTACTTGTGAATTTAAAGTTTTGTGCAGGGTAGGTAGATGGGACATGACAATCAAGTCATATGGATAAACATGGGGTCACAATCAAGTCATATGTTTTACCCACTAAAATGTGAAGTAATAATTAACAAAAATCATACAAGGATAAAACCAAACATGGAAGATCCAATGGGTACTCTTGTTCTTATTATACTTATCGCTGCAAGTATATTGCATTAGTTATGCTAATGATTTGACATTAATTTACTTGTGATTTAATTTTTATTATTTAAATTTATTTATCTAGTCTTTCATTGGTTAGTACCTTTTATTTCTTATTGGAAACTGCATTGTAATTAGTGTACTTCCCTAATATTGGCTTACTACCACTTGAGCTAACCCTTGGAGCTATTCATGTCTTTCATTTATTATACCTGTCGCTGCTCTATCCACTGTCATATGAGATGGGATTTTGCAGAGATATTCAGAGATATTCATATATGCTTTGTTCGTTATCCAATGTAATATAACCCTAGTCTATATGCCAATGCCAACACATTTTTTAAGGTACTCTATCACTGCGATTACTTCAAGTACATCGTCATTATTAGTCACTGCTTTCGAATTTGTAACCCTACGGATCCGAGTCTGCAGAGAATTCAGTTCTCAAGGTCCATGTTTCGATTTTCTTTGAAGGCGTTGTACCATTGTGTATACTTTGGTTTTCGAATTGTTGCAGATGAATAAATTTGGCGAGCCTTATTTTAGCTGCTATTGACCCATTAATGCCCCTTCAGAGTACCATCGGTGTCTGCTCGTCAGGCTGAAGTACACTCTACATTGGCGGATGTCCATGAAAGCCATACATATCCATCGAATTTCCGGCAACTCGATCACTCTACTTTCGGTAATCTCCGCTCTCCAATGTAATTAATGCAAATATTAGAAAACCCGACATCTAGCTAGCATCAGGTTTTGAAGCATGTGGATTAGGTGTTGCGTTCACTTAATGTATTTAATGCTTCATCTGCACCTACACTTTCAAATTCAGGATTGGCGCTCGAAATTAAATTTATATAACTGCATTGGCGCTCCATTGTTGTATTTAGCAACCTGCTCCTACAATTTCAAATTTAGGATTGGCGCTCGAAATTTAAATTTATATATAACTACATTGTTTTTCGCAACCTGCTAGAATGTTCATAATGGAGTGTTTTTTTTTTTTTTTAAATGACAGTTTGCTAGTAGGATTAGAAGTTTATAAGATATACAATTTGGATCATGTTCATAATGGAGTGTTTTTTTTTTTTTTTAAAATGACAGTTTGCTAGGATTAGAAGTTTATAAGATATACAATTTGGATCGTTAATGGAGGTAGCAATAAAGAAAATTGAGAATGGAAAGCCCGTTGTCATTTTATTTGGTTCCCTTAATTTTTAGATTGAGATGATACATGCTAAATGTAAAACATCATAAACTTGATAATTGGCCCTTTTATTTCAAACTTGAAGGAATATATTTGGTGGATCCACTGAGGTTGTGTCTCTGAACGAGTTGGTCGAGTTTAACTTTGCAATTTCTTGGCCATATAAATCGAAAAAATTACTGGTTAAAAATTTTGATTGTTTCTGTAAAATATTTTTTTAATTTAAATTTCATATAACTGGTTTAATAAATTTAAAATTAATTAAAAGTAAAATGTTTTTTTACCAAAATATAAAACAATTCATTAGTATAATAATATGCACGGCATGTTTTTGAGGAAATTAACATTTATCAATAGGTAAAAATGATTGAACTCTCTAACTATCACTCTATCTCTTGAAACCTCCAAACTCAATTGATTTCAAATTCACGTATGAATTTACGTAAAGGAACATAGTTTGAGGAGATATACATTTGATATTTTCATATCCAACCACTATCAAAATAAAATAAAATAAAAAATATTATTTTATACAAAAGAATAGAAAAAAATCAAACCTATTTTTATAGTAAAAACTCTTCATTTTAATCACTATATCTCCATAAGTAAATGATTTATATAACAATTAATGAGTCTCAACCTCTAAATATCTAAATATGTGTAGATTTTATAATGATTAATATTTAACCACGAAAGAGTATATTTAAGGAGGAATCTTGATAAAGGTATTTAATTAACTTGAAAATATATAAAAATTTGATTAAAATATAGAATAGTGAGAAAGTTGTATCCATTAAATTTATCTTTTGGTGTCTTTGATTCTCTATTTCTATATAATGTAATTAGAAAGGAATTTTTGTAAACGTATTCAAATTTATTATAAAATAAATTAAAAACCAATTTTGGTAAAAGTATCAAAGTTAATTGTAAATTAAATAAGAACTTTATAAGGAAATTTTATTAAAAAAACATTAAATTTTATTATAGTTAAATATAAAAACTATAGGAAAGTTTAAAATTAAAGCAATTTTTGATTATAATTATAAATTGATGATGATGATGATTAACTTCTACTATGACCAATATGATCCGCAAAGCCTTAAAAATTGTGAAAAAGTAATCGATTTTTTTTAATATATTATTTCTATGTTCAAAAAGGTTGGTAGTATGATAATGTTGGAAATCTAAGAGAAAGTGTGCTTCATCTTCGACCCTGTGAAAAATATTTTCTCCCATGGCTAGACCAATGCCCAATTTCACTACCAAGCTCATGAGAATTAGTTATTAAATCTTAGTAATGTTGAATTTCTTGTTAATACTAGTCAAGATAGATAAGTAATTATGGTTTTCAATAGTGAAATTGATGACTTCCTTATAATATCTCAAATTCCTTTTTCTTTAACTCTTAGATGACTTCCTTATAATATATTAAGAAAAAATTGTATATATTTAATATAAGTTATGTATCATGTTTATAAAAATTACAATTAATTTAAATAAAAATTAAAATATGTGTCAATGGTTCTCATCACATTTAAGCATCATTTTATGTAGCTAAAATCCCAATAATATTTAATTAATTTTATGAAATGTTAATTTTGTTTATATTAGAGTTTTTTTGAAACTTTACTGTTACATATGATATTAGTTATTTTAATTTATAAATAAAATTTTGTAATGAATTTTTACTTGTGTTGAGCAACCAACCTAGAAGAGATGAGGTCATGTCTTATTCTATTATGTCATTTTAACTAAACATTTTGACTTTATGTTAACTAAACATTTTAACTTGGTCCAAAAAAAAAAAAAATCTTAAAATAAAAGAATTATAATTATAATTATTAATTAAAGTGTTTTGATTCCATAAAAAAAAAATATAATAATTAAATAATCTTACGCTTATCTTAATTTTTAATTTTAGATCTACCAAGGGGTAGAGGGATAAAATATCTTTAGGTGCAAACTCTTTTAGAGTGAAAAGATATTTAATCCATCTCATCCCTTAGTATATCCAGGGGTAAAATAGATTTAGGCTAGTTATAGTGGGATGAAATCTCTTGAGGTGCAAACCTCTTTTAGAGTGAAAATATATTTAATCCATCGCATCCCTTAGTAAATAGAAGGGTAAAATAGATTTAGGCTAGTTATATTTTAATAACATTGAGTGTTTTATCTAAACTTTGATATAAATTTCTAAATTATAATTAAAAAAATTATTTGTTTATAATATAAAACTATTATATATAATATAATTTTATGGGAATTGAGAACTTTCTTTATGCCTTCCAAGAAGCATTGGAAAATGGTTGTGTTTGTATAGTTTTGGGAATTTGGGAATCGGTTGGAAATGACCATGTAGATAAATCAAAAGTTAAGGGAATAGTTTAAAAAGTTCCAAACTTGTACAAGATTTCACACTCAAGGATGAGGGAAGATGTGTGAAATTTAAGGTGGGTATCTGTTTGAACCCCAATGAGATGGACAGAGAAACCTTGAGATGAGAGGCATGACCTCTACCCACACCAACCCCCATCTCCCAAACTACGAATAAGGGTGTATATTTCATGAAATTTGCAAGGAGAAATGTGGTGCAAGAGGTTGGAAACATTGGAAAATAGCTATGTGAAGAAGGGGGATGAATATAAATATGTGATCCATGTTAGCCAAGGCTAGTTGACGTATGCATTTTTCCTAGTAGCATCTCTTAAGAAAAGGAAATTAAAAATATAAGAAGTACGTCAGAAGCATGTACTAACCATTAAAATGAAGACCTTTAGTTGCACACTATTCAAAAACATTGAGTAAATAACATATCTTAAATTCTAGTAATTGAAATTCATTTTGAAGAAGATCAATTTCTATTGTTCATCAATGCATTAATGTTGATTGAAATTTTGTCCCAACAAATCCTACTAGCAAAGGAGAATACCTATGGTCAATTCCCATTATATAGGTTCTTGGAATTTAGAAACAAAGCTAATTAGATAGGAAAACTAAACCTATAAATGGAGGGATGTATCTAGAATATGGGATTCCAGAGACAACAATTCACACCTTCACAAAAAAGTCATGGATCATGTTTAAAAATAAAAAAAGAGAGAGAAGTAGGAGGTTCATGAATATTGCAATGGGAGTCTAATAATCCTACAACCTAACTAAAATATTATTAAGTGGTAAAGAATGGAGGTGCATGGAATCTAGGAGGGATATGTGTTGGTTCCCAACTAGATAGATAAAGAAATGTTCAAGTAAGAGGCAAGGCCTAGAACCACATCATCATGTATCTCCAAAGCCATGCATACTATTAGATAAAAATGACTAAAATTGGTGTATGTTTGAGTAAATTTTCAAGGAAAAACTTTTCACACGAGGGTGGAAAACATTAAAAAACAATTGTATATGCACAATTTCCATATGTGCACAAGTTTTGTATATGCTTAATTTCTGCATATGCATGACTTCCATATGTGCATATCTTCCATATATTCACATATCTTCTATATATATTCATTTTCCATATATGTGCATATCTATGTATATGTGTGCATATACATAAGTTGTGTGAAAATTCTGTAATATGCATATATGAAACTCTCCATATATGCATAACTTCTATATATGTGCAACTTTCATATATGTGCATACCTTCCGTATATGCGCAACTTCTACATATGCACATATCCTACATATATGTGTAACTTCCATATATGTGCATGCGCTTCTTCTATATATGTGCATATCTTTCGTATATGGGCATATCTGGAAGTTACACATTGGAGGTTGATTTTGCCGATGTGCACCTTTCATATATGCGTAATTTATGTATATAAGCATTTTTTTTACTATGCAAAACTTTTGTATGTGTGCATATCTGTTTGCACATATACACAAATTGCACTTATATAGAGGTTGAAGTCCTGCACATCTTCTGTATATGCACATATCTTTCTTATATGCACAACTTCCGTATATGCGCATATCTTCCATATACGTGCAACTTTTGTATATGTGCATTATATGTGAAACTTACATATATGCACATATATTCTATATATGTGCAAATTTCGTATATGCACATACATGGAAGCTACCCATATAAAAAATAAGTGTGTAACTTTCATAATATGTATATACGACAACCTCCATATATGCACAACTTTTGTATAAGCACAACTTCTGTATATGCGTAATTTCTGCATACATGCATATCTTCCATATATGTGCATCTACCATATATGTGCAACCTCTATATATGAACATATGCGAAAGATATGGACATATACGAAAGATTCACATATACGGAAGATATGTGCATATACGAAAGACATGCACTGTATATGCAAGATGTGCATATACATAAGTCACACAACTTCTATATATGCACATTTTATATCATATGTTTTTTGTATATCGACGTATCTTTTGTATGTATGCACTTTTCATTTATGCACGTATATATAGAAGTTGTGCACATACGGAATATCTGGCGGAGATTTTTTAAAAACTTGAGTTTAAGTTGTTTAATCTGTAAAATTCGAGAGCCCCAGGGTTTTTTCAGGGTGCTAAATTCATTTATGCATGCAAAATTTCATTCTAAACAATACAAAAACACATTCTTTCTTGAAATTGTTTTGTCGATATATTTCATTTATAAGTTAGACTACGCCAATAATTAGTGTTCAAGAGTCATGTCTCAAGGACATGACCATCAGTGAATGGGTGCCTACATAGGTACATAATTGAGACCCTATGTTGTAATCAAATAATTTCATATCTTCTTGTATGTATTGTTGATGTTCTATCTACATTTATTGTTAATGATGATAATTCATTGAAGTAATTGTTGCAACCATAGAACATACAATAAAAATTAACATGGTATCAAAGCTTTGGTGGAGAAAGGCCTCAATCGAGTGTTAAACTTTTTTGGTTGTTACAATCTTTATGTAAACATATTTAATTTTTTATTCCTACCTAAAGAATACAAAGAATTCCATAAATTATGGTGGGCAGTAATTCCTGGTAAAAATACAAAGAATGCAAATAATTTCATGGATTATTGTGGGAAGTAACTAACTACTGGTGAATATGCCCAATTACTGAAATATAAAGTATGTATCTACTAATAGTAATTTTATTAAACACTCTTGAAGAATATATATGTCAATATGGAATAATGTATAATTGAAAGTCTATGATTCATGCATACCCATTTTGAATTCAGTTTGCTCAAATAATATTGGTTAAGACCCACTTTCATAAAGATTAAGTGGCATTGAAAATAAAGAGGTGAAAATATTGGGGAGCTTTCAACTTGACATGTTGCTTAGTTCCTAACTTGATAAAGATTTCCACGCATAACATACTACAATTTGACTATTTCAAGGGTCGATGATGTTTGTATTACTACAGTATGAAAACTTTGTAGACCTCCTTACACTAAAAGCTTATAGTTATTAATGTGCTCATAAGTTACAGTATGGCCTAGATAGTTGACTCGATCATTATGTTACTGTTAGTTGATGAAATGTGATAGTGTATATAGTGTGATCCTGCATTGAGTGGAATAGTACATATACCAGAGTGATGAACTGGTTCAAATTTGCATTGATAAGGTTGTATTTGAAGTCTCCATGATTGATGAAGAGGCTTTAGAAGGAAGATAAGATCATTGCATGATTTTTTTATGTTTATAATTAAGAATCACATACTATGAAGCTACCTTCGGGTATTGAAGAAGATGAGTAGGACTCATGATTAAAAATTGAATAATGTTTTATCCCGTGACTCTTAAAAGCAGGTGTTTGTTGAACCCTCCTGGTAATTATAACAAAGGGTTTCCCCATGGAAGTGAACTGTCAAAAGCATGACATGTTTATTTTTAATTCTTTAAGTTATTAGATCCCATTATGAGTTGGATGTCAGGTGGATCCTTTGTTTTACATCATACACCTTAAACCATAAATAGTCTGGTCGTATGAAAGAAAATTATACATAAAATGCACTGGGGCACCTTCATGAATTATAAAAGCTTAGGCTTGTGGTCTCCCTGAGTGAGAGGGAGTAAGGTTAGTTAAATTTTTTCTTTAATGTGATTTTTATTTGGTATCCTGGATGTACAAGAAAAGGAGAATTACTAAAATCACTGCTGCTAGAATGGCTAGTTGTAAGACATTTTGCTTTGAAGAATCTCTTTAGTGAGTTGTGTGCCATCATCTATATGTTGTTGGGAGGAGAAATGAGGCTTCCATGGATGGATTGTTAGGTTGATGATATCCTCACAAAGCCTTTGGGAAGGAAAAATTCTTATCCTTTAGAGAGAAACATTCCCTACATGGATGGATCTTGATTGGGTTGAACATTGAGCTCTGGGGGCTCTTGGGGGCCTAGGGTACTTCTTGGAATTATATGAGAATAGGGTGAGTGGTTCACCTTCCCCTTTTGATCCATTATGTGAACACAGGGTTAGTGGCTAACCTTCCCCTACACAGTACATACCCTAGGATGTGAACATAGAGTGAGTGTTTCACCTTCGCCTATGGAGTACACAATATGAGAATAGGGTGACTGGTTCACCTTCACCTGTGGACCCAAAATGTGAACACAGGGTGACTCGTTCACCTTCACTTGTGGAGTACATACCCCAATATGTGAAAAAATGGTGAATGGTTCACCTTCCCCTATGGAGTATGCTATATGAGAACATGGTGAGTAGTTCAACTTCCCCTATGGAGTAAGCTATATGAGAATAGGTTTAGTGGTTCACCTTCCCCTATGGATACCCCATCATACATCCTACCATTTCAGTCTGAGACTCTTAGGAAGTACCTCTCATGTAGCCAATGAATTGAGAAAAGTGGTTATGGTTAATTAGTACTACCGATGGACGTGTCAGGCACTAATGTATTGCCTATGACTAGGATGCATGATGTTCATAACCTTTATCACTAAAGGATCAATATTGTTAGGGGTTATATCCATGGACATGAGGACTTTCCTTTTTTATTTTTGTGAGGATGGCAGGGTCTTGCGACACACCCTCTTTCAATCCTTTATTAGTGGACTGTGATATCAATCTTCAGCAGAGACGATTACAGATTCATCATCTTCACATGTGTGCATGATTTCTCCTAAAGAATGAAAAATGTGGATTTGGTTTTCCCTTCCTTGGACTTTATTTCCAACATTCTTCAACCATGCATGACGAACATGCCACACACATAATAATATATTACACTTGATTGAAGACTTGGAATAACACAATTTATTAGAGGGAATATACATTAACAATATTTTTATGTCTCTTATAAAAGAATAAACACATCACCTTAACGCTTCAATTTCAGCAGTAGCATCATCTGTGATGAAAGCTTGAACCTGCCAATCTGGTCGCTCTTTCTTCCCAATGGAAAAGAGAGTTGACATCCATTTAGAAAGCTCAACTATAGTATTGCGTGATGATATCACCCAAGCGACTGGAACCCCATTGCGATGTTCGTTGAAAACCATTAAGGTGTAAAGTTGATACTACATTACAAACAATGTACATAATTATATTTATGTAAGTTACATGCACTAAAATGAGGTTGAATAAATAAATCAAATTTAGAATAAAGTTGTACTCACCCCATACTTATTTGTACTAAATGTTGAATCCATTGAGATTATATTATTGTGAGAATATTTTAGCATCATTGAGCACATCCACTTTGTTTGTATGCCTATAATAAAAGGGATGTTTTCAACAAGATCTTGTTTCTGGTAGAAGAAAAAGCTCTCAGGGTGTTCCTTATACCAACATTCTACACTGTTTGGATCACTTTGATCTTTAACATACTCTAGCCTTATGGTATCATTGTAAATGTTTAATATATCTTGTCTTGTCATATATGTATCTCGAGATGTCCCTGTGTATAACTCACCAAATCCATCCTTCACATCAGAGATGAACTTGTCCCATATCATTGTAACATTAAAACCTCTTTGGATTAAATGTTGGACAATAGATCGCATGTCCCTTGTTAAATGTGGTGCATAACTGAATCTCATAGGCCTGCCGATTGCATCTTTTCCATGACAAACAACATTGGATTTATCAATATGCCTACATGCAGTATATATTATTAAAGCATCGTCTGGTCTAAGTTGAAGTCGTCGTACAATGAAGTGACATTGGCAACCAACCTTAATACTTTCTTGTTGATTGCGTTTTTTAGTTATATCTGAGGATGCACTCATACTTTGGTTTTTGCACTCTGGACCATATGCACACCAATACCTGCATATAAATGTTTTACAACAAATTAGATATAACATATATGCATACTGTAACAAATTATACGTATATTGATAAATATATAAAGACTCACATAGCGTACTCCAAATATGTTGAACAATATGTTTGTTTGATATCCTCTGCTTTTTTACTTCGATGAGTATAAAGATAAATTTGAGTGGGTGTAGATTCACTCAATTCCTCTCCTCTTATAAAATCATCAACTCGACAATATGGAATAACTGCAACTTGGTCCCCATCAACATTTGTCCATGTTAAGTCTTCTGCTGAAAATTCAATCATATCCTCTGGGTCTTCAACTTCCAACCCATAAATCCTCTCCCACTTACACATTCTTAAAATATCTATACACATTCCATTGAAAATTATTTGGTTTGAGTAAGAGTTATGGTCTTGATTAATGCATATCACTAAGCATTGAAATCACATTTCTAGGTAAATATTTTATACTTTTCAGATAAACAACTTTGGAAAAAGTAATAATTGGGTCATTAATCAACTTAGATATTTCTCACAAATTTAGACTAACCATGTATGACATATGATGTCTTTGTGGAGGTGGTGTCACCAACTTAGTGTCATGGGGTGACTTGTGATGAGTGGTCGAGGGAAAAGGTGATTTTGATGCCTCCCTTCACATAACCTACATGGAAACCTAACTTTACCCTTTTCCATGGGAACTTTATAATCACTAATCAATGGATCAACCATAAGTTGATGAGAATATTTAGACCACACTTCTAAGACTCTATGTATACTAGAACAATCCTTAAGAAGGTGAGCACCCTTACAAAGATTGCAAAGGTATTTGGGGTTGTGTTGCATGTTGGAGGGTTCCTCAACATTACTAACACTCACGACCGTGGTTGGTATGTTAGACCCTTTTTTAGAGGTACAACACTGCTCATGGTGATTTTCTTAGAACATTAGGCCAAACATCCTAGAAATTGGGTTCTCGTCCTGCTCGCTAGATGGTAACACATAACTAATGGTCAAAGAGCTCAGTTAACGGCGTGATACGCCATGGACCAAATTCGACCAAACCAGAACCAATCAGGTTCAGACAAGTGCTGAGGCTACATTTCCCTTTAAAAAATAACTTTCGACCAACCAGAAGAGGCCACGTGGCATCCTGCCACTGGCCCAAAATACACAGTCGGTTGTCATTTTTTTTATGTGAAACTTCAACCATCATATATGCACAATTTCTGTATATACGCAACTTTCGTATATGTGCATATGTGTTTGCACATATAAGAAAGATATGCGCATATATAGAAGATTCACATGTATCGAATTTGTGCCTATACAAAGAATTACTTTTTGCACAACTTCCATTTGAAGCTGTATATGCATAGCTTTCGTATACACACATATATGGAAGTTGCGCATATACGGTAGATGCATATATACAAAAGCTACACATAAATGTAATATGTGCTTATACATAATTTATGCGCAACTTTAGCCACAGTATAAGCACAACCTTCGTATATCTGTAATTTTAGTATATGCTCAAATTTCGGTATATTGGCAACTTCCAAATATATATGCAAATATATATGCGCATATATGGAAGTTGCGCATATATGGAACATCCCATACCTCTCGAGAAGCCTAGTCATTGCATGGCACTAACAATGCCTTGCTACTTGGTCAATACCATCAACCTCTTACATCACCTAAAATACACATAACTGATATGTCTTCACTAAGCCTTAAGCACCTTTATCCATGCAAAATTTCAAAGTTTTTGTTTCACTATATGCAATGTTGCATCATTCCATTTCAACCATAGGCAACCTACTATCGCCTCCCCTAATACAAGCATACTTGAAATACCAACTTCCCAATGTGTGACCATGCTACCATCCATCTAATTCTACACGTGATGGTCAAATACGATCATGTCCCTCCTTTGTTAGGCATTCACAGATCTTCAATGCAATTATCAACATTGTTGTCTTGCTATGAACAAGACATACAATCTATCACATTTACAAGGCACACCATCCTTTATAGATGCCTACTATGAGTCACATCGTCAATTTCCCATCCTACTCAAAAATACATCCTTGCCTCTCATAGCTTATGTGAAAGAACACTACCGTAAGCATCTCAAATATCACGATTGTTGATCACCAAGGATACCAAAACATATGGAATTTCTATCTAACTTGGCAAGTATAGCTAGTGCGCCCTTTTCCATGCCATTGCTAATGGGACCTCAAGTTGGGTCCTTACATTCTCCCCCATTTAAAGTTTTGATATCTTCATAAACACAACCCCATTAGCTAATTTGATGAAAGGGGTGTTGGTGGTGAAGAGACACTTCCACAATTTCCACATTTGAACATGGCTCTAGTACCTAATTTTCACAAGGATAACCTTTTCATTCTTCTTAAGTGTCCCATACCACTCAAGAATCCTAGTCACCCCACATCATTGATCTGACTTTTTTAGGTGGGTTAGCCATCAACCACTTGTATCACTCAAAATAAGCTTGACTAACATGTTCTAACATGTTTTTTGGAAGGATATCTTTGTTGCTTTGTATTTGATAAACAAACATAATGGGTCAAGTGGTTACCAATGTCTGAATGGTGGTATAACACTTCCTTCCATGTGTAGCAAAAATGACCCCATTTATGGCACTTTATGGATATCATCCACCATCGATCACATCATATTTAAGATAAATTTCCAAGCTTCAAGCAGTGGATGATCACATTAAGCATCAATAACAAGTTCTCCAACTCTTGAAGGATAACCTCACTTTGGCACAAAATTAAATGAAACAAAAGGTATATCAGCATCACAACGAAAGAAGTTTTGTTGCAGGTGACTGTGTATTTTTATGGCCACAACCATACAAACAAATGTCCCTCAAGCTAGCTAAGAGGGATAATAAAGTATCACTAAAGTACTATGGTCCTTACAAGTTGTTGCAAAATATTGGTACTATTGCATACAAATTGGACCTTCCTACATCTTCTTGAGTGCACCCAATTTTCCATGTTTCATGCTTAAAGAAGGTTATAAGTGACAAGCTCCTAGTTCAAACAATATTACCAAAACTTGATGAGGAAGGAGAAATCATATTGGAACCTAAAGCAGTCATAGAAACAAGAACTTGACAACTACGAAATCAATCAATTTCAGAGTATCTCATCAAATGGAAGAACTTTCCTATTGAAGATTCCACATGGAAGGATGAGAATTATAAAAACACATCCAAAACTACTCAAGCGTTGAGGACAACACTTTTTTGAAGGACATGGAATGTTAGGTTCCTATAATACTAATGTAGCCCCTTATTTTTATTGTTAGTATACCCCCCTTATTTTTATTGTTAGTGTACCCCCCTTATTTTTATTGTTGTGCCCATGTAGTCCCCATATTGTTATTATTTTTCCCTATAGAAGCCCACTATTGTTATTGTTGTGCCCTTACATTATTATTTTTATGTAGGATCTAATTATATCATGGCCCCTTAGACTCATATATATAGAAAGGAGGCCTTGTAAATTGTATCATCAAATAATTGTTCATTTATGTGATGTAAAGGAGGTTTCCCCCTCGAAGAGGTTATTTTTCATGTTGTTGATGTTTGTTTGTTTGTTTTTGTTTTTGTTTTTTTTTTTTTTTTTGTGAGTTGGTTTCATAACATAAGAACCAGTTCCTGAAGCCATTTTTGGTCCAATGGACCTCTTTATCTCATATTAGAAAGGAATTTTAGGTAAAATTTGACAATTATCTTGTTGGAAATGTTGTCATTGATGGCAAAGAAGGCAACAGATGCAGAGACAGGCAGAGGTCGAGCAGAAGAGCAGAGGCACAGCGAAGGCAAAGGTCGAACAGTAGAGGCAGAGGCAGAGACAGGCAGAGGTCGAGCAACAGAGGCAGAGACAGGCAGAGGTCAAGCAGTAGAGGCAGAGGCAGAAACAGGCAGAGGTCGAGCAACAGAGGCAGAGATAGGCAGAGGTCGATAATATTGACAGAGAGCATTATAAAATTCCGAGAATTGTAACCCAAGATGGAGGATACATAGACGCAATTTCGAGAATCTTAACCCAAGCGACAAAGTACACATACATATATATATATATATATATATATATGCAACACTTTATATAAGTATAGTGCCTTTTTTTTAAAACAAAGAGCAAAGCATATATATATGCGCAGTGCACTATATACGAAGTACCATAAGGTGGGACCCCTCTACAGAAAATTCCGAGAATCATTGCCCCAGCTAGAAGGTACACTAAAGCTGAAGTGGAAAACCTATATATATACGCGCAGTGCATTACATACACAAGGGTCCAAAGCATATATATATATATATACATATACGTTATATGTTGTGCTTCATATTCAAAGGAACGAATCATACTATATACATATATGAAAGGCACCCTATTGTTCGGCCTTAATACAAACAAAGTCTTATACGGTGGGACCCTCATCAATCACATCGGAAAAAGGTTGGCAGCGGATTAGATGAACAGAAAGTTGCGATTGCGATTGAAGCCCGGACCCAATGGGCGTATAAACTGTGATCAATATGAGTTTGAATTCCGGCCTAATTGCATTAGAGCATCGGAGTATAAGAATATCGGAACATGCAAATACATTTTGGGATTGTGATTGAAGTTCCGGACCCGATATGGTTTAAACAACGACTTTATATGTTTGAGTTCCGGTCTAATCGCATCGGCACAGTTAAATGAACAGTGGTTAATCGCATCGGAGTAAAAGCAAGACATCAGAACTTGCAATTAAAAGTTACGATTGCGATTAATTGCAATTGGAGTAATCGCATCGCATCGGATTGGAGTAATCGCAATCAGAGCAGGACGCCAGAACAAGCCAACATAGCAGAACAGGTTAATAAAGCTTGCGATTGTGATCAATCGCAATCAGAAAATTCTGGAGAAGGCTCATTGCATCAGAGCATAAGAAAATTTCGGATGGTGGGCCCGAAAGGGCATTTTATGTATTAAAGGGTCTTATACAATGAAATCTGGCGACTAAGACAAAGGAAAGAGTTAAATGCAAAGGTTTATTAACATGGATTATATGCATATGGTAATATATATATTGTGAGTAAGCCAAACCTCGCATGAAAAGGATTGTGTATTGGCGTATATTCAAATTGAATGGGTCGGAATGATACGTTGGCTTATTAATATGTTATAACCTTGGGATTTTCATAAAGAGGTTAAGCCACATAAATCTTCCGCTTATAAAGTTATATGAGTACGTTGATAGATAAGAAACTATAAGCGGGTGCGTCCAATTTCAGGCATAGTGGAGATTGTTGCCTTATGACCATTAGAGAGTTTTAATTTATATCTTAGATTTGAAATTTTAAGGAAGCTAGATATATCATTGAATTTGCCAGACTCTAATTTTATTTGGGGTATTTAATTAAATTTCCAGCACAGAAAATGGAATGTTGAACTGCCCAGATTTTGGAAATAACTTGGATCAAATTTTGGAAAGGCATTTATTTTATATGCACAGGACCTTGAGAGTTATTGGGAACTAAACTGGTAAAATTGTTATATATTCAGCAGATTCAAAATTGCAGTGAACAGGTGTTGACAAGAATATGCACAGGAATGAATTTGATAGGTGAACTAGCAACGAAAACTGGAAAATATGCAGAAGACAGTGAGCAGAAGAAGGCAGAACAGTTACTTGACAGCTGCAGAAAAGACAAAGTCAGCAAAGCTAAAAGCCAAAAATGGGCTGAGTAAAATTTGTCTTGATGTAACTAAAAATTATGAAAGTAAATGTTGTAATTGATTTTTATTGTTTGTGATGCATTGGCAAGTCTCCGGAAGAGAACAAAATTCCCACTGTAATATTAAAGTTAGTACCTACAGTTACATTTTTCTGAGTGAGCTTAAAATAAATCAGAAGGTAGAAAATCAAGAGGTATGAATATCCATTTCGAATTCCTAGAGGAAAACAAATAATCATCAAGAAATCTCTATAAGTAATATCACCTTGATATGCATAGAGAGGTTAGAGAGAAAAGATAGAGAATGCAGAGTATAGAAGATTGAGGCAGAGAAGATAAGGAAGAGAAGATCATAAAGAGATGCTACAGAACAGAGCTGATATCTGAGGTAAATCAGCAAACATTCCGTTTGATAAATTGAAGAAATTGGAGCTTCCCTATCAAGTTGAAGCTTGATAACTGTCAGTTGTAGCTGACTAAGGTTGGAGCCTCCTGTAGGTTGGTGCCTGTAGAAAATTGAAGGGATTTGGAGCTTCCTTGCAAGTTGTAGCTTGCAGAATTGAGGTTGGTGCCTCCTGTAGGTCGGTGCCTGCAAAAAAACAGTGGTGAGAGGGAGTTGGAGCTTGCCTTTGCATCACAACAATAATAAGATGTGGTTTTCTCCCTTTATGGGTTTCCACTTATATCTGCTGTCTCTATCTGTATTGTCTATGTGCTGAGATGATTTACCAAATCTTCCTAATGTTTGCTGCTCTCATAATAAGTTTGATGTCACATTAATTTAATATTTGTTGCAACTTATTAAGACGGTTCATATACTAAGGTTGGTTATAAAAGTAAGCTATAAATAAGCTGATGTAAAATTAAAAAAAGGCTCATGTGTGTGTTAAACTGATTCACCCCCCCTCTCAGTTTAACTAAGAATTCAACATATCTTTCATATTTCTTTCATAGGATGTGAAGACAAAAATCCCATGGTGCTTGCCTCATGGAAAAGGTGGCGAAACTAAAGGCTTTAGGTAGGTGGGGGCTAAAGAACATTTCCATGTTCTCCAAGCCCTAGCTGCAAAAATTATCTAGACGTTAATTCAAGGTTGTGGTCTTTAGGCATATGGTATAAAAGAAAAACAATTTCCCCACATGTCTATTTTGGATTGGATCAAGGATAAAGACAAAAAAATATCGAATTGTTCTATCATATGGAAATCCATAATCCAGGCTATTAGGTCTAATCGATAGATGATAGATTTGGTGCATTGGGGATGACTCACAAGTCTGATTAGGCAAGGACCCATGGATTGGATATCAAAATCAACATTTTCTTCCTCCTATACTCATTCATAGACTTAACGAAGATGGAGTTTATTTTCTAAATCATGTTATGAGACATGGTTTTGTATCGTGTCTCACTCATTCAATTTACAACAAGGATTTACATGTTAAAAATGACTTCACATAGTTGTAGGACTCTTATAATCAAATCCCTACAAAATTGTTTTTTCCTCTTAGTGGATCATGTCGACCAACTTATCCAGTTTATAAACTTGTTTAGCAAGTACATTCCAAAAGTTTGATACATTACTCTTGTTCAAGATTTGGACTCTGGTCTATTTCTATGGAGGCACAAAATGTTGTGGAAATTAAGTTCTTTCTTCCCCCCTTTGCAAAAGAAGCTTGGAAAGAAATACAATAGGTCCATCATGATCCCTTTTCAATGGCAAGGCCATGCAATTGAGATGGCTCTTAAAAAATTGGCTCTTTATCCCTTGGAAAAATAATTATTAGGATTTTCCCCTCTTATCCTCATGGGAGATTTGGTTGACTTAAAATGTCACTCTTTGAAGGTAAACTTCCCACTCCCATTCACATTATGGTCCAAAGTTTGGAAATATTGGATGTTGTCCCTTGTTTGTCCCCTCAAATTACCTTGGGCTTGTTTCGTTGGAGCAATTCAACGTACCACCTCTTGTTGGGGTTCAAGAGGATCATCCACATTTCAAACTCTCATACATTTCGTGTTTGGCTAGGTTGGGTCTCTCTTTGAGTAACATTGCAGATCTCACGAGCCTTCATAAGGGCATTCATTTTGTTCAATGTTTTGGAGATTCTCAAGCGGATATTTACCGGATCAAGGGCCTCTAAGATCTTCTAAATTATTCTCTTAAGCTCCCTTTCCAAAGTAGTAAACTATTATTATCCTTTTTCACTTAGATTTCCTTTAAACATGTCTAGAAGGATCCTATGAAGAAGTGGATGCACTCTCCAGGGCTATATTTTCTTATTATCGAATGCACTCTCTAGGGCTAGATTGCACTCGCTAGGGCTAGATTTGAATTGGATATAGGTTGCTAGGAGTTAAGGATATTTCACAGGGCTCCTCTACAAAATGTGCCTCTTGGCTCTAGTTATATTTCTATGATGTTTTCTATGATTTTTTTATGGTAGAATATATCACCTCATTTTGTGATTATTTTTATTCCTAGTAGATTCAATCATTTAAATCTAGTATTGCAAGTATGCTAAACTATATTTATAGATGTAATTTTGTATTATTTTAGGTAAAAACCCATGGGGTATTTGAACTAGTGACCTTTTCGCATGGAATTCCTTAACAAAACACCCATTCATGACTAATCCAAAGCCCCATGGGAATAAATGTAACCAAAACAAAAAAAATGAATTATATGTTTTATATAACCAGGCTATACCCAACTTAAGTTAGGAAATACCAAGCGAGGAATCAAATCTCGAGTTGCGAACCTCTTTAAGAGTGAAGAGAGATTCAAACCTTTTTGAGAGTAAAGAGAGATTTGAACTTAAGTTCGGATATACCAAGTGAGGAATCAAATCATCATATTGAATAATTTTTTAACCATAATTTACTCTTCTAAACACTATTTTTACTATATTTAACCAAGTAAATCAAGATTAAGCATAGTCAACTATTTCCAATTAACTACAACCACATTAATAAAGTGATTGAAATACCTTGACAACCTTATTTTCCAATAAAACCTACCAATATACTTCAACCATTTTTATTATATATTTATATTAATTTTATTGATTTAAAAATCATTTTCAAAACATTTTTATACCCGAGAAATCCAAGTTTCCACCATTAATTATTCCTGGACCCTCTGGTTCAGGGTTCCCACACTACAAAATTATGGCTAATTCTTCATTGTCATTCGAAAGAAAAATTGATACATGTACACGTTATTGTCACATTCACAACTAAGTACAACGAAAAAACTGAAACAACTTACGTAGTATAACTAATGTGATTTGATTTAAGATACAAAATCTATATTTTCAATAACCCAATGATGGAGAAACCACCAGCAAACTCCCTTAAAAGATGATAATGATGAAAGGAAAACAAGCAAACAAACACATCAATACTCCAATACCACGTTGGCCCCCATTCATCTGTAGCCTCGCACAAAGCTTCAATTACGTAGGTTTTGGAGAGCACAGGTGGGACGACCTCTCACCTGGAACAGATGCACGCGAGAGTCTTGAAGGTACAGAAGGAGAGGAGAATAGATTTGTCCGGAATTTCAAAACAAATCTCTTTAAGGTACAGAAAGAGAGGAGAATATATTTGTCTGTAATTTGAAATTTCAAAATAAATTTGACCATTTTCACATCTCCCCAATTCATCTGTACAAATATATCTTGATGTTCTTGCAAACAAACTTTTAAATTATAATGGATATTTCATTTTACAAATTAAAAATTAGTTGATTTTTTAAGTGAAAAATGAATGTTTTATTTTACAAATTAAAAACTAGTTGCTTTAGGTTTTAAAAAAGAACATTCCACAATGGATGAAGAGGCTTCCACTTATTTGTTGGATATTTCTTTAAAAAATTATGTATTTAAATAAAAGAAAAATATGATTAATATATATGATTGCTAAAATAAAAGTTATTCGCAATATAAAATATGTAAATTAAAAAAATTATTTAGTATAAAAATATGTAAATTAAATTATATATTTAAATAAAAGAAAAATATGATTAATATATATGATTTAAAAAAATTATTAGCAATATAAAATATGTATATTAAAAAACTCATTTAGTATAACAATATGTAAATTAAATTATCTATTTAAATAAAAGGAAAATATAATTAATATATATGATTGCTAAAAAAAAAAATATTAGTAAAATAAAATATATATATTAACAAAATTATTTAGTACAAAAATATGTAAATTAAATTTTTATTTAGTTAAAAATATATTTTCTTTAAAAACACAAACCATAATTTTGTCCCATAAAATTATTAATTTAAATTTCATTAAAATGAGTTGAACTTGTAACAGCATCACAATTCTCAATAACATCACCAATTAAAGCAATTCTTTTTATTAACATTATACTAGTAATTGCACCAAAAGGCAAAGAACGCCGGGACTTGCCATGGATTTGTGCATGGGAATCGAACCGGGAATGCGGGATTTGCAGGACCAAGGGAGGGGACTGAGTAATAGTGTCGACCATAATGTTTATTGTGCTGCTCCTTTCTATTCTGCATCTTTGGGCGTGAAGCCCGAAAATCTATATGAGCTTCCCATGGATGCGATTCATCTGCTTCGACAAAATCTTGCAGCTAATGATAACAATCCATGCTTAGGGTATTCGTGCCTGCCTTGGCATCAGGTTGTTAATCATCCTGCTGCTCTCGTGCTCTGCGACCCAGTCTGGCAGCGGCACTTACTGATGGAGCAGCGCCGCGAGTTCGAATCACCGCCAGACTCTGCCAAACAGCAGATTAAAGGAGAAATGCCTGTTGAATTGTCAACCTTTGAAGAGCGCCAAGCCGCCCTGGTCGCTGAGGTTCTTGGCAGAGGAATGTCTTGCAATCGTAATGAAATTGTTGAAGAGCAGGAGCAAGCGCCGGTGCATGCGCTACCTCCTCCTGAAGACGGTCGTGAATTCTTGTCAGCTGTTGGGAACTGGTTAAACATTCAGGGGAACCAGCAGTATCAGCTGTATCGCAAACCGGCTTACGTCTCGGTGGAGCCTCAGAGCATTGCAGCATGTCACAGGAGAACAAAAAAGCATGAATCCAGCAGTTACACATGTCAAGATTTCACTGGATCCATGCGCCATGCAAAAGTGTCTCTCATTGGCTGGGGTGAATATTCTCATTGGCTGGGGTGAACATTTGCTCACCCCAAGCCTGCAATGGAGAACGCCTCCATTATAATTAACCCCACCTACATTCAACTTAATTTTTAATTAATTTTTTAAATACTATAGTTCAGAGACAATTTTTAATTTTTCTTTTAAAGCATTCGTGACCAGCTATTATATTCTTCTTTAACACCCTAAGCTACTGACATGTGCATGTGCCGCACATATCCAATAACTTGGAAGGATTCATTATAATCGCCAGCAATAATTTCTGACGTCTGCAAAAAGCCGCAGCCATCTTCAAAAGAACGCAACAAAAGTAGCCTGAAGGCTTGCAACAGCATTCACCGATATAAAATTAAAGATTAAGACAAATTGTAAACCAAATATATGTACATCTCCAGATCAAATATAAATGGAAAAAAATAAAAAATAAAAAATAAATCCCTGCACAATGTAAATCCAGTGCTCATGGTTCCATCTATAATACAAATTAGGGCCAGGCCCCTTTCGCTCTTCTCTGTCAAGAAACGATTAAGGGATCGCCAGCGGCTCACAATAATTTGTAAGGGAAGGCGTCGAGGGGATGGATGAGGTAGGTGAGAGCCAGCGCCAGGAACAGGAGCACGTATGCTATCCCTTGGTCGATGCCCGTGCCTGCAACCAACGATGCACATTCCTTCAATCCCCGTTACATTATGTCAAAATCCCGTAACGAATCCCGTAAAGAACCAAATTGTCAAAATAAAATGGAAGGGCAAAGATGTTACCGTCGGACGTGGGAGCAGGGGCGCGAGCCTGCGCATTGCCGTAAGGTGCGAACATATTCATCACCAAGAAGGCCACGAACAGCACCAGCAACGTAAAGGAAACTGTGGAGGCAGCCATTTCTGAGAATAACAAGAAATGTCGCTGTCGGATTCCAAGAAAATCAAGAAACGTCGCTGTCGGATACCCAGAAAATAAAAATAAAAAACAGAAAAAAGATCCCAACGCCAAGAGAGCGCAAGAACACCCTCGCAATATAGATACTAATAAACCGCCTCCCCCTGCAATATAAACAGTCAAACCGCCGTCTTCGCCGGATAGTGGAATCACGCAATCATCTTCCCTCACATGCGAGGCGGCCATGTGAATGTAGCGCAGATCAGTAAGCTATGATACTTGGATACTTCAAATCGAATCGTTCGGCTATCGGGAGCGGCTATCCAGCAGCCATGGAAGAAATACAGCAGGAACCATGTAGTGTTTTGCGCGGTGCAAAACTGAAATTTGAAATTTGAAAATGAGGGCGCTCAAATTTGAAATATGAAATAGCGCTAATCGGGAGGGCTAGGGGGTCCACCGTCGAGCCGGAGAAGGGAGAAGGGAGGGGTCGCCGGAGCAGGCTGATCGGGAGCTTGCCCCATGCCCATGCCCATGCATGATGATCCGCCGATGTAGAGTGTACTTCAGCCCGACGAGCAGACACCGATGGTACTCTTAAGGGGCATTAATGGGTCAATAGCAGCTAAAATATTGCTCGCCATAGCAGCTAAAATATTGCTCGCCAATAAATTTAGGTTGGCTGGCATTAATTTCCAGCGTGCCAGGTCACATAGACACCAGCGTGTAGTGATCCACAAAAATTCGTCCTTGCTTAGATTTGTGACATTTGGAGGGTGCAGATTTAGCTTAGATTAGAGTTTCTTATCTCCATAAAAGCATACGATTTCATAGAAGAATCAATTCTATGGCTTATTTTGTCTAAATCATATTACAGTGTGGTGACTATCCTTCTATCTCGTCTCTCTGCTCACGGTTAACCAAGATCGGTATGATCGAACTTGGCGGTATGCATTTCTGCACAACATTCGGCATTAACACATTCACTTACTGGTCGTTTCATCCTATAGGTATTTTTTTTCTCTTTGTTTTTGTTTTTTCTATTTAATGTTAGTATAACACATTCCATAGAGCTTCTTTTAATTCAGCAATCTAACTAGTTCTCATATTTTATTTCTGTTAAGCATGTTATGAGAGGACTCTTATTTACAGTGATAATTATTGGATATGTCTAGTGTCTTCTTCTGGAAGCGAGAGGTCTTTTATTTAATGCCCCCAATTTCTTTACGATTTCTCAAAGGATGGAGATTTTGGAACTAGTTCGGTTCTATTATTATTATGCCCAGGTTCCTATTCTCATTATCCTGACTATGAGTCTTTCTTTTTTTTCTTATACGCCACTTGCAGAGGGGTCCATGTTCTTCTGTGCGTGCTTCACATTTCCTCTTTTCCTACCCTCAGATTTGTCAAATCCTAATTTTTGTTTGCTTTCGGTGTTGTAGGTAAATTAAGCCCTTTGCTTATGCTCGAACTTCACTTGTTTCTTCGTAAAAATACTTGGTCAAGGCTCTGACTGTGCCCCGACCCATCCATTTACTCATCTATTATTTGCACCGTTGACGAATGTTATGGGTTAGAAGGCTGTTACTTTAACTAGTTTACTCCGAGGATAATAGTGCTACGGTTTAATCCCGTTCTTAGTTTGCTTATGCCTTGAGAGGGTTTAACAACCCTCTGGTGTTAATATAATTTAGGTATTTGATATGTATCAATGCTAGGGCTATCTTCTACTAGTGACTTCGGTCACGTCTGTAGAGTCCAAGCAATGCATTTGTGTTATTAATTGTTTTGATGAAACTATGAACTGGTGATTTCATTTTGGATACATTATGTACCTCTATTTTTGTGTGAAGTTTTCCGAACTAATTTAAGAAGGCTTCGGACCTTGATATGGTATGTAATTTTCCAGCTGGGAATTCAGAAAGGTTTCAGGGAATATATTTGTATTGTCCAGCACTCTGGATTCTGGAATTTTGTTTTCGAATTATAATTGCACCAAATACTGGTTTTTACATTGATATAGCACATGGATAGTTCTGTTATATATTTACGGTTTTATCAAATCTCTATTTAGTGTAGGTTTAGATAGATTTTCTTTGTCTTCTAGTTCATGGTTATGTGAATTAAATCCACAATTACCTTTTCAGAAAGGTCGTGTTAAAGTTGTCGCAGATCTGCATCTTGCAAGCTACAATGCAAAATGCACTTAAAACTTGCATTCATAGGAATGTCAGCGGGCATATCTGCAGTGAAGGCTAAACTTCTACGAGCAATTCATCCATCTTAAAGTAATGGCACACCAACTTCGCATATTGGGACCTATAGTGCATGCCTTAAAAAGTTTTGTTTTTCCTTTGATCATCTTCGTCATCCTTGCATGTAAAAAATTATCCATGATGGCACGAACTTACATTTGACCAGCACATGCCTTTGGCTGTATCTTTTTGAAGTAACAACAGTGACTTCCTCACCTTGATTTGACATTTGTCTTTAAACACAGTATTGGGAATTTCTCTTGTATTATGCATTCCCTTTTGCTCAATATATATATATATATATATATATATATATATATATATATATATATGGTTGAATGGTAAAAGGTTAATTCCTTATACATGAATGACTTCTTCTGGTCTACCAACACCAAACTGGCAGTATACCTTATTTCTATTACACTATATAGTATAACACTCGTTGGAAATCTTATACTGTGAATATTAATTCCCTTTCTTTTCTATATGCAGATATAGTATGGAACCTAAGATTTTTGTGCTGGTATTTACATTCTGTTCCTTGATATAATTATATTTTTTGTTCGGATGCTAATTCTCGAACCTCACATCTGAGTTTTTTCTTTGCAATACGTTACCTACTTTTGGAGTTAATATACATCCTATCTTTTTTGTTGGTTTCATAACACATAATTTACTCTGAAACTTTTCCAATTTTCTTGAGGAAAAATAATTTGTATATATTACTAAAGTTATATATTAGCTAAACGATTCTCATGTAACAATATAGTCTTCAAACATTACTCAAATACCAGAGAATTAGGCGCTGTTGGGAAAATTCGTTGATCTTGGCTGGTACGAAATACTTAAATATCTGTGTTCCTGCGAAGGTTTTGTGAATTTATACATCGTTACGAATTTCTCTTATGTAGTTGGATTCCACACAACAACGTCGACCAGTTCATGAAGAAAATATTTCTTTCAGTGACTTACCATCATTGTAGATCCATCTATTAATACATGGATTAGCTAAGGTTTAGTTAGGAGAGAGATCCAAAATGCATGATTTTTAGGTTTTCAAGTTGATCTTTTACTATTTCACTCTTCTAATCTTGATTGTAATGAATGGTTAACATTGTAGTTTATTCAAGAAATGCATATTTAAATTTGTGGCCATTTATTGAGTTTCTTTTATGTTTAATTTAATTATATATAAAAACTTAATAACTTATATTAATTTTCTCATGAATTAATATAAAATTTATGTTGTTAATTAATAATAAAGATCATCATTATTAACTATTATATATAGATATGTTTATTCATTATCACATTTAAATAAAGTTATTATTAAAATTAATTAGTAATTGATAAGAGTGTAGATTTTTATTTTTATTATGATGTAACCTTTTTTTGATATGATATGTTTCTAGTTTTGGGTTGTTAATCTATTTCTTTAAATCTAAGTCATATGAGCTCTTAACTAATTATAAATTGTTCTAAATTTTATTTCAACACCAAAAATACTTTTAAGCATAAATAATGTTCACAACAAAACCTATCCATTATAAATATAACTAAATAGCATCAGATTTTATAATGTTGAAAATTTATCTTTTTGCAAATCATTTAAAATAATAAATTATTTTAATTGGAATATTGTCTTTTTTAAATGATTAGTTATCAATAACATTAAAAGAAATAACTAATAATGATTATATATTATTAACTATATTTCAAAACATGCAAGTGCCTAATTTTAGTGATGATTTACGATTATAATCACAATATATATATATATATATATATATATTCAAAATTCCATCATTTATTTATCAAATTGCAACATTTCTATATCTAAATTAAGCAGTAGGTAATAACTACCATGTAGCACTTGTTTTTGTTGATGTTGATTTCATTCTTCTGTTTTTTTAATGTTGGTAATGTTGACTTCATCCTTTGTGTTTTCGATTGATTTTTCTAATGTGATGAGATATTTTTACGAGCATATCTAGGATTTTAAAGAAAGTGTAGCACATGATAATTTGAAGTCATTAAATTCTAAAATCAACCTTATTTAAAAAATAATATTAAAAAATTAATGTATTATTATATTATTTTTATAATTTAAAAATAAATCATTAAAGATATTTTATAAAATTTAATGTATTTATATTTTACATTTAATTGTATTTTATATTTTTTAGGGTATTTTTATATTATTGTGGGATAGAATTTTTTTTCTAATAATGAAAATATAATTATATCAAGTAAAATTTGTGCTTTGGGGTATAACAATTTATACAATGTAATGCATCTAACAAATTATAAGAGATTCACTCTAAGACTAGGTTCTAAGTTAGAACCATAATGTCTACACCATGACTTCATTGAATCGCAAAAAACTAGGTGCGTGAATATGTATAAACTTTGTAAGACACCCCTAGATATAAGTTAATTTAACCAACATTGATAGACTAACTTGGAGACCAATAAATATGCAATCCATTAGTTACTACTTTGCATGATTGGGTTGTTTTTTTAATCTAATTTCGAAAAGAGAGACTTGAGAGATAAAAGCAAAGTGGGTTGAGACTAATGAAGATGTAGAGCACCCTAATTCCCTAAATGACAATGTTCCCCCTTGTTTGGCTATTTGTAAACCTTCCAATTAATACTTCAAGGCCACCTAATTTATTTTTTGTTTGATGCATTTAGATCCTTTGTTTTATCAATATATTTGTTATAAAAGCCAATTTCTCTACCTTGACCTAGAGGTGGTATATAGTTTCCTACATGTTAGAAATTTTGTCCTCGGAGAACAAGAGCTTCTTGATCCTATAAGTTTCCATGATAAAGATCCACACATTCGACAAGGTGGTGGTAAGAAAACATTGTAATGAATATGGAACAAGGCCTAATCACACCAAAGCCATAAAGATATTACTCCACATGTGATAGGATGCTATGACTAGATCCATGCTCCCCTTCTATGTTTGTTCCATAACATAAATGTACTAGATAGTGCCTCCTCACTCCATGGGAGACTCTTTGGCCCAATTTCATCCATGATGTCCCTCTTAACTTCTCTCATTCAAGTGTTTTCGCATTAGAGCATCTATGAGAAAGACTTAACTATGAGCCTACCATATCAGAATTTTGTTGCATGGCATGAGAAAAATTTACGAATGGGAAAGAACGATTTTGTTAATTTGTTCCATAAGGCTCTAGTTGAATGCCCCATGGCATGGGAAGAAAGAGAATTTTCCACATAGTTATTTTCTTGGAGGATGTGATATAAACTTGTTTTTGGAATGAAATTGAACCTAGAAAAAATATTCCTAAAGGTGGCTTTTAATTTTGGAGCAAGTTGAGTTGTGCTTGCATGGAGATGTCTAATGGCGTTTCTTGTGTTTGTAATAATGATCAACTTGCATAACTGATTTAAGAGGGATATGGATATTCCTTGAACTAGGGTGTAGGTCTCCACTTAATTATTGAAGGTATGACCAAACACTAAGAGAAGGCATGCTCAATTTTTCCACCAAGGCTATAAATAAAATACCCAAACTTGACACACTTGGGTTAGGTTTGGAAGCTCCATCAAAACATAGAAAATATGCATATTGAACTTTAATCCATAGCTATAATTCCTCCATCGAGAGAGATAACAACCATGGCTCCTTGAGGAAAGGGCCTTCATTATGCCTTGACTAAATATTGAATTGGAAGAGCTATTGTTCATCTATAGGGTCCAAATATTGCAATTCCATGAGCTAGAGAGTTCGAGTTTGTAAGTGTTGAACCAAAATATTTTTGGCTCTTTTTTCCACTACTACAAGTTGAGTGAAGGAACCTTGAAAAATTTCTCTATTATGAGCTAACCAATCTTCCAACATATATATTTATGTAAGACTGACAAGAGCCTTTTGAAGAGGGATATTCCTCTAAAAATTGTTTTGTATTGTTTGGTCCACATATCAAAGAAATGGCGGAGAGACATTGGCCATTGTAGGCATGATCTTATACTTTATAAAGTGAGCCTCCAATTTTTTTTTTGAGAAATCATAATATAGTAAAAGGTGAATGGAGTATTACACATAGGAGGAGCATAAGGGAATCGAGAAGGGCCATGGAAGCCATGCTTTTCCAAGTTCTTTGCAGTAATAAACTTATTATGAGCTAAGCTCTGATAGAATATATTGATATTGGGGAACCCATTTAGGTGCCATATAGTGTTCCATGAGCTTGATTTTGGAGGGAAGTCCCTCTGAAAAGAGTTAAAATTCATATACTCTCTTTAATGTATAACCTACAATGCCCCAAAAATGAGAATCCTTGATATTATGGTGGTTAGGTGCACATCCCAAAGAATCAAGGATGGGAAGACAAAATAGGGCATTGAGAGACGACAAAACCTCCCAAAGATGCCAACCCTGACAATCCCCTCTAGCTATCCACATAGGTGTCAAACAAAGTGTGCTTACCTGAATTGTTCAACCAAGAGAAAAGAGGAAGGATAACATGGATTTAACCAATTAATGCCTTTTAAAAAATGTTGTCCACCTATATGTTGATTCACTTCCCATTTGCCACTATCCATGGTAGCTTTAGATTTAATAATAGGAAGGGTGGTTGAGAGTAGTTTCTAAATATGAGACCCTCCTCAAGTTGAAATTGGTTGATCCAAACATCTCATCCTCTCCCCTACAAGATATTTGTTGTGCATCACCTATTCCTACCCATCATAACTATTTGTAAGTAACCTACATAAAAACTTGGCTCTAGAGGCTAAGTTCATAAAAGAGGGGGTATTTCTCCCTTATACCCCCATGGTTCATAGGTGTTCAAACCACTACACACTTAATTACATGATATCTCTTCGTGTCAGTTTTTCCTCCCCACCAAAGAAACTTGTGTAATTCTTGTGTAATGATCTATCTTATCCCTGTTGGAGCAAGAAAGGTTATGAATTAAACGAGAGGAAGCATTGTGAATTGCTTTAAGAAAAACTAAGTTGTGACCTGTCAAATTTACTATTGGGTTCCTCATTGGGTAAACTTTGCTTTAAGGTTCGAGATGATAGGAAGCCATGGAGGGTAGGGAGGGGCTTGAGGTAGATTGGGATACCCATATATTAAAATGAAGATCAAATTTTAGGTAGAGTGAAGTATATAACAAAGAATATAGTAGCTTGGGAAAGGTGGCTTGCGTTATGAATATAGAGCAAAAATTTGTTGTAGTTGAGCAGGTCACCAGAATCTCCTAGAAATTTTTTATATATTTTCTTGAACAAGGATGAAATGATGGATGAAGCACCCCCCCCCCAAAAAGAGAGTATCATTGGCAAAATGGGCATGGTTTAAGCTTTTTATTGCTCACGCAAAGTGGATTATTTTCAATCTATTTATTATCCTTTCATAATCAAGTTTTTCACTTAGGGAGTTAGACATAAATATATAGAGTAGAGGTGATAAAGGGTATCCTTGTAAGAGCCCTCTTGAAGCTTTAAGAAACCCTGTGGAGTGACCATTAATAATAGGGGAGATCTAAGGGCCATTAAAGCAAGTTAATACTCAATTTTAAAACCCTTGAAATAAATCGAAATGACTAAGGACTACCAAGAGGAAGTTGTGACTAACATGATTGAAGGAATTGGCCATTTCAAGTATCAAAACCATGCCATTCCATCCTTGGGATCGTTTGGAGTGAATTTCCTCTCGAACAAAAATAACATTAACCACTATTTACCATTTTCCAATAATTCCCCTTGGTTTCCACGGTTAATTTGGGGAGGAAATACTTAAGCCTATTTTCTATAATTTTGTATTTGAATTTTTAAGAGACATTGCATAAAGATATGAGACGAAACTTGGAAAAGGTGGATGGAATTACCTCTTTTGAAACAAGGGAAAGGAAAAGTGAGTTGATACATCCCCTCATGTGAAAGGAGTGATGAACGTAATTGATCATCCTAACCATATCAAACGTGATTATATTCCAAAATATTTTGTAGAAGTGGGATAAGAAACCATATAAATTAAGAGCCTTGTCTTGGTGAAATGAGAGAATGACTTCCCATAGTTCTTCCTTGATGTTTGGCTTTAATAGCTAATCATTGTCTCTTTTGGAGATTAAAGAAGGGAGGTGTAATAACTTTTCCTCAACATCAACCTCATTCATGATCATAGGATATGTAAATAGGTTGTGCAAATGTTGGAATTCCACTACCTTGATATTTGAGTAAGAGTTTAGAGATTCCCAGACCATAATGGTAATGGATTTAAGATTATTATTCCATCTATGCATACTAGATCGTTTATGAAAATAATGAGTATTTCAGTCCCCTGCTTTCAACTAGAGGCTTATATAAGTCTCAATTTTTCTTCCTTTGAAGTGTATATTACATTTGAATTTTTTATTGCTTTCCCGACATTAAGAGATTTTTATAACTTGTTCTCTTGCAAATTGGGTTTAAATCTCCAACAATTGCTATTTTAGGTTCTTGATCTTTTCTTCCCTTGATTGAAATAGGTCCTTGGTGTAGGATTTGAGGGAAAACATGTAGAAATTATACAAACATATGTATATCAATGGATTCATTCTGATCAAGCAATGTACTACAGGAAGATATTGAATCCTTCTACAAATCAATTGCGGAAAATAAACACGATCGCCAATCACAACAAGTAACGAAAGAAGCAAATCAAACTGCAACACAGATATTTTCTCGGGGAAAGCTTGGTGCTCAAAACCCCTCTATATTCTATTGTATATTCACCAAGGAATCATGAATAATTCAATGCACTCTTCTCACAAGATTCCACTGCACTATCCTAATTGTCTCACACTGATCCAGAAAAAATTAGGCCACCAAATAACCAATTCTCAGCGTATCTTCAGTCTGCCTTGCTCACACAATTCATGCGGAATGCAATCCCCATTCCTTAGGAATTTCAACCTTTCTCAACTGCACTAGTATCATGGGTAATTCTATGGTGTTTTAACTGCATCTGGGCAGTTTGCTAATAATACAACTGATAGTCAACTTCTCTTTAACCTTTGTCTCAACCGCGTCTTCACTGGAAATGGGATGCATGCAACTATTAATAGTAAAGCATCAGTCACATGACATATTACTACATGTGAATTAAATATGATTTAATTCACTTGACCTATCCCTAGTGTGATGATCAGTTACAACTAGGTAGACTGATTTTAACTCACATATCTAAGTTAATTGATCTCTCATGCATTAAATTAATGCGCTAACTACAACTTGAACTCTAAAACACACAGAATCACTCTGCATGTCTCACCAACCACCCTCAACTTGAAATTCATGAGTCAACTAAGTCTATCACACTTAGTTAACTATTACAAATGTTTATGAGATACGATTACAATTTGTTGTCCAATTTAATTAAGGGATAATTAAATTAGACACATTTCCAATTTATTAAATTGAATTGCACACTAATGTATCACCAAGACCCATCATTACATGAACTGTGGTCCCACACTAGTGTATGTGCTATGTTGTTTCTGGATTTCATTGTTTCTTGTTGCAAACTTCAACACAATTATATAAGTTAGATATAAATATATTTTATTATATATTTAAAAACAAAATAAAAGAAGAAGATATTTGTGATATCTTTAATTAATATTGCCAACTAAAAAGTAAGTAGTCATAAATAGGAGTTCCAATTTTTTGTTTGCGTAGGCGTATATTCACAATAACAAATAAGTATGCCTCCCTAGAATGATCAAAATTAAATACATTGTATACATAATATAAATTGAAATAATGTAGCATAATATACCAACATGGAATAACAAATTTCATGGCATACTAGTACCCATATCCATTGTTAAGCATTCACACACATACAAATTTAGTAACATATATATTTCTATAAAAAATAATAATTTTCATATTTGTAAACCATGATAAGACACTTATATTTTAACTAAAGAAAGTCCAAGAAGCTTGTTGCATAAGAGATATTTTGACCCAACAATAGGTATCAAGTGCATATACTACTTGATCTTATGTTGAGTTAATGTACCCATTATAGAGCATTATAGGCATCACATCTAGCCATATAACGCTTCCACTACCCCACATAACCAAGTTTATTTTAACTAACTTCTAAGTGTACAAGGATATAACGCTTCCACTACCCCACATAACCAAGTTTATTTTAACTAACTTCCAAGTGTATAAGGATCTAAACATCCCCCCTTAAGAAAAACTTGTAATAGGGTTATAGGATTTATAAATGTGACATAATAGGAGAAGGAAGGAGGCATTAGAGCCTAGATCCCACATTACTGAAAATTTGTTTAACTCCAACATAAAATGAATTTTGAAATACTTCACTTATGTTAGAGACTTTGTGAGAATATTGGCAACTGTATCATCTATAAGGCAAAATAGAATATCGAGAAAGTGAACTAGAATAAGGTTTCTCATAAAATGCACATGTATCTCAATGTGCTTGTTGCATTAATGTTGAATTAGATCTTTGGTTAGCTTGATGGAACTTTTATTGTCACACAAAAGTGTGGTTGGATAATTCTATTGCAATCCAAACTAAATTGTACCTTAGATATACTAGAGTATCCAATTTACCACTTTCCAATGGATCTTATGGGGATTTTGCATACACTAGACAATAAGACCAATAAAAAAGGAAATATTAGGATGGCCATGAGTCAAATACAAAAGGATACCAACTAACGAATTGTACAAAATAACATCTACTTCGATGTAGTATAGGTGGTAGCAAGTTTGAATCTAGATTGGAAGGTAGATGAGGTTGGCTTAAGATATTCTATGTGACAGCAATGAAGAAGGTTGCATGCATATTGAGACTAGGAAAGATAAATTCGTTCCTTGGTTTACAAGACTTGGAGGCCAATTAAATAATGTAAATATCCTAAGTTCTTCATTTAAAATTTATTCTTGAGGTTAAACTTTACATGATATAAAAATTTGGGTTCATTGCTAGTGAGAATAAGGTCATCAACATAAATAGCAAGTATTATGAGATGATTAATTGCTTTATTAGTATAAAAGTTGCAGTAACAAGGAAATATAGAAACGTTAGTGTAAATAAGGAGGCTATCCGTTTTAACAAACCAAAACTGAGGAGCTTTCTTTTGATCTTAGATAGATTTTTAGCATGGAAAACAAGGTTAAAGTTATTTTGAGCATAGCTAGGATTTTGTTCCAAGTAAAAATTTTCTTATAAATCCCCATGCAAGAAGGCACATTTACATCCATCTAATGGACCTCCCTTATGTGAGGTAGCAAGGACTAGAACAAGGACCTCCTTTCACTGTGATAAAATCATTTGGTAACTATCTATGCCTCATGTATTTCAACACTTCCATCTACTGTATATTTTGTTCTATACACCCATTTACATTTGACAAGTTTTCTTCCTTTTGAAATAGGTATAATATCCAAGTATTTTTTATCATCAAGGAATGAAATATTCACTCATTATTGTGTCCTAATATGGGTAGTCAAAATACTTGAACTCAAGGCCTCTTATTTGATAAAGTAACTTTCAATAGTGAGATAATGTAAAACATATGATAAATGTTATGAAAGACAAGGGTTTTATTTTTTATTTTTTAAATAAAATCCTTGAAATGCATGTTTAGATAAAAATATCCTTATTTTTTCCTACAAAAAGATTCAACAAAACCACACATAAAACTAAATAAAGTTTTAAAAATACACAAGGGTGAATTACAAATTTTCTGTCCATCAAATTTTTAATCTTCCTTAAACTTTGATAGTAATGTACAAGTTCCAATTCTAAATTTTCAAACCCATAGGCCTTCAAAATTATACTCAAAATAATAAAATACCCAAGCATGAATACAAAGTTTCCAACCGCTTTCATATTGAAAGAACTAGTTTTCATCTTAATCTATTACTCAATTATTTCATTCAAATTCCTCATATCTTTTTCCTACAACAGTCTCAATAATTTAGAAAAAAAAATATTGGGAAAATTCTTCGATTATTTTTCTCAATCAATAATATTGATGTAATTTTTCTCTATTTATATTAAAATAATTTTTTCCTGAGTTTGATTAAATATGTTGAACATTTCCCATCTTTTATTTTTCCTTGAGTAAGGGAATTTATCCTTTATTCTCTACCTCTATTCATACTTATGGTATTTAGGATTATTCTTCCATATATAAATTTGCAAAATAAAATAAAATCATTAACATACTAGTTAAAACTTAATTTCAAATCCCAGATGGAGGTGAATAACCGGACAACTGACGTTCCTGAGGGAACACGTGGGAATTCATGAGGAGCGTGTGGCCTCAGGTGTGAGGGTTAGCCTCCCTGTCCTCTCAACGCACCTTGTGTATGGGAGGGTATAATGTAACCTATGTGAAGCCTCATTCAGTATCGGTTCTTGTGGGAGGTGGCGTATGTTGGAGATTTATGAAGGGTGGTGAGGTCTGCTATTAGATGTTATGCATTTGGATGAGTTATGGAATTGGTAGTGTGATCTCTAAGCAAGGAGGTAGCTATTTACAAGGGAACCCTATATGGGAGAGGTGGCATCTTCGCCACTGCCACCCCTTCCTCCGCTTACAGATGTGCATTCTTGTTAGTTTCCAGTTTGGTTTTCAGTTAAGAATTATTATGCACATGAAATGACTCAAATTTATTATTCTGGTTAGATTTGGCTGGTCCTATTGGAGTCTGGCGATATTCCCTTCGTGCTGGAGTTAAAGTGGATTTGTTGCCTTCAACAGTGCCTTTTGTGGCTTCTATAAGGCTTGGCGGTGTCTATGGAGTGGGTATATTGAATTATGGGTGCTTTGGTTAGTGCTGGTTTTTCTCAAGGAGCGAGATAGTGAATTACTCATGGCTAGTTTAAAATTGTGGTTATTTTCATCCATTCTGGGCTAGTTGGTTGTGGTCACGCCGATGGGGGTGGTGTGTTTCTCCTCGTTGATGGTTAAGATTCGAGAAGTTATTCATTGATTCACCTTTGTTCATACTTGCGGTGTTGGGATGGTCATCATGCATCCAACTCCCCGTTTGGGGCGCTCCTCCTCTCAAATTAAACCCAATTTGGGCGGCTTGGAGGGTGGTGTATCTCTCTTACAGATAGAATTGGTGACATATCCCATTAGCTCTGGGTGGGGTGGTAGAAGTGGAGTTTGCTCGGGTCGAGCGACCCCTGGTGGTCATGGTGGTGGAAGGGGGGTGCTTTGGTCGTGTGGTGTTTGAAGCTCATGGTGGTAGTAGTAGGGGTGGATCAGTGGTTGGTCATGGGAGTTGCACCACATGCGACCAGCAATGTGGTAGGTCGGCTCAATGTGGCGATTCAAGGAGACGAGGGATGGCATGTCATGTGGGATGTGGGCAATGGAAAAATTATTGTGTCAAGCATTGTCAAGATTTTATTTAATCTGTTCTTGAATTCCTGGAAGCCTAAGAGCTGGTGAGGTAGGAGGAATATGTTGAGCTAATTTTTAATTTGAACAAATGCACTATTTTCAATGCCATGTCTGGGAATGTGTAGTGGTGGTCTAGTGAGGCCAGAACATGTTATCTGAGAAAGTGGAGAAAATGGAGGCTTGGATGGCCCATTTACAAGAGAGATTTCAATGCTCCTCCGTCCTCCTCCTCCTGCAGGAAATGCTCCAGACAACCCAACCTCCATTAGTGTTGATGACTAGCATGGTTACATGTGTTTTACTTGTTTTTTGTGTTTATTGGTGCTTCTGGCCACCCAAGTTGTGGACTGTGCCTCTTGATGTTTTTTTTGTTTCATTGTCACACGCTGATAGCGATAGTCAACAAACCTAGTCGGGGTGAGACTCCTGTGTTTTTTTACTGATGCACCTCTTTTTGGAAGAATGAATAGAAACTTGATTAAAAAAAAAAACCACTTAATTTCAAAACTTGAAATCAAATATATTTACAATTAATTTAACTAAAAATAATCTCTCAAAAATAGGATTTGAATGAGTTAGGCTGCAATGAGATCAGGAAAATGGTTTTGGTAGGTGATTGGCCATTTTTTTACTTGGTGTAATCAAAATGGTTTAATACATTGGTTGCGTAGGAAGAAAATAGGTAATTTAAATTCATTTTTTGGCACAACATATATATTATGAAATTATGACATATAATGTATCTAACATCATATGTAGTATTATTTTGGCCTTCACTACATAAGTAACTTTGAAATAAAACCTGTGACTCCATCATCCATGCTAGCATACACCATCATTAGTGACACATAATTCATTTGTAGTGCCATGTAGATATGTTCCTATTTCCCAATAAATAGCTTGGTAGTTGATATGTCATTATCATATTGCATTAAGATACATCAAAATTTTCTATATATTTAGGTATTTGGGAATACAAAATAACTTATCTAGTGTGCAACCCTGCATCTAGAAATAAATCCACATGAAAAGTCATCTGGGATCTAGGCATCTAGGTCATCATGATAGCATGGTTTGAATTTATTTTGAATCTTGATACATTTTAAAACAAATGTAATTTGGTATCTAGGTGTCCAGGACTTTGTGGATGACTTGCAAATGTTAAAATTTCCTAGATTCAAATTTCATAGCTTATTGAAAAGATATTCAACATTTGATTATCCAAAACTTTCACAAGTGTTCTTTATGAGTTATCCCTGATCCAAATATAAATACTTTTGATGGCACATCATCAATCCAAGTCAGTTGCCACATTAGTATATATATTACATGGAATAACATGTCAGTAATGATATGTCATTATCAACCAAACACCAAAAATTGAAAAATAAAATCATAGAATGCTAAGAGTAAATAATAAAAACATAAAAAATTAAAGGAAAAATTAAAACATAAACATCCCATATCCAGGCATATGGATGATTTATAATAAGACTTACGTATTACATCCATTTATGGATATAACTAATCTGGTGTCAGCTTTGATTGAACGAAAAAAGGTTTGGAATTCATCTAGATTCGTGCATAACTAATAATATTCAATATTTAATATCTATATAATGTAAAAAAATATTCAATTAAGTTAACTTTGGATATAGATATGAAAAATTCTCGATTAGAAGGATATGTCACCAATCCACATTGCATGCGACATCAACTACCATGTCATCATGTTTAATACAATCATTTTACACATGTTTCTAGGAGACACATCATCTTCCATGTCACCATAACAAAACAATAGTACATAATTTCTAAGAGCCATAAATTTGAGTCATGAACTCGACAGGAGAAAAAATTGTATCTCTAAAAAGATTTTGATGAGTAGAAGAATATGGTGGTCTGAAACTTTAAAAAGAAAAAATGTTTAATATTAACAAAAATCGTTTAATCATAACATAATTGTGGAACCTTTTAAGTAAGTATAGTTGAATTAATCACAACATAATTGTGGAACCTTTTAAGTAATTCTAGTTGAATGTGTAAACACCATTGAATGATTAGAAACAAAATATAATCAAATGACACAACCCTTATATATGTAAAGAAAAGAAGATAAAATCAGTAACTTTCGTAATACAAAAATCTTGTCTACAAAATCATGATCATTAAGTTACAATAAAAAAATTTACATGTGTTTAATGATTCCTCACTCTCATTCAAAACATGCACGTAAAACACCAATAACCCTTTCATGGATTTATTCCAAGAGCATCATATATCTAAATAATTAGTCCTTGAAATATAAACAAAATTAAAAATCACAAAATCACTCAAAACTAAAAGAATGAAAACACTAAAATAACCAAAAAAAAACAATAAGTCATATGGCTATAGAACTGCCCGTTAAAATTAAAAAAATTGCTATCAAGTGACAATCAAAATATAGTAATTTCAAAATTTAATGGACCCGTCTTTATTTTTAGCAAAAACTTAAGTGGAGTGTATTTTGAGCTCAATAAATGGCGACACATTGGGTGACACAATTATGTCTTGTGTTATTCCCCTCAAAAGACTTGAGTCTTTTACACTTAATGTTAAAGATAAGCACAAATAGCCTTAAGAAAATATCTTTAATTATGGGCACCACCATGTGTCCTTGAATTATAAAGATATTCCCATCAAGCACTAAATATATGGTAGTTGATAGACCATTTATTTGAGCCAATTTATGGGTTTTCAATCCACATACAATTTCTTTTAAGAATAACGCAGGAACTTCATTATGGGTGAGTAAAATAGATTCCTATGTGTAATCCTCATCTCTCTTTTACCGACATTGCTTCGTTTCCTATGAGCATCCATAGTCCTGAGAAAGGTGCCTTGGTATCATGGAAGCATAAACCCATGACCAATGAGGGTTCATAACCCTGAGGGGTTTACTTGTACTTCCTACACTTACTTATAGTTATTTCAACTTCCTTTTTAATTTACATTTTGATCACCCTTTTAATATGTATATTAATATTGCATATTTAATGGGTGTCTAGTAAGTGGGGTGATAAAACAATCATTTTTATTTACTTGGAAAATTACTCACTCCAAGGGTTTAACCTAAGGTTATTACCATTGTTAATCAACTCCAATATTAGATATTTTAATGAGAAGTTGATGGAGCTCAAAAGAACATTCTTATAAGAGATCTAATATTTGATGTGCTAGTGTTCTAGATATGAATCCTTGGAAATATATATGTTCCACCACAAGTGTAAAAATAACATCTATAGGTCATGATATTTGTAATGATAATCGAGTGTGATACTTTTGGTTACAAATTGACATTAAAGCATAGTCCAGATCTTAACATTTTCATTTTCTTAGGACTAATGCCTCCCTGCAAAACTTCTCATGGTTTAAAGCAAACAAACAAACTTAGCAAAAGAAAAAAAAAACCATGAAAAATGAAAACTTGAAAATCTTATCTCTACAAGCTAAGAATAAGAAACCAACAATTATGATTGAAAACCTCGAGTCATATTAGAATATGATAGGAAATGAAATCAATAATCAAGTTAAAAGATCCAAAAGTTTTAATTAAAAAACAAAATTAAAATCTACATATAAGAAGAAGATAAAGTAAAACTAAATTAAGCAAATCCAAAAATGAAAATGTCTATCATTTAGAAAAAAAAAATAGGGAACACAAAAATATGGAACAAATTGTGAAAAAGTAGAAAATTATGAAATTTTCATTGAAACCTCAGTAAATAATATGAGGGCAAAAGATGGGAAAGATAAGTTAACCATTCAAACTAAAGCCCAAAATATAAATTCATATGATAAAGTTCTCAATTGGAAAAAAACAAACGAGTTTGTGAGAATTAATGATTAAGTAAATAAATTGTAAAAACAATCTTAGAACCGGTTGACACATTCCTTGCAACTGGTAAAACAATTGCATTTTCTTAAATGCCTAAAATCATAAGTTAATAAAAATGCTTAACATAATATATTTTCAATTTATTCACAAACACTCATACCCTCTAAAACCTACATCCATGAATAAAAAAACTTGCACATCAAACTTTCAAAACATCATAATTTCCATCCTAAAATTTACATCTACTATCTTTCACTTAAAGTATCCATATCTCCTTGTTATGAAATATGATTAATAATTCCAATAATTTCAATAATTCAATTTGATAAGGCAAGAAGAGAATATTACAACTATTAGAATAATCGTTACCCTTAAAACTATATCAAAGAATATATTACCATTAAAACTATATCAAAGAATGAATTAAAAATCAGACGCGAAAAAGATAACTAAGGCTGGATTTCTAATCAAATGTTTTGATACATAAAGTTTCTCAAGGTAACCTACGTATGAAAGTTCAAAAGTAGTGCTTCCTTCCTGTAGGGACAAATGTTTTTTTGTTGCTATTTATAAAAACCCTTTTTTAGACTCGCTTATATTGAATATGAAACTTGAATTGAACACGCTTTAGTCTGATAGGGAAATTCGTGTTTAAATCACTAACTCAAAACTAAGATTATTCAAATCAAGACAAAAGGATTTAATATTAATATTAAATTAAAAAATATTATGCTAAACTATTCTACAACAATCCTATGCTATAACCATATTCGCTAAAAGAAAAAAATAAATAAAAAAATTAAAGAAATTAAATGCTATGATCCGGAAAACTCCAAACTTGCAATTACATGATCCTTTAAGGGCTTTAAAAGGGACTGAATTAGTCTTAATCTAAGATGAAAATACTCTTTAAACTCAAAAAAAATATAATTATTGTTTTATATGATAATATATTAATTCTCAAAATTGCTTTTTCATTATTTTATATTAAAATGACATTTTATTTATTTATTATTATTATTATTTTTTAATTCGAGGAGAAAACACATTGTTTTATATTAAATAGTAAAACAATATATATATGTAGTTGCTCATTTGAATCCCATAATCTGAGCGGGAAAAAATATACTGAGGAAAATAACGCAGACTTTTTCCCTTGGGACAGAAAGATGATCACTCACATCCATACAATATCAAATTCTATGTTCGGAGAGAAGACAACAAACAAAAAACACTAGCGAAAAAGAAAATAAACAATGGAGCATCAACAAGACATATGCATAAAGAAAAAAGAGAGTTCGAACAACTAATAACATATGCCCACCGAAATGCGAAAAAAAGGATCCCAGAATAAAAAAAGATGTTAGGGCAAGGGCAGAGAGAAAGAGTCCAAACTGATAGTGTCTCGAAAATGTTGAATGTGTATGAGCTCGAAAGGTACTTCCAAACCCTGCTTGGATAGCTTGTCCACCCGCATATTAGCTTCCCTGAAAATGTGCTGGAGAGGTGGGAAGTTCATACATCGACAGAGATAGTGAACCATGTTTGTCCAGATGAGTAGTCCCAGAGGCTGGAAGTCTGAGTGGCCATTGATCCCATCAATGACAGACTTGGCATCTCCATGTATGAACAAATTTTGGAGCTATAAATTGTAACCAACCCAGAGTAAACTCCAAAGTGCGAGTAGTTCCACCTTTGTGTTTGTTCCAAGAACAATGTTATAGTAAATGTATAAATGATCTCCCTTCTCCAATTTGATCGATGCGCTGCACCCACAAGTCCTCGATTGTTCAACTCCATCAAAGTAGCCAGCTGGGAGGCTCATCGGGTGTGGATGAAGTCGGTAGGAGAGGTCTGTGGATGGAGAGGGATGTGCCTCTTGTGTGTTCAACCATGCCATGATCGAGAGATAGACCCTGTGGGGGGCCATCTGAATTCCTTCGAAAATGAGCTTATTCTTGGTTAACTGAACTTCCTAAAAGAGGAATAAGGGAAGGGAGTTGTACTTCTGATCCTTTAGTGACCAACTGTAGATGCATCGTAAAATTCCCAAGGGCCTCCAACTGTCTAGAAAACAAAGACCATATATCTATAACAACAGAGTAGTGTAAAAAGAGGTGGAAAATAGATTCAACTTCCTGTTTACAAAAGAGGTAGATCCCAGACCCTGGAACCCCCTCTTAGCCAAATTATCCTAGGTGATTATCCGATTCTTCCAAGAGAGCCAAGTGAATAGGATGATCTTCAAGGGGATGTTTCGCTTCCAGAAAGTAATAAAGAAAGGTTGGGCATCACACAGTGGGGAGGAGGAGACACAACTATTATAAAGCTCTAACACATTAATGCCACCCTTTTTTAATTGGCCCACCCAAATAATTTGATCCTCAGAGGGGTTGAGACATAGGCCTAATTGTTTCAAAGCATGTCACCTGATTCCACATTGCTTGTGCGGGCCCCAATAAAGCGAGTTGTTGTGCATCCTTCCATACTGGACACCCATATTTCCAATACGAGATGATTTGTGAGAGGAAAAATATCCCTTTCTGCACAAGGAAATGTCTGAGATTATGAGGCATGTGGAAATCAAGGGAGAGTCCCATGATACCATTTGATCTCAGCAATATATTTTGGCCATTTCCGAATTTCCATAAAAGTCTGTATCGAAGGAGAGAAGAAATACGCCTAAAACTTAGGCATATAAGTGAGTTTCCCTATGTGTTTGGTAGACCCTGTCTGAGGAAAGCCTACAAATTACAATGTATATGGTATTTACCCCTGAAGAGGGAGGGCCATATTCCATCACCTGTGAGTGCCCACCATAAATATTTGGAAAGAAGAGAATTTGAGAAGGTCCTGATCTCCAACAAGCCCTAGCCAACCAGCCGCTTTGGAAGAGTGATCAGATTGAGGCAACATAGGTGAAATTTAGTTGCCCCCTAGAACCCAGCTAAATGAACCTCGCAATGATACTCCGGATGTGGAAAATGATGTAGGTCAGGATATGGAACAAATGTGTTCAGTAAACAACGAATTGCTGGAGAACCGCCTGTGTGAGGATGAACTATCCCCCGAGGGAGAGCCACCTATTGGACCAGAGACCCAATATTTGCTGAAATTTATCCAAAAACCATTGCCATTCCTTGTTGCGATAATTTCAGGGTTTAAGGCAGAAGCCTAAATATGTGAACCCCTTAGCAATTGGAACCTGAGGCATTTGGAAGAGCCCCGTAATAATTTAGATGTCCGTTGGGTTCACTGAACCTACAATTATGAGGGACTTAGAGCCATTGACCATCAATCCTGAAGTCGACCCAAATGTCAGAAGGGTATAGTGAAGGGAAGACAAATGTGCACAAGAAATAACACCAAACAATAACTTTCATCGGCGAAGAAAGAATGTGAAATGGAAATATCCCGGGAGATGTGAATGCCAACGAACGTCCCCCTGCGTTGCATATCTTTGATATGAAAACTCAACCCATCCATAATGAGAATGAAAATGAGAGGTGAAAGGGAACAACCTTGTCAAAGGCCCCTCCTGACCCTGAAAAAATCTAATGGCAGGCCATTTACAATGACAGAAAACCAAATCGGTGAGATGCTGTAATATTCCCAATTAGCTCTTAGATAGTTGGAATATTATATTTTGTTTTTTTCTCTTAGTTAGAAGAATAAAAGGGTAGGGAGACCCATAAATCTCCTTAGTAGGAATAAAATCACTCCAAATGTGAATGGAGGTCATCTAAGTAGCTGGATTGAAGGCCCTTGTGTGTGAAAAGGGAATGGAGCATGTAGACTGCGTCCACTTTGACCAAATCAACAACGCTGGTATGGAGGAGTGGACATTCATTGAGGGACAACGTAGTTTTGGAGGGAGATTCCATGCATGGAAGTAGTGGCTTTAATGAGTGGGGCCAAGGTGACGAAGCTCACCAAGCATATAAAGAAGGGGATGGAAGCCATAGAAGGCATGATTGATTATTATTTTGTTTATGGTCTGTATGACTTGTTTCTCTCTTCAACTGTTCAACGGAGACTGCAGTGCTATTTAGCACAAGGGTGTTCCCGAGCGAGAATCCAACCTTCATCCTTAGCGGACTTCGAGTGTCCACTCAGGAGAAGTATTTGGGCTAAATTTCTATATTCTGGCATCAGGCCAAGCTCCATCTTTCTTCTACAACGTAGTTTCTGCCGAGGGTTATGTTGTGTTGCGAGGTGCAGCAGTGGAGGTTTGATTTGGGTTATTTCTGAGCTAGTTTTCGGTGAAGGAAGGTTTCCTTCCATTGGGAGGCCAGTAAAGAAGACTCTCGAGCATTATTGCTATATTTGGCACCAGGCCAAGGTGTTTTTATCCCTTGCAAGGCAGTTTCAGTCCTGAACTGCGTTATTTTAGGGAGGAGTTGCAGGGGTGGTTGCAGTGTATGAATTGGGGAGTGATTTCTTCAGTGGAGGGGACAACCCTTCATCCGGAGGATCTATTGGAGAATAGCTACATATTTCTACATCATCTTTAGCTATATCTTCCCATTTTTTAGCTGCAACAAAACTTGAGCCCTAGGGCTGCAACTCATATTTGAATCTTTTGTGTATTTTCCGGAAACCCTCTTAGGTTGTCTTGGAAAGGTGATATAGGGCATAGATCTGTATGTATAGCATATTTTCAGGCATACATCATTATTTTTACATCACTGTATTATCCCCTGTTGTAGCTATTCTCACTATGATTGTGCTGTAGCAGCGCTTGGCATTTTGTATATTAGCAGTATCTCACATTTGAGAGGGTGTGATCATTGGAGGCTTGCTTGCTTATGTTATATGATTTGTGCCTCACTATTTTGTATGGATTTAATGCTAATATTCATAATATAATGGATCCATATTAGTCTTCTCTGTTTATGCATTGATCTTCACTGCTAATTTCCATTATTGTGTTCAATATTGCTGCTTTCCCTATTTGGGAATATTACAGATGCACGCAAGGATCCAGCTAATAGTTCGAGGTGCCAAACTAACTTTGTGAAGAACTAGTCGGATAAACGACCAATTGACACTGTCATATGCCTTATGTAGGTCTATTTTCATGATAATTTCTTCCAGTTTTCTGGTATGAACATAATGTAAGCCTTCTTACAGCAATGCAATTGTGTTGTGGATAAGCCTATCTGGAAGGAAGCTGTAATGCTCGCGGGAAATGTGAGAAGAAATAGGTCCAATAATGTGTTTTGCAATCACTTTAGAAATAACCTTGTATACAACATTGCACAGGGATATGGGCCAGAAGTCTAAAAAGGATTTTGGGAAGGATGATTTTGCTATCAAGACTATGAAAGTGGAGTTTATATCTCCTGGAATTCTGTAGGAGAGCCGAAACTCTTCAACAACATGTAAAATATCATTTGGCATAAGGTCAAAAAAATGTATAAATAATTATACTAGCCAACCATCTAGACAGGGGGTTTTGTCACCAGAAAAAGATTTAAGGACCTCTAAAATTTCAGACTTAAGTCACCGAAGCATTCAACGCCCCATTTGTAGCATCATAAAACATTTTTGGATATTTTCAAGTGCCAAATATTGATCCAAAGGGAAAACCCCATCTCTGCACCTGTATTGATTAGAGAATAATATAAAATCCACCCTTCTAATGTCCTACAGATAGTGGAGAGTAGTACCATCCTCTGCCTCAATTTTCCATATGGTATTGCAATTTTTTCAGTTGTCTGCAAAATGATGAATTTTTTTTGTGTTTTGGTGACCCTCACAGATCCAGGCAACGAGACTCTTAAGTTTCCATGCGAGTTCCCGAGCTTTAAGTATGGCCAATTTTATATCTTCTAGGACCTGAAAAGATAGCATGAATTTTTCATGTGGCAGCCCTGTTGCCATTGTTTCATGTATAACCCCAATCTATTGATCAATACTACGAAGTTCCGATATCATTTGAGCCATTTTATGATGTTCTCAGACCTTAGTCCACATATTTAAAGAGCAGAGTCTTTGTGTGAGATTATAGAAACCTTGTTTTTCCTGAACAAACCAATGGGGAGTCCAAATCTCCCAATCTTATTCATGGAACAGGTTCAATAGCCTCAACATGAGATTGGTGAAGGACGACTCGTTGCAACTGGCTAATGACGATAAAATCTGGGCTAGGGTGTTCAAATCAATGATGTGGCAAGGCCGATAATGAATGTGCATGCGAACAACAATATTGCGGTGTGATTTGTAAAGGATGGTATTTTCCATTTGGTGGAGGCACCAGCTGACGTGTCAACAGAAATCATAAAGGATGCTGTTCCTGATGCTGAAAAAGCTGTTAGCTCACTGAAAGGGGGGGGAGTTAGAAAAAGTTTATGCTATTGTCCAAATGTTTTTTAATTCTCTGATGATGTTTTTAAATTTGCAATGTATTGATTAACTGTCATAACAATGAAAGTGGTTATAATTTAAGTGACATTAGTATGACCAACTATTGTCACAATTCTGAGTGTGTGTTGGAACTGGTCATTCCAACACTAAGCAAATTTGCAGGGTATGATGAACACATGACAGTGAAAACGACATCAATTGGAGCTACATCAGAGATTGGAGGATGATCGTGATCATGTTGCAGATTGTTAGCAAGCATGAGGAGGCATGCTTGAGAGCAGTGACTAGCCTTGATACTGTGAGTAGGGGAAGTGGCATTACGTTGCGATGCCGGGAGAATTGGATACTGAAACGCGACGGAGGATTGGACTGTGGAGTCCTGGATTAATGTTCTTGAAGGGAAAATTGTGTTCTCTTCGTGTGGCTGTGAGTTCCTATGTTTCGTTTCTTTATCAGTAGACCCCTCACAGGTATCGTTGGTGAAAAATGGCTGCTGGTATCATCTATGGGCAAAGATAGAGAAATTAATGTGAAGAGTTTATTTTGTATTTTCTTGGAATCATGTTTAAATATTATTGAGCCTTATTGAGCCTAGCTAACTCAATGTAGGTAGAGTTATTTTGTTAGAATTCATGACTCTAACAAATGAAAGGATAAACATGGAGTTCCAAGAATTTATTTGACAAAGATGCCCAAGATGTGAACAATGAACAGATGAGGTAAAGGAGCAGTGACAACGTTTATGGTGGACAACAAAATAGATGTTTGTTTGAGATAGTGTGGTTTGTGGAATAGACTCCCTAGCATGTTATAAGCAAGTCCAGTTGTTGTAATGGTCATTGTATGTACCCAGAAACTCCAAATGTTGAAGTATGAAATGTAAGCCTTTTAAAGGCATCTAAAATTTCGTGGTGATCTTAAAACCACTTTGTAGAGTCTTTGTGGCTGGTTGCCTTCGTGGCTAAAAGTGCCTTTGTGGCCGCATGTACACGAGTGGACGCGTGTACATGAGAGTTGTGTGCTCGATTGAGCAGGTGGACTGCAGTAACACCTGGCTCACAGTCTCAGATGATTCATTAATCTCTGAGAAGAAGGGGGTTGGCGCACTTTCTTAGCTGACAGTCGTGCTGAGAAGCGCAATTGGCGCAACTGTTCAGTACATATCGTGCCAATGCGCCAAATCACGGGAATGGCGTGGAAGCGCACGATAAACTCGCGTCAGGATTTTTATTCTGGGCGCGGATTTTTTATTCAGGAAGATGCCAACTCAACTTCATGGGGATCCGTGGGAAGCCTCATCTTCGCTGGACGATTTGCGAGAGGTGCAGATCAGAGAAGTTGCGGATCTATCCAGAAGAGGCAGATTGGAAGATCCGTGGGAAGCCTCAACTTCGCTGGACGGTTTGCGAGAGGAGTAGATCGGAGAAGTTGCGGATCTGTCCGAGAGAGGCAGATTGTGTTTTGGAGATTCTGCACATGCAATTCGCCCGATGGTGGTGGATTTGTAGGTACATATATGCAGTGATAATGGTCAACAAAATCATGTATGCGAAAGACATCCTAGAGGACTAGCGGTTGCAGCGGTTGGTACCCATGCATTTCGGTGGATGGTTGCTCTTTTATATGGACGTCGACATATTCTTTGTTATGTTTGACCACAACCAGACTTTGTGAATCACTATCATGACAAGTAGTCATTAAGGGGGGGAGTTAGAAATAATTAATTCCTACTTGTCTATGGTTGTAATTCTCCATTTGAGGAGTTTGTTCCTTCATAATAGGAAATAGCTAGAATATAGTTTCTCCTAGTTTAGTGTGTGGTTGAGAGAATCTCTCAACCACATTACTGTACGTCCAAGATAGAATTCCTATCTTGAGACTATTTCTTGTATAAATATGTGTGTAATTTCCTTCATTCATAATATATAATTTGATTAGAGTTTGCTGTGTGCTATTTTATCTTCAAGAAAGATCAAATCTCACTTATTGATCCTTCCATGTGGATCTTTCTTGCATTAGAATTGTACAATCTTATTGATAAAGTTTAATTTTTGAAATGTTTTATTTTTTTTGGTAGTGTTTGGTTTCTCTTTAGAGATGTCACATAACCATTTTTTTATTTTTATTTTCAGATGTGGAATGTGAGAGAGTATTTATTCAAGTCTGCAAGTTTGAAAACTTCAATACTTGCACAAATTTACGCTCCATCATTTTGTAGACACACCCCATTACTCTACCTTTTCATTACTCTTTCTATGTGTATTCCATACTTAGTCATTTTCTCAATTGTGGGAAGCTTTGATTGTGGGAAGCTTTGTTTATTGGAAACATTCCACAACTTTGATTTTTTACATTAACAAAAATGCACCCCACATTTATGCAATGTGTAAAATGCACCCACCTTGATACTTCGTATTTATTTTGGATTACTAATGTGGAATACCTCTCGTCATAATAATCCTCAAAATCCCATAACCCTGCACTTATGCATTCTCCATTTCGGTTTCTATTTCATTCATAATCACCTCTTACGCTTAGTCAATTTTAATTAATTTCCTCGCTTATGCTCCACATTCAAGGAGAATTAAATTTTTGTTGCTTCCACATCAAGTCCCATACTTGGATTGTATCGTCTTTAATATGTCATGGCTTTATAAAATAACTGTACAAATTCAAATCCAAGTGATAATTCCGATTAACAAATTGAAAGTCTCGATTTATAATATTATGAGCAACTTTTGGTGAATTTAGTAATAGTCATATCCTATTAAATTAAATGTTTTATTAATAAGACTACCACCTACGTTTTACTCTTATGCAAGAAAGTATGTTGGGAAAATGAAAATAGGCATATTGTGGTGATACAATTAATATCGTTGGATGTGAAAACCACGAATTTTAGTGGTTTGTGGCTTAGAAGTGGTATTCAAAACTCACAATAAGAGAAAAGCTTGACCAAATATTGGACATTTGGAACAACATAGGTTAATTGTATGTCTGAACTGTTCAATTTTAAGGATTTGATTTTATGGTGTGCAAACAAATTCAATGCTAAGCAAGGGAAATACATCAATACCTATCACACCCAATGTTTTTAGAAAAATGTTGCAACTGAAATTTCTAACATAACTCTTAAGGTTCATGAATTAGATTAATTTTATATGTTCATGGTAAGATAATGAAGCTTGTAAAAATAATCCTCAGGAAGCCAACCAATGATCCTAAAAGTTCTCTAATTGAGGTGTGCTCTCTTGCATACCCATATAGGGAATTTTCATGGTTGTTTGTGAGGATTTCTAGGTAAAAAGCACCCATTGTTATTCCAGTGTACATTCTTCACATTCTTCATTATTCTTCCCACGAGAATGCTAAATTTGACTAGGAACATGTTATCTCAAATGAAATATATTATCAACTAGGAAAATTCAACAATAATAAGAGATTTCACTTGACACATTATTTAGTCAATTCCATAGTTTTCTCCATTTTTTTTGAAAATTTACCATGCTCAAGGAACGTAGATTACAATAAAGATCAAGATAAAAATAAAAATGCATTTACCATGCCCCTTTATTTTTTTTTTATCAAGATAAAAATGTATTTTTGTCTACGTTCAAGAGGATGATTCATGGTTCTCCTATAGATAGGTTGTCAAGAGAAACTATGTATTTTCTCACTGGAAAAGAAAGTTTTGAAATGTAGGATATGTTCACTCATATAAGACTATATGGAGCTTGAGGAAAATCCATTTTACTTCCTATTTATGTCTGCAATTTAATTTTTGTGTGTGGAAAAATCTTGTAGATAACACAAGTTCTAGGCACTCTTTCCATGAAAAAATAAAGAAACCATTCATCCCAATTCCTATGAGGATTGGAGAAATTATATTTAAAAATATTTCCTACTTGAATGAATTTTGTCCATATCTTTATTCTTTTAATATGAGGAAAGTTCATCAATATGAAATTTTTGATCAAGTGGACTATTTTAAGCTCACATGAATTTTATTGGTTCTGAGGCTTACTTTTGTTAAAAAATTACATTTGGATGAAGGAGAAAGAGATAATCAAAATACCCAAGAAAAAAATCATGAAGGAAATTGGTCACCAATGCAAGTTGATATTAATATTTTGATTAGTTCCAATGATCGATATAAGAAAAGGGGATAAAATACCACAAATAATGACCCTGATTCACCACATGTTTCCCAAAAGAGTTATTTAACGACTTCGAATAAAAGTCAGAATAGTATAAGAGAACTAAGGAGGTATACTACTGGAAGCACTATGGATATAATAGATAACAATCCTCCCAAAAAAAATGTTGAAAAATAACATGCAATTTATAGAAGTGTAGAGAGGAAAAGAGAAACCATTGGAAAAGTAAATAAGGAGAATCAAGAATTTTAAATAAGTTCTAATGAAATGGATGCTGATTCTAATGTTAGAATGCATGATTGGTTAGATAAACAATTGATTGAAACCCGAATGATAGTTGAAGAACTGGCTTGTAACAAGCCAATAATTTTTGAAGAGGAATCTATTGCATTGCATTGTGCCATATTTAACCACAACTTTATAAAGTTACAAATTGAAAAGAAATATTTTGAAGAATATGAAGATAACATAACAAAATAAAAATGGAACTTAGAAATTGACATGATTTGGGTAGAACCCACAAAGGTCCTAGAGTTCCACCAAGATAAAAGAGAAGCTCTCAAATATTATATAAGTGAATAAGAAACACATAATGTAATTCCTAGAAAAAGGAAATTATAATATGCATTGTTTCCTAAACCTCTATTTATTGAGCCCATATCAACTGTTAGGTTGATTGACATTATATAAGACACACCTAAATCAAGTTCCAGGCTAAAATGAGCATCAATTTTATTAGCAACTATCTGAAAGTATGTTGCAGACAACATTAAAAATTTGATTTCTTTAATCCTTGAAAATTGGCTACTAGTTAAAAAAGTATTTATGTAATGATTCTAGGTCCTAAGGAGTATCCCCAAAAGGAATTAGACAATAATAAATATTTCTATAAAGAAACTATAAATACTTCCAATGCTAGAGTAATAAGCATGAATTGTATCCTCAAAAGAGAGCTGAATTTTCCATTAAAAAATTGACTAAAACAAATAGATCTTATTGGTCAAGAAGAATTGAATGCTTACGAGAAATGTTTGAATAATTTGACACATATTATTTTAAAAGAAATGATTTATTTTTTAATCTTGTTGATGTAACAAAAGTTGGAGGGACCAAATTTATTAATAGATATTAAATTTCTTACTAAGGATCAAATGAAAGACCAATATGATACCCTCAAAATATCAAGGGATAATGAGTTTAACGACCTAATATATTTTTCTCAAGAAGAAGTTGAAATGTGGTTAATACATTATGTTAAAAAAAATGAAGATCACGAAAACATGATTTATTAGTTACAATTTGAGTTGAATGATATTGAAGATGAGTTGTTAGAACTCAATATCAAGCCTGAGTTATTGGTTGCATCATTGTGAAAATACATCAAATAATGGTTAAAAAATGCTTTGGTTAGAGTATCGAACCCTTAGCCTAAGAAGAAATTATAACAACTAGGGCGGCTCCAACATAAGAACACTTAAATCTTGAAGCCTGTAAACTAAGAATCAAAGAATCAAAATATGTTTTTTAGTCTATCAGAGTCCATCATATTTACAGGGAGTTCAATATCTTAGAAAATTATATATTACAAAGCAATGCAACAAATAAAATATGCGGAAAATAAAAGCACACAAAACACATAAAACTAGAGAGACACAGATATACGTGGTTCACTCAGTTTAGGCTACGTGGTCCAATCCTTCCTTTCTATTATCCAGAAAAATGAAGAGACACAACCTACAGTAGATCCACTGTAATACCCTTTTTTCTCTCTCACAGTCTCCCTATCTATTTCTCGCTCCGAGAATACACATACAATACAATACCCTCATACAAAGCGAGGGGTTGCCTTCTAGGGCAAAAAACCTTAAAATAAACATAACTTCTAATGTTAGATCACCCGCCTAATGAACGGCCCAAATTGACTAGAAATTACTTTACTTTTACAAGGCAATTTTACATCTGTTTTTAGCTTCGGGGGCGCTGCCCCCGAAACCCCCCACCAAGGGGGGGCTCCATAAAGTTGTAGCCAGCCCCCCCTGGACCCCCCAGGCAATGTTTAATTACGGGCGGTGTTACCGCCCCATTAAGGTACAGGGGTCCAACACTGTGATACAAAATAAACAAGATAATCAGGCTCCACACCCAAAAATCTCCCACTTGGAGACTGATTGTAGCAATTCCACCGCTGCTTCATTTGCTGGACAATGACTCCTCTTTGGACCTGGATATTTCTCATCTTCATCGTCATTCTTGAAGACCAATTGAAATTGAGCATAATCTCAGTTTCTCCCTGGTTACAACTTTTGTTAGCATATCTGCAAGATTTTGGCTAGTGTGTGTCTTTTCCAGCTTCAACTGTCCATCTTCCAATACTGACCGTATGAAATGGTACTTGAGCCGTATGTGTTTAGTCCTGGAATGAAATGCTGAGTTCTTTGCAAGATTAATGGCACTTTGGTGATCACTATATAACGTGCCCATATCATGTTTCTTACCCAATTCATCCATAAACCTTTGTAACCAAAACATTTCTTTACTAGCCTCTATAGCAGCAACATACTCTGCTTCTGTTGTTGAAAGTGCAACAACACTTTGGATTTTTGAAACCCAACTAACAGTTGTTCCACCTACAATAAATACATATCCTGTAGTGCTCCTCCTATTATCTCTGTCACCTGCCATATCTGCATCAACAAATCCCTATAGAGCAATGTTTGAACCACCAAAGCATAATGCTTGATTTGTGGTACCTCTCAAATATCTGAGAATCCATTTTACCGCCATCCAATGTTCTTTTCCTGGATTTTTCATGTACCTGCTTACAACTCCCACTGCATGTGCAATATCAGGCCTTGTGTAAACCATTGCATACATTAAGCTTCCAACTGCTGATGCATATGGGACTTTAGACGTATAGTCCATTTCTTCTTGGGTCTTCGGGCACATCTCCTTACTAAGTTTGAAATGGCTAGAAAAAGGTGTAGTAATTGATTTTGAATTTTGCATATTAAATCTTTTCTACACCTTTTGTATGTACTCATTCTAAGACCGTTTTAATTTGCGATTTTTCCTATCTCTAGTTATTCTCATACCAAGTATTTGTTTTGCAGCTCCCAAATCCTTCATTGCAAATGAATTTGAAAATTTTCTTTTGAGCACATATATTTCCTGCATGTTAGACCCCGCAACAAGCATGTCATCTACATACAATAACAATATAATATAGCTGCCATCATTTTTCTTTTTCAGATAAACACAATGATAAGAGTGAAATCTAGTATAACATTTTTCAGACATAAACCTATAAAATTTTAGATATCATTGCCTTGGATCCTGCTTTAAGCCATACAAGCTCTTCTTTAACCTGCACACTAATTTTTCTTTCCCTTTGACCTCATATCCTTCTAGTTGCTCAATATAGATCTCTTCCTCCAAATATCCATGGAGAAAAGCTGTCTTTACATCTAACATTTCAAGATGTAAATATTCCACTGCTACGAGACTTAAAAATAGTTCTGATTGAAGTCATCTTAACAACAGGAGAAAATATTTCATCAAAATCAATACCTTTCTTCTATGCAAACCCCTTCACCACAAGTCTAGCTTTGTACGTCTATTTTCCTCCATCTTCTTCCTTCAGCTTGTAGATCCATTTATTCTGTAATGTAGTTTTACCTGCAAGCAACCTGACTAAGTCCCAAGTCTGGTTATGCATTAAGGAGTCCATCTCTTCTTCCATGGCTAGCTCCCACTTCTTCCTGGTTTCAACCTTCATTGATTCTTCATAACATTCAGGTTCACTAGAATTAATCAACAATAAATAATATAATGAAGGAGAGTATTATTAAGGAGTCTACTTATCCCGGTAGATCTTCTGAGACCGCTTTCAGGTGTTTGAGGTTCCCCTTGTTGTTGTGGTGGTTGTTTTTGTTGTTGATTATTATTATTTTCAGGCTCCTTTACTTTTTCTGCGATCTCATCAAGAATCGTGTATACTTTTTTTTCTTTTTCCTCTTTCTTTTCCTGCAACTGATTCTTATACAAGACCTTTTCATGGAATATTACATCTTTGGTCCTAATGATTTTGTGATTTTCATAATCATATAAGAAATAACCAAAATCATTAACACCATATCCAATAAAGGTACATTTCTTTGATTTTTCCTCAGGCTTGGTTCTATTTTCTTTATTAATATGGACAAAGGCCTCACAACCAGAAGGCTTTAAAAAAGAGTAGTTTACCTTACTCCTCGTCCATGCTTCCCTTCCGGAATACCACCATCCAAGACTCTTGAAGGCCCCTCTCGTTTACCAGCGATAAATAACATCTACAACATCTCCGCCCAAAATTGTAAAGGCAATCTTGCATGCAACCTCATGCACCCCGCACACTCCATGATTGTTTTGTTCATTCTTTCTGACACACCATTTTCTTGTGGTGTTCTTGGAACCGTCTTCTCTCTGTGAATTCCATGCTTTGAACAGTACCTATCAAACTCTTTGCTGCAATATTCACCTCCATTGTCTGATCTGAGACACTTCAACTTCTTGCCTGTCTCAATCTCAACCAAAGCTTTCCATTTCTTGAAAATATCAAATACATCAGATTTATTATGAATACAATAAATCCAAGTTTTTCTAGTTTCATCATCAATAAAATTAACATAATAACGAGAGCCACCGAGAGATGATACCTGAGCAGGTCCCCATACATCTGTATGCACAAGCTCTAATTTTTCGCTCTACTTTTCTTTCCCAACTCTAAGAAATCTGACTCTTTTTTTTTTTCTCCATAAATGCAATTCTCACAGAAATCCAAATCAACATTCTTCAAACTCGACAATAAATTTCTCGAGTGAAGAATCTTCACCCCCTTCTCACTCGTGTCTGAGCCTATGATGCCATAATGTTGCATCTGCTCCTTTGGAAGTTAAATCATTAACAGAGTTAGAAATACCATTGCATAAATACAATGTACCAACCTTTTCGCCTTTTGCTATTACCAGGGCTCCTTTAGTGACCTTCCAAGTTTTATCTGTGAAAGTTGTCACACAACCTTCATAGCCTAACTACCCTATTGAAATCAGATTTTTCTTCAAATCTGGAACATGCCTTACCTCCTTTAGTAGCCATTGGTTTCCAGTCTATTGTTTTACAACAACTTTACCCATGACAACAATTTTACAGGGGTTATCATCACCCAAACAGACTTGTCCAAAATCTCCTTGAACATAGTTATGAAAATATTTCTTATCAGGTGTGGCATGGAATGAGGCCCTTGAATCTACCACCCAGAATCAAGAATATTTTCGAAAGAAATAATCAAAAAATCTTGTAACACATCACTTGTCACATTTGCTTCATGATTGTTATCTTGCTGTGCGTTTCCTTATTTTCCCTTCCGAGATCTACAATATTTCTTTAGGTGTCCTTTATTTCTACATTTCCAACACAGTATCCCCAATCTAGACTTGGATCTACCTTTCCTTGATTTACTACGATATCCTGAGCTTTTTCCCCTTTCCATTCTTCTTCCCCTAGACTCTACACTCAAAGCATTACCCAATGTCTCACCAGAGCTTTTTCGTCGCATTTCCTCGCTAAGGATAGCATCGACAACATCATCAAAATTTAAAGTACTAGATCCAGAGATAGAGTTACTAATGGCCATAACTAAACCATTCCAGCTTTCTGGAAATGAGCACAGAAATAAAAGAGACCTAACTTCATCATCAAATTTTACCCCTATAGAGCTTAACTGACTGGTAACTATATTAAAATAATTTAAATGGTCTGCAACAAATCCACCTTCAGCCATCTTCATATTAAATAAACGTTTCATAAGAAATACCTTGTTTGAGGCCGAGGGTTTTTCATATAATTTTTCCAACACATTAATCAAACCCTTTGCTCTTGTTTCCTTCGAAATAATGAAGGCTACCAATGTCGCGAGGCACAACCGTACTGTTGCGAGTGCCTTTCTATCGAGAATCTCCCATTCTACATCTGTCATAGCCGTCAACTTCTTTGTTTTTTCGCTCAATGGTAGGTACAAATATTTATGATATAGATAATCTTCCATCTGCATCTTCCAGAGCGGGAAGTTTTGGCCATTAAATTTCTCAACCCTAAACTTACCATCTTCAACCATTGCTCCAACTTGAACCAGGAACCCTTCTTTCTTGCGAGTTTATCAGCCAAATAGACCTTTGGCTTTCATACCAATTGTTAGAAAAATATATATATTACAAAGAAATGAACACATAAAATATGCGGAAAACAAAAGCACACAAAAAACATAAAACCAAAGAGACACAGATATACGTGGTTCACCCAGTTTGGGCTACGTCCACCCCAAACAGCCAGTCCTTCCTTTCTATTATCCATCAAAATGAAGAGACACAACCTACAACAGATCTGTTGTAATGTCCTCTGTTCTCTCTCATAGTCTCCCTATCTGTTTCTCGCTCCGAGAATACACATACAATACACTGCCACAATAAAATTCCCTCATACAAAGTGAGGGGTTTCCTCCTAGGGCAAAAAACCCTAAACTAAACATAACTTCTACCGTTAGATCATATGCCTAATGAATGGCCCAGATTGACTAGAAATTACTATACTTTTACAAGACAATTTTACATCTATTTTTAGCTTCGGGGGTGCTGCCCCCGAAACCCCCCGCCAAGGGGGGGCTCCATAAAGTCACAACCACCCCCCTTGGACCCCCCAGGCAGCATTTTCGCCCCATTAAGGTACAGGGGTCCAACGCTGTGATACAAAATAAACAAGATAATCAGGCTCCACACCCAACACAATAGAACATAAACTTTCCAAAAGAGATTTACATTTGGACCTAGGCAACATTATATACGAATAATTCATAGAAAACAAAATCCAGAGCATCCAAATTATTCCTATTGTTCACATGAATTAAATTGAGTTGCATAATTCAGAGATAGACACAACAATTCAAAAACCATTCCTAAAGAGACTTCTCCCAGTTTGATTAGACCATTTTATGGATTATTTGTGATAATTTCATTTTTGTTGTTGTTCTTTTTCCATGCTCATAGTCATACATGTCTTTCAATTTTTTTTGCAGACTTTCTGAATGTATAAAACAACTAATCTAGTTTAAATGTTGTTAAAGTTGCAGTCTCTTTGTAATACAATCCGTCCGTTAGCAGTTGCATCATCAAGTATCAAGTTGGAAGCCAAATATCGTGGTTACAACTTTTCTTTTATGCAACTCGTTAGTGTTCTGATGAGAATTTTCTTCCATCTTGATGCTCTGTACGTTTTTTTATTCCACTAGGAATAACAAAAAAATATGTTTAAAGGAAAAAAAAACATATAAAGAAAACTTAAATAAGAAAATGAAAGAGATTTTCTAGCATAGTAAGTAGAGTAATAATTTCATCAAGCTATAATATTCTTTAGTTATTCTTAGTTAGTAGTGATCCAAATTTTCCACTTTACAGGCTTAAACATCAAATGTTGATTCATATCTATATTTTCTCCTTTCTTCTAGGTTTTCTTTTTTCAAAACTATATATGATCCATGGGAGCTCCATCCTAGTCCATTATGATGCTTGCATTTATTATTTTTTGGATATTATATATTTTTATTTTTAAAACTACAAAAGAACTAGTTGGGGCACATATCTAGTGTTATCTCAAGACTTTGAGTTTAAAGCATGGAATTTCCAATGTGCCTCATCAAACCCATATGATTTAATTGAAAAATAATGTTATTTTATATATGTGTTGTCCTTTACTTTCATCTCGCCAATGATATGCTTTACATTACTTCATGCTAAGTTGGAAATTATATGCTTTGAGATTCATGATTATATTTTTCTGAGTCTTGTACAATAGAAATATCTATGCTTGTTATTATTTTGCATATTTATTTGAGTAGGCATGGTCCTATGTTAGTAGTTTATTTATTTGTATATTCATTGTATCATATTTATTGAAGAGGAGTACCACCTTTGCAAAAAAGAAGAAGTATTTTTCCTTGTATTATTATCTCTAAGACTTTGAACAATCATAGGAATCAATATTTTTGGTGACCATACTAGAGTTCAAGAAAATCGAATGAAACATCAAAATTTGGTATAATCCCAAATACCTATTGGACATGAAAATAAAATAAGTATATTAAACCAATTATATGACTTTGCTTTTATCTACAACAGTAAATTAATATGAGCTTGAATGCACTTGGAAAGTCTTGGATCAACAAGGAGAAATTGTGGAAGAAATAAAAGGAGGCTTCAACATAATATTGAAGTTGGAAACATATAAATGACCTCTAATGAGTAACAAAAGGAATACTATTTAATATATTCAATAAATTCAATCTCAAGGTTCTACATCACAAGCCTTAGTTATAGTACCAAAGGAAGACCGAGAAGAATGACAACAATAAATCCTTAATAATGAAATAAGGGACAATAATCATGGAAAAAAAAATAGAAGACTAAGACCAAGTCCCATGGACATACGAGGAGAGAAACATTGGTTTTACAATCCTCCTCAATGTGTTCTCCTTGTTCTTAGTGGTGATGGAATCATGAATCCTAAGCATCTTGATTAATTTCTCACAATTTGTGACATTAATTCAATCAATCAAGATGATATTATGGTTATAATTTTCTCCAAACTCTAATAGGCCCATCATATGATGGGTACCTTTCTCTTCCAACAATATATATTAGCTATTTTAACAATATGGAAGCATTGATGGTACTGGACCTGCCAAAATTCATGGGATCTCCCATATATGAAGTCCCAACTAGAACTCACATCATTTGGAGTAGGAGTCCCATCATTGGGGTATTAATGATCTTCCTTGGTTTTCAAAACACATAGAGTGGTGCACGGTGTCTTTGGTGATAAAACGTGTGTGACCCTACAAATACTCAAGTGCAACATATGACGGTTCCAACACACAAAGGGAAAATAAAGTGCACCCCTTCGAAGCCTGTAATAGTACGCAATTTAGAAGGAACACACGAGAAAAATGACATCACACGAACTAATAAGCAGAATAGTACACAAGTTAAGCTAACGAATTAACACATCTACATGCATCTAACAAGATACATACAAATTAAAATGAAATATTTCAAAAGCATATGAGGAAGTTAAATAAAATACATAGCAAATACAACAACATTATTCCTACTATATTTACAATATACGTAAGAAAGTGTGTCAGCTCTGAATTTTTATTAAAAGTGATTGTTCCAATCATACATACAACATTTTACATGCCACTTTCCCCAATAGTGGAACGTGAATTCTGCAACACCTGATCCTCCAAATAAGTATACTCCCTCTATGCTATGGAGAATCCAAGGCTCACACAAAACTCCCATGCTCTTTCTAAGCATAAGCCTATCCAAAATCTTGGATCCATAAATCCTTTACACGAGTTATGAGGATATATTTAGAAAAAATGGGGGTGACTCTTGGCATTCCCCCTTTGTGACTCTTGGAATCCCCTCATGAATCTTAAACTTCTTACAAAATAATTCATTACATTACGTTTGAATCTTCGCATTCCAACAAGGAAACTTGGAATTTCACTTTTACAATAATTACAAATAATATTATATTTTCCACTTGTATCCATATAAGACACAATAGGGTAGATACAACTTTACATCCTAACAAGGAAAAACACTGTGATGCTATATTTTGTGTGAAATCAAGCTAGGGAACTTCGACTTGAAGCTTCTCAGTCACATATTGATGCCAAGCTTGGCATTGTTAGATGCCCTCCCAAAATTGTGTGATAGTGTCAGACTGGAAGCGAAGTCTTGCCTCCCTAGAATCCTGGTACAGTGTCTTGTAACTAGTGTGAACCTCCTTTTCAATCAGGAGTAACATTGTTCTGATCTGAACATGACCATCGATGTAGGTCTACATGTTTTGTCTATTCAGCTCTAAGTCCTCCTGAGTGGCGATCTACTTCAATTGATACAAGTATTGATCGATCTCCTTCTTGACTTGTCATTTTCATTTAGTCTCAGTGAGTTTTCCAACTGATGGGATCTTGTGGGTTCTCACCATGAAATCCAAATTGTTATATATCCATACAAGGAGGCATGAATATTTCCAATGAAAGAAGTGAGCTTCTTTTTATTATGGATCAACATATGAACTCTCGATTTCTCTAGCTTTGCCTAGGACTTCATATTCTTGACCTATATAAATTATACAAACAATATTTATACCAATGGATTCAATCTGATCCTGCGATATGCTACAAAAGATACTGAATCCTTCTATCAAATTAATTGCAGAAAATAAACATGATTGCATAATCACACCAAGTAAAAGAAAGAAGAAAATCAATCCACAACATAGATATTTTTCCTGGGGAAAGCTTGCTTCTAAAAACCCCTCTATATTCTATTGTGTATTCAACTAAGGAATCTTGAAACAATACAATGCACTCTTCTCACAAGAGTCTGATGCACTCTACCAACTGTCTCACACTGATCCAGAAAAAAATGACCAACACTTAGCCAATTTCCTGCCTCTTCTCAGCCTGCCTTGCTTGTGCAATTCCTATAGAATTAAATCTATATTATTAAGGAATTTCCGCCTTCAAAAACTGCACAATACTCATGGGAAATCCTATGGATGTATTACTGCATCTGGGCAGTTTATTAATGATACAACTGATAGTTAACATCCCTTTAACCTTTGTCTCAACTGGGTCTTCATAAAAACTGACATGCATGCAACTATTAATAGTAAATCATCAGTTAATTGACAGATCACTAAAGTGAATTAAATCTGATTTAATTCACTTGACCTCTCACTAGTGCAAAAATCGGTTACAACTAGTTAAACTGATTTTAACTCAATTAATTGAGTTAACTAATTTCTCATGCATTAAAATAATACACTAACTACAACTTGGGTTCTGAAACAAATAGAATCATTCTACATGCCTCACCAACCACCCTCAACTTGAATTTCATGAACTAACTGAGTTTATCACACTCAGATAACCTTTACAAGTGATTATGAGATAAGATTACAATTTAAAGTCCAATTTCATTAAGGGAAAATTAAATTAGACACACATTTCTTGTTGACTTTTCAACACTCCTTCTCAACAAGAAAGGGATTATCAGCTACCCCAATCTTGCCTCTATGGTATTCGAATTTTCTCTTGGCGAGTGCCTTTTTCAGAATATCTGCATCCTGATCCTCTGTGGGAATGTAATAAAGTAACAAAATGCGTCTCTGAACACAATCTCTGAGATGGTGGTACCAAATGTAAATATGCTTGGACCTGTCATGGAATATTGGATTAACTGAGAGTTTTATGCAACTCTGGTTATCATAATGTATCACCTTCGAATCCATCTGATGACCAAACAAGCCAACAAGTATCTTCCTCATCCAGATGGCCTCACATGTCACCTGACTAGCTTCCATGTACTCTGCCTCGGCTGAACTGATTTCAAATAATATTTGCTTCCTGTTGTACCATGAAACTATTGTCGATCCTATGCTAAAGATCCCTCTTGATGTGCTATGCCTGTCTGATGGACTACCTGCTCAATCTGCATCAGTGAAGCCTTGAAGCTTCACTCCCTATATCCGTTTGTACCATAATCCATACTTTGTAGTACCCCTGAGATATATCAAGACATGCTTCCCTGCCTTCCAAAAGAGCTTGGTCAACTTAACCATAGCTTGACTAAGCTAGTTAATTGTGTAGCATATGTTTGGTCATGTGTTCACCAAGTACATGAGTGAACCCACAAGATGCTTGTAAATAGTAGCATCCACTACCTCACCTGAAGTAGCATCCTCCTTCCTCCAGTTTCCTACAAGAGGAGTCTCCATGGGTTTACAAATCTCCATGTGGAACTTCCTCAGAATCTCTCTAGCATACTTGCCTTGAGAAAAAAATAGCTCCCCATCATGCTGCCATATCTCCAAACCAAGGAAATAATGAAGGAGTTCCATGTCCTTCATCTCAAACTCTCTTGCAAGATCCTATTTACAAGAAGTTATGAGCTTCTCATCACCTGTTAGAATTATATCACCAACATAAAGTACGATAATTAAAATCTTACCATCAACCACAATCTGGTACAGGTTTGCATCCATTTCACTCTTCGTGAAGCCCAACCTGGTGAAATAGTTGTCAATCCTAGTGTACCAAGCACGAGGTGCTTACTTCAGCCCATACATTGCTCTCCTGAGTCTGCACACATGCGACTTGCTTTCAAAGGTCTCAAAACCTTCTAGCTGCTAAATGTACACTTCTTCCTCAATAAATCCATTGAGAAATGCAATATTCACATCCATCTAGTGTATCTTCCACCCCATATGCATTGAGAGTGTAAGGATAGATCTAATCGTTGAGTACCATGCAACTGGTGAAAAATTCTCCTCATAGTCAATCCCCTCAACTTGTGAGAATCCCCGGGCTAAAAATATAGCCTTGTACTTCTCCACACTCCCATCCGCTGCCTGCTTCACCTTATAGATCCATCTAGATCCAACCACTGATTTTTCAACTAGTCTTGGGACAACTTCCCATACACTGTTCCTAACAATGGAATCATACTTCTCAACCATGGCGTCAACCCAAGTTGGTTGTTGCACTGCTTCCTCAAAAGAGGATGGTTCTTTCACAATACACTTTCTCATAAGATCCATGTATCTAGTAAACCTGTCTGGTGACTATCTTTATTTGCGCAGTGATGTAGGTGCTCCTACATGTTCTGCCACATCAGGCTCAATCTGTCAGCTTTTGTGGTGTGCATCCTACCATGTTTGGTGGATGGCTCTGCATGAGTGGTTTCTGCTACTCCATGATCCTCTGCATGTGGCTGCTCCACATCTTAAGGTTCATCCTTTGGAACCAAGAGTTCCTCATCTGCATGCAAATGAAGCTCCCTCTCAAGGGACAATCACATGGCTTTCTCCTCATCAAATTTTACATCCCATCTGACAATTGTCATCCTATCATTTGGAAAATACACCCAATAGTTACGGGGAGTATTAGTGTACCCCACAAATATCCCAATCTCAGATGTTGGTTCTAGCTTCTTTCTGGAATATTTGGTCACATGGCAATAGACATATGAGCCAAAAATTTTAAAATATGAAACATTATGTTTCTTACCAAAAAAATCCTCCTTTTGTGTACTCATGCCAAGTATCTGATGAGGACTACAATTATGCACAAATATTATTGTGTTGCATGCCTTTCCCATAGATGCAATGGTGGGCCCTGATCATGTAACATCGCTCATGTCGCACCCACAATTGTTCTGTTATTTATTTCTACAACCCCATTCTGTTGTGGGTTATGAAGTGCAATCAACTCTCTCTAAATTCCTTCTTTGGCACAGAATTTATTGAGTTCATTGGAGATGTAATCACCACTATTGTCACTCCTTAGAGCCTTCACATGCTTCCTTGTACCTTTCTCAGCCAGTGCTTTGAAATCACAAAATTTTGAGAACATCTGATCTTTCTTCTGCATGAAGTAGATCCAACACTTTCTAGAAAAATCATAAAAAAAAATCACATAATACCTATGATTTGTTGTAGAAGCTATAGTGAATGGTCCATACACATCTGAGTGAACTCTCTCAAGGATTTTTGCTTCTAAGTTCTCCTTCTTGTGAAAATTGGCCCTTGTATACTTCCCCATGGTACATCCCTTACATGTATTTATCTGTGAAAGAGCACCCTTTGGCAGCCCCATAGAAATTTGTTGCATGAACTTCAAAGCACTGTGGTGTAGATGGACCAATATCATGTGCCATAACTAACCCTCATCCCAAATCACCACTCTGATTGCTTTACCCATCAATGTTGCGCAACCATCTACATCAAGTTTGTAGAGGTTCTTCACACAAACCCCAATATTCTTAGCTTGTCCTATGGCTTTGTGATGAAGGAATGATTTTCCTTCACTGAAAACCACATCATATCCTCTATCCTCTAACATAGAAACATAAACTAAATTATTTTTAAAGCCCGGTACATGCGTGACATATTTTAATAAGAAAGGTTTACTTGAATGTCTCTGGAAAGTAACTGTACCAATCCCGGTAGCGCTATACCTCCCATCATCACCCATCTTGATATGAATCTGAATATAATTCTCCTCCAAGCTACTAAAGAGTTCTTTGTCTCCCATCATGTGGAAGGATGCACCACTATCCAAGTACCACACTGATCCCATCGCACTATACAACATGCATGCGATGAGTGAGAAGTCCAACTCAAACTGTGATGCCAAAGCATCATATGCTGCAGATCTTGAAGCCTTTTTGTTGTTCTTATTCTTCTGTGGGAAATTAGTGGCATAATGTCCATGCTCATGACAGTGAAAACATTTCACTCTGGACATGTCACGCTTCTTGCCTTCTTTTTTGGTCTCAGATTTGGAATATGATTTCTTTCCCTTACCCTTCTTTTCCTTACAATCCAAGGCCCAATTTTTCTCATCACCTACCTTGGATGAGGATCCATCCCTGGTATTTCTCCTGAATTCATCTTGTACCAAATCTAAGCAAAGTCACTCCCAATCTGGTAGCTTCTCCCTCCCATTGACAGAGTCCTTATAACTATGCCAGCTCTTGGGAAGGCCTAGAAGTGCTAGTCTCACCAATTCATCATCCGTTGTAGTAATCCTCACACTTCCAAGCTCGTCTCGACATTGGATGAACTTGGTCAAGTATTTAGGAATAGTGTCTTATTTCTCCATTTTTATTTTCCTGAGCTTGTCTTTCAGTGCCAATTTTCTGTGGTCATTGCTATTCTGAAACAGATCTATCAAATATTTCCACATTGCATATGGAGTCACTTTTCCATGGAGACTCGAGACAATGTGATCTCGAACTCCCTCTAATAAGATCCTCATTTTCTTTGAAACCTTATTTTTCCAAGCATCAAGAAGAGCGGTGTTTGCTACTGCGGGCTTTGGAATATCAGTGTCAATAAATTCTTTCAAATCGTCGTCCTCCAAAATTGCCTCCATTTTGTCTTTCCATGAGATATAATTAGAACTGATCTTGAGTGCATATTCCAATCTTAATCCATTGAAATCCATCTTGATCCTCCTGTCGCACCAAAGAATATTTTTTCAAATTCGAATGTTTTTCAGCACAAACTCAATTTCTTCTCCACTATAGCGATTTACTGTGCTCCGATACTATGTAGAAATTATACAAACAATATGTATACCAATGGATTCAATCTGATCCTGCGATATGCTAAAGAAATGTTGGAATGGGGTCTCCTAACAAGCTGTGAAACTGGTCCATTTTGATTATTTTTTATTATATTTAGTATAGCGCAGGGGTTTTGGGGTGGGTTAAAGCCCCGAACGTATTGTAATGGGTCAAAAAGTAACTAGGGGTTCGAAAACCATGGGTTGCGGGTCATAGGAACGTTGAGGCTACATTTTTATAAATAGAGATGCATTTTGGATTGCAAAGGATAGGAATTGATGAGCTATTGATGCGATCTGTGGTTTAAGCTATCTGTTTGGGTTTTTGGGAATGGACTCCTGCTGGCTGTGTGTGCGGAGATCCTAGTCTAGCTGTGTGTGGAACCTGCTGCTATGTGCACAGGTTGGGAAGGGAATTGTAAGGAAAGATTGATGAATGAATGAATGCGAAGGATTATTAGAGAGCTGAATCTGTGAGTACTGTTGTATGAATTGCTGGTAATTGCTGTGTTATGTATTTTCTGTCTTTCTGCTGCGAAGGTCTGTGTGCTGCATGCTTGGATCTAGATCTATTCCGCTCTGTTTATATAATGCTGTGTTGATGTTATAGAAAGAATATAATTATAGATCTAGTGCACGTGGATGCAAATAGATACATAATTAACCCTACGAAGAAACAAGGTAATATGGGAATTACGGAATAGAACGCAGCCCTGCTTGCCTTACCCTTCCTTTCTCAGGGTGCAGAAACCTGGTTCCAACACCCACCCATACTACTTCGGGTGAGACTGTGACCTGCGAAAGCCGGTCACTGCCGAAAGGGCCAGTAGTATATGGGTTTGTTGGCAGACCTTGAACACCGAACCTGGGGCAAGACCCCTCAAGCCAACAAGCAAGATACTAAATCCTTCTATAAAAATAATTGTGGAAAATAAACATGATCACACAATAAAACCAAGTAAAATTCTATTGTATATTGCTCAAAACCCCTCTATATTCTATTGTATATTCAACCAAGTAATCATGAAACAATATAATGCACTCTTCTCACAAGAGTCTGTTGCAGTACTCTACCAACTATCTCACATTGATCTAGACAAAATCGACCAACACTTAGCCAATTTCCTGCCTCTGATCAGTCTTCCTTGCTTGCGCAATTCCTGTAGAATTAAATCCCTATTATTTGATGCAGGCAAGGCCTGCAAACCCCAGAATCTTCACCATTTCTGTGCATATACAAATGCATCATCATAACCGCCCAATAAAACTTCAATCTAGGACAATTTTCACCCACTGGAAATCTCAACTATTATGCGGAAACATTTAAATCATATGTTTCAAAACCATAAACCCAATAATTTAAACTCTTCATGGGATTAAATTTCAAATCAATGTAATCTCAACACACTCAATCCAACATTAGTCCCACACTTCAAATAGCATTGAGACTCACCTCACACATTCAGACTAAATGCCAATAGGAATGATTGACATTAATTATATCGGCCTTTCGCTTTGTTAAACCTCAACGGATTTTGACTGTTGTTTAATCCATGTATAAACAACATCTTTTTAACACAGCGCTTCAGAATTTCTCATTCCCACTTAATCACCAATCGAGTCCTCAGCGATTTCTCAAAATATCGCCCCTGTATGCAGTGTGCGCCCTGCTATTCGCCTTTACCTGTTTCAAATTATAAACAATTCAATCATGAACATGTTATTGACCTTTGTCATTCTGCTCAACATGCTCTCATCGTGTTGCACGATGACTTTTCATTTCTTCGAACTGCTCCAACTTTCCAGTCAATAGAATGACTGGCCCTTATCATCTCTGTGATGCAATTAAATCATGAATATACCACTCTGCGTTTGATTTTAAAATCAATTTCATTAAACAACATTTGGAATTCCGTCCTTGACCTTCAGCGCAGAGTTTGATCTGCTTCACTCCAGATCCAACATACTGTAAGAAACGATGACTGTCATAGTGTTCTTCAGCGACTTATTCCTCTGTTTCAATGTATCCACATCAATTTCTTTTCCTTACAACGATTATTTAATTCGACTAACAATCAAAACAATTGACAATCGATCCCAGACTGCGTTATCTACTCTGCCTTCGACCAACTGCTTCACTGGTTTACAATCTTCATCCTCTGGATTCGCTTAACAGAACATTCCAACTTCAGTCTTCATGACGCATTCTCCTTCACTTCGATCCACAATTTGTTTTAAAATAAACGCTGTCATTATCAGCGTTTTCACTCCACGCCTTTCTGCACCATCGATTCAACATAAAACTATTCAAATCACCATAAAACTTCTACAGAGTAAATAATTAAAACCGGATTTTTGTTTCCATTGGACACGTTGCCATTGAACCTGTGCCTTGTTCAACACTTCCAACAAGCTGCAAACCGATATAAACCCCATCGATTTACCCAACACAATTAATCGATTTCTGCAATTAACAATTATAATATCGATCCACACAGAACAACGCATCCAAATTCTCCATTGATAATATCGATTCTCTAATTTGTGTGCAGAGCAATCTCACAAGGATTATTTAAACCCAAACATATTCACACAAATTGAATTCAGCTATGCACAGGATTATATCTTATGGCTTTGGCGCTAACAGATAGTGATTACGGCAATCGATTATAGAGCTGGTTCAACACAAAAACTACAGCCACCATTTACGCAGAGATTTGACACTATTTATATTCAATTCCACCCAACATCATTAAATTTCCACAAATTGGGTTTCAACACGAATAGTTATCACAAATAGATGCCAACAAGTCTCTTACCACAGATTCATCATTTCACTTCTTTATTATGGATCTCAATCATTCATAAAGACTCAGCTAAAGCGCATGAATCAACTCTCAATTACAAATCTAATAAGAAATTTCCCAATCAACCAAAACATATATAATCTGAGACAAAACAAAATTACTTACAACTCTTGTTTTGGCCAGATATTCAAGATCGATGGTCCTTTACAAACTGCTCGAAGGCCTGCAAGTAGAAACCTGCTTCCTGCTCACACCCTCACTCTCTCTTCAACCATTCAAGTGTATTTTCCTCACAAAACCCACTCATATTTATACATAAATAATGCATTTAATTCACTCCAAAAATCACTCCACCTAATCCTCAACTAAATCTATATTTTAGGTGTGGACTCAACAAAGTCCCATACATAGAAATCCTAATCCCAAATTTTGCTCCTAATCTATTTCTCTCATATCATTTTAATTAATAAAAGAATATTTACAAAATCCTCACTTATATAATTTATCTCCTATTTTATTAAAAATAATAAATTAATTAATAAAATAATAAAAATGTCACACCCCCTTTTATTACATATTTACAAATGAAAAATGGCCTTGATGCTCCTGCATCAGACTCCCAACGTCGAAATTAATCATGATCGCCTGATCATGTGTTTAGATCTGTTTATGCCTGGATCCCATATCTTGTGCTGTAACTTTCCACTTGTCTCTGCTTCTTTCTGTTGTTCTTCTCCAGGTTTCCACACTTTATGCTGCATCGCTCCACTGACTAGGCTTTTACAATATTTTGCTGTCTTTCTTTTGCTGCTTCTCCTTTGTTTTACTGCTGCTGGCCTCTTCTGAGATACTTTCACCATCATCCATCTCATCAGTTCAATTTCTTTGTCTAATAGATTTTCTCCAGCATTTGCAATAAAATCTGTCCTCTCAAAACAATTGTTAGAATAAAAACCATAAGGCTTCAGTGCCCCCATAGATGTTGCTGCCGTCAATGTTGCCTCAGCTGTCATCATAGATGTTGCTTCAGCTGCCACCATAAATGTCGCTAACATTGGTTTTACTCCTGCAGATGCTACCTCACATGTTGCTCTAGCTGTCACTATGGATGTCGCTTCAGCTGCCCCCATAAATGTTGCTGCCTCCCAAACTTCCTGTCCCTCTGCAACATTCTTTTGTTCGTCACCTGCAATTTCATCTGCAACTTCTTTCTCTGGTTCAAATGTCTCCATCAATAATTTCAGCCCTTTCTTCTCGAGCATTTCATCAACATGCTGTAAATTAGTTTCAGCATAACCTTCATCTTCCCCTTCGACAATCTTCAGTAATTGTCCATCATCATCTTGATTGATTCTGGCAATCAAATCAAGTTCTTCAAATACTGTAGCCTCATCCTCTATCATTGTAGCAGTTCCAAAATTTTGTCCACCAGTATTCTCTTGGCTATACAGACAAGCCAACTCTTTCTTGTTACACATGGAAACAAACCTCTGCTCATGAGACATGACTGTCTCACCTTCTTTCTGCAACAATTCTTCTTCTTCCAAGACAATTCCAAATGATGGACTGTCTTCTACATCACCTGTAAACACAATCAAATTGTCAGCTTCAAAATCACAAGACCAAATGGTCTCACTTATTGATTTCGTCATCCGCAGCTCCAAGTCTTCTTCAGGACTCAGAAAATCTTCACTGGCTTTCTCCTCAGCTTTCTCTGGCAACACTTCAGTATGCTGCTCTGAGTTCCTTTCTGACTCCTCTGTCAGCACATCAGTATGCTGATTTACATTCATCATGAGACTGTCAGCTAGTCTCGCCTTCTTACCATCCTCTGCTCCAGGACTTTCATTCATGAAAACTTTCCTGCCTTACTTTCTCAGCAAATTATCCTGCACATAAGTCCTCTGTCTCTCCAATTCTATTCTCTGAAGATCTAGTTTCCTATACAATTCAACAATTTCATTAGGAGTAGAACTCAGAAACTTCACACAATTTTCCATACCTTCACCAGATTTTGACCAATCATCAGTTGGTCCTTCCCTCTCTGCACCAACATTCTGATTAGACTTCTCTGTCTTCACTTCCTCCTGAGATCTTGCTATCTCAGCATCGATCTGAACAGCCTTCAGATTCAATTTTATCTCCTGAACAAACTCTAAAGTTTTCTCATCTCCCTGTACTGTACCTGCAAACATACACAACTCATTAGTTTTAAAACCACAAGACTTTTCAGTCTTGACTGCTTCCTCAAGCACTTCCCTTTGAACAGATCTGTGTATGGAATCTTCAAATTCCATCTCTGGCTCAAGAAATCTAAGTTCCTTTTTCAATAAGGCAATCACACTTTGCCTCAACTTCATCTGCAATGGTTGCCAAATCACTTTCTTTCCCTTCAGTGGAAAGATCCATCCTTTATTCTGGTTTTCCTGCTCTTGCAGCCATTCTTCTAGTACCTGCAATTGTACCTTCATTACTGCAATCTCTCTTTCTCTGACCTCATCAGTCATCTCACCTCTGTGGCATTTTTCTGAACCTCTTCTCTGATCCTCCATGATCATCTTCTCCATGAGTTTCTCACTCACCATGAGTTACACTAGCCTCTGCAACAACAATCTCTCCTGCTACTCCTTACCTCACCAAGCTCTCCTCACTCAGTCTTTTGGTAAGTACTAGTTCACTGCCTCTGGAACCTCTTGAGAATTCTCCTCTGATCTCTCTCTAGGCTATCTCTTCAACTCACTTCCTCTTCTTCAGGACACTACAATTGTCCTCCCTATCCATCCTTTAGCTGAATGTCAGGTTTACTGCCATCATCTTCTCTGCAACCATAAACTTCAATCATAAATTTTAAATCAGAAAATCATCTCACCTTTAAGATCTTGCATGATCTTGTCCTCCATTCACTTCTGCAACTCTGTTCAACTGGCTGTGTAGCTTGCATATCAGATTTAAAAATCTGATCTTCCTTTCAGTCATTCATCACACATTCAAATAAAACACTTTAGTTCTCAACAAAACCTTCTGTTCTCATTCAGAAAAAACAAACATCTTCAATTTCAATAGAGCCAAGCTCTGATACCAAAAATGATGCAGGCAGGGCCTGCAAACCCTAGAATCTTCACCAATTCTGTGCATATACAAATGCATCATCATAACCGCCCAATAAAACTTCAATCTAGGACAATTTTCACCCACTGGCAATCTCAACTATTATGCGGAAACATTTAAATCACATGTTTCAAAACCATAAACCCAATAATTTAAACTCTTCATGGGATTAAATTTCAAATCAATGTAATCTCAACACACTCAATCCAACATCAGTCCCACACTTCAAATAGCATTGAGACTCACCTCACACATTCAGACTAAATGCCAATAGGAATGATTGACATTAATTATATCGGCCTTTCGCTTTGTTAAACCTCAACGGATTTTTAATGTTGTTTAATCCATGTATAAACAACATATTTTTAATACAGCGCTTCGGAATTTCTCATTCCCACTTAATCACCAATCGAGTCCTCAGCGATTTCTCAAAATATCGCCCCTGTATGCAGTGTGCGCCCTGCTATTCGCCTTTACCTGTTTCAAATTATAAACAATTCAATCATGAACATGTTATTGACCTTTGTCATTCCGCTCAGCATGCTCTCATCGTGTTGCACGATGACTTTTCATTTCTTCGAACTGCTCCAAATTTCCAGTCAATAGAATGACCGGCCCTTATCATCTTTGTGATGCAATTAAATCATGAATATACCACTCTGCGTTTGATTTTCAAATCAATTTCATTAAACAACATTTGGAATTCCGTCCTTGACCTTCAGCGCAGAGTTTGATCTGCTTCACTCCAGATCCAACATACTGTAAGAAACGATGACTGTCATAGTGTTCTTCAGCGACTTATTCCTCTGTTTCAACGTATCCACATCAATTTGTTTTCCTTACAACGATTATTTAATTCGAATAACAATCAAAACAATTGACAATCGATCCCAGACTGCGTTATCTACTCTGCCTTCGACCAACTGCTTCACTGGTTTACAATCTTCATCCTCTGGATTCGCTTAACAGAACATTCCAACTTCAGTTTTCATGACGCATTCTCCTTCACTTCGATCCACAATTTGTTTTAAAATAAACGCTGTCATTATCAGCGTTTTCACTCCACGCCTTTCTGCACCATCGATTCAACATAAAACTATTCAAATCACCATAAAACTTCTATAGAGTAAATAATACAAACCGGATTTTTGTTTCCACTGCACACGTTGCCATTGAACTTGCGCCTTGTTCAACACTTCCAACAAGGTGTAAACCGATATAAACCCCATCGATTTACCCAACACAATTAATCGATTTCTGCAATTAACAATTATAATATCGATCCACACAGAACAACGCATCCAAATTCTCCATTGATAATATCGATTCTCTAATTTGTGTGCAGAGCAATCTCACAAGGATTATTTAAACCCAAACATATTCACACAAATTGAATTCAACTATGCACATGATTATATCTTATGGCTTTGGTGCTAACAAATAGTGATTACGACAATTGATTATAGAGCTGGTTCAACACAAAAACTACAGCCACCATTTACGCAGAGATTTGACACTATTTATATTCAATTCCACCCAACATCATTAAATTTCCACAAATTGGGTTTCAACACGAATAGTTATCACAAATCGATGCCAACAAGTCTCTTACCACAGATTCATCATTTCACGTATTTATTATGGATCTCAATCATTCATAAAGACTCAGCTAAAGCGCATGATTCAACTCTCAATTACAAATCTAATAAGAAATTTCCCAATCAACCAAAACATATATAATCTGAAACAAAACACAATTACTTACAACTCTTGTTTTGGCCAGATATTCAATATCGATGGCCCTTTACAAAATGCCCAAAGGCTTGCAAGTAGAAACCTGCTTCCTACTCACACCCTCACTCTCTCTTCAACCATTCAAGTGTATTTTCCTCACAAAACCCACTCATATTTATACATAAATAATGCATTTAATTCACTCCAAAAATCACTCCACCTAATCCTCAACTAAATCTATATTTTGGGTGTGGACTCAACAAATTCCCATACATAGAAATCCTAATCCCAAATTTTGCTCCTAATCTATTTCTCTCATATCCTTTTAATTAATAAAAGAATATTTACAAAATCCTCACTTATATAATTTATCTCCTATTTTATTAAAAATAATAAATTAATTAATAAAATAATAAAAATTTCACACCCCCTTTTATTACATATTTACAAATGAAAAATGGCCTTGATGCTCCTGCATCATTATTTAGGAATTTCAACCTTCCAAACCTGCGCAATACTCATGGGAAATCCTATGGGTGTATTACTGCATCTGGGCAGTTTGATAATAATACAACTGATAGTTAACATCCCTTTAACCTCTGTCTCAACTGGGTATTCATTAGAACTGACATGCATGAATCTATTAATAGTAAATCATCAATTAGTTGACATATCACTGCATGTGAATTAAATTTGATTTAATTCACTTGACCTCTCACTAGTGCAACAATCAATTACAACTAGTTAAATTTATTTTAACTCAATTAATTGAGTTAACTGATTTATCATGCATTAAAATAATACACTAACTGCAAATTGGACTCTAAAACAAATAGAATCAATCTACATGCCTTGAGTTTATCACACTTAGTTAACTTTTATAAGTGATTATGAGATAAGATTACAATTTATTGTCCAACTTAATTAAGGGAAAATAAAATTAGGCACACTTTTCTTGTTGAGTTTTCAACATGACCAAGATAAGTGGTTCCCTCTTGTATCACATTGTCCAATCATGCACGACGGTGATATCAACTTGCAAATCCTTAAGGATCTCAACAATCTCTCTGCTCTGTCGTTGCAATTCATGTAAGCAGACAACTACTTTATGTACGATCACAAGATCCTCATAGAGGTCCCACATAGTGTCTCCAAGTGTAGATACTTCAGCAAGTATCATTGCTAACATCTCCTCCAGGTAGACCTATGTGGAAGGTGCATTCTACGCTGTTGCACGGAGCTGTTAATTATCTTGTCGTGCATCCTGTAGATTCTATACTAACTATTTATTCTTGGCCATAAAATACTAAGTGTTAGATTTCGCCGCACTTGTGAAGGCCAATTTGGATTCAGAAATAGAATTTGGATTCTTGCTAGTGTCTACCACTATCACCCTTTCTCTCATAAATGGGGGTGATGGATGATCATCTAGGAAGTTATTTCTCCACGCTTGTACAATATTATTTTGGAGTTCATCAAATTATAGATTGTATACATCCATAATAAAATCATCATCAAGGGGAAATATCTACCCTTCCTCACTTGGGGCTGGCCCTGCAGTTGGAGGTAGTGGAGTCTGAACGGTGGCCTGTGGTGTGCTGGGCATCAAGTCCACATCTTCATCCTGCAAATCTAGCTCCAACTCCATATTCGGAACTTCAATCAATTCCTCATTTTGTTGAGCAAGATCTCGATCCTGCATCTATTCACTCACTCCCTTTACGGATGGATGATGCTATATTTGTTCTTCAACCTGTATTGGTACCATATATTTTTCTATGGCACCTTGCCTTCCTTCTTACTGCTTCTACTCTCCTCCTGTTCTCTCCTTCTTAACTCTTGTTCTTCCCTTAGCTCTTATTATACTTTCTATGCTCTCAACTCTTCTTCCTCTAAGATTTTATTCTCTATCTTCCTCTGTTCTACTCTTTGTAGCCTCTACCTCCTCTTTGCTTCTATTTCCAAAGTTGTTTCTGCAACAATGGGATTTTCTTCCATCTTCAATCTTTTTTTCTCCTCTACACTATCAACAACCTTCCTCTTTCCCTTATCTTGTACTGGGTTGTTGTATTCTACTGTTGTTTCTTCTAGAACTGTTGTCTTCTATGGAGTATCATGTGAGGTCCCATCTATATTGATCGGTTTACGCGGTCTAGAGTAGTTATACGAATTCTTCCATGGTTCCTCCTCCAACCAATGAAATGCATCGCTGACCCTATTGTAGTAGATTCTCACACAATGGTCCTTACAAATTCCCCTTAGATCATACATATTGAATTATTTTGTACCAAACTCAAACTTCACGACAAATTTAGCTTTAGTATCTGAAAATTTGAGATTAATAATGTCGTATAATTTGATCTGCAAAGGAAGTGTGGCCCATGGCACTTTCTTCTTCCCATGTAGTGCTCTTGAAAACCCTATGGCGAGATGGTAAGATACTTCTTGCATGACAAGTTTGTCGGTGGCATGTCTTGGCAAAAGATGTGGTGGATTCTACCTGATGAACACTCTAATCAATGTTCCATTTGGTAAGGAAAACCAATATACAATCTTGGATATCACCTCCATCGCTTCTCATGACATGCAATGTGGGTCCTCCTGAAAGATGAGCTTGTATAGAGGGATGATGAAGTGATTAATTAGTTGCTCCATAACTCCTCTATGTATGCAATCTGAAAGCAACTTGCAATAAATATGCATGGAAACTTATCTCGGTGTCCACATCTAGTTCATGTCGGGAATTTAATTTTGTGCATAGATTGCATCCAACAAGTATGTAAACATAGATAACCTTGCTTTCTCGCTCTTGGGAGGATCCCAGGCTTGTGCTACATGGGCTCTCAGCTGGTGAGCTAAAATATCTAACCAGTTGAATTAATTCCCTTAATTCACCACCTTGTTTAATAAGATAGCCCACCCTTAGGAAATGTCTTTGTGCTTGGTCGACCATATATTCTGCAAGCTAAGATGACCAAGATCTACTAGGAATTCTTGAGTGACTTTGTCTTGTATGTGTGGGTGTGTGTCTGTCTAAAATTCGATGGATCCTTCACCCAAATTCTAAAAATATCCTTTTTGCTGGCATAACTTTAGGTGGCATAAAATAATGAGTCCATGATATTTAATAGCTCAGGAAGATGATACAGGAATAAAAAATGTGCTACTAGAAACGTAGCAAACTTTTGTCTGTTGGTGTTGCTTAGTTTAATTGTTTTCTCATCACTGTGTGAGAAAACGCAACGAATCACATCTGGACACGGGAAGGATGGATACTTTCATGCAACCTTGTATATTCATCACTATTGAATGGTGAGATAAACATGCCATTCCTCTAAATCTGCCCCAAACTATTTTGCAAAAACATCTTGAATTTGTTGTCATGTCAGTTTTGATTCCTTCTCTACAAACAACAAAGTGTCCGCATATATCAGAAAGTTAACAGACGCTTGCTCAACTACTTCCTCAGTATTTATTTCAGTGGTTTCTTTTGAAGCAACTCTCTTGGGTTCCATGGTAATAGTGACTACTAGAGAGGTGCTCAACAATTGTTTTACCTGTGGGAAATAAACACTCATGGCAAGTAAACATCAGTCTTAATAAAAAACACTTTTAAGGCATGTTCACGCAAAAACCAGGCATTTTATGGGAATGATTACACAATTTTCACTGGAAATAGGGGTTGGCTTCCAGAAGGAACTCCACAGTCCCAATAGTCAAGGTCGAAGCTTGAGGTTTGAGATTGCGCAATGCGTAGTCCAGCCTAGGCAGTGGTCTTGGAGAGACTACGTATTGTGTAGTATTAGTGTTCAGGGATGTAGAATAATCCATAGAAGAGTGCAATTTGCATTTTGGTCAACCTATAATGTGCACTACACAATTCCATAGGCCAAGCTCTCAGCTTGAACCTTAATATTTCACAGTGCCCAGCTAGGCAAAGTGAAAATTGACCAAGGGAAAGGCATATCTTCCTAATGGAAGTGTGAAAAATGAGCAGATATAAAAGATAATTTTGGATTTAGTGCATATCTGACTAAGTGTGAATGAAATAAGAAAAATCGAGTGCAAAAATTTAATAAACGGGAAGAAAAGCAAATCGATGAGGAGAGTCATCGCAATGACGACCATTAGTGCAAAAATGAAGACACTGATGCAACAATTGTGAAAGGAAAATGATAACTTGAAACAACACCTCTAAAAGCTAAAGCAAGTTGAAATGAGAGCATGCATGAAAAGAAACAATAAAAGCATGACTCACACAAGGCAAATGACAAAAAGCGACAAAAAAAGTGACAAAAATCAGTAAATGCGAAACTCACTTGGAAAAGTGACGAAAACCACACAGAAGGTTCCTTGATCTCCTCGGGAATGCTAGAGATCCATGATCAAACGTGAAAATTATTTCTAGAGGCGTTGATTAAATATATTTTAGCAAATTAGGTTTTATGACGTGCATGCCTAAAATCAAGGAAAAAGTGACACATGGCGAAAGCTTCTGAAAATAACAAGTGTGCCTATTTTTTGTTGCTAAAAATATATCCCAATTTTTAGGGATGCTTTTGTCTTTTTATAAGTTTTTCTCCTTTTTTGGGAAAAAAATTTCATGCACATCACCAAGAAAGACTGCGCAATTTTGTGTACTAGGAAACTTTCTGACTTAGTGCACTATGCAATTTCTGAGCTCAATGAGGGATTTCATAGTTTATGGGTTTAGTGATGGGCTTCCTTCCATTACTGCATATTTTATGAGATCAAGGATGAATTCCAATCATGACTGCATAATTCCAATCATCAAGGTCAAGTTTGCCCTCATGAATTGTGCAGTTTCTGAAGACAAGCCCAAAACTTCTGTCCAAGACTAAGTCAGGAGGTTAGCTTGTGACTTATAAATATTAGCTAAGTGAAAACCAAGTGAACATAAAAATAGATAAATGATAATCATCAATCACAGTATGAACATGTGATAACAGTGCAAGATAAGCTCCTCTGAAAAGAAGGTTATGCTCCAAAATCTAACCAAAAAAAACTTTTTGGAGGGTGGTTGTAGCTGCTACAACACTGGTGACACACTAGTAGAACTCTAGCTCTCTAAATGAATCTTGTCTCATGCAAAACTGGTCTCGACCTTCCAGTAGTATTGTTAAATTCATTGATTACCATGGCTTCCTCACTTAGTCTGAGTTAAAAACGTGGTCCCATCCATCCTCTTCATCGGTGACACACTAACCAAGCCAATTCAAACCAAGTTGTTCCAATTGGGGATGAGAAGTATATAAGTGCAGAAATAAAAAAAATTGGCATAGTATTATTTTCATATTTTATGTTTCTCTGTTGTCAACAGACCTGGATAGTACCCTGACAGAGTCACTTTAGTAACACAAACATTGCTTTGGTGCCAACGAGCTTGGAAAACACCCTGACGGAGTTGCTTGTTTCACCTCTCTGTGCAGGAATCCTTTCTCTTGTTTCGCCCTTTATTTATTTTTTTAATTTTTTGTTCAAAGAACTGTGCATAGGCACTTATTTATTTCATGATCAGGAGGAAGAGATATCCTGACTTATTGAGAGCAGAAGAGGTTTTCCTTTCAGACAAGGATATTTATATACACCTTTGACATACTTGTTAAGGCTTTCATCACCTCCTTACTCTACTCAACTAGGTTGATAAGGATTAACTAAAAATATAAAACCGATTAGAGTAAGTGGTACCAATAAAATCCAAACATTGTGATTTCACTGTGATTTTCTCCAACAAGGAACACATTTTCCATCAAAGTATCTTCAATTTTTAACAAAATGCAAGATTCATGTAAATAGAGAAAATAAATAGTAAACCAAGCTTTGATAGTAGAACAACTTCCTCTTGCATTTCACCATTCTTGCTTTAGAATCCAAACATGGTCTCATGCGGTAACTAACCTATAGGTGAAAACAAAGAAAAGGAAAGAAGCAGAATGAAAACAAAATGAACATTAAGCAAATCAAAGAAAACAACAAAGAAAAGGAAAAAAACTACTCCTACTCCTAACCTAAGCAAAGATTAGGCCAAAGTCACGTGAAGTGATACTTCCAATGCAACCACTGCTACATTGGTTGGCCTACATAGGCTAGGCAATGCATGTCAAGAAAGATATACAAGAATAAAAATAAACAATAAAGATAGGATAATGCAAACCATAACGTTCAAAGTTTGAATGAACACACATAAAAGTAAAGATGAAAAGTGGATGAAAAACATTATGTGGTTGTGTCATGGTGTAGTGACATGCTGCGAGTCAAAGACTTACAAACAAAAACTTTTGAACAACGAAGGTGTTATCACCAAATTTTTTTTCAAAACATCATTGTGTCAAGTTTGTTTTTGGTCATGGTTCAAAATTGGGTTTAGAAGTCAATTTAGGATTTGATCAAGGGTAGATTATATTTTCATAAGTTCAAAGCCAATCCTTAAGTTCAAATAAAGTCTTTTTTAAGGTCCATTCATTGGGTCATTTCCTAAAGTTTCATGTCAAAACTAGTCAATTAGCCAAGAAACCTCATTTTCGTAGCGCCACTAGTTCAAAGAAGTTGATTTGCGCTACGAAAGCGCTAATAGTTACGTAGCGCAAATAGGGAAAAATACACTGCAGGCGCTATGAAAGCGCGGTTTCTTAACTGTCTTGTCATCTGAGCTGGAAAAGGTTAGAAACCATTGGGAAATGGTAAGTTAGTGGTATGATGAGTCAGTTAATGATGAGATTCAATGTACTTACCTACATTGCAGTCATCATTGTCATGATAGGGTATGAATGAGACATCATTCAATGATGAGATGACATTTTAAATTCAAAATCTTGCCTAATTAGTCATTCTTGTTTCCTTTGCCTCCATTCGAGATGTTTGAGCATTGACGTGTTAGAGCCAAACCTGTGGCTATTTTATACAAAGGTTTTCTTCATCCTTATCAAGCGAGGATGATTCAATTTATCAAGCGAGGCTGACAGGATTTCTGAGAAGCATGGCAGAGGAAAAGAAAGTTCACAGAGGGGGACACTACTTAAGGCATGAGTGTAGGTTTTAACCCTGTATAGAAATTATCTACGAATGAATCTTTAAACAGAAAATAAACAATAGCGAGAGCATAAAACATAAAATAGATAAACACAGATTTTCCCCTGGATCCCAAATCGGGACGACCAGCTTGATTTTTTATTATATTCCTTTTAGTGTTACAACACATATATATACATGTCGAAGCATACATAAATGCAAATCCATTAACCCTGTATTAGAACATAATCGTAGTTCCCTTGACCGGATCTACAAAATACCAGGGGCTGAAAACCATCATGCCCCAAAACCATGTGCAAAACCATGCACAAAACTGTGGGCGGGTCCGCCCATCGGAAAATAAGGACCAATTTTTTTTTTTGGGGCGCTGCCCTGGACCCTAACAGGGGGGGCTACCACCCCCCTTGTTACCCCCCCGCACGTGACTAGTCGTGGAAAGAATATAACACAAACCCAACATTCTCCCACTTGTTGTTTTCTTTCCCCAGGGGGCCACAGGAGAGCTGAGTCATTAGCCCAACTTTGAAACACCCATTGTTCCTCTACCCCAAGAGAACTTCTGAGTGCTCACAGAATTTGTCAATACATCTGCAACATTCTTCAAAGTGTCCACCTTTACCAGCAACACCCTTTTAGCCTCAACCATATATCTCACAAAGTGATATTGAGCATCAATGTGCTTTGTCTTTGAATGATAAGAAGGGTTCTTAGCCAATAAAATTGCACTTTGGCTATCAAAGTCTATCCTTGTAGCTTGCTACACCAACCCCATACTTGAACACAATCTCTGCAACCAAACTGCTTCCTTGCTTGCATGAGTGGCTGCCATGTATTCTGCCTCTGTTGTTGAAAGAGCCACTACATAATGTCTTTTACTCATCCAACTGAATGCACCTCCAAATAGGCTAAACACATACCCACGTGTAGATCTTCTTTGGTCCAAATCTCTAGCCAGTATGCATCAAAAAAACCACGAATGTCCAACACTCTTTCCAATTTTGGTCTTCCTTGGTAGCACAAGCCATAATCATTAGTGCCACGTAAATATCTGAAAACCCGCTTCACTGCTGTCCAATGCTCCTTCCCCGGGTTTGACATAAACCTGATCAATACTCCCACTGCATGTGCAATGTCTGGTCTAGTACAGAACATTGCATACATCAGGATACCCACTACACTTGCATATGGAACACGGGACATATCCTCCTCTTCTTCTTGTGCCTTGGGACACTGTTCAACAGACAGCTTTGTACCTACAGGAATCAGAACATTCATCGGTTTACTATCCTGCATATTGAACCTCTACAATATAGTCTCGACATACTTCCTCTGGTTTAACTAGAGCTTCCTCTTTTCCCGATCTCTCTTAATTTCCATGCCCAAAATATAGTTTGCAGTACCAAGATCCTTCATGTCGAATTTGGAGAACAACTTGGTATTAAAATCTTGGATAATTTCTTTGTCATTTCCAATTAACAACATATCATCCACATACAAGACCAAATAAATAACACGGTCACCAATTAATTTAAAATAAACATAGTAATCCTCCTTGCTTCTGGTGAAGCCAAATCCCCGTATATAGGTATCAAATTTCTAATACCACATCCTTAGTGACCGTTTTAACCCATATAGAGACTTCTTTAACCTACATACCAGTTCTTCCTTCCCCTTCACCATAAAGCCTTCAGGTTTTTTCATGTAGATCTCCTCTTCCAAATCCCCGTGAAGAAATGTTATCTTCACATCCATCTGTTCTACCTAAAAATCAAATGCAGCAGTAACAAATAAAATTAATATAATAGAAGTAACTTTGGCAACAGGAGAAAAAAATATCACCAAAATAAATTCCCGACACCTGGGAATAACCTTTTTCTGCCAACCGAGCTTTGTATTTCTCCACCTTGCCTTCTACATTCATCTTCTTCTTAAACACCCATTTGCTCCCGATGGGCTTTCTTCCAGCAGACAACTCCACCAGATCCCATGCCTCATTTTTATGCAAGGATGCCATTTCATAAGCCATGGCCTCCTTCCAGAGTTTTCCATCCTCTGAATCTACTACCTCCCTGATAGTTATAGGATCATCATCAGTTATAGTTAAAGAAAAATTTGAACAGAAAGCAGGTGGACTATACCTTATTGGTTGTCTCCTTTCCCAAACTGATCTTCTCACAACTGGAGTTTGTGGCTCTTCCTGTTCTGAGTCTTCTTCTGTTGTAGATTCTGATTCATCCTCCTTTAGCTCAAACTCTATCTTCTTAGGTTCCTTTGGTAGGACTTCATGTTTAAAAATATCTTTCACCTCTCTAAACACCACATCTCGGCTGTACACAACCTTCCTTGTTTCCGGGTTCCAAAGCTTGTAACCCTTTAAACCATCCTTATACCCAATAAAGATGCACTTTTCAGATTTATTATCCAACTTTCTCCTTTTCTCCTTTGGAACATGTACATATGCATCACATCCAAATACCCTCAGATGTGAAAGAGAGGGTTTCTTACCAGTCCATACATCATGTGGAGTCTTATCCTCCAACGCTGATGAAGGTGATCTATTAACCAAGTAACATGCAGTCTCCACTGCCTCTGCCCAGAATTCTTGTCCTAAACCGGTACCACTGAGCATGCTTCTTGCCTTTTCCATCAGCGTTCTGTTCATTCTTTCTGCAACTTCGTTTTCCTGAGGTGTGTATGGAGTATTCTTCTGCCATGCTATACCACACTTCTTACAGAACTCTTCAAATTCCTTCTTTCAGAACTCCCCACCATTATCTGTCCTCGACACCTTTATATTCTTCTATGTCTGGTTTTCCACCAGAATCTTAAATTCTTTAAATTTGTCAAAGACTTCAGATTTCTTCCTCAAGAAATATATCCAAGTATTCCTTGAGAAGTCATCTATGAATGAAACATAGTACACAGACTTACCTAGTGATGGAACTGACACACGTCCAAACACATCACTGTGCACAAGCTCTAATATCTTGTTCAACCTCTTAGCACCAGAAGGAAAACTCATCCGATTCTGCTTCCCATATAGACAATGTTCACAGAAATCAAAATCAAGAGAGCTATTAGACATACCTTCTACCATACCATTTCCATGCAGTATCCACAGGCCCTTCTCTCTAATATGTCCAAGCCTTTGATGCCATAGCATGGTCTTTTCTCTAGAGACCGCTAGGATTTCCGCTCCACTTTCGAGAACCATAGAACTGTTGCACCCATCAATAACAGTGCTTCCCTAAAGCTTGTACAGAGTTCCAATGCGAACTCCCCACATTAATACCAGTGCTCCCCGAACCATCTTAGAGGTATCTTTCTCAAACACTGTTTTTACACCTGCATCATCCATCTTGCTTACAAAAATAAAATTTATGGCCAATGCAGGAATGTGCAGAACACCAGGAAGTGTTCTAATCCTTCCACCTTGTAGCTTTAGCTTGAATTTTCCACGTCCGACGATTCTGGCCTTCCTATCATCACCTAAGAAGACATCACCGCCATCATATTTCTCATACTCTCATAACCACTCCCTATGGGGTGTGAAGTGAAAGGATGCACTCGAGTAAATCAACCGTGACTCATGATCTACATGTGTATTTGAAGAAGAAGCCAAATACACATCCCCACCTTCATCCGAGGTGGTTTTTGCCTCTGCACAAAGAGCATCATCAGATCCCTTTCCTTTCTCAGGAGCTTTAGATCTGCAGTCCTTTTTGTAGTTCCCTTCCTTTCCGCATTTCCAACACACCTTTACAAAATTTCCAGGAGATTTACATCTCCCTCTAGATTTAGATCTCCTACTCGAAACCTTATTCTTTCTTTTGTTCTGGGACCTTCCTTGTACAGATAAGGCATCTCCATTCTGACCCTCCATATTTCTCAGTCTCATTTCCTCCGACAGCAAGGCTGAGACAATGTCATCAAAATTCAAGGTAGTTGTATTGCTACCTATTGCAATAACCAGACTGTCCCACGAGTCTAATAGAGAACACAAAAAACTGATGCACTTATCTTCATCTAAGATTTTAATATCAACAGATGACAGCTGACTTACCACAGTATTGAAGGCATTCAGATGCTTTGTCACCAAGTCTCCATCCTTCATCCTCAGGTTATACATTTTTTTCCGCAGGAACAATTTATTTACCAGAGACTTAGATTGGTACAACGTCCTAAGTTTGTCCCACAAGGTCTTCATCGTAGCTTCCCCAGATACATTCAACAATACTGAATCTGAGACAAACAACCCTATTGTGCTCTTTCCCTTCCAATCCAGTTTCTTCCAGTCTTCATATGACATTGCCGTTGATTTAGTACCTGGATCTACCGCGATCCACTCGTCCTTATCCACCAGCAGATCCTCCATCTTGAGCTTCAAAAACTCAAAACTCAGAGCATTAAATTTCTCGATCTCTATCTTCCCGCCACTCGCCATCTTCTTTTGCCGCAAGAATCGATCCCGCAGATCTCCCACTGAACAGGGTCTACCTCAGGCCCAAGAAAAAAAACCCTCAACAGCAAAGGCATCCCCTTGAAGCCGAAACTGCTCTGATACCAGATGTAGGTTTTAACCCTGTACAGAGATTATCTACGAATGAATCTTTAAAACAAAAAATAAACAATAGCGAGAGCATAAAACATAAAACAGATAAACACAAAGATTTCCCCTGGATCCCAAATCGGGACGACCAGCTTGATTTTTCATTATATTCCTTTTAGTGTTACAACACATATATATACATGTTGAAGCATACATAAACCCCAATCCATTAACACTGGATTAGAACACAATCGTAGTTCCCTTGACTGGATCTACAAAATACCAAGGGCCGAAAACCATCATGCCCCAAAACCATGTGCAAACCCATGCACAAAACCATGGGCGGGTCCGCCCACCAGAAAATAAGGACCAAAAAACTTTTCCGGGGCGCTGCACTGGACCCTAATAGGGGGGGGGTTACCGCCCCCCCTATGACACCCCCGTACATTGTGCCCAGCGCAACGTACAAGGGAGGCTATGCCCCCCCTATTACCCCGCCGCGCGTGACTAGTCGTGGAAAGAATATAATACAAACCCAACAATGAGCATGAGGATATGAAGTCCATAATTGAAGATCCAATAGTGATGGAGGCGTTAAGAAGAGTAGGTTATCTTTGGTTTTGTGAAAATTTGCAGGGTTTCCACACACAGGTGTCTAAATAATTTTCCTTAAACTTCAATGGAACAACTACCAAGGTTGGGATGCTAAGTGTGTCAATTACACCAGAGATTATTGTTGCTGTTACAGAGATACCAAGAGGTCAATAAACTTGGTTCAAAAGTTTCAAATTTGATATGGAGCCATGCAAAGAGTTCATGAAACCTGAGTATGTAGATATGGACCGCAATAATGCTATTCCTAGAAGCTGCATCAAAGACACTTATGCAAAGCTGCAATTCAACATTCAGAGGTATTTTACATGTGAAGGCAGATATCATAAGGTTTACATATATCATTTCAAGCTGCTTCTGCATTTCATTGGTAATATTTCACTTGATTTTCTCTTTTATTTGCATAGGAGTCTTGCAAAAATGGTTGATAAAATACAAGCCAAACCTGAAGGTAGTGAAACATCCTTGTTTCATCATGGTTTAATGAAGTTATTGATTTTAGATGAGCTTCAGAAGATAGGCAAGGATTGGTCATATTTTTTGTTTATAAATGGTTTTGAGTTGGAAATCCTAACTCCTGCTAGAAACCCTAAAATTAAAGGAGTTACATCACCACTAGCAGCAGAGACTAGTCAACCTATAGTTGCAAAACCACAGGAATTTGAAAAACTGAAGACAAGGAATTAACAATTTGAGAAAATGGAAGAGATGACACAAAGACTTGACACACCAACTCCATCACCTACAAAACAGAGGTCAAATATTGTCAAAGAAGAAAAACAGAAACAAGTTGTCAGCAAGCAGGAAATCAAAAGAGTAACAAGAATCCAAGCAGTGGCATTAAAAATAAATATAGTTGCTACACTACAGAGGATAGCCTAGTAATAAAGGGAAATTTAGATGACATCCTACATGCTATTGACATAGAGGAGACACCCATTGTTCAAGCTAAGTTCATTGGAGAAGATGAGCATAAACAGAAAAAGGCTAAGTCTGCAAAGAAGCTTGAGTTTGAGGGTGAAAATGTAGCCTTCATCTTTCAAGCAAGAAAACCTATAACTAGGCATGCTAAGAAACTCAAGGAAGGTATCAAGGAAGTTCAAGAACCTATTGAGACAGCTAAAGCCTCTGAAGAAGTGGTTGATCTCTCATCACCTACAGTAAAGCATGCAGCCAGCAGAACAAAGAAGGGAAAATAAGAAATGATAGAGTTTCAACATCTTGAGGAGAAATTAAGGTTGGAAAACCAAGAAATTTTTGTGATGAGAAAGACGGCTATAAAGCACAATATTGAGAAAGCATGGTTTAAAAGAATGAAGGCACTGTGGGAAGGTTAAATTGGTTCTATTTCTGAAACTCCAAGCAGTGCAGAGAAGTTTTTCACATGGACAGTCCCAGCAATAAAGGAAGCCAAATTTGTCTGAGTAATAAATACTCAGTTGAGAGCTAATAATAGGAGACTTAAAGATCAAGTGGAGGACTTGGAGAAATAGATGAATTTGATTCATGACGAGTTAAAAAGCAGAGGTATTAAGATAACAGTCATAAAAGAGCATATAACTAAATCAAATGAAAATGAGCAAGGGACCTCATGAAGGCTAGAATGACTGCGTTTTTCACTTGATATGTTTATGAAATGATGAAATCAGATTGATTTTGAGTTTTTTTCACATTTTCAATTTTCATTTTGGAAAATTTTTGAAAAAACTGCCCACTTAGCAATTTCGTAGCACAGATAGTGTAAAAAGGGAGAAAAGCGCTATGAAACTGCTGTAGCAGCTTTTCTTGCCCTTTTTCATCAAATTTTGAGGGGAAAAACAATGGATCAAGGACTGAAATTGATAGGAAGGATGTATGTAAAGTCAATTAAGATAATTTTGGAGGATAGAAGTCAAAAACTTGAAGAAAAATGGGGTAAAGGGCAGCGCTACGAAAAGCACTACGAAATCGTGTTGTTTTCGTAGTGCAATGTATTACAACCCATTTGAACAGTTTGGAGATGGTTTTGGAAAACTGGAACTTAAGGAGGAGGTTTGACATGTGTTAATTCAATTTCTAGCAGGTAAGGAGCTCAAAATAATGAGTTCATGATGGTCAGAATGTTCCAAGAGTGCAAAGGACCCTATGCCTAAAAAAACAGGGGGATTGTTTCCTATTTTGGTGGAGGATAAAAATATGGTCATGAAGAGTTGAAGCCTATAATCCAGATTCGACCATGTGTGAATACACTTGGAAAATGGTGTAATTTAGTTTAGATAAGGTTTTTATGGATAGATATAAGGAGTTTGAATCCTATTTGTAATAGGACTGTTTAGTAGATTAGTTGTCTTTTTGTAATAAATACCATGTCCTATGGTTATGCAAGGTGTCAAGACTCAGGAATTCGATGTATCTAGCACAAGATAAGATTATCTCATGTTGTAAATGGTCTATAAAGGACCAAGAAGTCAAAGGTATCAGTATTGGACATTTTTTGGCAAAAATACTGTGTTTATTGTAATTGACTAGTTTTCAGCTAATACAGGAGATTTCTACTTAACCAACTTGAGATTCATAAGGAGTTTTAGTGTGTTCTTATTCTATTTGCATCTCTCTATTATCCCATTGCAGTGGAGTTTGTCTATGTTACTCAAAATTCATCTTTGATGCTTTGAATTCCTATATAGATGAACTGACTGTGTTTTTTACAATTTCACATGTGTATCTCTTGATTAAAACTCTGATATGCCTCAACTTCCATGTTAAGTAGATTTATTGGTTTACTGAAACTATTTTGACTCCATAAGCCCAATGTGTACTTTCTGATGTGATTTTCAACCTACATTTATCATCTATTTGATTATTACCCCACGTAGAGTTAGGCATCTATATTTTATCAAAAATCATTAACCCTTGAGAGATCCCTCTCAGGTTGAGGAGGCTAAGGCTCAATCAAAATATTGGTTTGAAATAGTTCATGAGATTGATTTGATTAGTAGCCTATCAGGTCCAATTTTGTGATAACAGAACGCGAGAAAACCTAAAGAAAGAAGAATTTTTTTTGTTTTTCCACAGTGTTCGATATGTATGACTCCTCCAATGATTGAGCGATAAGATCATGTAATATATATGGAGGATGTGAAAATTTAAAAAAAAATTGATCTTCAATATGTTTAATAGAGTGACGAGGAGCCTCTAAATATTCAACACTCTTCTAATTAAAAGTGGAACTGACCTCAAGGATGTAAGAACCTAACATAACCATCAGCTCGGCTTGAAGTGCCTTGATAGCTTCAGGAAGTGCCAACTCATTGGAAGGTATATCATCAAATATCGGTGGCTTAAAAAAATCAACAATGGGAAAATCAGAATCGTAACCAATTGAATCAATTAAAATTTCACAAAAACCACGATCATAAATTTTAAGATCGTAGACGAAGGCATCCTCATGATCTGATGAATCATACATAGGGAGAGATGAGAAACAAGAAATTTTACCCTCTATGTTTTCATAAAGGAAGGATGAGAGATTGGGAAGATCAAGAGTATAAGATTGGTGCTCTCCACATATTGATGAAAAACTAGCATCCCACGTGTTTTGTGAATGATTGAAAGTGGTAACATCATCAGGAACCAAATTTTCACATGACTCAACAAAAGTGAAATAATTATTGAAAATTCCAGGATGATGTGTGAGAGGTGCGGAAGGAAGAAAGTGATCTTCCATCGTAGTTTCTTATTCAACAATGGGCTCCCAAACATAATCATCGTAAATTATATTGTAAGTTTACTACTCAACACCAACTCCATCCAACACTCGATCCTCATGAACATCAAAAGAAATATTTGAAATAGGTGAACGCAAAAATTCACGATATGGAGGATTAGAGGGACCAAAGGATGGAGGATGAGGAGATGACACTTCTTCATAACAATCAGACTCACAATCCTAACCTACACTAAAATTTTTAGCATGTGGGGTGGGAGAAGACGGTGGTAGATCAACAGATGAGTTCTCAATTTCTACCACCTCAACATGTGGAACTAGAGTTGTCTGATTAGAAACAAACGAAGGGTCATTTGGAAAATAAACATTGTCCATCGCAAATTTAGAAGCTCCAACACCGAGGTATGATGGGAGTGGTTCAAAATATTCTAAATTGTGTGGAATTTATGAAACCTGAACAAGATATTGAAATATTTCTGATAAGAAATCACAATCAACTTCATATTTCAAAAATTCAAAGAAAAAATTCATGAAACGATTGTGAAAATGATGCAGTGATTCACCAGGGGATTTTCGTAATTCTTAAATTTTCTTGCAAAGATGTTTACGATCATACATGCCAAAAGCAAGAAACTATTCTGGGACAAGATGTTCGAAATAGTGTATGGAGGCATCCGTCAATATGTGACACCATTGATTTACATGCCCTTCGAATGTGAGAATGGACAACCTACAACCAACATCCTCATAGGTGATGTTGTGCTCTTTGCAAAACTCAAGAAAATGAGAGGTATGTTCAAGTAAGGTTGTTTCAACCTCCCCATGAAATTAAAGGTTTGACAAGTGATATACGATACTCGTTGGCAGTTTGAAATTTTCATTTATGGAAAAACATGTCGGTAATCTGATTGTGGAAGAAGTCATTAGACAAGTACGAAAATTAAAAATAGAATTCAAGGGCTCAGCTTCTCATTTGACCCTCCTTTTAGTGTCATAAATGTTGACGGTGTTGGACTCACCAACATTTAGGGGATCTCCCCAATATGAAGTCCCAACTAGATTTGACACTGTTTGGAGTAGGAGTCCCAATAGTGGGGTGTTAATGGTCTACCTTGGTTTGTAAAATGCATAGAGTGGTGCACAATTTATTTGGTGAGAACAAGTGCATGACCTTGTGGAGAGCCAATTGAAATGTATGACGGCTCCAACACACAAAGGGAAAATAAAGTGCACCCCTTGGAAGCCTGTAATAGTACGCAACTTAGAAGGAACACATGAGAAAAGTGACAACACACGAAGATACAAACCACTTTCCTCAATAGTGGAAAGTGAAGTTTACAACACCTGCTCCTCCAAATAAGTATACTCCCTCTTCGTTATGAAGAAGCCAAGTCTCAAACAAAACTCCCAAGCTCTTCCTAAGCATAAGCGTATCCAAAATCTTGGCTCCTACAATCCTTTTACACGAGTTATGGGGATATATTTATAATTAAGGGGGGTGACCCTTGGAATGATCCATTTGTGACTCTTGGAATCCCCTAATGACTCTTCAAATTATTACAAAATAACTCATTACATTACATATGCCTCTTCACATTCCAACAAGGATACTTGGAATTTCAGTTTTACAATAATTATGAATAATAGTATATTTTCCACTTACACCCATAAAATACAAAATAGGGTAGAGACAACTTGACAGCCTAACAAGAGAAAACATTATGATGTTGGAGTTTGGGTGAACTCAAGACGGGAAAATTCTACTTGATGGTTCTCAGTCACATATTAATGCCAAGACCAGTATTTTTTTATGGTATGCCCAAATTTTGTGATAATGTCAGGCTGGAAGCGAACTCTTGCCTCCATAGAATCTTGGTACAATGCCTTGGAACCGGTCTGAATCTCCTTCTCAATTAGGAGAAATTTTTTTCTAATCTAAATAGGACCACCAATGTAGGTCTACATGTTCTTTCTATATAGCTCTAAGTCCTCCTGGGTGAACATATGCTTCAACTGCTCCAAGTATTGATCGATATCCTGCCTAAATTTTCGTTAGCATTTAGTCTTGGTGAGTGTACCAACTGATGGGATCATGTGGGTTTTCACCATGAAATCAAAACTATTATATATCCATACATATGAGGCATGAATATTTCTAATGAAAGAGGCGAGTTGCTTGTTGTTATGGTTCAACATCCAAACCCTCTCTTTCTCTAGCTCTGCCTACGACTTCATCTTCTTGACCAAGGTAAGCGGTGTCCCTTATATCACATTATTTAATCATGCATGGCGTTGATAACATCTTGCACATTCCTAAGGATCTTGAAAAACTCTCTGCTCATTCGTTACAAGACATTTAATCATAAAACTACTTTATGTACGACCACGAGCTCCTCATAGAGGTCCTACATAATGTCTCCAAGTGTAAATACTTCAGCAAGTGTCGTTCCTCTCATATCCTCTAGGTAGACTTGTGCGGAAGGTGCATTCTGCGTTATTGCACAGAGTTGTTCATTCTCTTGTCAAGAAGCTTGTATATTATGTACCAACTGTTTATTCTCAGCCATAAAATACTGAGTGTCACATTTCATTATGCCTGCGAAGTGTTGAATTCTTAGTTAAACTGAGAGGGGGGGGGTGGTGAATCAGTTTAACACATACATGAATTTTTTAAATTTTTATCAGCTGAATTACATCTTACTTTTATAATCAACCTTAGTATATGAATAATCTTAATATGTTGCAGCAAGTATTAAATAAATGTGACATCAACCTTATTATGAGAGCAACAAACATTAAGGAGATTTGATAAATCATTTCAGCGCACAGGCAACACAGATAGAGACAACAGATTTAAGTGGAAACCCATAAAGGGAGAAAACCACATCTTATTATTGTTGTGATGAAAAGGCAAGCTCCAACTCCCTCTCACCACTTTTTTTTGGCAGGCACCAACCTACAGGAGGCTCCAACCTCAATTCTGCAAGCTACAACTTGCAAGGAAGCTCCAACTCCCTTCAATTTTCTGCAGGCACCAACCTACAGGAGGCTCCAACCTCAGTCAGCTACAACTGAAAGCTATCAAGCTTCAACTTGATAGGGAAGCTCCAACTTCCTCAATTTATTAAAAGAAATGTTTGCTGACTTTCCTCAGATATCAACTCTGTTTTGTAGCATCTCTTTCTGCTCCTCTCTTCCTTATCTTCTCTGCCTCAATCTTCTATACTTTGCATTATCTATCCTTACTCTCTCTAACCTCTCTATGCATATCAAGTTGATATTGTATATAGAGTTCATCACATGACTGTTTGTATTCCACAAGGAATTTGAAGTGAACAACCATGACTCTTTGGCTTCTGTCTTCTCATTCCTTTTTCCAACTCATTTTAAAAATATAACAATATGTACAAGTTTACATGTTACAGTGGGATTTTTCTTTTCCTTAGGATACTTGCCTTTGCATCACAAACAATATAAAAAAAATTAAACATTTACATTTTCAGTTTCAATACATAAACTTCACTCAGCCCTTGGCTTGCTGGTTTTGTACTTTCTGTTGCTGTCATGCAACTGTCCTGTATACTTCTGTTTACTACAACTCTGTGCACCTGTGCATGTATACCTGTCAAACCCACATTTTCATTCCTGTGTATATTCACATGTTCACTGCAATTGTGTACCTGTTGTATATCTATATAACTGATTTACAAATTCATGGCCCAAATAACTTCACAATATGGAAATCTTTACATGTGGAAGCTTTTCTTATTTCATGGTTCAAAACATAGTCAATTTCATTTCTCCAACTCTTAATCGAAGGCTAACTTTACTTTCTAAATTTTCGAATTCTGCACGAACTTGAGCGCTCACACATGATTATCTAAATACATAGATATATTCGGTCACAGCATTATCAACTCACATTAAAATTTCTCTGTGCATTAAAAAATGCATCCCAAAAATTGCCTCCAATACAAATCCACAATATGGCAACTCACAATAGTCTCAATTGACAATTTCAATACTGTGCGGAGCCTTCCTTTAATAAGGTTATAAACCCTCAAGCATATACGTTGTTATTTTAATAAAACCCAGCCAATGTTCGAATACCCTTGCATACATTGACTTAGCGTTCATTAATAAACCTTGTACATTCAACTTTACAACTTGGTTTTGGTTCAATTAACCTCGTAATATATCACATAAACTAAGTTCGGATTGGTGGATTTAATACCATGGCATCCAACTATATCATATGAGCCTTCGCGTATTATTCGCACACATTTCATCCGACGGTCGCAATTGCGTCGCGCCCCATCCAACTGATCCGACGGTAATCAACGAGTGTCACGCATATTAAAAGCACGGGTTTTAAACCTCAGACTCTGCACGATGAACTGGGGCCCAGCCGCTTATCGTGCCCTCCCTTGAGTTATCTTTCGTGCTAGTTGACGTGCAACTACCGTTCGATGGACCCGCCTCCAGGTCGGATGGCGTACATCGATATCGCGCGGAGTCCTCAGTCGACAGTTAACACTCAATGGCATGCGATAAGGGCTATATTTCCAAACTGCTTACGGCCACGTGTCAGCCGATGGCCTTGTTCACGTTCGAATTGGGAATACAACTTATCAAACAAAGGTGGTGCGATGAAAACCATAGGTTGTTCCAAAACCACTGTCACTGTTCCTTCACGGTTCTGGTTTTCACATGGTTCCGTCCCACGTACTATCATTAATTCATTTATTTGATTTATAACTTCTCATTTCGGTTCTTCTCCCTTTGATACATAGCTCCACCCTTAATTGTAAGTTGAAAGCCCTCGACGATTCTGTAGACTCTGCGTGCCATTGCTCTATTGCCAATCCCGAGCTCGACTCCTCAAAAACAGAGTATATAATGGAAATCGATCCAAGTCGAGCTTTATTCTTCATCGATCCTCTTCAGACCTTCATATCACTTCAGCGCCTTCAAAACTCATATAACTCCACGATTCTGATGCGCAGATTCTACAATTACACTGGTTACTTCTCCATTTCCTTCATGAGCCTAATTCACCCACGCTCGCATATATAATTCAGATACCTCAACCATAACCAAGGTCCTTCTTCAGACAGTGAACCCCCAAATTCAATTTGCTGCCAATGCTTTGCACAAAGGCATTTGTTTCAACAAGACTCAATGTGGTTCCAGCTCAGTTTCACTCAATCTGTGAATCCAATTAGTTCCTTTTATAAACCCTTGCGAAATTATGCTCTCTACTGCTCGACTGTTTTTGATAGACTCTACAACTGCCTCTGCTTCATGTTTCATGCTCTCTGCTGCTCGACTGATTCATATTTTTACTTTTCTTCTGCTGCTATCCTTTGCCATCAATGACAACATTTCCAACAGTCTCCCCCTTTGGCATTGATGGCAATACACTTCCTCTGTTTTCCTTTTTGGATCCTTTCTCCTGTTGCTTGCTCTTCCTCCCCCTTTGACATCAATGGCAAGGGGTTGCTCATTTTTCAGTGTGCTTTCAACTCTCGCCTATGACCTGTCTCATGCTTTTGTTGCTAGCTGATCTCCCCCTGGAATGATATTTTCGTTTATGTTCTCCCCCTGGACTGAAGCTTCCCTTTTTCTTCAGAGAGTAGTATCTGCAGATACTACCCCTAGTCTATCTCTCAAATATTCAAATGGTCCTCTAGCAAGTGATTTGGTAAATATATCTGCTGTCTGTTCTTTTGTTGGTACATACTCCAGCTTTACTACATTCTGAGCTACTTTTTCTCGGAGAAAATGATACTTGATTGGGATATGTTTAGTTTTTGAATGAAGCACATGATTTTTTGATATACTTATAGCACTTGTATTATCACATTTGATAGAGATAGGTTTATCAATGCTTACCTTCATGTCTTGGAGGGTTTGCTTCATCCATATGACTTGTGTACAACATGCTGCTGCTGCTATGTATTCTGCTTCTGCTGTAGATAGAGAAATAGATGTTTGTTTCTTGCTAAGCAATGCCACCAGAATTTCTCCTAGATAGAATGCACCTCCACTTGTGCTTTTCCTGTCATCCACATAGCTGGCCCAGTCTGCATCTGTGTATGCTGTCAAAGTGAAGCTTTTGCCTTTAGGATACCAAAGTCCATACTATGCAGTTCCTTGTAGATATCTGAATATTATTTTGACTGCAAGAAGATGATTTTGTTTAGGTGCTGCTTGATATCTAGCAACAAGTCCTACTGCTAGCATGATGTCTGGTCTTGATGCTGTCAGGTACAACAGACTTCCTATCATGGATCTGTAGAGTCTTTTATCTATATCAGCAGATCCATCATCAACACATAGCTTGCATCCTGTGATCATGGGAGTTGACACAGGTTTGCAGTCTTCCATTTTGAAAATTTTCAACATTTCTTTTAAGTATTTTTCTTGTGATATGAATGTACCTGTGTTCTTTTGCTGAATTTGAAGTCCCAAATAGAAACTGAGCTCTCCAATCATGGACATCTCAAACTCTGATTTCATCTCCTCAGCAAACCCTTTTGCTAGTTCATCTCTCTTGCTTCCAAACATAATGTCATCAACATATACTACAACAATCAGGAGTTCATTTTCATGGGCTTTTATGTATAGATTGTTGTCTGCTCCTCCTCTCTTAAAGCCTTGGTTTTGCAAATATTTATCCAGCCTTGAGTACCAAGCACGAGGAGCTTGTTTTAGTCCATATAGAGCCTTCTTTAGTCTGCATACATAGTCTTCTTTGTCTGTTAATGAGAAGCCTTCTGGTTGTTCCATGTAGACTTCTTCTTCTAGTTCTCCATTCATAAATGCAGATTTTACATCCATTTGATACACCTTGAAGTCTTGGTAGCATGCAAAGGCCAGAAACATTCTGATAGCTTCCATTCTGGCTACAGGGGCAAATGTTTCCTCGTAATCAAGTCCTTTGATTTGTGAATATCCTTTGCAAACAAGTCTTGCTTTATTCCTGATTACCTGTCCTTGCTCATTCAGTTTATTTTTGAATACCCATTTTGAGCCTATGAAATTTTTCTCAGTGGTTCTATGGACTAATTACCAGGTATTGTTCTTCTCAATTTGTTCCAATTCTTCATTCATAGCATTCACCCAATACTTGTCCTTGTTGGATTCCTCAAACTTATTTGGCTCTATTTGTGATAACATGGCTATGTATACCTCTTCAGTCTGTTCAGTTAGCTGCCTTCTTGTCTGGACCCCTGCTCTCTTGTCTCCAATAATTTGATCTTCAGGATGGTTCTTCTGAGTGTATCTAGAGGGGGCTTTAGAGCTCAGCTCTGCATCTTCTGTTGTCTTGCTTGTTTCATCATCATCTTGGTTTTCTTATTCATGACTGTCTGATGGACTATTGCAGTCTGTATCTCTTGTATTGTTTGGAAGTTCTTCATCAAATCTCACGTCAATGCTTTCTACTATTTTTCGAAGAGTCTTGTTGTAGCACCTGTACCCTTTACTTTTGGAATCATATCCTAGAAATATCCCTTCATTTTCTCTTGCATCAAATTTCCAAATATTTTCATCATTATTCTTTATGTAACACTTGCTTCCAAAGATTCTAAAATGCTTGATTGAAGCTGGTTTACCATGCCATAGTTCATAGGGAGTCTTGTCACTGCTTGGCCTTAAGTGAGCTTTGTTAAGGATATGCACGGCTGTGTGTACTGCTTCTGCCCAGAAGGTTTGAGGAATATTTCTCTCTTGCATCATGGCTTTGGAAATTTGCTATACAGATCTGTTTTGTCTCTCTGCTACTCCATTCCGCTGACGTGTCCCTGCAATAGTAAATTGTTGCTTTATTCCATGTTCATTGCATAGATCAGCAAAGTCATAATCTGTGAATTCACCTCCTCTGTCTGATCTGATGATTTTAGTTTGCATCCTATTTGATTTTCTGCTAATTCTTTGAATATATTAAATTTTTCTAGAGCTTCTGATTTATTCTTGAGGAATGCAACCCATGTCATTCTGGAGAAGTCATCAATTATCAGCATGAATAGGATTCTCCACTTGGATTTTTAGTTCTTGCAGGTCCACACAGGTTAATGTGCACAAGCTGGAGTGGCCTTCTTATTGATAACTCATCTTTGGCCTTAAATGATGTGCGGGTCTGTTTTCCCAATTGACAAGATTTGCATGTGGTATTAGAAGGCCTTTTTATTTCTGGCATGTCTCTGACAGCTTTCTTCTTGCTTAGTCTGATGATGTGATCGAAGCTGAGATGTCCCAACCTTTTATGCCATAATCATGACTCCTCAAGTTTGCTTAGATGACAGGCTTCATCTTCCTCTTTCACAATGTAAACATTACTCTCCGTTCGTACTCCTTTGAGCAGAGTCTTACCTGTGGTGCTTGATCTGACTTCACAGTCTTGTTCTCTGAAAAAAACTTCACAGCCTTTATCACATATTTGACTAACACTCAGAAAATTTGCTTTCAGCCCATCTACAAATAGTACATCTTGGGCCTTTCCTCTGCCATTGTCTAGGCTGACTAAGCCTTTTCCTTTTATTTTTCCTGATTTATCATTGCCAAAAGTAACATTGCTAGATTTCTTTTCATCAAGAGTTATAAACTTGCTTTTGTCTCCAGTCATGTGTTTTGAGCAGCCATTGTCCAAATACCACTGGCTTTTCAGGTCTTGAGCATTTAGAGCCAAGTCACATTTATTCACCTTCTTTATCCACTGGAAGCATCCTTTTGTTTGGTATCTTTTGTGAGATGATGAACTACATCTTCTGAGAGGACATTTGGAAGGAATATGTCCAACTTGATTGCATACACAACATTTGATCATAATTTTTTCAGAATTGTGAGTATGAACAAAATTTCTTTGATTCATAAACCTCTTTGAGGTGTCGGATATCAATCTTTGTCCGTAATTTCTACACTCAATGATTTTATGGCCAAATTCCTTACAATAAAAGTAGTAACCATAGAAACTATTTGCATACCTGATGTAAGGTTGTCTTATCCATTTGTTTGCTTGAGACAGTCTCTTCACTGATTGCAGCTTTTGCTGGTTTGAATTACTCCTCCTTGCATGACAGTATGCAACAATGTGTCCCAGCTTGTGGCAGACATAACAGGTGGCATTCTTCATAGGAGGGAAGAATCTCTTTTGATGGCTTCCAAATTTGACATACTTAGGGTTATATGATACTTTTTCTGTTGTCTTAGTATTTATTACATTCTTTGTTACTAGAGGTTTCTTCTGATCTATGTCTTCCTCATTACATGTTTCTTCTTTTGTAGAAATTGTTTGAGCCGCTTCATCATTCTTCTTTGCTTTTACAAAAATAATCTCTCTGTTCCTTTTCTTTTCTTTTACTTGATTCTCTTTCATAGCCTATTCCAGTTTTTATCATAGGAGATCTTTGAGCATCCTAAATTTCGTTTAACTTACTAGAGCTTGTTGTTTGAGAGGAATTTGTAGACACTTTCCTCTAAGCATTTTCTAATTTCTTCCTCAGACATACAACTTCTTCTTCCAGTTTCTCTTTTTCTCGAGTTTTATCCTTGATTTGCTGAAGTAACATGTCTTCTATCTTCTTGGCTTCTTCAAGCTCTACCTTCAGCTGCATGAGGACTTCTGAATTTTTCTCTTCTCTTACATACTTGAGGAGAATGTCCTTTTGTTTTCTGCACTTCAGTTTGAGTCTGTCAATCTCCTCCAGAGCACTTCTTAGCTCCCCCTCAAGGTCGACTTCACCTTCTTCTTCTTCATCTTCTAGCAGGAGTCCTTCAAGTTCTTCAATGGCCATCAATAAAAATTCAGAGGTTCCTTCTTCACTTGAGGGTTCATCTGAGTCTTCAGATGTACTGCTGTCTTGTTGAGCATAGAAGGATTTTTTGCTGAACTTCTTTCCTTTCTGCCAGTTCTTTGATGTATTTTTCTCTGACTCTTGAGCCTGATTCCTTACTTTCTTGTGAGGACACTTAGCAACATAGTGTCCAACTCTTCCACAGTTAAAGCATTTGAAAGGAAGTTTACCTTTGTATTTACCTGAGCCTCTATCCAGTTTCTTGACAAATTTAGCCTCTTCTTCATCAGAGCAAGAGAATATGTCTTCCTTTTCTTCTTTCTTCTTTTCTGTTTTAAAAGTTGCCTCCCTTGTACTTGGCTTCTTCTATGGGAGCCTCATCTCATAGGCTGTTAGATTTCCGAGTAGCTGGTTCATGGTCAAGGTGTCCCAATCAGCTGTTTCTTCTATGGCAGAAACCTTGGGGTTAAAGCTGGGTGGAAGAGATCTTAGAATCTTTTGTAAAATTACACATTCTGATATAATTTCTCCAAGAGCTTTCATATTGTTAACAATTTCTGCCACTCTTAGGAAGAAGCTGCTAACATCTTCATCATCATTCATTTTTAAATTTTCAAACTGAGCTCTATATACTTGAAGTTTGGTGGTCTTTACCTTTTTATTTCCCTCATGGATGTTTTCAAGAGTATCCCACATATCTTTGGCAGTCTTACTATGCATTATTTTGATAAATTCAGCCTCACAAAGTCCACTTAAGATTGCATTCATGGCCTTTGCATTTGCTACAAATTCTTGTTTAGCTTCTCTTTCTGGGTCAGTTGCCTTTGGGGCATATCCAAATTCTACAGCAGCCCATACCTCTATTCCTAGAGACATTATGTATGCTCTCATTCTGATTTTCCAGAAGGCATAATTAGTACCAGTGAAGAAAGGGGCTTTATTGGTTGAGATTCCTTCTTGACTAGCCATCTTGGAGGCCTAGGATCTCCTTTCAGTGGTTAAACTGGTATAAAAGGAACCCGCTCTGATACCAATTTTTGAATTCTTAGTTAAACTGAGAGGGGGGGGGGGGGGGGTTGAATCAGTTTAACACATACATGATTTTTTTAAATTTTGATCAGCTAAATTACAGCTTACTTTTATAATCAACCTTAGTATATGAACAGTCTTAATATGTTGCAGCAAGTATTAAATTAATGTGACATCAACCTTATTATGAGAGCAACAAACATTAAGGAGATTTGATAAATAATTTCAGCGCACAGGCAACGCAGATAGAGACAACAGATTTAAGTGGAAACCCATAAAGGGAGAAAACCACATCTTATTATTGTTGTGATGCAAAGGAAAGCTCCAACTCCCTCTCACCACTGTTTTTCAGCAGGCACCAACCTACAGGAGGCTCCAACCTCAATTTTGCAAGCTACAACTTGCAAGGAGGCTCCAACTCCCTTCAATTTTCTGCAGGCACCAACCTACATGAGGCTCCAACCTCAGTCAGCTACAACTGACAACTATCAAACTTCAACTTGATAGGGAAGCTCCAACTTCCTCAATTTATTAAAATAAATGTTTACTGACTTTCCTCAGATATCAGCTCTGTTCTGTAGCATCTCTTTCTGCTCCTCTCTTTCTTATCTTCTCTGCCTCAATCTTCTATACTTTGCATTCTCTATCCTTACTCTCTCTAACCTCTCTATGCATATCAAGTTGATATTGTATATAGAGTTCATCACATGACTGTTTGTATTCCACAAGGAATTTGAAGTGAACAACCATGACTCTTTGGCTTCTGTCTTCTCATTCCTTTTTCCAACTCATTTTAAAAATATAACAATATGTACAAGTTTCTATGTTACTGTGGGATTTTTCTTTTCCTTAGGATACTTGCCTTTGCATCACAAACAATATAAAAACAATTAAACATTTACATTTTCAGTTTCAATACATAAAATTCACTCATCCCTTGGCTTGCTGGTTTTGTACTTTTTGTTGCTGTCATGCAACTGTCCTGTATACTTCTGTTTACTGCAACTCTGTGCACCTGTGTGTGTATACCTGTCAAACCCACATTTTCATTCCTGTGTATATTCACCTGTTCACTGCAATTGTGTACCTACTGTATATCTATATAACTAATTTACAAATTCATGGCCCAAATAACTTCACAATATGGAAATATTTACATGTGGAAGCTTTTCTTATTTCATGGTTCAAAACATAGTCAATTTCATTTCTCCAACTCTTAATCGAAGGCTAACTTTACTTTCTAAATTTTCGAATTCTGCACGAACTTGAGTGCTCACACATGATTATTTGAATACATAGATATATTCGGTCACAACATTATCAACTCACATTAAACTTTCTCTGTGCATTAAAAAATGCATCCCAAAAATTGCCTCCAATACAAATCCACAATCTGGCAACTCACAATAGTCTCAATTGACAATTTCAATACTGTGCGGAGCCTTCCTTTAATAAGGTTATAAACCCTCAAGCATATACGTTGTTCTTTTAATAAAACCCAGCCAATGTTCGAATACCCTTGCATACATTGACTTGGCGTTCATTAATAAAAATTGTACTTTCAACTTTACAACTTGGTTTTGGTTCAATTAACCTCGTAATATATCACATAAACTAAGTTCGGATTGGTAGATTTAATACCATGGCATCCAACTATATCATATGAGACTTCGCGTATTATTCGCACACATTTCATCCGACGGTCGCAATTGTGTCGCGCCCCATCCAACTGATCCGACAGTAATCAACGAGTGTCACGCAGATTAAAAGCACGGGTTTTAAACCTCAGACTCTGCGCGATGAACTGGGGCCCAGCCGCTTATCGTGCCATCCCTTGAGTTATATTTCGTGCTAGTTGACGTGTGACTACCGTTCGATGGACCCGCCTCTAGGTCGGACGACGTACGTCGATATCGCGCAGAGTCCTTAGTCGACAGTTAACACGCGATGGCATGCAATAAGGGCTATATTTCTAAACCGCTTACGGCCACGTGTCAGCCGATGGCCTTGTTCGCGTTCGAATTGGGAATACAACTTATCAAACAAAGGTGGTGCGATGAAAACCATAGGGTGTTCCAAAACCACTGTCACTGTTCCTTCACGGTTCCGGTTTGCACATGGTTCCGTCCCACGTACTATCATTAATTCATTTATTTGATTTATAATTTCTCGTTTTGTTTCTTCTCCCTTTTATACATAGCTCCACCCTTAATTGCAAGTTGAAAGCCCTCGACGATTCTGTAGACTCTGCGTGCCATTGCTCTATTTCCAATCCTGAGCTCGACTCCTCAAAAATGGAGTATATAATGGAAATCGATCAAAGTTGAGCTTTATTCTTCATCGATCCTCTTCAGACCTTCATATCACTTCTGCGCCTTCGAAGCTCATATAGATCCACGATTCTGATGCGCAGATTCTACAATTCCACTGGTTACTTCTCCATTTCCTTCACGAGCCTAATTCACCCATGCTCGGATATATAATTCAGAACCCTCAACCAGAACCAAGGTCCTTCTTCAGACAGTGAACCCCCAAATTTAATTTGCTACCAATGCTTTGCACAAAGGCATTTGTTTCAAAAAGACTCAATGTGGTTCCAGCTCGATTTCACTCAATCTGTGAATCCAATTAGTTCCTTTTATAAACCCTTGCGAAATTATGCTCTCTGCTACTTGACTGCTGTCGATAGACTCTACAACTGCCTCTGCTTCATGTTTCATGCTCTCTTTTGCTCAACTAATTCATATTTTTACTTTTCTTCTGCTGCTGTCCTTTGCCATCAATGAAAACATTTCCAACACCAAGTTGGCTTCGAAAATAGTGTTTGGATTCTTGTTGATGTCTGCCACTATCACCCTTTCTCTCATAAATGCAGGTGATGCATGATAATTTGGGAAGTGCTTTCTTCGTGCTTGTATAATATTCTTCTGGAGTTCATCAAATGACATATTCCACACATACATCATTGTATCATCATCAAGGGGAACTATTTCCCCTACCTCGCTTAGGGCTGGCTATACAGATGGAGGTGGTGGAGTCTGAACAGTGGCCTATGGTAAGTTGGGCATCAGGTCCACATCTTCATCTTGTGGCTCTAGCTCCAAATCCATATCTGCAACTTCAATCAAATCCTTAGTCTACTAAGAAAGCTCCCAACCATGCATCTGTTCACTCACTCCCTTTGTTTTTGGTTGATCCTTTATCTGTTCTTCAACCTGTATGGGTGTCATCTCTTTAGTTATGGAACCTTTCCTTCCTTCTTCTTCTTGCTTATGCTTCTCCTCTTTTTCTCTCCTTGTTAACTCTTGTTATTCTCTTATCTCTTGTTCTTCTTTTTGCGCTCTCAGATATGCTTCCTCCAAGATTTTCTTATCTCTCTTCCTCCACTTTTATGTCTGTAGCCTCTACCTCCTCTTTGCTTCTATTGCCAAAGTTTTTTTTTGCAACAATAGGATCTTCTTCCATTTTCCAGCTTTGTTCATGTTCTACACTATTAGAAACCTTCCTATTTCCCTTATCTTGTTCAGGGTTGTTTTCTTTTGTTGCTGTTTATTTTGGAACTATTTCCATCTGTAGATTATCCTACGAGGTCCTAGCTATACTGATCAATTTGTGGGGTCTGGAGGAGTTGTAGAAATTATTCCATGGTTCCTCCTTTGACCAATGAAATGCGCCACTGACCCAATTGTAGTATATTTTCTCATAGTGGTCCTTGAAAATCCCCCTTAGATCATACATATTGAATTATTTTGTATCGAACTCAAACTTCACTACGAGTATTGCTTCAGTATCTGTAACTTTGAGATTCTTAATGTAATATTCCAAAATGGAAAAGTCAGAAATATAGAACATATGCACAATTCCAACTATGGTAAAATAAGAATTAAACATGTAGAACTAGAAAAATTCTAGAATACATTAAAACATCATACATATGGGAAAAAAATAGCTGAACTATATCATTAAGGATCAACAATAAGGTAAGTACATAGTGCTCCAAAAGGAATGCACTCAAGCCACAAGATGACTAAAATACACTAAAGAAAACTAGCACTGGAAATGTTGTGCTGCTACTGCTGTTGTTGCTGAAAACTATTGTTACTGTGAAGACGAACCATGTACGGGAGGTTTTTGTAGTGGTCAGAAAGATCCAGGATTTTAACCATGGACTCTACTAAAAAAACCCATAAAAAAACAGAAATGGTTTGGCCAGATTTTAACTTTGGATTTTTGGCCCTTTTTGGGTAGCACATTGCACCCTTGCTGGTTGAGTTACGCACTCCCTGGGGAAAAATACTGATATGGGGCTGAAATAATGATCTATCAGCTGCAATATAACCCACTTAGCTCACTAACTGAAGGTTTGATCCCTTCTCCTTATCTCCAAGCTAGAATCTTGAGATATAGCTCCTCCTTTCTCTGCTCAAGTTGCAGCTGCAAACTACACAACTGTTAGACTAGAATGCGTTGTAAAGGAGGATGGAGATGTAGCTTGTTGCTGGATGATAAAATAATTTTCACAACTCATGTAAATTATCTCTGTAAAGTGAGGGAAATACCCTCACAGGATTCCAAGCTGAAATACTTGGAACTTCCTTCCTCCCTTAGATCTGTCTGGCTGGACTACGCAATTCCTGAAGGAACTACTGCTACATGGAGGTGTAATATGATGGCCTAATACCGAATATCCCAATGCTTCTCCTAGAATACTAAAATGGAAGCTCAAGGTGAAAGGATGAATCCTCCACCGGTCTCCTAGCCGAAATTCTAGAAACTACCTTCCTCCTCTCGAACCCTAAGATAGGAATGCGTAATTCCTGAAGTTGTATAAGTAGAAGAGAGGGGTTGAATGTGGCACCAATGTCGGATGATGAATGGTTGCTCAAAATAACCTTCCCAGAGTAGGCACTCGAAGTCCCCCATGGGAAATGGTGGGATTCCCGCTAGGGAACACTCGTGTGCTAGACAACACTCAGACTTAGCTAAATAGTTGAAGCATGCAAAGAAATGTTAAATGAAAATACAATATCAAATTCCAGGCTTATTTTCTTTGCTTCCTCCATATTCCTTATATGGTTGTGAGCCTTCCCTAGCCTTGGCCCACCTCATAACTCTGCTCCACATGTGGCCACTAGTCTGCATGAAGATTGCACTATCTCTCCATGATCTCCATGATCTCTGAAATTAATCTCCACTCCCTCCATCATGTGTGCATTCAATGCACCACTTCCTCCATCACTGCATCATTAATGCTCTATGATCTTACTTTTATTCCTCCACTATCTCCATCATCTTCCTCATTATCTCTCTAGAATCTCCACCCTTCCTTCATTAATGAGTTTCTCCACTACTCTATGATGCTGATCTACGATATACTAATCCACATTCACACAACAAAAGTGTATTTTATTCATGTATGGAGTTTATGGGTCCCTCCACCATTTTATTTACTTAACTAAATAAGAAAAGTAAGAACTCTAATATTCCAGTTAGCTGATGGAAAATTGGGAATATTATAGTTCTCCCCGCAAAAATGTTGCTCGCCTTCAAGCAACTGCAAAAGTGAATGCTACAACAATCCTCCTCCCTCCAAATGGAATCCTCATATGGAAGGTCTCCCCATCTGCTCCAATGTGTAATGAATGTCCAACTCTAAATCTGCCTCTCTAGAATGTCAAGAATTTATTCCAACTATATAGCTAGATGCCTATCCTCATCACTGAACCTCCAAGTGGCAACCATTCGTTGTTCCAGAGCCTCTTCTCTACATGAGACATATGAAGTGAAGTGGTTCCTCCCCCCAAAGGAAAGTCCCAACTCATGAAATATCTCTCCAACCGATGCTACATGGAGTATGATGTATCTCTCCATGCTCCCATCATTCGCCTTGTTGGCCTTACTTGCTCCAAGCATCATCTCAACACTGTGAAAAATACGAAACAGAGTCATATGGTTGACATGTGAAATGTCGAACCATACTCTCTCAATAACAACCACCGCAACAATGCCTCTTGTTTCCATACCACCCCATCATCATATCAAGTAACTTTCTCAATTTTCGACCAAACAAGATGAAATTTTAGTCAATTTTACAGCACTGACCCCACATGGCTGGGGGGCTGAGAACCAGGCGCTAACGTGTTAGGGTTAACAATTTGTTGATGGCGGAGGAACTGGAGCCCATGTGACCAGCCACTACAAGAGTTTATGTTAACGGTTTTTTTTAACGTAATCCCTGACGGTTATGGTTACGGCGAAGCGGGAATCCCGCATGTGAACACGCCAAGTGCCACATTTTATGCCACGGTTTAAACAGTCATGGTTAACATCTATTCCGTCGGCGGTTCAAACGGAAGCCCATGTGACCATCTGTCCCAAACATTTAATTTAAAATTTAATGCCAGTTAAACTGTCCACCAAGTTTGGAGCGGAACCCGCTTTTTTCGTAGTTTGGCCAGTTTTGGTCGGACTAACTGGCAATCCTCCACATTTAGTGGAGTTTTTTGGGGGACATTGGGTAGTTTTCTTGTTTCTGCCATAAATCCCTCGTTATTGAACCAAATTGAGTGCAGAAATAGTCAATTTTGGGTCTTTTCAAAATTCTGGGCAGTTTGGAATAGGGTTCAGGTCAAACAGAGGTCATATTTAGAAGTTTTTGCTTCAAGGAAGATGAAGGAGCCATTAGGGCCACCATGAGGCCAAATCCATTTGAGGCCTAGCCAGGGGAGCTAGAGTCCTTTTCCAGAGTTCCAATAGTCTAAATTGGATAATTCAAATGTTCTGAATTTGATGAAATGGTTTGTAGAGCCTGTAGAGAACGTTTGAAGGCTGAAAAAAGTCAGTAAAGTTCCATGGGCCATTAGTGAAAACTTTTTCCAGTAGTAGTGCAGGACTTAGCCAGACCTACTTGAGACCATATGTAGTGAACCAATGGTAATTCTTGACTGTAAACATAATTATGAATCTAATGACATATTGTTTAGAAATTTTTGAGGAATTATAGAGGTAAAAAACCCAACAGAGAAGTTTTCAGTGACCCTAGTGCCAAGGGGTGTCGACAGGTGTTGGAGGCGAAACCAGAGCAGCTGGAGGCCATTTTTAATGAATGAATAGTCTATCTTGACTATTTCAGACATTTTGTAGCCAATAGAAGTGGTTTTAGAACATTTTTAGAACTTAGAGAGCTCGAGAAGCTGATGTGAATTTTTGGGCAGCCTTGGGCAAACCGTGGAGGATAGCCTATTTTGGGGATGCAGTGCTCGATTTGAGCAATTTATCTATTGATATTTGGTGTCTGATGTGTGTTGGATACGACAGGAGTGGTTTCAGTGACAGAAACAAAATTCTGATGGAGTTTGTGCTATTTAGAAGCTAAAAGTAGCTTATTGCATCGATAAAAGGAATCATGTCAACAAGAGCCTAAAGCTATTTGTAGATTTTGGACAACCATTAGAGGGATATTGTGTAATATTCAAAATTTTTGCAGCTAATGGGAATATTTCATTTTAATTTCAGTTTTCTTAACTCATGAATAAAAGTGTAAAGGAGGAACTCTAAAACTCCTAATCAATAAAATAAATCAATGCCCAATGTGAACATGGAAAAATATGGGCCATAATTTTAATAAAATATACTTAGGTGTGAAAAGGAATGAAGAAGGTTGACTAGGTCAACAGGACCAAATCACAACAGTGTCTAGATGCATTGAACCTCGTTATTGATCAGTGCAGTTTTAGATGGAGACCCTTCATGTGAAAAGGGTTAACTCATTGGAGGTGGTTTAGGGTTTCCCAAGCCCTAATGTTATAAAATGAAGAGTAATGCCACAAGGAAAGGTAGTTGAAGATAATTCGATTTTGAGATTGCTTAAGCAACTCAAACTCTCTTGGTTACTTAGCTAGAGAGAGAGGAATTTCCTGTTTAGGAATTCCTCCTCCTTCATTGAAGAGCTCTTGAAGGAGTATGTTCTGAAATGCCTCACATCTAGGCTTGAGGCCAAGCTTCCTCCTCCATCACAGCATTATTGCTGCAGCAACATAATTCTGTGTTGCAGGGTGTTGCAGTGAGGGGTTTTCAACACCACTTCCAGATCTAGTTTTGCATAAAAGGGAGCATTCATTTCTTTGGAAGATTAGTGAGAAAGCCTTGAGCTTCATATTCAGATCTTGGCATCAGGCCAAAGGACCTTCCAAAATCATCTGCGTAGTTTACTTTAGAAACTGTGTCATTTTTCCAGTGCATTGCTGCAGCAGGGTTTCTACCCTAGTTTGGTGCTTATTTCCTTGAGGAAGGGCCATCCCTTCTTCCGGAAAGTTTGTATTGCAGCCCTCTTTTGTAATTTTTTACATTTCAGCTCATATATTCAGAGTTTCAATGATTCTGCATTTTTCAAATCCATATTCTGCATATCTGATACTTGTATTTGTTCTTTCATGAAATCCCCTTGCCGGGTGATCTATTTGATGTATAAAAGGAGTTGAATCTCCATTTTTATTCATGCTCAGTTATAATAAACTTCAGATTTGATGTTTCAAACATATTTTGTCTAATTTCTTCAGAAATCATGCAATTTATGCTTCAGCCATTTTCTGCATACTCCAAGTCATGGGAAATTAATATTTTTAAGCTTATTCGAGGATGGAGGAAGATTTTAACATAGCTAGAATGATTTTTTTGAGCTGAAATTCGGAGCATAGGTCCCTCATGTCCTGATATAAACCTCCCTTCCTTTCCCTTTATTTTACGCAAATTTCTGAATACATCTATTTTAGGGTCGAAATCACTGCTTTTCCTCACTTTTTGGATCCTAAATTCAGATCTAAGTTGCTGATGTACTTGAAATAAATTTCTAAGTGTATATAAGCACATTTTATGCACTTATGTCTCTCTTCACTTCCATTAGAGTGTTTACTTTGCCGCAGCCCCTCATTGGGCCTTCTCTTAAAGATAACTAGGTGTGGGAGATCTGTTTAACCCACCTAGTCTTATTTGTTTCAGCTGAAATATTGGATTTAGTTTTTATATTGTCTCATATAAAGGATCCAAGAGTTATTTTCCTGTTCTAAAGCATATTTTTCTGAAAATGCGTTTTTAAGTGCATGATTCATGAGTTGTTCCTAAATAGGAATATTATAGTGGTATCAGAGTACCCTGTGAGATCAAGCTCTCAGAGAAGTAAATATAATAATTAGAGATCAGAATGATGGAGAGGATGAGGTTACTCTCATCAATATTCAGATCTAAGAAGAGCCTCTCCAAAGAGGCAAATTAGAAGAGAGAAATAAGATGCATCGAAACTCCTAGAGGGTTTTGAGAAGAAGCAAGCTGCAGTGATACCTGCATGAGGTCTCAAGAAGAATAAGGAAGCCCCAGCACTTCCTATCAGCAAAGCAGAAGACCGGAGAATCCTAGATATCCTCATAGATCCATTATTCCCACTTTCTTTGAAGAAGGTGAGAGGTGTAGCAATGAAGAAGAAAGATGCACAGAAACTCCTAAAGGTTTTCAAGATGAAGAGGAAGAAATAAACACTTCCTGTCATCACACAACAAGGAGACTGATTGAAGAAGAGATCTCATTGCCTCTTTTTCAAACATTGAAGAGTATTGAAGAAAATCTCAAGGAGTTTGATGAGGAGAGGAAAAAGATGAGCTACAAAGAGACATCTCCCAAGGAAACAAAGGAGAATGTCAATCTTGTCACTTTGGGCAATAGATCTCCATTTTCACCATCTGCTGCTAAGGTGCTTGCATCTAGAGGAGAGGCACTTGAATCTTTGCAAGTTAGTCTTGAGCTCTTAACATATCGAGTCGCATGCATGAATCAGGAGATGCATGAGGAGGAGAAGGAAGATACCAGTGCTGGTATGCTTGAAGAAAGGAGACCATAATTCTTGCCAGTAGTTGGAGGCATCATTGATCCAGGTGGAGGAACTCTTGTGTTCTGTCAAGAGGATTCCACATATCAGTTGATCCAAGGTATGCATGAAATTTCAGCACATATTGTTTCAAGATTAATGCATAGCCATGGATTAAATCAAAATGCTGATTTGAAGCAAAGACATGTCACAGTGCAGAGGATCCTTGATCTAATCAAGGATGAGACTGGAAACTATCCCTATGCATCATTGTTGAGCTGCATTCAATCTCTTGGGTTGAGATGTAGGGTCTCAAGAAAGGGGATTATTACTATCTTATTTTCAATGGCTGATTGTGAGATCAGTAATGAAACTTTCTTTGAGATAGTACATGCATCAATTTTCATATCTACAGTGCTGTCACTTAGTGACTATGACAAAAAGGCCTCAGCTCTCTTGGAGCATTCTAGAGGCAGCTTCAACCTTAGAGCAGTGGAGAAGAAGAAGATGAAGAGTAGACATCTTGAGATGAGAAGCATTTTCTCCCCTCTAGATGACACTCTCTCAATGAGCATGCTACAGCTCAAAGAGAGACTTCTACTTACTGCAGATTCAAAGCCTCACTAGTTTTGGAAGGCCACAGATGGGAGAGAGGTCTCACTAAGAGATCTCAACAGAGGTGCATTTCAATATTTCATGAGATGCAAGGTTCTTCATTGGTTCAAAGGAGATGGTATTATACAAAGGGAGGATGTCATGATTATGAAACACATCACTCATCTTCCATATTGGAGTGAGTGGATGAGGATGATGAGCAAGAGATCACATGATCACTTGTAGACATACATGGGCCAGCAAGCTTGGTTATGCTAGTTGCCCTTGGGAGCTTCCTATCACTCTCCAAAGGCACCTATTTCTCTGATCTATGCCTTGAAGAATGGTCAAGAAATGAATAAGGAGGCATGGCAATGATGGTTGCTTTGGGGTAAGCATGATCACTACCCAAAGATTCTCATTCTCTCATCTCATGCTTTATGCATCATTAATAGAGTATATGAAAAGGAAGCATGGTTGATGTGGTTGTTAAAAGGAGAATTTGGACATCACATGTTAAATCTCATGTCCATGTATTCACCCATGTTTGAAATATGTCTCATTTATCCACATGTATTTCTGTTGGAAGTATGTTTCATGCATGAACTTTGGCTTGGGAGGAGGAATAATTCCCACATGATGTGGTATGAGGGAGCTTGCTTGTGCTATGTTGATGAGACATTTCACATGTCTATCATTGTGTTATTGCTCCATGATCCACATGTTGATAAGGAAAGAGGGCTACAAAATTCCTTGTTGCTATGGCCGCTCTTGGGTGAGTATGGTTATTACCCAATAGCTCATCATTTTTTGAATCATGCCTTGGATTTCAATGATATGTTGCAGCAAGAGAAGGCATGTATAATTTTTTTTCACTTGAGAAAGTATGGCCACCACATGAAATATCCTATATCTATGTGTTTTGCATTGTGTAAAATTTGGCATATTGATCTCATGATGTGCATTGATGATAATACTTTGTATTGGGCCGATGCGACATATCATATGTGCATTAGTATGGTTTGGTTTTATGATGCACATGAGGAGGAAAGAAGGTAGAAAGACCTCTTGTTTCTTTGGTTTCTTTTAAATGAGTATGGTGACCATCCCATAGCTCATAATTTTCTGATTCATGCCCCATGTATTAAAGATAAATTGCAGCAAGGGAGGGCATGTACATCATCGTTTGGAAAGCTTGGCTTGCCCATCTTACATGGAGGAGATGGAGGATGGCAGCAAAGGGCCTTGGTCTAGTGGTTATTATTAGGGGAAATGGTTTGACATCTTTGTCCGCCCATGTTTCTCCTTCACTTCTTCTTTCGCATAACGCTGGAATGATGGAGTTTGGATCCAACAAGGCCAACAGAGCTAAGAATGAAATCATAACAATGCTTAATCAAGTTCATAAAACATGGATGGATGAATGTTCTTGCATGATGAAGCTTTTCCTTTATGGAAGGATCTACTTTATTTTATGTCTCTCATGTGTTTATGATGGTGTTGGACATCACGTAATTGTCATCTTGTACTTCATGATAAGAAGAGGACATCTAACCTTACAATTGGAAGTCATCTCATGCATTTGTGGAAGACAACTTTGGAACCAAACATACATAAGCTATCGCAGCAAATCGAGGAAGCCTTCCTTATGTGGATGCCATTTAGAGGGGAATAGATGGTTATCATCTAAAATAAGAGTTGCTTGAGGGCAAGCAAAATTTTGCCGAGGGATTGTGTAATATTCCCAATTTTTGCAGCTAATGGGAATATTGCATATTAATTTCAGTTTGCTTAACTCATGAATAAAAGTGTAAAGGAGGAACTCTAAAACTCCTAATCAGAAAAATAAATCAATGCCCAATGTGAACATGGAAAAATCCGGGTCATTTTAATAAAATACACTTAGGTGTGAAAAGGAATGAAGAAGGTTGACTAGGTCAATAGGACCAAATCACAACAGTGTCTAGATGCATTGAACCTCCTTATTGATCAGCGCAATTTTAGATGGAGACCCTTCATGTGAAAAGGGTTAACTCATTGGAGGTGGTTTAGGGTTTCCCAAGCCCTAATGTTATAAAATGAAGAGGAAGGCCACAAGGAAAGGTAGTTGAATATAATTTGATTTTGAGATTGCTTAAGCAACTCAAACTCTTGGCTGCTTAGCTAGAGAGAGAGGAATTTCCTGTTTAGGAATTCCTTCTCTTTCATTGAGGATCTCTTGAAGGAGTATGTTCTGAAATGCCTCACATCTAGGCTTGAGGCCAAGCTTCCTCCTCCATCACAATATTATTTCCGCAGCAACATAATTCTGTGTTGCAGGGTGTTGCAGAGAGGGGTTTTCAACACCACTTCCAGATCTAGTTTTGTAGAAAAGGGAGCATTCCTTTCTCTGGAAGATTATTAAGGAAGACTTGAGCTTCATATTCAGATCTTGGCATCAGGCCAAAGGAAATTCCAACATCATCTGCGCAGTGTACTTCAGAAACTGTGTCATTTTTCCAGTGCATTGCTGCAGCAGGGTTTCTACCCTAGTTTGGTGCTTATTTCCTTGAGTAAGGGCCATCCCTTCTTTCGGAAAGTTTTTATTGCAGCCCTCTTCTGTAATTTTGTAAATTTCACCTCATATACTCATATTTTCAGTGATTCTACGTTTTTCAAATCCATATTCTGGAGATTTGATACTTGTATTATTTCTTTCATGAAATCCCCTTGCCGGGTGATCTATTTGATGTATAAAAGGAGCTGAATCTCCATTTTTCTTCATGCTCAGTTATAATCAACTTCAGATTTGATGTTTCAGAAATATTTTGTCTAATGTCTTCAGAAATCACACAATGTATGCTTCAGCCATTTTCTGCATACTCCAAGTCATGAGAAATCAACATTTTTAAGCTTATCCGGGGATGGAGGAACTGGTTAACGCTGAGCTAGAATGATTTTTTTGAGCTAAAATTTGGAGCATAGGTCCCTCATGACCTAATCTAAAATAGGCTCCCATAATTTCCCTTAATTTTACGCATATTTCTAAATACATCTATTTTAGGGTCGAAATCACTGCTTTTCCTCACTTTTTGGATCATAAATTCAGATCGAAGTTTCTGCTATACTTGAAATCAGTTGCTGAGTGTATATCAGAAAATTTTGTGCACTGATGGATATCTTCACTTCCAGTAGAGTGTTTACTTTGCTACAGCCCCTCATTGGGCCTTCTCTTAAATATAACTAGGTGTGGGAGATCTGTTTAACCCACCTAGTCTTATTTGTTTCAGCTCAAATCTTGGATTTAGTTTGTATATTGTCTGATCTAAAGGATACAAGAGTTATTTTCCTGTTCTAAAGCATATTTTTCTGAAAATGCGTATTTAAGTGCATGATTCATGAGCTGTTCCTAAATAGGAATATTACAGTGGTATCAGAGCAAGATCTCTGGCACAGCCTGTGATATCAAGCTCTTAGAGAAGTAAAGAGAAGAATCAGAGATCAGAATGATGGATAGGATGAGGTTACTCTCATCAATATTCAGATCTAAGAAGAACATCTCCAAAGAGGTAAATCAGAAGAGAGAAACAAGATACACCGAGACTCCTAAAGGGTTTCGAGAAGAAGCAAGCTGCAGTGATATTTGCATGAGGTCTCAAGGAGAAGAAGGAAGCCCCAACACTTCCTATCAACAAAGTAGAATACCATAGAATCCTATATCTCCTCATAGATCCACTATGCCCACTTTCTTTGAAGAAGGTGAGAGGTGTAGCAATGAAGAAGAAAGATGCACAGAAACTCCTAAAGGGTTTCAAGATGAAGAGGAAGAACTAAACACTTCCTATCATCACACAGCAGGGAGAATGACTGAAGAAGAGATCTCATTGCATATTTTTCAAACATTGAAGAGTATTGAAGAAAATCTCAAGGAGTTTGATGAGGAGAGGAAAAATATGAGCTACAAAGAGACATCTCCCAAGGAAACAAAGGAGAATGTCAATCTTGTCACTTTGGGCAAGAGATCTCGATTTTCACCATCTGCTGCTAAGGTGCTTGTATCTAGAGGAGAGGCACTTTCATCTTTTCAAGGCAGTCTTGAGTTCTTAACATATCGAGTCCCATGCATGAATCAGGAGATGCATGAGGAGGAGAAGGAAGATACTAGCGCTGGTATGCTTGAAAAAAGGAGACCATCATTCTTGCCAGAAGTTGGAGGCATCACTGATTCGGGTGGAGGAACTCTTGTGTTCTGTCAAGATGATTACACATATCAGTTGATCCAAGGTATGCACGAAATTTAAACACATATTGTTTCAATATTAATGCATAGCCAAGGATTAAATCAAAATGCTAATTTGAAGCAAACATATGTCACAGCGCAGAGGAACCTTGATCTAATCAAGGATGAGACTAGAAACTATCCCTCTGCATCATTTTTGAGCTCCATTCAATCTCTTGGGTTGAGATGTAGGGTCTCAAGAAATGGGATTAGTACTATCCTATGTTCAATGGCTGATTGTGAGATCAGTAATGAAACTTTCTTTGAGACAGTACATGCATCACTTTGCAGATCTACAGCGCTGTCAATTAGTGACTGTGACAAAAAGGCTTCAGCTCTCTTGGAGCATTCTAAAGGCAGCTTCAACCTTGAAGCAGTGGAGAAGAAGAAGATGAAGAGTAGACATCTTGAGATGAGAAGCATTTTCTCCCCTCTAGATGGCACTCTCTCAATGAGCATGCTATAGCTCAAAGAGAGACTTCTACTTACTGCAGATTCAAAGCCTCACTGGTTTTGGAAGGCCATAGATGGGAGAGAGGTCTCACTAAGAGATCTCATCAGAGGTGCATTTCAATATTTCATGAGATGCAAGGTTCTTCATTGGTTCAAAGGAGATGGTATTCTACAAAGGGAGGATGCCATGATTATGCAACACATCACTCATCTTCCATATTGGAGTGAGTGGATGAGGATGATGAGCAAGAGATCACATGATCACTTGTAGACATACATGGGCCAGCAAGCTTGGTTATGCTAGTTTCCCTTGGGAGCCTCCTATCACTCTCCGAACGCACCTATTTCTCTAATCTATGCCTTGAAGAATGGTTAAGAAATGAATAAGGAGGCATAGCAACACTGGTTGCTTTTGGGTAAGCATGATCACTACCCAAAGACTCTCATTCTCTCATCTCATGCTTTATGCATCATTAATAGAGTATATGACAAGGAAGCATGGTTGATGTGGTTGTTAAAAGGAGAGTTTGGGCATCACATGTTAAATCTCATGTCCATGTATTCACCCATGTTTGAAATATGTCTCATTTATCCACATGTATTTCTGTTGGAGGTATGTTTCATGCATGAACTTTGGCTTGGGAGGAGGAATGACTCCCACATGATGTGGTATGAGGGAGCTTGCTTGTACTATGTTGATGATACATTTAACATGTCCATCATTGTGTTATTTCTCCATGATCCACATGTTGATAAGGCAAGAGGGCTGCAAAAGTCCTTGTTGCTATGGCTGCTCTTGGGTGAGTATGGTTACTACCCAATAGCTCATCATTTTCTGAATCATGCCTTGGATTTCAATGATATGCTGCAGCAAGAGAAGGCATATATAATTTTGTTTCACTTGAGAAAGTATGGCCACCACATGAAATATCCTATTTATATGTGTTTTGCATTGTGTAAAATTTGGCATATTGATCTCATGATGTGCATTGATGATAATACTTTGTATTGGGCCGATGCGACATATCATATGTGCATTAGTATGGTTTGGTTTTATGATGCACATGAGGAGGAAAGAAGGCAGAAATACCTCTTTTTGCTTTGGTTGATTTTAAATGAATATGGTGACTACCCCATAGCTCATAATTTTCTGATTCATGCCCTATGTTATAAAGATAAATTGCAGCAAGGGAGGGCATGTACATCATCTTTTGGAAAGCTTGGCTTGCCCATATTACATGGAGGAGATGGAGGATGGCAGCAAAGGGCCTTGATCCGGTGGTTATTATTAGGGAATATGTTTTGAAATCTTTGTCCACCCATGTTTCTCCTTCACTTCTTCTTTTGCATAACGCTGGAATGATGGAGTTTGGATCCAACAAGGCCAACAGGGCTAAGAATGAAAGCATAACAATGCTTAATCAAGTTCATAAAACATGGATGGAGGAATGTTCTTGCATGATGAAGCTTTTCCTTTATGGAAGGATATACTTTATTCTATGTCTCTCATGTGTTTATGATGGTGTTGGACATCATGTAATTGTCATCTTGTACTTCATGATAAGAAGAGGACATCTAACCTTACAGTTGGAAGTCATCTCATGTATTTGTGGAAGACAGCTTTGGAACCAAACATACATAACCTATTGCAGCAAATGGAGGAAGCCTTCCTTATGTGGATGCCGTTTGGAGGGGAATAGATGGTTTGCATCTACAATAAGAGTTGCTTGAGGGCAAGCAACATTTTGCCGGGGGATTGTGTAATATTCCCAATTTTTGCAGCTAATGGGAATATTGCATATTAATTTCAGTTTGCTTAACTCATGAATAAAAGTGTAAAGGAGGAACTCTAAAACTCCTAATTAGAAAAATAAATCAATGCCCAATGTGAACATGGAAAAATCTGGGCCATTTCAATAAAATACACTTAAGTGTGAAAAGGAATGAAGAAGGTTGACTAGGTCAATAGGACCAAATCACAGTAGTGTCTAGATGGATTGAACCTCCTTATTGATCAATGCAGTTTTAGATGGAGACCCTTCATGTGAAAAGGGTTAACTCATTGGAGGTGGTTTATGGTTTCCCAAGCCCTAATGTTATAAAATTAAGAGGAAGGCCACAAGGAAAGGTAGTTGAAGATAATTTGATTTTGAGATTGCTTAAGCAACTCAAACTCTCTTGGCTGCCTAGCTAGAGAGAGAGGAGTTTCCTGTTTAGGAATTCCTCCTCCTTAATTGAGGAGCTGTTGAAGGAGTATGTTCTGAAATGCCTCACAACTAGGCTTGAGGCCAAGCTTCCTCCTCCATCACAACATTATTACTTCAGCAGCATAATTCTATGTTGCAGGGTGTTGCAGTGAGGGGTTTTCAACACCACTTCTAGATCTAGTTTTGTAGAAAAGGGAGCATCATTTTCTCTAGAAGATTAGTGAGGAAGCCTTGAGATTCATATTCAGATCTTGGCATCAGTCCAAAGGACCTTTCACTACTTTTCCTCACTTTTTGGATCCTAAATTCAGATCTAAGTTGCTGTTGTACTTGAAATCAGTTGCTGAGTGTCTATCAGCACATTTTATGCACTGATGGCTATCTACACTTCCAGTAAGGTGTTTTACTTTGCTGCAGCCCCTCATTGGGCCTTCTCTTAAAGATAACTAGGTGTGGGAGATCTGTTTAACCCACCTAGTCTTATTTTTTTCAGCTCAAATCTTGGATTTAGTTTTTATATTGTCTGATATAAAGGATACAATAGTTATTTTACTGTTCTAAAGCATATTTTTTTGAAAATGCGTTTTTAAGTTCATGATTCATGAGTTGTTCCTAAATAGTAATATTACATATTGATGGTATTTTCAGTCCTTTGGATCATTTTTGTATTCATTGGAGTTAAGTATTTAATTGTAAAAAAACTTACCATAATCCCAAAGACCTGAGTCAAGATGACCAAGCTCAAAGGAGACGTAGCCCACGAGATTTCGAGTGAACTCCTAGATTAATTTTGCTGTTGTGTTTAAATTTTTATTTGCTACATTATGTTGCTGTTATACATGTTAAATTTGAGCATGAAAAAATAAACTTAAGACACATAAACAATAAAAATTCATACACTACTTTCAAGTAAATAACTCCGAAAATTGTCAAGTACAAGCTAGATCATTTAATTTAAACTGAGTGGTAGGTTCTTGAAATACATACAAGTTATCTAGACCATTTTCAGATAAGGTTGGTATCGAAGCATAGCTGCTTGCTTGACAGAGCACTTGGTTGCTTGATTGTATAGCTTGAAAGGTGTTTGAACAGTGTAAAATATTCACTATTTACTGTTTACAAACAGATTGTTGTTTGAGTTTGCTTGAGATTTTGGGATAGCTACTGATTAGCTAAGTCTCAGAGAGGAAAAAAAGGAAGAAAAGGCATGAAGGAATCTTCCTTACCACGAGGGACCTCAAGGTCACTTTTGGAACAAAACCTCTTGACGATTGTTTGTTAAGAAGCTCTTGGAGTTTGTTTGTTGTTTGGATGCTTGAATAAGATTTTGTCTCTACAGCCATTTGGTTAAAAAATCTTTGTCATTTGTTTTGAAAAGATTTGAGAACTTTTTTGAAGTTACTTTTTTTCATTGACATCATAATGACAACTTCAACAAGTGAATTTTCCTCCACAAGATTCTTTGATTATGATATGAAGCATGAATTTATTATAGTGAAGGACATGGTGCAGATTCTATTTGAGGATAGAAGAGAAAGCACTGAACTTCATGAGAAATTGTTTTCCATGAAGGAAGAGAAGGAAGAAATTATTCAAAGATTGCATGATATGGAGATACAGCTCCATCAATCTCAAGAAGCTTTGACCAAGAACATGCATGAGGAAGAGGTAATCCACTCTAATTTGTCTTCTGTTTCCTCTTTAGAAAGATGTGTTGGTTCTTTTGAAAAGAATATGAGAGGTATAAGGTCCAAGTTAATGATTAAAATGGGCTATGAAGGCAAGGTTTTAGGCAAGCATGCACAAGGCATGGTTGAACCCCTTTTTGTTGAGGAACAACCCAAGAATGTTGGTCTTGGATATGTGAAATTTAATGGCGAAGACTCCAAAGCCATCAAGGCATGTGAGGCTACTTCAAAGAGAACTTTTGTTCTAAGTTATAATATGAAAATATGTCAAATTTGTTTCAAAGATGATTGCCATTGCTTTAAGAATTTGTTGCAACAAGAATATGGTAGACATGCAGCTTATGGCAAGCATGCAGGTTCAGACAATTTTCAAGACAAGAACGATGATGTTAGTCTGCAAATGAAAGCTGGAGCCTCTACTATTTCATCTCTTCATGAAGGCAAAAATGATGAACATGTAAAGCAGCACAAGAGGTATAAATCTTCTCATGATCAATTTGATTGTGTTTCTGCAAGGCATGATAATTTTGCATGCTGAAATGGATGAAAGATTTGGTGTACATATTGTGGTCGATTTAACCATGATGTTTCAATATGATGGATGAGGAAGAAAGCATATAGAAAGCAGATGAGGCAAATACAACTTTCAAATAAGGTGCATAAGATTTTCACATATTTCCAGAAGAGGGTACATGTTGTTTTCCATTGTTGGACTTTACATCCAACTAGTCATCCCAAGCACATGCAAAAAGAGGAAAAATATATTGGCGAAGGCGGAACCAAGTGTTAGTATGAATCCTTTGTCGAAGTGTACGAAAAAGGACCACTTTAGCTACGCATAACTAATAGCCCTAACAACAAAAGTGGCTGCCAATATCTTCAAATCTGCGGTTAATTAGACATAAAAGAGCTGCAAAAAACCAGATCTATGCATGGAAAGACATTAAGCAAAAAAAGTAAGGGTTTGATCCATATACCAATAGACAAGACAAGAACAATTTTTTGAAAGAATTTTTATATTAATGGGGCACCTGGGAGGAAAACAAGAAGGTGTATCCAATTCCCCTCAGTGGGATGGGTTCTTGGAAGTCCTCAGCACTTCAGATCTAAGATTTCTCTCTCTTGTTGGTGTAGAAGACCCACACAAAGAATGGAACTCAAAGGGAGCTCTTGCAGCAAATGGCAAAAAATGGTGACCAAGTGTATAGATCCAGAGTGATCTAATAGGCAACAAAAGGTGAAGAATGGTAGGAAAAACCCTCCTATTTATAACAAAATATTGGGTCATTCTAGATCTTGGTGCATGGGTTAACCGGATCTAGATCCACTTTTTATGGAATATTTTATTATATTTGTTGGAGGGAAAAGGTATTTGACTTGGGTCAAATCCCTTAATTTGTCAAAAATAAATAAATAAATGATTTATTTATCCTTTTAAGGAAGCGGTTAGAAGATAATCAAATAAATAATGATTTATTTAATTATTTAAGGAGGTGGTTGAAAGATAATTAAATAAATAGTGATTTATTTAATTATTTGTGGGTGATTTGGTCATATTTAACAAGGAATATCATCTAAATAAGGTTTAAATGATTATTCCTAGAAATAATAAGATAAATAAAGGTTTATCTAATTAATTTATTTGATTTTGGGTTAAACATGACTGGGAATAATAATTAAATTATGGTTTAATTAATTATTCCATGAGGAAAATCAAACAAATATGGGTTTGTTTAATATTTCCTTTTGGGGTTTCCTGTTTTAACATAGTGAAAGCAGTTTTACTTAGGGTAAAACTGGTCTTACATGGTGTAGTTGGGTCCATCTAATGATAATAGGTTAGATGACCAAAAAATGGTGTAACACCAAGGATTCAATTATTGGTGTGAAAATGGAAGTTTCACATGAAGAAGAGTTACAACAGCAAAAGTCGCCATGGAAGTGGCTTGGTAAGAAGTGGATGGACTTCTTAACACAGTAAGACATACTCCTTTGTACATATGCAAATTTCGGTTGTATGCATGTATTTTATGCTGTAATCTTTCATTTGTTTGAGCCATCTTGGATCATTGATCAAGGCAACGATGTTTAGTTTCCTTCTGCAAATTTCTCGCCAGATTTTTTTTGAGTGAGTGCAAGAAAGACAGTTCTTGATAGGAGGACAAGTGCATCGAGGAAAGGAAGTGTGAATTTCTTTCTAGTTGTGGTTCAAAGTCACTAGCCATGCAAGGCAAGAGTTTGGAGGTTGAAGAGAAGAGGGTTATGTACTCTCATTTACTATACAAATTAGTATTTCAGTCTTTGGGGTCCAAAATATTCCCGGTGGGGAGGTGTGATCAGAATTGGATCATGGACCAGAATGATAGCTCAAAATTCAAAGAGCTCGGAAGAGTGCTGAACCTGAACGACTGGAAATTTCTCGTCGCTGCAATTCTGGCGCCGTGAACGGTTATCAAAACCGAGGTCGTATGCAGAAGTTATTGAGGTTTGAAAAACCCAGTAAACTCTAAAATATGTTGACAAAGTTTGACTTTATAAAAGTTGGGAAAAATTAGAAAAGAATATTCCAGGAATATTCCTTGGAATATTCTCTAGAATATTCCATTCGGCCGAATTATAATCTGACAAGTGGCAATCATTGATTCAATGTCTGTTTTATTTTGGGAAATATTGGCCTATCACGGGCTGCGACGTGGTGGCCTCCATGCTGAAGAAATGGTCTATTAAATTTTTTGTATGGCTATAGGATTCGACCTTGGGTCGCTCACTTGCGAGTGCAGAAGCTCAACCATATCAGATGCATGTGTTACTTAACACATAAGGGAGTCAGCTTTGTTATAAGTTTTCAACATTTTTCGGGTGGAAAATTTTAAGGGCTAGCCCCCTGACAGCACCGACCCCACATGACTGAGGGGCTGAGAACCAGGCACTAACGTGTTACGGTTAACAGTTTGTTGACGGCAGAGGAACTGGAGCCCATGTTGCTAGCCACTACAAGAGTTTATGCTAACATTTTTTTTAACGTAATCCCCGATGGTTATGGTTATGGCTAAGCGGGAATCCTGGATGTGAACGCACCAAGTGCCACGGTTTAAACAGTCATGGTTAACATCTATTCTGTCGACAGTTCAAACAGAATCCCATGTGGCCATCTATCCCAAACATTTGATTTAACATTTAATGCTAGTTAAAATTTCCTCCAAGTTTGGAGCAGAACCTACCTTTTTCGCAGTTTGGCCAGTTTTGGTCTGACTAACTGGCAGTCCTCCACATTTAGTGGAGTTTTTTGGGGGACATTGGGTAGTTTTCTTGTTTCTGCCATAAATCCCTCATTATTGAACCAAATTGAGTGAAAAAATAGTCAATTTTGGGTCTTTTCAATATTCTGAGAAGTTTGGAACAAGTTTCAAGTCGAACAGAGGTCATATTCAATAGTGTTTGCTTCAAGGAAGATGAAGGGGCCATCAGGGCCACCATGAGGCCAAATCAGTTTCAGGCCTAGCCAGGGGAGATAGAGTCCTTTTCCAGAGTTCCAATAGTCTAAATTGGATAATTAAGATGTTATGAATCTTATGAAATTATTTTTAGAGCCTGTAGAGAACGTTTGAAGGCTGAAGAGCTTCAGTAAATTTCTAGGGGACATTAGTGCCATCTTTTGCCAGCAGCAGTGTAGGGCTTAGCCAGAGCTGCTTGAGACCATATGAAGTGAACTAGTGGTCATTATTGATTGTAAAAATAATTATAAATATAATGAAAGAGGTTTCAGAAATTTTTTATGACTTCTAGAGGTCGAAAACCCAACAGAGAAGTTTTCAGTGACCCTAGTGCCAGGGGGTGCCGACAGGTGTTGGAGGCAAAACCAGAGCATTCGAAAGCCATTTTTGATGAATGAATAGTCTATCTTGACTATTTCAGACATTTTGGAACCAATGGAAGTTGTTTTAGAACATTTTGGGAACTTATAGATCTTGAGAAGTTGATGTGAAATTTTGGGCAACCGTGGGCAAACCGTGGAGGATAACCTATTTTGGGGATGCAGTGCTCGAGTCGAGAAATTTATCTGTTGATATTTGGTGTCTGATGTGCATTGGATATAGTAGGAGTGGTTTCAGTGAAAAAAAAATAATTATGAGGGAGTATGTGCCAATTAGAAGCTCATAGTAGCTTAGTGCATCGACAGAAGGAATCGTGTCAACAAGAGCCTAAAGCTGTTTGCAGAGTTTGGACAACCATTAGAGGGATATTGATGGTAATTTCAGTCCTTTGAATCATTTTTGTATTCATTTGAGTTAATTATTTACTTGTAAAAAAACTTACCATAATCCCAAAGAGGCGATTCAAGATGACCAAGCTCAAAGGAGATGTAGCCCACGAGATTTCGGGTGAAATCCTAGATTAATTTTACTGTTGTGTTTAAATTTTTATTTGCTGCATTATGTTTCTGTTATACATGTTAAATTTCAGCAAGAACAAATGAACTTAAGACACATAAACAGTAAAAATTCATACACCACTTTCAAGTAAATAATTCCACAAAATTGTCAAGTACAAGCTAGATCATTTAATTTAAACTAAGTGGTAGGTTCTTGAAATACATACAAGTTATCCAGACCATTTTCAGATCACTCTCCTAAAAGAAGCCAATGCAGTAAGGCCTCATTTTTCCATCCCTCCTTCTCAATATGCAAGGTATGGTTGAAAGTCAGCCCATAGTCTCCCAATAGTAACCAAAGCAGCAATGACCCTTGCTACCACCTCACATCATCATCATGCAAGCCACGGAGCAAAAACATACTGATTGACATGTAGAATGTCACATCATCCCAACATAACCAAGATCCCTGCTGCATCATCATGTGAGTGCCATGTAATGTTCCAAACAATCACATACCCATTGACATAGGATATGTCATGTGATGGACGAAATCTCTCAAAAGTATCCAACACATCCATGCCTCCTGCTGCTACATCACCTGAGTTCTATGCAAGGCACGAGACATACCAATATGAAATATCAAGTGGTAACCATACTCACCCAAGTGAAGCCAACATAGCCAGGTTTCTTTCTGCCCTGTGCCATGGATCTGTAGGTAGCAGACCAATCACTTGCTCATGATCCTCACCCATCCATCCAACTGTGGGTGATGACTCATATCATGCTCCAACTTGGTATCCACCTAATGGAGAATACCATCCTCCCCAATATGATGATATTTGCACTCCATGATATGTTGAAGTGCATCCTCCTTGAGGTTACTCCATGAGAACCTCTCATCAATGACCCGGTAGAATCCATAAGATTCTAGATATGTTGTAGGTAAACTTCTCTTTGCGCTGTGAGATGCTCATCAAGAAGGCTTCATCCTCATAATGGAAAATTCTATCCATCATAATATGTCTACCAACTATCATATGTCCCTCCAATGCTTCATGATGTTATGAATATAATTCATAAAAAATATAATATTCGTTAGTTAACTGAACAGGCATGTCTAAAAGACATGCCTAGTCATGAAAGGCCACCCGCCTAGGTATATAAGCAGAGCCTCATTGTAACATTTATTCATCACATATACATTTTTATATTAATAAATTATTATTACAAATAACTCTTATGTATTTTACAATTAAAGTCAATAAACCTACAGTTTTGTTGCTCCTTTTGGTATCATAGCCAGTTCGTGTTGTGACTGCCTTTCACTGCTACTAGTTGCCTTTAGCTGTTACAAGCGGTGTTGCTACTGCCACCGTGGTGCTGCTGTCACATTCAGTTTTCCTTGAAATTGCTGCCACTCAATGTCTTAATCAATGTCGATGGCCAATTTCAACAAAAGGTTGATCGATATTGAGAGTAATATCAATAATAATTCTGATGAATTCACTAAAAGATTAATCGATCTTGAGGATAAGATTATAGGACATTCTGACGACATCAAAAAACTTCAAGACACGACAAATCGGATAGAAAGAAAAATTTGGAAAAACCATAGCAAGTCCACAGACAATAAGAAAAAAGCAATGCTAAAGCTAACCACCATTTGCAACAAGATAAATACATAAGAACAAATATTCCCGAATATTGGACATAATCAATAGAACAATTCAGCCGATTTAGAGAATTCAGAAGATCATCATGAAATAACCGACTCAAGTCATAGCACTAACCAAAATATGTTGGAAGTTTCACAATTGGCTATTAATGAAGATAATGTTATTTGGGAAGCGCTAAAACTTGGGCAAAAGGTTCATAATATGATTAAAGAAGTGCCTGAGAAAGAGACAAAAGATCTTTCAAAAACACTGTTTTTATGAAAAAGTGCATCCATTGATGCAGAGAGGTCAATGATTTCTAAGTTGAAGACAAAGTGTGGAAGCCAGTTCACAAATAAACTTGAAGGAATGTCTAAGAATATTGAATTATCGAAGGAGATCAACGAGTTGTTCAATCAGTCATCACAAAATATCTTCAAGGAATTTTATTTCAGTAAATATAGTGGGCGGCGTTTAATGTGGAAAAACTCTGTAGGCCACCATGTTTTGAAAACTGAATTTCCCAAAGGCAGAAAGGAACTCGTTGTATCATTTCAAACTATTGTTTTGATGCTCTGTATCGATACAAAAGGCACATTTCCCAAACAGTGACAAAGAAGGAAGAATTGAAAGCGGAATCTGCCGATTTTAACGGGAACGATTTCCCTAAAGATTTCGAAAGGATAATAGCTGCGTGGTTAACCACAGAAATTTTCTATAGGTATTGAAGAGTGTGCCAATAATGGAATGCCTTACCCTCATCTAAAAGCTTCTTAACTAGTAAATGTGCAAAGACACCCAACAACAAGCAACCATGGTTGATACTCTGTTATTCGAGTGTAGAATTGCTTTGTTTGGATTTCGACTTGTACAAAATGACATGGAAGATCACGGGAAATCCTCTGCCTGACTTGAGTCTCTTCTTGATACATAATTTTAGAGTCAAACACCAGATGGTTTGTTGCGATTGTGTGTTCTACATTTCAGGGCACTTGCCTGAAGAATCAATACGTATTTTGGGTTTCAGCATGCCGTCAAGATGGTACCGGTCGTAAAAAGACTGCCCTCATGCTCAGTTTTGGTGCAACCGACTCTGGTGCAACTGACCCTTTGTCGTCGATTTAGTGGCGCCGACACCTCTGGCCTGACTACGACAGAAATCCATGATACCACGACAGACATCCATGATAATGTGTCCCCGCCATCAATTCATAGACGAAACAGGCTATTCCGACAACTGCTATTCGAAACACCATTAAAAGACTGCCATCTCCCCACTATCAAGCGATGTGCCTAGTCGAGGGTCACATGGTGCATTTTGGCATCTTTTCATACCTGTCTTGGTGCGTATAATTGTGGTTCGATACACCGATTACAAGCATTTACGTTGACACCATTGCTGGCGTGGTATACACACATTGTGATACAATTCGAAAGGTCAACAAGGTGTCATACTTCCGGTTCAATATATTTGTGGTCACTATATATATATATACAGTTTGGAGCCGATACATAAGTTATAATCACGATTAATTAATTTAGATAATTATAATTAATTAATTTTATTAATTGATTATATAATAAAAAAATATTATTAAAAAATAAATAATTAAACCCTAGTTCCAAGATAGTATTAGGAACGAATTATACACGTGGAGCAAAAATGACGTGAGCTAATTTAAGGAAATGATTAGCGATTAAAGGTGGAGAAAAAATTTTCAACGAGAAAGATTTGAGGACAAAGCTTTTGAAGAACGGGGCAATGTTATGAATATAACTCATAAGAAATATAATAAATACAATAAATGTAAATAATAAATGATAAAGATAATGGTTATTTAAATAGTCATTAGTTAACTGAAAATGAATTTCTAAAAGACATGCCTAATCATGAAAGGCCACCTGCCTAGGTATATAAGCAGGGCCTCATTGTAACATTTATTCATCACATATACATTTTTATATTAATAAATTATTATTACAAATACCTCTTGTGTATTTTACAATTAAAGTCAACAAGCCTACAGTTTTTTTGCTTCACATGAGTGAAGTGATCATTAGAATGTTCCAAGAATAGTTGGCCCCCCAACTCATCACTACTCCCTAGTGAGAGCGCTATTGATCTTCATGATGGTGCATCTGATATATCATGGCCATACTCAATGCTACACAGTTTTTCATTGGATTAATGAGGACTATGCTCATCCTATCCTCCAAAACTCTACACTCCAACCCAAAGTGTAGTGTGCAGCTCAACAAAGAAAAACCAGGATGGCTATATATCTCCCCCTTGACCAAGTCAAGGGTCCTCTACGCAGTGATAATTTGCTGCTCCAAATCAGCAAGGTGCTCTAATCCTTGGTTATGAAATTTCCCTAATGGCATGTCCCCATAAATCTCAAGTTGAGGTACTGAAATAAGATGGGATGGAAATGTTTGCAAACCTTGGATCAACTGAATCTTCAGAACATCTTGCACAACTACAAGAGTTCCTCCAACCAGTGCAATGGCTTCTCCAACTATTGGTAATGATGATGGATGCTCCTCTTCTACTGTACCAACACTGGTATATGCCTCCTCCTCCTCATGCATCTCCTTAATCATGCATGGGACTCCCGATGTCAAGAGCTCAAGACCATCTTGCAAAGATGCAAGTGCTCCTCCTCCTGATGCAAGTAATTATGCAGCTAGTGGTGGTGGTGTTTTCTCCTTTTTTGGAGTGATAATGATGACATATTCCTTTTTCTCCTCATGTAATTTCTCATCATTAATGTGAAATGTCTCTATGGAAAGTGTCTTTGATTTTATTCTATCAAACTTCTTGATCACCCTTTAAGTGAAGTCTACATAAGTAGTCACTCTTGCATGCTTCATATGGTTGAACCACCAATCCTTTGCTCCACCCTCATGGTGCAGCGCTGCAATCTCAATAGCCTCTATTTCTGCTACTGGGTGTAGCTGGAATAAATGATCTAACTCCTTCATCCAAGATTTTACTATTCTTGTGGATGATCCATCGAATGTAGGCAAGAAGAATCAATTTTGTATATGCCTTCTTCTTCTTGTGGGATCCCCATTTTTATTGATTTGGATAAAATTTTGGAGAGTTAGATTCTCCTTGAATGCTCTTGATTGAGATTTGTACTCTACAAGATAATTACTCAGGGTATCATGCTCTAAGTATCCACCATCTCCATGCCATTTACCTCCTTCTGCAAGGAAAGTGGACATAGAAAAGTGTTGTGGAGCTCTTTGCATTGTTGATTGATTATGCTACTGATAGGAAGTGCTTGGACCTTCCTCATTCTGAAACCTTCTTGAGGTTTCTCTTTTCCTTCCCCTTCTCATTTCTTTAGTATATGTGGAGAGATATTTCATAGATCTAAAGAGAAGTGTGGAAAAACTTAATCCTTCCGCGATTGAAGACTTCTTCTTTTTCTGCTTCTTCTTCTTATTCTTTTGATGTCATGAAGTGCCAACAAGTTGAGTCAAATATCATGCTCCGATACCATTGTAATATTCCAAAATGGAAAAGAGAGGAATATAGAACATATGAACAATTCCAACTATGGTAAAATAAGAATTAAACATGTAGAACCGGAAAAATGCCGAAATACATCAAAACATCATACATATGAGCAGAAAATAGTTTAACCATATCATTAAGGATAAAAAACAAGGTAAGTACATAGTGCTCCAAAAGGAATGCACTCAAGCCACAAGATTGTTGAAATACACTAAAGAAAACTAGCATTGGAAATGTTATGCTGCTACTCTTGCTGTTGCTGGAAAATACTGTTAATGTGAAGAAGGACCATGTGCGAGAGTCTGCTGGTTTGGTCAGAAGGTCTGAGATTTTCACCACAGACTCTACCAAAAAAACTTAGAAAAACCCAGAAATGGTTTGGCCATATTTTAAATTTGGATTTTCGGCCCTTTTTGGGTGGCACACTGCACCCATGCTGGCTGAGTTACTCACTCCTTGGAGAAAACTATTGATATGGGGCTGAAAGAATGATATTCCTGCTGCAATAGCACCCACTCAGCTCACTAAATGAAGGCTGATCCCTTCTCCCGATCTCCAAGATAGAATATTGATATCTAGCACCTCCTTTCTTTTCTCAAGTTGTAGTTGCAAACTGTACAAATGCTGGACTAGACTACGTTGTCAAGGAGGCTAGATCTGTAGCTTATTTCTAGATAATTAAATATGCTCACAGCTCATGTAAATGATCTCTCCAAAGTGGAGGAAATATCCCTCACATGATTCCAAGCTGAAATACTTGGAACTTCCTTCCTCCCTTAGATCTGCCTGGATGGATTACATAATTCCTGAAGGAACTGCTGCTACATGGAGGTGTAATATGATGACCTTATGCTGGATATCACAATGGTTCTCCTGGAAGACTGAAATGGAATCTCAAGGTGATAGGATGAATCCTCCACCGTTTTCCTTGCTGAAATGCTAGAAACTACTTTCCTCCTCTCAAACACTAAGACAGGAATGTGTAATTCCTGAAGTTGTATATGTAGAAGAGAGGGGTTGAATGTGGCACCAATGTTAGATGATGAATGAATGCTCAAAATAACATTCCCAAAGTAGGCACTCGAAGTCGCCCGTGGGTAAGGATGGGATTCTCGCTCAGGAACACCCGTGTGCTAAACAACACTGCAGACTTAGCTAAACAGCTGAAGCGTGCAAAGAAATGTCAAACGATAATACAATATCAAATTCCATACTAATTTTCTTTGCTGCCCCCATATTTCTTATATGGTTTTGAGCCTTCCCTAGCCTTGGCCCACTTCATAACTACGTTGCACATGTGGCCACTAGTCTCCATGAAGACTGCGTTATCTCTCCATGATCTCCATGATCTCTACAATTAATCTCCACTCCCTCCATCATGTGTGCATTTAATGCACTACTTCCTCCATCACTACATCATTAATGCTCTATGATCTTAATTTTATTACTCCACTATCTCCATCATATTTCTCATTATCTCTCCATAATCTCCACTCTTCCTTCATTAATGAGTTGCTCCACTACTCCATGATGCTGATCTACTATATACTAACCCACATTCACACAAAAAAGTGTATTTTATTCATGTATGGGTTTTATGGGTCCCTCCACCCTTTTATTTACTTAACTAAATAAGAAAATTAAGAACTCTAATATTCCAATTATCTGATGGAAAATAGGGAATATTACATTTAATATAGTATAATCTGATCTGAAAGGAAGCGTGGGCCATGACACTTTCTTCTTCTTGTGTAGGTATAATGAAAACCCTATGGTGAGATGGTAATATACTTATTACATGACAAGTTTTTCCATGGCATATCTTGGCAAAATATGAGGCAGATTCTAGCTACCGAACACTCTGATCAATGTGCCATCCAGTAAGGCGAACCAATCTGCAATCTTTGATATCACCTCCATCACTCCTCGTGACACTCAAGGTGGGTCCTCCTGAAAGGTGAGCTTGTATAGCGGGATGATGAAGTGATATCTTTAGTTTCTCCATAACTCCTATATAGTTGCAATCCAAAAGTAGCTTGCAGTAAATATGAACGACATTTTCTCTTGGTGTCCACATCCAATTCATGTTGGGAAACTTATTCTGTGCATAGATTGCATCCATTAAGTATGTAGACATACAGAACCTTGCTTGCTCTCCCTTGGGAGGATCTTGGGTTTGTGCTAGATGGGATCTCAACTAATGAGACAAAATATTGTACCAGTTGAGCTACCTCCCCTCGTTCAACACCTGGTTCAATAAGATAGCCCACCCCTCAGTAAATGTCTTTGTGCTTGGTTGACCATATAGATGGTAGGCCTTCCTGAGTGACTTTGTCTTGTATGTGTGGGTGGGTGTCTGGCTAAACTTTGATGGCTCTTCATTGTACTTTTGAAAATACCCTGTGTGTTGGCATAACTCTGGGTGGCATATAATATTGAGTACATGATCTTTACTGGCTCGGGAAGAAGATACATACACTAAAAATATGATGCTAGAAACATAGCAAGCTTTTATCCGCTCTTGTTTCTCAGTGTCGTAGTTTTCTCATTAGTGTGTGAGACAACCCAGCTAATCACATTTGCACATGGGAAGGTTGGATACCTGCATGAAACCTTTTACAGTCCTGACTGTTGAATGTTGAGATAAACTTTCCAATCCTCTAAATATGTGCCAAATTATTTTTCAAAATTATATTTAATTTTTTTCCATGTCAGTTTCGATTTCTTCTCTACAAACAACCAAGTGTTCACATATACTGGAAATTTAAATAGTGCTTTCTCATCTGCTTCCTCGGTACTGATTTCAGTGATTTTTTTTTAAGAATATCTCTTGGGTGCCATGGTAATAGTGACTGCTGGAGAGGTTGTCAACAATTGTTATACCTATGGGAAAAAAAAATACACTCATTGCAAGAAACAATTAGTTTTAAGCAAAAGCAATTTCAAGGCATGTTCAAGAAACAAATCAGACATCTGATGGGAAGGATTATACAATTTTCACTGGCAAGAGGGGCTGGCTTCTTGAGGGAACTATGCACTGCGCAATACGAGCAGTTAGGGTCGAATCTTGAGGTCTGAGACTGCGTAATGTGCAGTTCATCCTAGGTAGTGTTCTCGCGGAGACTGCACATTACACAGTATCAGTAGTCAGGGATGCAGGATGAGCCTTGGAACTATGCAATGTGCAGTTGGTCCATCATTTACTACACACTATTTAGTTCTAAAGGCCAAGCTCTCGGCTTGAGCCTTAAGATTACGGAGTGCCCAACTGGACAAAGTGAAAAACGACCAAGGGAAAGGGATATTTTCCCAATGGAAGTGTGAAAAATGAGCAGATATGATAGATAATGTTGGCTTAAGTGTAGATATGACTAAGTGTGAATGAAACAAGACAAATTAAGTGCAAAAATTGAATAAAAAGGAAGAAAAACAATTTGGTGAGGACAATCACCGCAACGATGACCATTAGTGCAAAAACGAAGAAACTGATGTGCCACTTGTGAAAGGAAAATAATAACTTGAAACAACACTTCTAAAATATAAAGCAATTTGAAACTCCAACATGCATGCAAAGAAACAATAAAAATAGGACTCACACAAGCCAAACGACAAAAAGTGACAAAAAGTGATAAATGCGAAACTTGCTCAGAAAAGTGACGACGATCGCATCGAAGGTTCCTTGATCTCCTAGGGAATGCTATAGCTTCAAGATTTAATGTGAAAATGAGCTCTAGAGGTGTCGATTAAATATATTTTAGTAAATTAGGGTTTATGACGTGCATGCCTACAATCAAGGAAAACGTGACACATGGAAAAAAATTCCAAAAATAGAAAGTGTGCCTCCATCAGGTTACTAAAAATATATCCCTATTTTTAGGGATGATTTTTATTTTTTTCTTCTTTTTTCGGGAAAAAAATTGTCATGCACATCACTGGGAAAGATTGCACAATTGTTGGATCTGGGAAATTTTCCGGCTCAGTGCACTGCACAATTTCTGAGCTCAGTGAGGGATTGTGCAGTTTTTGGGCTTAGTGCTAGGATTCCTTCCATTAATTCATATTTTATAAGCTCAAGGCTATCTTCAAGTTATGACTACATAATTCCAATCATCAAGGTCAAGCTTGCCCTCATGGATTGCACAGTTTCTGAAGGGAAGCCCAGAACTTGTGTGCAAGAGTAAGTCAAGAGGTTATCTTGTGACTTAGAAATATTAGCTAAGTGAAAATCGAGTGAACACAAGAATAGATAAAGGAAAAGCATCAATCATAGCATGAATACCTGATAGCATTGCAATATAAGCTCCTCTGAAGAGAAGGTTAGGCTCCAAAATCTAAACAAAGGCAAAATTTTGGAGGGTGGTTGTAGCCGCTACAAAAAGAAAATGTACTTATGATCATATATGCTCATCCTATTTCATATAATACTTTACTTACACAGCTCACTCAAATCCATCTTGAGAAGAATTAAAGAATTAGATATTTCAATTTTCATTTTTTCCAAACATTACAACAAATTCTAGAAGTGCAACACCCAAATGATCCACTCATTTGTAGCTGTTAAAAAATGCATTTCCATAAAATGTAAAGTATTTAATAAAATAAACACAAATCATAACATTAGAAGAAGCCATGAATATGGAAAAAAAGGTGGAAGGAAATATATTGGAGATTAATGAATACTTATAAATTATTCTTAGATAAGTCCAAAGACAAGTATCAAACTTGTCTACATTAGCTTATCTTATTCTTAGAAAAATAAGATATTTTAAAGGGGATTTCCCAATGAAAACCCACACATGTAAGAACAATTATTTCTTCTAAAGATGTTTATAGGATTAAAAAAAACGTAGAGACAACAAAACTGAGTAGAACGATCAGACAAATCCAAAACAAATTAATTCATTTGAAATTTATTATTCTCCCACCATTTTAGGATGCAAGAGCTACATAGCTATATTATAGATACCCGTGTGAGAGAGGAAAAATAAATGATGAACATAGGTCCAAAGCACCCCATGTTCCAAACCCAAATGATGTTTTACTAAAACAGATTAGTGAAGAAGAAAATTCTCTTGATGAAAATCAAGGATTTGTTGAAGCACCAAAAAATGATTGAAACAATCATCGAAATAAATGAAAATGGAAGAAATTTCAATACCTCAAGTTAAATAAGATTATTTTGAACATGTGGTTATGTAGATAAATATCAAGAAAATTTTGTCCAAACAAGGAATCATGCAAACAAGTTAAAATAAAAAAATCAATTGGACAAAGAAAAAGAAAAAGGCAATATTCCAGAGTAACTAAAAAAACACAAAATTCAACATCTATTTGTTATTCGATCATGAAAATTGACACACATTAACTATAATGTAATTAATGAACTTACCAAACTTTGGATTACTCTACCATTTCTCGAGGTAATCAAGATACCTCAACAAAGAGACAATCTATGAAATATTTTGGAAGATAAAAGCTCATATAGTTCCAAAATTGAAATAGCTATCATGCAATGAAAATACTATATAATAGCAATACCATAAGTAAAAGTTACACCTTTTTTACATATCACTTGAAAATCATGATTTTATACTACATAATTGCATGATTAATGATGGATATACCAAGATTATTATGCCACTATCTATTATGGAATATTTAGCATTGGAATTCACAAAATATTATGGAACTTAAGAAAGAATCTATGTAATTTATTCCAAAATGATTCCTACTTACAAGGAATGTTTTTATGATTGGAAGATCAACACCCCATATTACAATGATTTTCACTGTCATGGTGGTCCTTTATTTCGATTAGTGTTCAATGATTGGAGGATACGTGATGAATGATATCAGTTACATGATGTTGCCAAACAAAGACATGAATGTGAAAACAATTTCACAAGGATAAAGAAATCATATATCATTGGAGAAGAAAGAAGTAGAAATGATGTAGAATTCTATTGATATTGGAATTGGAAATTATGTTATTTTCAACTCTGAACAAAATTATTCTACTAAAAAGGTGACAAATGATACTTTTCAAGGATTTTGGAAAATGATATTTGGTGATGCTTGTTCTAAATGTGACATTGGAGTGGGTATTGTTTTGAAAACTATAGAATCTTTTGTTTTCCAACATGAAATTAGACTTTAATTTCCATGTACCAATAATGAAGCTAAATATGAGGCTTTGATACAAGGATTAAACTTGGCACTTAAATTGTAGGTCATAGATTTGATAGTGTATAGAGATTCTGAGTTGATTATGAGCCATATCAAAAAAATATATAAGATCAAAAAGGAAATATTGAAAGAAAATGTAAGAAGATTTTAGGATATTATTGAAGAAATTAATTCTTTAGCTATTACATCTTCACTTTTCAATCCAAATGATTCTCAAATTGTTAATACTTTTCATGTGAAGACATTTTTTTTCCCTATCAATACCAAATAGTGAAGACCATTGGTTTTTAAAATGATGAACATGTAAATTTCCTATTTAATTTTCAATCAAAATCATTAAATAATGAAATAGACTTGTACATTTGAGATGAAGAGACTCGTAAAAAGGTAACTCATAAGCCAAATTATGGATATCATCCAAAAAATGATACTCTTGATACAATCTTCACAAGACATTATCAAACAAGGAAAAATAACACAAATGATGAGCCTTCCCTTAGGAAAGTTCAAGAGACCTAAAAATTTAATATTCCTCCACCTAAAGCTTTAAAGTGTATAAATTTAGGTACCAACTATACGACTAAAGAAAGTGAGGAGTACGTTCTTCTTTTTAAATAATTTCGTGTTATTGTATGGATCCATCGTGATTTGAAGGAATATGATAAAGTCCATATTTCAAAATACTATACCACTTAAAGAAGGTACTAAATCTTTTACACAAAAATTAAGAATAACAAAGAATAGCTAAATCCAAATTACATTTAGAGTGGATTTCCAATCTAGTGGTGCTCAGAAAGAAAAATGGTGAGATTTATCTTTATGTAGATTTTTAAAATGAGCATTGACTAAAGATAATTACCCACATCCTAATATGGAGATTTTATTATAACAAGTGACATGTTCTGATTGGATGTCAATTTTATACATATTCTCAAGATACAATAAGGTATTATTGCAGAAGAAGATGGACACAAAATACCTTTTTAACACCGTGGGGAGCATTTTATTACATTCATATGTCTTTTGGATTAAAATATTTGGTGCTACATTTCAAAGGGATATGGACCATACTTTCAATGGTTTGATTGGAAAAATGATGGCGGATTATTAGGATGATATAACTATGCATTCAAAATTGAGATAATGTCACCTGAACATATTATGAAAGTCTTTCAACAATGTAGAATGTATAACATGTCTTGCAAACCTAAAAAGTGATTATTTTCAATATCAAAAGGAAAATTGGTTGGTAATATAGTAAGAAAAGGTGGAATCTATATTAATCCTGAAATAATCAAAACCATAAACAATTTGAACCCTCCTACATCTCGAAAAGGAGTTCAATTTTTCTTTGGAAATATAAGTTTTGTTTAAAGATATGTCCTTGACCATGCTTCAATTGTAAAACTGATAAATAAGTTAGTGAAGAAATACTAGACATTTGAATGGACTCTTGAAGCTCAAATGTATTTTTATAATATCAAGCAAGTAATTACCTTTGCACATGTTCTTGTTAGTCCTAATTTTGACATGCACTTCATATTATATTCATTTTATTTAGAAGATACTATTGCTACCATACTACCTCAAAATAATCTAAAGGGAGAAAAGCTTCTTGTCTCTTTCATGAGAAATACCTTACACGATTATGAATTAAAATATTCCTCCATTGAAAAAAGAAATGTGTTCTTTGGTCAAAGAAATTTCTCATTTCAAAAGTTATATTCTCTCAACACATGGAATTGATTATGTGCCACATTATCCTATCAATATGTTTCTCATCCAACAATTCAGGGAAGGGAGATGGGAAAATTGGTTGGAATAAATTACAAGAATATGATACCAAAATTAAAACCCTCAAGGTAGACAAAGGAAAGGGAGTATGGGAACTAATTAAGGTTTGAATGATACAAATACATAGTATGATCCAAATTTATGCAAGAAAGCAATAATATACAGAATAGACACAGAGATGCAGTGGAAATAAAAATTCATTTCATCAATATCATAAAACAGAAATGTGATTATAGACATAATGGAAATAAAATATCTAGGGTGCTGGTAGGCTTATCTATAAGAAGAGATGTGGCGGCTATATGTGTCTAAGCTATGTTACAATGAGGCTCGAGGGCCTATTTATTATTGAGAAACAATGAAAAACCCTAAACATCCAAAAACCTAACCCTAGGAGATAAAGCGCCAAAACTATGGGCCACATTTGGGTAAATTGGTACATCAACTTCCTGAGGACGTAATTTTGGCATATGATCTCTGTTTGATGCACTCAATACCTAGTTAGAAATATATATCGGAGCACTGCAAATTTTGAGTCAGAAACATCAAAGGAAATTCCATGTTGCCCACGGTTTTTCCAAAAAACGTCGTTTAGGGCCTCAAAATGGCTTCAGAAGTTCATGACTTGAAAAAATCCTAAAAATAGTAATTGTGCAGAAACTAAAAACTGAAAGAAACAATGGTGGGGGTCCAAGTGGAATAGGTGGGTACCAATATCCACCTAGATCATTCGTCCCTCTTTAGGAAGAAATGGTCCCCATGTGTTGAGTTCCTCCCTGAGATGAATAAAATTCTACTGAACTTGGTCCTCGGTGAGCCACTTGCCTTGGTGATGGTGTATCGCTCATATCGGAGCGGGTGAAGCTTGCAGTGGTGTCCAATGAGGCGCTCCTTCTGCAAATGTAGCCACACTTTTTTGCCCACCTAGAAGTTATGAGGCACCCGATTTTAATCATGGTGCTACGTGTACTTGGCATTGGATATTTCCAAGTTGTCATGGACCTATTGGCAGATGTGCTGGATGCGTTCAATAAATTTTGTTGCTTTATCTACCTCAGAAAATACATTTGTGGATTCTGTCTATGTGGTCGCATGAGGTATGGTAACATCAGGTAGTGGCACATCTCGGGTCAGATAAATGGATTGCATGACCTGACAGTGTAGTGGAACCTCTATGGACGAGGAGAAAATGTCTTTGTATTCCTCCTCAAATTTTTCCATCTACTACTGCCATGTAGGGGAGCCCTGTTTGGAGGTTGTGGCCACAATTTTCTTCTTGCCCTATGGGCGAATTGTAATGAAAATAAATGTCCTGGTTTGGGAAATAATCTTACTGCATTGTTTTGCAATATTCAAAGAGATGGAAGGAGGCAGTACTACCTCTCGCATCCTGTACAATTTATTTCCCAAAGTAATATCAACATAACGAGGCCTAGACTTATACACAACATTTCTCTTCCACAAGTATGGTCCACCCAATAATACATTAGACACATCAAGAGGTGAAACATCACACAATACCTCATCCGTGAATGGCTTGATGTTTACGGAAGGCGACCCTGCAGGCAGACACAAAGTTCTCTTCCTTGGTGAAGCGACCCAATGGTATATGGTTGTGTGTGTGTTATGGTTGGTAGGCCAAGCAGATTCACGACCTCTACTGAAATGAGGTCCTTTTGGTTTTCGCTATTGAAAAGGAATTGTAGTGGAGAACCCTTCACCCACATCTATGAATGGAAGAGGCGCTCCCCCTCCTCTAGATCATTGGGCTCCTCCTTTTGGAGCTTGGTGGTAGAAATGGTGACACTGGGTTCCGCATCAATGATTTACTTCCTTTTTTCATCACCCTTGTCTGGTTGTGACTCGGGATCAAAACATGCATCTGATTTGGGTGCCTTCAATTCGATCACCAGCGATTGTTTGTCCCGACACTCATTTGTGATGTGAGTTGGGTTGTTATAAAATTCACACCACTTCCCCGTGTCCTTTTTTGGATTTGTGGTGTTGTTTTGAGTCACCCTGATTTGGTTGTGCCCCATGTTCTGTGGTTTCTATAGGGTAATATGCTACGTTGGTGGTTATTGAATATCCCTCTCAGGGCTTTCTGGTGCCCGAGGCAGACTGTAAGATTAGCTATAAAGTTCCAAAGGTACTGCATACATGTTCATAATAATATATAATTGACAAAGCAAGATTTGGAATGATCTACTCTTTGTGGATGATAGATCCTATGGAGAATGTTAAGCAGCGGGATAGGTGTCCTTCCTCACCGGCTCCAAATCTAGATCCTATAACCAATCAAAGCACCAGTGTAATCCTCACAACAATATAGCTTTATAACAATTAAACTAGTATATAATTGACATCAAACTATGCAGATCTAAGCCATTCATATCATGATACATAAAAAAATAAACAACAAATGTGACTCTGATGCATCGAATGGAAAAAAGATATATAGTTCTGTTGATTTATAAAAAGGGAGTAGTGCAACCGTCAATTGTACCAAGCCCTCCTCAGCCTTCCAATTCCTCTCTCTCTTTCTCTATCTCCGAGTGTGATGATGCTCAAGGCAGAGAATCCTCAATGAGTGTTGCCGATCTTCAAGCCTCACATTACAACAATGAAATTCCGCTCCACATATATTCAAACCTTTGACCTTAGACCAAGAGCCCACACCTCCAATTTATAGGAAATGGAGAGGACAAACCTTGCCAACTCTTTCAACAAGTTCAAATTGGGAAAGATCTAGACGTGTCCCAATTTTTCTTTGCTTTTGCCTTCCATAGGAGTTCAGTTGTGTTTGGTAATGTCTAATAAAAGGTTTGTGCCATTAGTTTCTATTTTTGAATTGATTCTTTCTGAGGAAAAGCTGTAAATTCTCGTCAGTTTTCCACAAGATATTTCCCTTTTCACATTCAAACATGGATAACGTTGCCCCTTGGGCAAGACAAAGCATTACTTTAGGAATTAACCCTCCCTTCGCATGGCTTGGGTGCATTATAACTCTGCCTAGTTGTTCCTGGGGTGTGTTACCTTGGAAAAAATGGGTTTTATCTAGGTCATTTTATTCCTTCCATGTTACCTTCTCCTCTGAGCTGATGAGGAGGTCATTTGTCCTGTAACATATGACCCCTAAAGTGTGAGGTCAGAGGCAAAGACGATGACCGAAATACTTTAAAATAAGTGTAGTAGAACGAGAGGAATTGGAGGACTGAGGAAAACCTGAAACAACAACATATGTCAGAAATATAGTCTCTGTCTTGAGTCGGGCATTCCCATGCTTAGTAGCTATATCAAAATTATTTCTCTAAAACAGAGATATTACTAGTGTGTCCACCGATAAGCACAATGTGGAAGCTTCTGTCATGACAAGATCAAACTGATAAGCTATCTCTAAAAACAATATCGCAGCTTGGGAGAGGAAACACAGCTGAAATGATGTAAGCCTCAACCCAAGGTCTTGGTCGCCGCTTCACTAAAATTCATATTTCGGCACATTTGAATGAAGGAGTTGTAGTTGAATTTGCGGGAAATCATCTGATTACCAGTCAATAAAAAAAACTGTTAACCGACGCAAGGGTAGCCATCGATAAGGATGATGGTCCCCAAGATGCACAGTACAATATAGCGAGTGTGAATAAAAGGAGTTGATGTCGAACACTCGTAGAATCATTCGATCGAGAGTCAATAATGAGAACCCCCAACCAAACATAAGGTGACCTGCCACTGATGTCGACAAGTACCCGGGTACTGATGTGTTTCTGGATCAACTTCCTAGATAAGATGTTGAAGTTGATAGGAAGAGATTTGTCGAGAGGTAGGCACTGAGGCATCCTACATCAGTCGACATGAAATAGGAAAAGATGAATTTTTTTTGAAATAGTCAAGAGAAAATGGGAGTAACTAATGAAAAATAATTTCTGGTATGTGATGGCTTGGCTGATACAAGGATTAGTAGATAGCAGGATCCTCTTGAACAATAGAAGGCACAATAATAGGGTACAAGGAAGCTTAGGCTTAATGAACACCAAAGAGTGTCAGGATTCACCAATGTAGGAACATTGGCATATGAAGGCTAAACGCATAGATGGTACGGTTCGACTAATTACGAGTGAGTTTTCTGGGAAGTGCCATGCTCAAGATTTTGTGCTACCAAATCGACCTTTAAAATATAACAGAATAAGTATCCACTTTGTCCAAATTTTCCCCATATGATTAATTTTAACGATTCTAGATAGGTAAACTCGGTGATCTTTTCATATTTAGATAGTCTGAAAAACATCGTAAAATACAACTCGGGGGGGTACCTTTTTCATGTTTGATAACTGGGCACGACGAAGGGAGAAAATTAAGCCCGAAAAAGTTCATTTTCCATAATTTAGTCCATTGAATCCAGATAAAGTGATAAACCTATGTTCCATGGACATCTGCCTCATTTTTTTATGAGTACAAGGAGACGGAGTAAACTCAATGTTCTTCGTGAAATTTTAACGAGTCCAACGAAGAAAAAATCGATGCTCTCCATAAATTTTTAACGAGTCCAACGAGAAAAACTCGATTACTTATTCGGTTTTTTAACGAGATAGAAAAAATATTGAAAAGAATGGCTCATATTTCTTTGTCGTTGTAGTTTAACGAGCCTAACGAAGGCAACTCGGGGTTTTTTTAGTTTTACAAGCTAGAAAAAGTCGCTAAAAAGAAATCTCAATGCTTCTTCATGTAGTTTTAACACGCCCGAAGAAGAGAACTCAAGGATTTTCGGTTTGAAGAGCGAGAAAAATATCATAAAAAGAATGCTCATTGCTTCTTCGTGTAGTTTTAACAAGCCCGAAGAAGAGAACTCGAGGTTTTTCAGTTTAACGAGCCAAAAAAATACCATAAAAATAATGCTCAGAATTTCTTAATCTCTTTCTCGTCAATAGAAGGATCTATGCCGGGAATTTTCTCGTAAGACCAAGTAAATACATCATGGAATTCCTTGAAAGGGGATGTGAAGCATGCAACTTCCTCAGGGTTGCAATCGACTCCAATCTGAATATTTTCCACGATACCTGTTTTGACCAAGATATCTATGAGCATAGTCTTGGAAAGATTCCCATGTTCCCTTCCGTATCGATAGTTTGAATAGTTGTGTAAGTGGAGGGAACGATCTCAGGTGGGTCAAAATATGGGATTTGAGTAGTGGTCGCATCCGAATAAAACATCAAAGTGCGATGATGGAACTCTCCCCAAGGTTGTTCTTTTAGAGATATGATCTCTCGAATAGCTTTGTCCGTAGGAAGGACTTCATCGAGGAGATCCTTAGAAGGAACTATGATGGGCAAGAGGGTGGTACCATTAGTCAAAACCAAAGCAGTGGAGGGTTTAGATCGATGCTATTTGGATGTCTTGATAAGCCAACTCAACCGGTGATAGCAGCATCTGATCTCCATAGGAATCAATCTCTGAAGGTGCCGGTAGGATCCATGGATTAATAAATCCATCCGCAATGGTGGATATCATTGCAACCGTGTATGAAACCTTAGGCCAAGGGAGAGGAAAAAAACCCATCAGGGAAGATGCCTTCAGAAGATCGGTACGAACGTTGACGTACAAGTCAAGAACACCTCCTAGTAGGGGTAATGTGCTACTTAGTAATGTAGAATAATCGGGGGTGAAAAAGGATAACTAATCCACTGTAACTATTTTCCCATCCAATTGAAAGAGGATGAGTGGGAAAATCGAAGAGACAATGGTAGTCATTGCGCAAGACCAACGACGACCCAATAATAAATTATAGTCAGTATGATGATCTATGACTTCTATGTCCACCATTATCATTTTCCCACTAAGTGAAATGGGAAATATAGCAAGGTAGCCTTTTGGGAGGAAAGTGTGGCCATCGAAAGCTTTAAGGGAATTTGATGACGGAGACAAAGTGGGAGAACCCAAAGAGATCCAGTATGCAGTGGACATAATGCAGGTCAAAGTACCTTCATCTATGACAATGCGATGGATTGGTCTCCCTTTAGACACAACTTGTACCTAGAAAGAAAGTTGTTGTGAGAGGCAAGGTTTGAATTTCTCCATGTTGAAGATGGATAGCGTAGAATCCTGGGGTTCAATTCCACCAATGGCCAAAACCAGAGCTTTCCTTTGAGCTGGGCAGGTTTTCAATACTTCGACTCCAGATATGGTTGGCATTTCTTGTGCCAAATCTTCTACAATGTTGTAGTTTTGGGTTGCACATGCAGAGGTGTTATGAGTCGTGTGTCGAAGTGTCCCTTTAGGGGGACAAATCATGGGGTCAGCAACAGGCCTTTCGATATGAAAATCGATGGGCGGGGGTGGATTTTAACTTGTACCAGGTTCCTGAGCCTCAATGACTGGATTTCCATAGATTTTATCTCGAGTTTGGAGTTCAACACTTTCTACACCATAAATGGAGGATGATCCTTTACCAGAAGGATGAGTACCATCGTTGCCCCTTTGCAAGGGTTGTGGTGGGTTTGAAATCGTGTGTTGTTGTTGTTGTTGTTATGGATTAGGGAAGGGATTGTGAAGGATGGAAAGTGTCCTCCCAGAGTCCTTGTTTGTGATAAAATTTGTGCATTCCTGCAGCTGAGGAAATTTGTATGTCAAGTGGTCTCCGCACAAATTCTGCAAGGAAATCTCATGGGTTTCTCCTTGTCGTTCTTAACAACGTTTTTCTGATTGGGATTATTCTAAGTACCGGACTGCTCTTCAGAAGGAGAGGTTGTTTTCTTGTTCTTCTTGTTCTTGTCGCTAGGTTTTTGTGTAGGCTGCATAGAGTTTACCTCAGCGGCAGGAAGAGTAGTCGATTGGTTAGGGGCGGTGACAGCCGAAGATGGCTGGGAGGTTTGCCCACTAAGTTGTTTTATGGCTACGCCAGAGGTTGCACCAATGAGGTCTTCGGCGTGTGCTCCGAGTAATTGAGTAGTAGGAGGATTCGAATTGCCAGGGGCATGTGGGAGTAAGTCATACAGTGTGCCAGATTGCGAATAGATAAGATCTGAATGTTGTGCACAATGGATAGATTGGTCTTCTGTGACCACATCAGACAAGAAAATTTCCTTAGCTAGGGGTGTTAAGAGTGAATTACAAAACCAGTTGGATAAGAGATGATCCAGTATTGGTGCTTTGACAAGCCTCCACCTACGTCTCCATTCATTAATGTGATCGAAGATGTGGGTGGCAGTGTCTTGGTGCAGCGAGGTTAGGAGTTTCGTTTCGGTTTCGTATCGAATAGGCAGTTGGAAGTTCTTAAGAAATTTTGTAGCTAAGGCGCCAAAATTACTGATGGCTCCACGTGGTAACTCAATGTACCATTTGGCAGTGTTTCCTACGAGCGTGTGGGGGAAAAGTCTAAGCCAAATACTATCATCCACCATGGAGTTAGAAACAGACCATAGACAAAAGGTGGTGACATGTGTAGCCAGATCATCCCCTTATTTCCCGTCAAATTTAGGGATGTCAAACAGAATCTTCTGCAATAATGGAGGTTAGAGTGGGTTGTGGTTGATGGGATCATTGGTCAATTTGTAGGGGTCGGGGATGTCTAGAGCTGCAGAAAATGGAAATTTTGCATTTTCCCCCAGATCTAGCCAAGGAAGTATTGGTTGACCATTCAGACCGTAGAGTCTTCCCATCAATGTGTTACCAATGGGATAAGTAGGACTTTGTTGATAAAATTTCCCGGTGAGTGGGGATGTAGGAGTGTATGGTTGTTGTCCGTAGGGTATGTTGTATTGGGGGGCGAACTATTGGTTGCCCCTAGTGTAATAGTTTCCCCCTTGCCCAAATTGACTTTGAGTTTGGTTTGCCCATATGGATGCAATAGAGTTAGCCAAAGGCATACTGCTATTCGCATAGTTAAGCATCAGCATAGACCCTACACCAGAAGTTTGACCACTCAAAGGAACAATGTTAAAAATGGGCTGTCATGTTTTTCCTAATGAATGTAGGGGTAACGAAGTGCTCCCTGGAAAATATGTATTGGTGAAACAACCCCCTGGCATGATAGCCAAGGGGTTTGAACTCAACAAAGGGTTCCAACCGAAAGGGTTGCTAAGAGGAACCGAGGTAGCCCAGCTAGTGGGAAAGAAAACCATGGGTCCTGACACAATCATAATAGGAGTGGATCCCGAAAGGTTCAGAGGTCCGCTAACAGTTGTGGTGACTGTATTGTTGGGATTGGGTATAGCCTAGCTAGTGGGGTTGCCAATAATTGGTGTAGAACTAACAACCGGCAAGGAATATGGTGGTGGAAAAGAGTTAGTTACCAACGACATTGACCCCATGGGTGCCGGTTGTGAAACTGATGTTGGTGCAGTCGAAGAAATATCTTGGCCTGGTGTAATCTGAACTAACAATGGCCCCAACAGGTCAGTGAGAGGAGGATTGTAAGGAGGTATGACTCCTTTTGTAAAAGGATCCTCCTGAAACTCTGTATGATATGGATATATATGAAAGTTAGGGGTTTTCACTCGATACTGCTCTTTCGGAGAAGGAACTGGCTCACCGAGACTCGATTCCTCCCCCAGTGTTAACGAAGGGAGACCTCGTTGTCGTCGAGAAAGACGACGAGGGTCGAAGGACACCATGATGAACTGTTTACTTTTATCAAATTTAAATGATTTGTGATGTATTATAAAGTCGCAGTGATAGTAACCACACACCTAAAAAAGAAAAAGGAAAAAAGGACTTCTAAAATAAATCAAGCAAGCAGCCAGAACGGGCATGACCTCGTCCGAGTACTATTGTTTGCTGGAGATGAAGCCTAGTATCACAATAGTATACATAGAGGGTTGTTCAAAAATACAGTTACTGTTACTCTAGAGCTTTGCTCAAACCTCAGACAATAGGTGTAAGCACTCTCTTGAAGATGAGTACCCTCCCAAAGATTGAAGACAGAGTAGGTTTTTCTGTTTTAGGTACTAGTGCAGCCCGCCTCAGTCACCTTGTGTAAGTCCCTAAAAATTATGGCAACTAAAGATACCTCAAATAACAGACACTGTCAAGGGGGTCACGTTCGTAGACAGAACTCTATATGGGCAGAACACCTAGATCCCTGATCTAGTTTCGAAATCCTCGAAGGGAACCCAAATATATAGCATGCCCATTGAATGCACTCAAAGGTGGGCTACCTTCTCATGCACCCGGGTGTTGTCTCACACTTAACTCCAATGGTAATGGAGTGGTCCCGACAATATGAGTGCAGTAGGATTTCACTTTTTAATGACTCTAGTTTCGAGTTTTGAGATCTTGGGTGATTTTATCCCTTATCCTACCCCAAGATCCTAGCCTAAACTACTGTTGGTGTGAGCTCACAAAAAGTTATATGATTAATTTTATTATCACTTGATTCTTACTATACTTGATTATTAGTCTTGCAGAGGGGGAGCGGTCGTATGAAATATTATGAGACTCTGACTCAAAACCATGCAGAAACATGCTCTAAATATTCAATAAAATGAAGATTTATTCTACAAGGACAAATTTTTCCAACATCCATGCACCAAAAATTCAAATAACACAGTTCAACCTTAAAGATTCAGACATCTATCTATCCTCTCTAACATATTTTTAACCAAAATTTCAGAATGAATTTAGCTACGTTCAGAAAACTATAAAAAAAAAATTCTTCTTCAAAAAGTAGATGCTACTAGCATTAACTTTTTTAAACAAGAACTAAAAAATTATAACTGGTAACCAAGCACAGGGATCCAGTAAAAGAAGTTAATCTGGTAGCCAATAAATCCACATCCAAAGGGAAAAAGAATAGGGGTGGAAACAACATATTTTGGTTGGGTAACACTAGCAAGCAGAGGTGACAGAGCGTCAATGATGAGACTAATGCATTGTATCTGAGCATAAGAAGCGTTATAACGCACTGAAACACTCTCAGAGGGAGCGTTACTCAAGGTAAAGTTGTACAGATGGCTAGGCAGGGTCTATTCTGGACTCTGTGAGCTGTTGAGATGATTAATGAGCATATGAACTGATCAAAAGGATATGCAAACAGAGGGAAAGAGGTAAAGTCATAGGAACAATCCAGAAACTTGGGGTTAAATCCTTAGTGGAGTCATCATTTCTTCTATAGGGTAATATTCTTGGGTGGTTGTTATTGAATATCCCTCTCAGGGCTTTCCAGTGCACAAGGTAGACTCTAAGATTAGTTGTAAATTTCCAAATGTACTACATACATGTTCATACTAATATATAATTGACAAATCAAGATTTGGAATGATTACCTCTTTGTGGATGGTAGATCCTATGGAGAGCGCTAAGCGGCGGGGTAGGAGTCCTTCCTCACCAGCGCCAAATCCAGATCCTGCAACCAATCAAAGCACCCGTGTAATCCTCACAACAATATAGATTTCTAACAATTAAACTAGTATATAACTGACATTAAACTATGCAGATCTAAGCCATTCATATCATGCTACATAGACAAATGAACAATGAATGTGACACTGATGCATCGAATGGAAAAAACAGATACAGTTCTATTGATTTATTAAAAAGGAGGATTACAACCGTTAGTTTTACAAAGCCCTACTCAGCCTTCCAATTCCTCTCTTTCCTTCTCTATCTCTGAGTGTGATGATGCTCAAGGCAGAGAGTCATCAATGAACCTCGCCGATCTTCAAGCCTCACACTACAACAACGAAATTCTGCTCCACATATATTCAAACCTTCGACCTTAGACCAAGAGCCCACACCTCCAATTTATACGAAATGGAGAGGACAAACCTTGCCATATCTTTCAACCAGTTCAAATTGGGAAAGTTCTACATGTGTCCCATATTTTCTTTGTTATTTCCTTCCATATGAGTTCAGTCGTGTTTAGAAATGTTTAATAAAAGGTTTGTGCCATTAGTTTCTATTTTTGAACTTACTCTTTCTGAGGAAAAGCTGGAAATGCCAGTCAATTTTCCACAAGATATTTACCTTTTCAAATTCAAACACAGATGACACTTCCCCTTGGGCAAGACAGAGCATTACCCTAGGAATTAATGCTCCCTTTGCATGGTTAGGGTGTGTTATAGCTCTACCTAGTTGTTCTTGGGGTGCGTTACCTTGGCAAAAATGGGTCTTGTCTAGGTCATTTTCTTCCTTCCATGTTACCTTCTCCTTTGAGCTGATGCATTAGGGGAATTTTGAGGTATAAAATGGGCCTCCTAAGAAAATTATAAAATAATAGTGGAAATAATAAAATAATGTTAGATTACATCATCACATTTTAGAGGGAAAAAAAATAATAAATAATAATAAAATAATAAAACTATTTTTTCAACTCGTATTTTCAACTTATCTCCCTAAGTTTTTACTCAAATTTCTATCAGAAACACTCATTGGATGCATAATTTAACTCCCCATCCAAGGAGTACCCATGTTGCATACTTTTGATGGGCCCTACTATACGAAAAATGAGAAATACATGAAAAACATGATTTCAATCATGGTTTTTCATGTATTTCTAATTTTTCATGTAGGAGGGTCCATCGAAAGTATGCAACATGGGTACTCCTTGGATGAGAAATTAAATTTTGCATCCAAAAAGTACTCCCGCTTGAAATTTGAGTAAAAATTTAGGGAGATAAGTTGAAAATATGAGTTTAAAAAGTAGTTTTATTATTTTATTATTTTTTATTCTTTGTACTTTTTTACTCCAAAAATGGTTAATCATCCCCCATGGTTGACATCATCATCTTGAATCCTATTGGTTCTTATAAAGTTTATTTTGGTTGTACATTTTTCTTAGGAGGCCCATTTTAGACCTCAAAATTCCCCTAATGAGGAGGTCATTTGTCCTGTAATAGTGGTTCAGGGACGCCTTTCCCTGGCTTCATATTCATGGATCCAAAGTGTCGCTTCTTCAGCTTAAATTTCTACTTGATCTTGGCGGCATAACGATATGTCGTGCCAAGCTAGATAATGTCGAGGAACTCCATTTCATCTTGAATTTATTTCTGCAAATAGCCGCTGTACGTGAGCACCAAATACCTCTATAACTATTTAATACCAAACTTTGTGCGTGAGGTATGGAACAAATTCGTTAGTTCGTGCACATCTTGATCCCTTTGCTACCGTAGTGTGGTCTATTGGATGTACTTGTCCTCATATCTCCCCACAGGGTAATATTGTTCCTTGATTCTATCTTAGAACGAATTCCAAGTGGGTTCGGCCGAGAACAGAGAGGGTTACCTCCCGTATTTTTTCTCACAGTAGGTTTCCCACCAAAATTTGACATGGGGGCGACTTTGAGGAGTGCAAAAGTAATCCTTTCTCAGTCGGAGAAATCATGGAACGAGAAGTACCCTTCCGGAAAATTCAACCATCTATCTATGGCAGCTGCATCTATCTGGCCTTCAAATATAGGAATGCCGAATTTTACCTGTACCTTGAAAGGAGTGGCACCTCCAAAGTGGTTGTTGGATGCATATGCACCACTGGTGGGCAACCGTTGAAGGATCTGGGAAAAGTTATCCAAAGTCTCACTTCTTTTGCTTAAATTTCTGCTCGATCTTGGTGGCATAGCGATATGCTGTGATAAGTGAGGTAATTTTGAGGAACTCCATTTCCTCCTGAATGTATCTGTGTAAAAAATTGCGGTACTTGAGCACTAAATGTATCTCTAAATTTTTAATACAAAACTTTGTGCGCAGGGTATGGAACAAATTCATCAATTCGTGCACATCTTGATCCCTTTGTTTCCGCAGTGTGGTCCATTGGATGTACTTGTCCTCGTAGATCCCCACAGGGTAATATTATTCCTTGATGCGGTCTTGTAACAAATTCCAAGTGGGTGCGACCGAGCATTGAGAGGGTTCCCTCCCGTCATTTTTCTCACAGTAGGTTTCCCATCAGAATTTGACATGGGGGACGGATTTGAGGAGTGCAAAAGTAATATTTTCTCGGTCGGAGAAATCATGGAACGTGAAGAACCATTTTAAAAAATTCAACCATCTATCTACAATGTTTGCATCTATCTGGCCTTCAAATACAACAATGCCGAAGTTGACCTGTACCTTGAAAGGAGTGGCACCTCTAGAGTGGCTGCTGGATGTATATGCGCTGCTGGTAGATAGTCGTCGAAGGATCTAGGAAAAGTTATCCATCATCACATTCCTTTGTTTCTCGAGTGCCTCCTTGAGCCATAATTTGATAGGACCTCTTGCTCCCTCATCTTTCTTTTATTTCAGCATGGGTGGTCTTCGAGGTTTTGCGAGGCTGATCTTGCAAGAGTTCAACCAGTACGATCCCCAAGTCCTTATACCTTGACCTTGTTGGGGGCATGCAAAGGAAAACAGAGAAAGAGTAGACCGCTCTGATACCATTGATCCAGATTTATGTAGGAACACAATAATATATAGAAATAACATAGAAATGCAGCGGAAATAAAACTTCATTTCATTAATATCATAAAATAGAAATATGCTTACAGACATAATGGAAATAAAATAACTAGTGCGTTAGTAGGTTTATCTCTAAGAAGAGATGAGGCGGTTACACTCCTTTAAATTGTGTTACAATGATGAAAAACCCTAAACATCCAAAAACCTAACCCTAGGAGATGAAGCACCAAAACTATGGGCCCCGTTTGGGTAAATTGGTACATCAAATTCTTGAGGAAGTAACTTTGGCATATCATCTCTGTTTGATGCACTCATGATCTAGGTGGATATTGGTGGCCACCCACCTATTCCATTTGGAACCGCACCATTAGTTCTTTCAATTTTTCAGTTTCAGCACAGGTTACTATTTTTAGCAAGTTTTCGGGTCCTGAACTTCCAAAGCCTTTTGGAGGCCCTAATGATCTAGGTGGATATTGGTGGCCACCCACCTATTCCATTTGAACCCCCACCATCGGTTCTTTGAGTTTTGGAAAAACTTACTATTTTTAGTAGTCTTTCAAGTCCTGAACTTCCGGAGCCGTTTTGAGGCTCTAAATGACGTTTTAGGGAAAATCGAGCGCAACATGGGTCCATGGACCGATGTTTCTCACATTAGAAATTGTAGTCCTCGAATAGATATTTCTAATGAGGCATGGTGCATGTAAAATAGAGATCGTATGCCAAATTTACGTCCCTAGGAAGTTGAAACACCAAATTACCCAAACGGGGCCCATAGTTTTGGTGCTTCATCTCCTAGGGTTAGGTTTTTGGCTGTTTATGGTTTTCCATTATTTCTCAATAATAAATAGGTCATCAAGCCTCATTGTAACATAGTTCAGAGGCTTGTAGCCACAACATTTATTCTTAGAGATACCCTATGAGTTCCCTAGCTAGTTTATTTCCATTATGTCTATAAGCATATTCTGTTATTTGATATTAATGAAATGAAGTGTTATTTATGCTACATCTTTGTGTTTATGTTTATTTCTGTGTATTATTTTCTTCCAGCATAAATTCGGATCAAATCAATAGCTAATTAGAAACTGACATCCAAGGAATACAATTTTTTTAGTGATAAACATCTAGGGAACTTCCATGTCACTCCCAAGTTTCCCAAAAAACGTCTTTTAGGGCCCCAAAACGGCTCTGAAAGATCAGGACTCGAAAAACTGCTCAAAATTGTAAACTTTGTTGAAACTGAAAAACTAAAAGAAACAATGGTGGGGGTACAAGTGGAATAGGTGGGTGGCTACCAATAGCCACCCATATCATTCCTCCTCCATTAAGAAGAAATGGTCCCCATTGTGTTGCGTTCCTCCATGAGATGAGGAACATTCTACTGAACTTGGTCCCTCATGAGCCACTGCCTTGGTGATGGTTTATGGCCTAAATTGGAGCTAGAAAAGCTTGTGGTAATGTCCAGGGAGGCGCTCCTGATGAAAATTTAGCCACACTTTTTCGCCCACGTGGAAGTTGTGTGGCACCCAATGCTAATCATGGCGCTGCTTATACTTGACATTGGATTTTTCCAAGTTGTTGTGGACCTGTTGGAGGATGTACTGGATGATTTCAAGAAATTTGGTTTCTTTATCAACCTCAGATAGTACATGTGTGGATTTTGTTTGTGTGATCATGTGGGGTATGGTAACATCAGGCAGTGGTGCGCCTGGGGTCAGATCAATGGAGTGATTTACTTGACAGTGTGGAAGTACCTTTGTAGGTGAGAAGAAAATGTCCTTGTATTCCTCCTCGACTTTGTCCATCTGCTTATACCGTGCAGGGGAGCCCTGTTTGGAGGTTGTGGCCACAAGATTTTATTTTCGTGTGGGCGAATTATAATGAAAATAAATTTCCTAGTTTGGGAAATAATCTTACTGTGTTGTTTTGCATTAGTCAAAGAGATGGAAGGAGGAAGTACTACCTTTGGTATCCTGTACAATTTATTTCCCAAAGTAATAAAAATAAAATGAGGCCCAGAATCTTACAAAACATGTCGCTTCCACAAGTATGGTTGGCCCAATAATACATCAGATACATCAAGAGGAGCAACATCACACAGTACCTCATCCACGAATGGGTTGATGTTGTATGGAAGGCGGCACTACTAGTAGATGCGAAGATCTCTTCCTTGGTGAAGCCACCCAATGGTTTATAGTTGTGGGTGTGATGTGGTCGGTAGGCCGAGACACTTCATGACCTTTTCTGAAATAAGGTTCTTTTGGCTTCCACTATTGACAAGGAATTGTAGTGGAGAACCCTTCACCCACATATACTAATGAAAGAGGCTCTACCCCTCATTTGGATCCTCGAGCTCCTTCCTATAGAGCTTGGCAGTTGCAACGGTGGCACTAGTTTCCGCATCAATGGTTTTATTCCCTTTTTCATTGCCCTTGTCTGATTCTGACTCAGGATCAGAACATGCATATGATTTGGGTGCCTTCAATTCGGACACCAGCGACTGTTTGGCTTGACACTCATTTGTGATGTGAGTGGGGCTATTTTGAAATTCACACCACTTGCTTGTGTCCTTATTTGGATTTTTGGTGTTGTTCTGAGTCGCCCCACTTTGGCTTTGTCGCTTGTTCTTCATTTCGGGGATGCCTTTCCCTGGCTTCAGATTCGGGGATCCAAAGTATCGCTTCTTCTACTTAAATTTCTGCTCGATCTTGGCAGCATAGCAATATGTCATGCCAAGCTAGCCAATGTCAAGGAACTCCATTTCAACTTGAATGTATGTGTACAAAACAACTATGGTACTTGAGCACCAAATGTCTCTCTGAATATTTAATAGCCAACTTTTTGCGTAGGGTATGGAACAAATTCATCAATTCGTACACATCTTGATCCCTTTTTTGTTGCAGCATGGTCCATTGGATGAAATTGTCCTCAAATATCCCCACAGGGTGATATTGTTCCTTGATTCCATCTCAAAATGAATTCCAAGTGGGTGCAATAGACAATAGAGGGGGTTCCCTCCCATCCTTTTTCTCACAATACATTTCCCACTAGTCTTTGACAAGGGGGGCGACTTTAAGGAGTGAAAAATTAATATTTTCTTGGACGGAGAAATCATGGACCGAGAAGTACCCTTCCAGTAAATTCAACCATCTATCTACAACGTTGATATCTATCTGGACTTCAAATACAGGAATGTCAAGGTTGACTTGTACCTTGAAAGGAGTGGTGCCTCCAGAGTGGCTGCTAGATGCATATGCGACGCTGGTGGGCAATCATTGAAGGATCTGGGAAAAGTTATCCATCATCACGTTCATTTGTTTCTTGAGGGCCTCCTTAAGCAATAATTTGATAGGATCTCCTACTCCCTTGTCTTTATTTTCTTCTGCCATGGGAGGTAATTAGGGTTTGTGAGGCTAACCTTGCCAGGGGTCAATAAATGGAGCCCTAACTCCTTATACGTTAACCTCGTTGGGAACATGCAAAGAAAAATAGAGAAATATCAGACCTCTCTGTTACCACTAATCCAGATTTATGTAGGAATGAAATAATAGACAGATATAAAAACAAAGATGTAGCAGAAATAAAAATTCATTTCATTAATATCATAAAACATAAATATGCTTACAAACATAATAGAAATAAACTAGCTAGGGCACTAGTAGGCTTATCTTTGAGAAGAGATGTGGTGGCTACAAGCCTCTGAACTTTGTTACAATGAGGTTCGAGGGCCTATTTATTATTGAGAGACAATGAAAACCCTAAACATCCAAAAACCTAACCCTAGAAGATGAAGCACCAAAACTATGGGCATCGTATGCATAAATTGGTACATCAACTTCTTGAGGACGTAAATTTGGCATATGATCTTAGTTTGACACACTCAATACCTATTTATAAATATCTATATAAGGAATACAACTTTTGAGTGAGAAACATCAAAGAAACTACCATGTTGCTCCTAGTTTTCCTAAAAAACATCGTTTAGGGCCTCAAAATGGCTCTGGAAGTTCAAGACCCAAAAAAATGCTAGAAATAGTAAACTGTGCTAAAACTGAAAGAATGAAAGATACAATGGTGGGGGTCCAGGTGGAATAGGTGGGTGGCCACAAATATTCACCTAGATCATTCCTCCCCCCTTAGGAAGCAATGGTCCCCATTATGTTTTTTTCCTCCATTAAATGATGAAAATTATGTTGAACTTGGTCCCAGGTGAGCCACTTGCTTTACTGATGGTGTATGGCCAATATCGAAGCTGGCGAATCTTGTGGTGGGGTCTTGCAAGGTGCTCCTTCTACAAATGTACCCACACTTTTTCGCCCACCTGGAAGTTGTGTGGCACCTGATGTGGAGACTGGAATTGCTTGTACTTGGCATTAGATTTCTCCAAGATGTTGTGGACCAAATGGTGGACGTGATGGATGCATTCAATAAGTTTGGTTGCTATATCATCCTTAGACAGTAATGTGTGGATTATGTCTATGTGGTCGAGGTATGGTAACATCAGGAAGCGTTGTGCCTGGCATCAGATCAATGTAGTTATTGAATTGAAAGTGTAGAGGAACCTCTGTGGGCGATGAAAAAATGTCTTTGTATTCTTCCTCGTCTTTGTCCATCTCCTTTTGTCATGCAGGGGAGCCCTGTTTGGGCCACAATCTTCTTCTTTACTTATGGGTGAATTGTAATGAAAATAAATTTCCTGGTTTTGGAAATAATCTTACTGCGTTGTTTTGAAATATTCAAAGAGATGGTAGGAGGTGGTACTACCTCTGTTATCCTTTAAAATTTATTTCCAAAAGTAATAACAACAGAATGAGGCCTAGAATCATACACAACATGTCACTTCCACAAGTATGGTTGGCCCAATAATACATCAGACACATCAAGAGGAATAACATCACATAGTACTTCATCCGTGAATGGCTTGATGTTGTACGGAAGGTGGCATTATTGGCGGATGCAAATATCTCTTCCTTCATGAAGCCACAAAATGGTATACAATTGCTAGTTTGTTGTGGTCAGTAGGTCAAGCCGCATCACGACCTATGCTGAAATGAGGTTCTTTTGGCTTCTATTATCGACAAGGAATTGTAGTGGAGAACGCTTCACCCAAATCTTCAAATGGAAGAGGCGCTCCTCCTCCTCTAGATCCTCGAGCTCCTCCCTCCGGAGCTTGGTGGTGGAAATGGTGCACTAGGTTCCACATCAATGATTTGATTCACATTTTCATCACCCTTGTCTAGTTCTGACTTCGGATTAGAACATGCATCTGATTTAGGTGCCTTCAGTTCGATGACAAGTGGCTGTTTGTTGCGACACTCATTTGTGCTGTGAGTAGGGATATTATGAAATTCATGGAAGTTCCTCGTGTCCTTATTTGCATTTTTGGTGTTTTTCTAAGTCACCCTTCTTTGGTTGTGCCCCTTGTTCTGTGGTTTGGGGGCGCCTTTCCTTGGATTTGAATTCGTGGATCCAAATTCTCACTTCTTCTGCTTTAATTTTTGCTCGTTCTTGGTAGCATAGTGATATGTCGTGCCAAGAAAGGTAATTTCAAGGAGCTCCATTTCCTCTTGAATGTATTTGTGCAAAAATTTGCGGTACTTGAACAACAACTTTGTGCGCAGGGTATGGAACAAATTCGTCAGCTCCTTCACATCTTGATCCCTTTGTTGCCGCAGTGTGGTCCATTGGATTGACTTGTCCTCCTTTCTCCCTAAAGGGTAATATTGTTCCTTGATTCTGTCTTGGAACGAATTCCAAGTGAGTGTGGCTAAGAACAGAGAGGGTTCCCTCCTTCTCCAAATGTAGCACACTTTGTCACCCACCTGGAAGTTGTGTGGCACCCAATGTTGATCATGGCGTTGCTTATACTTGGCATTGGATTTGTCCAAGATGTTGTGGACCTGCTAGCAGACATGTTGGATGTGTTCAATGAATTTGGTTGCTTAATAAACCTCAAACAATACATGTGTGGATTCTGTGTGTGTGGTCACGTGAGGTATGGTAAATCAGGTAGTGACGCACCTGAGGTCATATCAATGGAGTGCTTGACCTGACAGTGTAGAGGAACCTCTATGAGCGAGGAGAAAATTTCCCTGTATCCCTCCTTGAATTTTTCCATCTATTTCTGCCATGTAGGGGAGCCCCATTTGGAGGTTGTGGCCACAATATTCTTCTTCACATGTCAGAAAATTGTAATGAAAATAAAATTCCTGGTTTGGGAAATAATCTTATTGCGTTGTTTTGCAGTAGTCAAAGAGATGGCAGTAGGCGGTACTACCTCTGGTATACTGTACAATTTATTTCCCAAAGTAATAACAAAAAAATGAGGCCTAGACTCATACAAAACATCTCACTTCCATAAGTATGGTTGGCCCAATAATACATCAGAAACATCAAGAGGAGCAAAATCACACAGTACCTCATCCATGAATGGCTTGATGTTGTATGGAAGGCGGCACTGCTGGTGGATGCAAAGATATATTCCCTGGTGAGGACACCTAATTGTATACGGCTACGAGTGTGATGTGGTTGGTAGGATGAGCCACTTCACTACCTCTGTTGAAATGAGGTTATTTTGGCTTCTGATATAGAGAATGAATTGTAGTGGAGAACCCTTCACCCATATCTGCGAATGGAAGAGGCGCCCCCCCTCCTCTAGATCCTTGGGCTCCTCCCACTAGAGCTTGGTGGTGGAAATGGTGGCACTAGGTTCTGCATCAATGGTTTTATTCCCTTTTCCATCGCCCTTGTCTGGTTCTGACTCAGGATCAGAACATGCATATGATTTGTGTGCCTTCAATTCGACCACCAACGACTGTTTGGCTCGACACTCGTTTGTTTTGTGAGTTGGGATGTTATTCAATTCACACCACTTCCCCGTGTCCTTATTTGGATTTTTGGTTTTGTTATGAGTCGCCCCGCTTTGGTAGTGCCCCTTGTTCTGTAGTTTTCGGGCGCCTTTACCTGGCTTCATATTCGCGGATCCAATGTATCGCTTCTTCTATTTAAATTTATGCTTGATCTTGGCAGCATAGCGATATGCCGTGATAAGCAAGGTAATATCAAAGAAATCCATTTCCTCCTGAATGTATTTGAGCAAAAAGTTGCGGTACTTGAGCACCAAATGTCTCTCTGAATCCTTGATACCTAACTTTGTGTGCATGGTATGGAACAAATTCGTTAGTTTGTGCACATCTTGATCCCACTGCTGTCGCAGCATCGTCCATTGGATGTACTTGTCATCAAATCTCCCCACAGGATAATAATGTTCCTTGATTCCATCTCGGAATGAATTCCAAGTGGGTGCAACCGACAACAGAGATGGTTCCCTCCCATCCTTTAGCTCACAATACATTTCCCACTAGTCTTTGACATGGGGGGCAACTTTGAGGAGTGAAAAATTAATCTTTTCTCGGTTGGATATGTTATCAAAAAATTGGACTTGATAGGCTACTTGATCGGACCATCTCATGTAACTATTTGAAACCAATCTTGTGACTGAGGCTTAGCCTCCTCGGCTTGAGAGGGCTCTCTCAAGGGTTAATGATATGGAATAAAGATATAGATGGCTAACTCTATTTAGGAAATAAACTGATTATGATAGATGAGGGTTGAAAATAACATCAACATGTATTCATTGGGCTTATGGAGTCAAAGTTTTCAGTGATTTGGTGAGTCTACTTGACATGGAAGTTGAGTCAGATTAGAGTTTTTTAGTAATAAGACACACACATGAAACATGTAAAAACACAATCAAATCACTTATAAAGGAAGTCAGAGCATTTTATAGATGTATTCTGAGTAATATAAATGAACACCACTGCAAATGAGATATACGAGAGATACAGGTAGAATAGGAAAACACTAAAAACTCCTTCAGAATCTCAAGTTGGTCAAGTAAAAGATCTTTGTATTAGCTGAAACAGTCAATTAACAATAAGCTACAATTTTGCCAAAAATGTCCAACCCTTAACAAATTCGACCCAATGGACTTTAATAGAGATCTTACATCATCATATGATATGCCTCTAGGCTAGATACATTGAATTTCTATCCACTGACACCTTGCATAACTATAAAACATGAAATTTATGACAAACATACACCTATCCTACTTGACAGTCCTATTACAAAAAGGACTCAAACTCCTTATTACTATCTTTAACAACCTTATCTTCTTGAAATTACATCATTTAAAAGTATGTAATCACATGGTCAAATTTGGAAAATGGCATTCATTTCTTCATGACCACTAAGCTGACCTCCTCAAAAATAGGAAACAATACCATGTTTTTTAGGAAAAGGATCTTTTTTCTTCTTTGAGCATTTTGGCTATCATTTGATCTCTAATTCGTGGTCTTGAATATTTAATCATGTCTTTAAAATGTCCGTGACTCTTCCATAAGCTCCAGCTGTTCAAAAAACTGCTTTAAAGGCTGCTCTAAAAGATGTATTATATTGTGCTACGAAAATACAGTAGTTTCGTAGCACTATTTGTAATGCTGCCTTACAAGCCTTTCTTTATCTCCAAAAATTCTAACTCTTTCCTCTTATATCAAATTTATCATCCTTCAACACATGTCTCACAACATTTTCAGCCCTTAACACCCTTAACATTGATCAAAAAAATAAAAAACGCAGCTACAACAATTTCGTATCACTTTACTACTTTTTAAGCCTGGAGGCGCTACGAAACTGTTGAAAACTACTAAAAGCACAGTTTTTTACATAATTTTGTCTAATGAAAATTGTAGTTGCAAAAAAATTATAACATAACCTGTCTTCATCATCTACAAACCATAAAACATCTTTATTTTAGTTTCCTCGAGGCATTTTTTCGTCATTTACAATTGGTTGGCTTAATGGTTCTTCAGTTACTGTCATTTTGATACCTTTGTTCTGCATTTCATCATGAATCATTTCGAGTTGCTCTTGTAAATCCTTTACATGATCTTTAAGACTTTTATTAGTAGATCTTAGATGAGTGTTCACCTTTCTTACAAGTTTAGCTTCTGCTCTTGCTAGAACTGCCCACTTGACAAACTCATGTGTATTGTCTAAGTCTTTAGAGACAGTATCAACCTGTTTTTCCCAAATCGCCTTCATCTTTTCAAATTGCATTTTCTCAACACTGTGTTTTCTATCTTCCTTTTTCATGGAAGAAATTTCTTGATTTTCCAATTTCAACTTTTCCTCAAGGCTCTGCAACTCTATCTTCTGTAGCACTTTCTCTTTTCCCTTTTTAATTTGTTGATTGTATCCTTTACTATAGGTGATGAGAGGTCAATAATGTCCTTAGGTGATTGAGCTGTCTCAGTGGGTATTTGGACTTATTTGCTACTCTCCATCAATCTCTTAGCATGCCTTGTCATGGGTTTTATTTCTTGAAAAATGAAACCTGCATCTTCTCCCTCAAACACTAATCTCTTTGCAGACTTGGCCTTTTTCAACTTCTGCCCACCTTCTCCTATAAATTCAACTTGGAAAATAAGTGTTTCCTCTATGTCAATGGCATGAAGAATATCCTATAGATTCCCCTTTAGTACTGCTTTGTCTTCTGTAGCCACTGTCTTTTCTTTCAAACCCGCTGTTTGGCTTCAAGTCATTCTTTTGTTCCCTTGCTTGCTAGCAGCTTGTTTTTGTTTTTTTTATGCTTGATCACCTTTGATTTCTGTTCTACAGGTAGGGGAGTTAGTATGCCAAGACTCTGCACTTGCTCTAAATTTTTCTTAGCTTGCTTACTTGGATTTACTCTTACGGGTTCTTTTGGTTTTTCCACCAAAGGTTGACTTTGTTCTGCTGCTAGTGGTGATGAGACTTTCTTAGGTTTAATTTTTTTTGCAGGAGTTAAAGTATCCAACTCAAAAACATTAACAAACAAGAATGAGGACAAATCTCTACCTAGAATTTGAAGTTCATATAAAATCAATAGCTTTATTAAGCCATGATGAAACAATGATGTCTCACTCCCCTTAGAATTTTCTTGAACCTTATCAGCCATCTTTGAAAGACTTTAATGCAGATAAAAAGGTAAGTCAAGGGAAATCTTACTAGTGAAGTGTAGAAGTAATTTGAAATGGTATGAATAAACCTTGTGGTATCTGCCTTCATAGGTAAAGTATTTCTGGATGATGAGCAACAGTTTTGAATAATTATCTTTGATGCAGCTTCTTGGAATAGCATTGTTGAGATCCATCTCAATGTGCTCATGCTTCATGAACTCTTTACACTGCTCCATATTAAATTTGAAACCTTTGAACCAGGTTTCTTGACCTCTTGGAATTCCTGTAATAGTAGTAATGACCTCTGGTGTGATAGAAAAACTTAACATCCCCACCTTAGTGGCTGTTCCACTGAAATTCATAGAAAATTCCTTGGATACCTGTGTATGACAGCCCTGCAATTTCTTACAAAACTGTAGGCAACCTGCTTTTCTGAATGCTTCCAGTACTACTGGGTCTTCAGTTATTTCTTTCATGTCTTTAGGTTCATGTCTTAAGCACTGTCCTCCTCTATGTATTTTTCTTTCCTATGCCATAGTTCTTCAGAGAACCTCACAACCTTGCTTGATATAAATGTATCATCTTTGCTTGATATGGATGTAGGAAACCCTTTGAAAGAACTAGCCACAAGTTTGTCTTGATACAATAATGCTTCAAAGCTCATATATTATGCATGGAGGCAAAAGAAATGAGAATGAATAATTAGGAAATAATTTGAAATTTAAATTTCCTCTCATAAATAAAAATGATGGCTTATTCATAACCTACACTAACCATGATGACTACAAACGTGGGTATGTACTTCGATTTCATCATTACATGAATCAACAAGCATCTATCTTACCTTTCGCCAATGGTTTCTGACATTTGACAACTCGACTGACAAGACAACAACTAAAACGTGCTTTCATAGCACTGACAGTGTAAATTTGACTGTTTGCACTACGAAACTATCAGCGCTTTCATAGCGCAAAGTGACTTTTTTCAATGTAATGCGCTACAAAACTATGGTTTCTTATCTAATTAGGAAATTTTGATACAAAAACTTTGGGAAATGAAGTGCAATGGAAAATGATGAATGTTTGACATGAAAGTGTTTAAAAATGACTTTGTTTAAACCTTAGGGAAAGCTTCAAACTATAAAAAATCTAAAATTTTCCATTGATCAAACTTAAAATGACTCCTAAAACCCTATTTTGACCCATGAAACTTTGTATGTAATATTCCCAAATTTCCACATCATATTTGGAATATTAGAGTCCTTGATTTTCTTAATGAATTAAGTAAATAAAAGCGTGGAGGGACCCACAATCTTCAATATGAATAAATATCCACTTTTAGTGTATGAATTCTGATTAATTAAGCCTATATCTACATAATAAGGTAGTTGAGAAACTACTAATGTCAATGAAATTGGAGAACCTGTCTCATTAATGAGATATATCATGGAGGTTGACACAGTCAACTAAGATCTTTAAGAGATCAAACAGAAGGTTGATTCAGTCAACTAAGATCTTGAAGATGTCAAACAAAATATCATGAGACATTCACGATAAAGTGATGGAGGATGTTGTGCAAACAAAGCACACTTGATGGAGAAGGTGTACATTGCACCTAGACATGATGGTTGATTTGGTCAAACAACGCAGTCAAACTTGGAGGATCTTGTCCACATGCACTGCGCAGTCTAGATGAGGGCCAAGGCTTGGGAAGGCTCAAACATTATTAAAGAAGATGAAGGAAAGGATGAAGGCATGCTAATTATTCTTGATGTAAATATCTTTTCAGATCTGGAATTGTCATATGACATTCCATTGCTTTCTCGGGTTGTTTAGCAGAGATTGCAAGTGTTGTTTAGCACAAGGTGTTCCTGGTCGGGAATCCCACCTCTTTCTTAGAGAAGCTCTAGAAAGAGCATTTTAATTCATTCTACATCAAGCTTTAAGTGCCACATCTATTTTCCTACTTTCTGTAGAACATCCATATTCAAAAATTGCAGATTTCTGAAGATCAGTTTGGAAGGTGGAAGTTTTCTTCAGTACTTCAGCTGGAGAATTGGTGAGGGTTTATTCCTATCACCTTGGGCTTATAGATCAACTTCCCAGAGCTTCATTTTAGATCTGGCATCAGGCAAAAATTTATTGACCTCCTAGTAGCAGTATTTCCTTCAGGAATTACGATGTCCCATTTGCAGATCAAAAAGGAGGAAGGAAGTTACTAGCATTTCAGCTAGTAATCCTGTGAGGGATCATCCCCTCACATTTCCATCAGTCTCACAGTCATCCTGGAGTTTATTGAAGCATTTTTCAGCAGGAAGAAGGCCTCTCTTTCCCTCACAGAGCAGTTTCTATTGGAAGTTGTGTTGCAGCAGCTGTAATCATTCTTGGAGGATTGAGAAGCTAGATCTAGAGCTTCTAGCTTGTAGATATGAAGAAGGGATCAAACCTTCAAGCTTAGATCTGATATTGTGACATATTTCAGCCATCTATTTTTCATATCTAGCTTCAGATATGTATTTTCCCAGTAGATCAAGGATCAAATCCTAGGGGGGTGATTTTCCAAAGTTGTAGATTTGGAAAATCCTTCCTCGGTTATCTTGGGAAACCATCACATTGGCCAGATCTTGAATCCTGGCATCATCTGAGCTCCAGATTTGAGTAGATCTGCATTTTCATTTTCAGCCTGCAATTATATGTTCATATTCTACTGAAGGGACAATGCAGTATTTTCTTCAGTGCCTCTCCAGTTACGCTGTACCTATTGTAGCATGTTTTCTGGGTGATTCTAAACCAACTTTTTGGCTAGATATCCTCATATTTTGTACATTGTGTATATAATTATTCTCTAATATAATAATACGACTCAAATTCTCTATAAATTCTGATGTTATCTTAAGATTTATTGTTTACTTTGCTGCAGTCCCTTCCTTGGGAAATTTTCAAGCCATACTAGGTGTGGGAGGTCTGTTTACCTCACCTAGTTTGATTTGTTTTTGATATCCTCTTGGAATTGGGTCTTAGATTATCAGATCTAAGGGATCCAAGGGCTGATTTCAAATTATGTAGAATCCATTTCTGAAAAATGTGTTTTTCAGACATGCATTGCTGATAGTTCCAATTTGGGGATATTAAAGTGGTATCAAAGCATGATCTTTGGCTCAGCTTGTGGACACTTCATCTTTTGCATCTAAAAAAGAAGCATATAGAGGAGATCTATCATGGAGGAAGAAAATTCTGCCACTCATTTCTATAGGTCTATGCAAGATCTCTCCAAGGAGGTCTGTCAAATGAAAGAGGAAAGGCAGAATAAAGATCCAAGAAGAAGATGCAATGAGGAAGGTCCAAGCACTTCCTATCAGCAAAGAAGAAAATCGGAGAATCCTAGATCTCCTCATTGATCCACTATGCCCACTCTCTTTGAAGAAGGTGAAAGGTGTAGGAATGAAGGAAGGAATGAACCCGAGAATCATGAGACTCTCAGTCAATATCTTGAAGAGTAAAAAGCACAGTCTAGAGCATTCAAGGAGAAACTAACTCTCCAAAAATTCTTCAAAATCAGAGAAGAAAGAGGATCCTGTAGCAGCAATAGAAGGAAGAGGCACAATAGATTCTATTTGCCTACATTTTATGGATCCTCCTCAAGAAATGTTAAGGCTTGGAGGAGAGAGTTAGATGCATTTTTCAGACTACATCCTATAGCTGAAGGAAAGGATGTTCAAATTGCAGCACTTCATATTTTAGATGAAGCCAATGATTGGTGGTTTGGTCACATGGAGCATGAAAATGTGACCAAATATTTAGATATATTTCACAAGTTGAGGAAGGAATTTTATGGGAGAAAACCAGAGATGTGTTACAAAGTGACATTTCCTAAGGATTAGGATGTCAATCTTGTCACTTTGGACAAGAAGTCACAACATTCACCACCAGCTACAGAATTACTTGCATCCGAAGAAGAGACACTTACATCTTTGCAAGATAGTCTTGATCTCTTAACATATAGAGTCCCATGCATGATTCAGGAGATGCATGAGGGAAAGGAGGAGGATTCCAGTGTTGGTACACTTGAAGAAGAGCAACCATCACTCTTGGCAGTAGTTGGAGGCACTATTGTCCCGGTTGGAGGAACTCTTGTGTTATGCCAAGAGGTTCCCACATATCAGTTGGTCTAAGGTATGCATACACATTCATCACCTATGGTTTCAATATATCTTATTGAAACTTGTGGGGACATGCCATCAGGGCCAATGCATGACAAAGGGTTAGATCCAAATGCTGATTTGAAGCAGAAAATATCACAGCGTAGAGGACCCTTGATCTAATCAAGGAGGAGATGAAAAGCTATCCCAGTTTTTCATGGATGAACTACATTCAACCTCTTGAGTTGAAGTGTAGAATTTCAGAAGAAGGGATGAGCATGATCCTATGTACAATGACTGGTCATGAGATCAATATTGTATTTTTCTTTGGGACAATATATGTATTACCTTGCATATCTATAGTTCTGTCACTTAGTAGCAGTGATAATGATGAGGTCCCATCATTCTTGGAGCATTCTGAAGGTAGCTTCACTCTTGAAGCAATGGAGGACAAGATGATAAATGTTAGACATCTAGATATGAGAACTATTTTCTCCTTTCTTGATGACACTTTCTAGATGGGCATCTCATAGGTCAAAGAGAGACTTCTACCTACAACAGATCCAGGATCTCATTGGTTTTGGAAGGCCATGGATGAGAAGAAGGTCTCATTAAGAGATCTCACTGGAGGTGCACTTCAACATTTCAGGAAGTGCAAAGTTCTTCATCTGTTTGGGGAAGATGGTATTCTACAGAGGGAGGATACCATTATTATGCAACACATCACTCATCTTCCATATTGGGGTGAGTGGGTGAGGATGATAAGCAAGGTGTTGCATGACCACTTGCAAATGTATGACATGGGCCAGAAAGCTTGGTTACGTTGGTTTCCCTTGGGAGATTCTTGTCACTGCCCAAAGGCTCCTATTTCTTTGATCCATGCCTTGAGGAACACTTATGAGGTGAAGAAGGAGGCATGGCTGCATTGGTTGCTCTTGGGTGAGTATGGTTACCACCCAATAGCTCATGTTTTTCTGTTTCATGCCTTGTGTATCAATGATAGAATGCAGCAAAAGAAGGCATGTTAATTTTGGTTTCACTTGAGAGATATTGGCCACCACATGACATCTCCTATGTCTATGTGTTTTGAATTGGGTAAATCTTGGCATGATGCTCTCATGATGTGCATTGATGATGTTTCTTTGTATTGGGCTTATGTGACATTCCATATGTCCAATAGTATTTTTTTGCTTCATGATGCACATGAGGAGGAGAGAAAGCAGCAATATCTCTTGTTGCTTTAGCTATTTTTGGGGGAGTTTGGCTTGTCCATATTACATGGAGGAGATGGAGGATGTAAACAAAGGGCCTTACTCTGGTGGTTACTATTAGGAGAATATGGTTTGACATCCTTGTCTACGCATATAGCTCCTTTCCTTCTTTTTTTTCATAACATTGGAATGATGATTAGATCCAACAAGGCCAACAGGGCTAAGTATGAGAGCATATCAATGCTCAATCAAATTCATGAAACATGGGATGGAGAGATGTATTGTGTGATGAAGCTTCTCCTTTGTGAAGAGAGCGATCTTATTTTATGCACCTCATGTATTGATGATGATGTTGGAAATCATATGGTCGTCACTTGGTACTTCATGATGGAAGGAGGACATCTAACCATACAGTTGGAGGTCATTCTTTATGTTTTTAAAAGACAACTTTGGAACCAAACATGCATAACACATTGCAGCAAATGGAAGAAGCCTTCCTTATGTGGATGTCATTTGGAGGGGAATAGATGGCCTTGCATCTACTTTCAGAGTTGCTTGAGGACAAGCAACATTTTTCCGGGGGGGGGGGGGACTGTAATATTCCCAAATTTCCACATCATATTTGGAATATTAGAGTCTTTGATATTCTTAATGAATTAATTAAATAAAAGGGTGGAGGGACCCACAATCCTCAATATGAATAAATATCCACTTTTTGTGTATGAATGTGGATTAATTAATCCTAGATCTACATAATAAGGTAGTTGAGAAACTACTAATGTGAATGAAATTGGAGAACCTGTCTCATTAATGAGATAGATCATGGAGGTTGACACAGTCAACTAAGATCTTGAAGAGATCAAATAGAATTTTGATTCAGTTAACTATGATCTTGAAGAGATCAAATAGAATGTTGATTCAGTTAAATAAGATCTTGAAGATGTCAAACAAAAGATCATGAGACATTCACGATAAAGTGATGGAGGATGTTGTGCAAACAAAGCACACTTGATGGAGAAGGTGTACATTGCACCTAGACATGATGGTTGATTTGGTAAAACAACAGAGTCAAACTTGGAGGATCTTGTCCACTTGCACTGTGAAGTCTAGATGAGGTCCAAGGCTTGGGAAGGCTCAAACATTGTATAAAGAAGATGAAGGCAAGGATGAATGCATGTTGATTATTCTTGATGTAAATATCTTTTCAGATCTGGAATTATCATGTGACATTCCATTTCTTTCTCAGGCTGTTTAGTAGAGATTGCAAGTGTTGTTTAGCACAGGGTGTTCCTGGTTGGGAATCCCACCTCTTTCTCAGAGAAGCTCTAGAAAGAGTATTTTAATTCATTCTACATCAGGCTTTAAGTGCCACATCTATTTTCCTACTTTTTGCAGAACATCCATATTCATAAATTGCATATTTCTGAAGATCACTTTGGAAGGTGGAAGTTGTCTTCAGTACTTCAGCTGGAGAAATGGTGAGGGTTCATTCCTATCACCTTGGGCTTATATATCAGCTTCCCAGAGCTTCATTTCAGATCTGGAATCAGGCCAAAATTTATTGACCTCCTAGCAGCAGTATTTCCTTCAAAAATTACGCTGTCCCATTTGCAGATCAAAAAGGAGGAAGGAAGTTACTAGCATTTCAGCTAGTAATCCTGTGAGGGATCATCCCCTCACATTGCCATCAGTCTCACCATTAGCCTGGAGTTTATTGCAGATTTTTTTAGCAGGTAGAAGGCCTCTCTTTCCTTCACAATGCAGTTTCTTTTGGTAGTTGTGTTGCAGCAGGTGTAATCATTCTTGGAGGATTGAGAAGCTAGATCTAGAGCTTCTAGCTTGTAGATCTGAAGAAGGGATCAACCCTTCAAGCTTAGATATGATATTGTGACATATTTTAGCCATCTATTTGTCAGATCTAGCTTTAGATATGTATTTTCTTAGCAGATCAAGGATCAAATCCTAGGGAGGTGATTTTCCAAAGTTGTAGATCTGGAAAATCCTTTCTGGGTTATCTTGGGAAACCATCACATTGGCCAGATATTGAATCTTGGCATCATATGAGCTCTAGATTTGAGTAGATCTGCATTTTAATTTTCAGCCTGCAACTATATTTTCATATTCTACTAAAGGGACAGCGCAATATTTCTTCAATGCCTCTCCAGTTATGCTATACCTATTATAGCATGTTTTCTAGGTGATTCTAGACCAAATTTTTGGCTAGATCTCCTCATATTTTGTACATTTTGTAACTGATTCTTCTCCAATATAATAATATGGCTTAGCTTCTCTATAAATTCTGATGTTATCTTAAGATTTATTGTTTACTTTGCTACAGTCCCTTCCTTGGGCAATTTTCAAGCCATACTAGGTGTGGGAGGTTTGTTTGCCTCACCTAGTTTGATTTGTTTTTTATCTCCTCTTGGAATTGGGTCTTAGATTATCAGATCTACAGGATCCGACGGATGATTTCAAATTCTGTAGCATCCATTTCTGAAAAATGTGTATTTCAGACATGCATTGCTGACAGTCCCAATTTGGGGATATTACATTGTAACCTTGTCAAAATGATATTTTGAATTTTTTGAGTGATAACAGTGGCTCCACTTGGGATAGTGTGCCCCTATGGTACACTAAAGAACCAATAGTTCCAGTGTTGTTATCCATTTTCTTAAAAAAACAGAAAAAAACTTTGAAATTTCCAAGCTTTCTTCCCAAACTCTAATGGCCTTCACGTTGGGCTCAAGCTTGATGATTTAGCTTGTCATTCTTAGAAGAAAAAACTCACAAAATGGAATATATATACAATGATATGAATGATCAGCAGATTTTAGGAAGAGTAATGCTTTAAAAACCTGCCATTGACAGGTCCTCGAGCATATGATTTTCCATCCATCTTTTGTAGTATGTAAGTATTGTTTCCATGGAAAGCAACTACTTTGAAAGGACCTTTCCATAAGTTCTCAAACTTACCATGTTTGCCTTTCTCTTCAATTCTGGCCTCCCATTTCAGCACTACATCTTAAATTTGGAAATTTTCTTCCTTAATATTCTTGTCAAATGTCCTCTTGATTCTGTTTTGAGATTGTTGACTGATGTTATAAACTTCATCCCTCTTCTCTTGCAGAGCTATTATCTGATTGATTCTTCTCTGAACTGCATTTGGCTCCTCTTCCAATCCTTGAAGCAACTTCATGACAGGTACCCCGAAGGATGTAGGAAAAATAGCTTCATCTCCATATACCAGTACATAAGGTGAAGTTATAATTGACCTTTTTATGCATATCCTATCAGCCCATAAAGCATACTTCAGCTTTAAATGCCATGCCTTCTTGTTTTCCCGCAACACCTTTTTGATGATCCTCGCAATTATCTTGTTAGAAGATTCAACAAGACCATTACCTTGTGGATAATATGCAGTGGAATACCCAAGAGTAATATGATATTAATGACAAAAATTAGTCATCTTCTTAGAATTAAATGCCTGTGCATTATCAGTTCTGATCTTCATGGGGCAACCAAATCTGGACAAAATATTATTCTCCAAAAAAGAAATAATAACAGAATCATTTGCTTGCCTAGTTGGGATTGCTTCAATCCATTTGGTGAAGTAATAAGTTGCTGTGAGAATACAACGATGTTGACCTGATGATGATGGATGAATCTCTCCAATAAAATCTAGCCCCCATTGCTGAAATGGCGCTTCCACATAGATAGGCATTAAAGGTAAAGGTACAAGCTTCTTCTTACCTTCAAAAATTTGACATTCATGACAGGCAGCAACCTTCTTGTAGACATCCTTAAACATTGTAGGCCAATAATACCCTGCTCTAAGAATCTTGTTCACTGTGGCCTTCCAATAATGGTGACCTCCACAATCTCCTTTGTGGAATTCTTGAATACTTTATCAACCTCCTCTTCCAGCGAACAATTCAACAAAATACTTCCAGTATCCTTCCAAAACAAATTTTTAACAAAAATACAATACTTCAAGGATTTTAGCTTTACAAATCTTGCCTTAGATTTTGTTAGATCAGCAGGTGCTCTATGATGTTGTAGGAAAAAAACAATACCCCTATACCAATCTAAAATGGTGTATTTTTCTTCAATAGGGATTAGTTCTTCTTCCTCATCTAAAATTTTTGATATTTCTGCAATTAAGTTCATGTCAAGACAGTCAAAGTTTGAATGTGCCATCAGATTTGCTAGACCTTGTCCTTTGACCAATTTTGTTGGTTTAATCTCTATATCATATTCCAGAAGTTTAGAAATCCATTTCCCCCTCCTATCATCAGGATCAGCTTGAGTTAGGATGTCTTTCACAAAAATATTAGGAACAAAAGCCAAAATATGAGAATGCAGAATATAAATTTTGAAATCTTTGATAGCCTTAACCAAGGCATAAGCTTGCTTCTCTAAGATGTTGTACTTTAGCTCAGAGTTAGCTAATTTCCAACTAAAAAATTAAATGGGCTGCTCAATACCTTGTTGTCCCTTTTTCAATAAAACTCCAACAATTGTATTTTTTAATGCAAAAGTGAAAACCAAAAATTCTTTTGAGAAATCTGGGCTGATCAATACCAGTGGTTGAGTGAGTGCCTTTTTGATCTCCTAAAATGAGTGCTTTGCCTCTTCTTTCCACTTAATGTCAACTCCCTTCTTCATCATCCTTGTTTATTTCCTTCACAATATCAACAAAATTAGGAATGAATCTCCTTACAAAATTTACTTTTCCAAGGAAAGATTGAATCTCCTTTCTGCTTCTAGGAAAATCCACTTTCTGAATTGCATTGACCCTGTTTGGATCAATCTTCATCCCATATTTAGAAATAATGTGTCCAAGTAATTTACCTGAAGTTAAAGCAAAAATACTTTTGGTGGGATTTAGAGAAATGAAAAACCTTCTACGCTTCAGCATAATTCTTTCTAGATGCTTCAAATGATCTTCTTCCCTCGATAATACTGTTATGTCATCAAGATAAACAACCACCATCTTTTCCTTCTCTTCAGAAAAAGCAATATCCATTTCCCTCTGAAAAGTAGCTCTTACATTCGTGAGACAAAATGGCATCTTGGCAAACATGAAAGTGCCCCATGTTGTAGTAAAGGTTGTTTTTTCTTGATCATTTGGATGCACAATGATCTGATTGTATCCCGAAAAACCATCAAGCATAGACATTCTTTGCGAACCAACAATATTTTGTAAAATTTGGTCCATATTTGGGAGAGGATAGTTGTCCTTCAGAGAAGCTTTATTCAAGTTTCTGAAGTCAATACATATTCTGATTTCTCCACTCTTTTTCCTAACTGGAACCAAATTTTCAAGCCAATTTGAGAATCTGATAGGAACAATGATTTTGGAATCAAATAGTTTCTTGATTTCCTTCTCAATCAGTGGCATGAGAAGTGGATTAATCCTCCTCAACTTATGTTTGAAAGGTCTTTCAATTTATTTAATGGGAATAGTATGTTGAATAATAGTGGGGTCATACTCTTTCAAATCAGTATAATTCCAAGAAAAAATATCTATGAATTTTTTCATCATCTCAATATACTTGTACTTCATATCAACTGAAAGAAACTTTGAAAGTTTAATCATCTTGGGCATAGCTACTATACCAAGATTACAAATCTCAACCTCTTCATCATCAACTTGTATCTTAGGAGATTTGAAAACATCATTCTGATTAAAAATCTTCTCAAGAAGTATGATACCCTTTGGTATAGAATTATTCTTTAGTTGTAACACTTCAGAATTTCCCTTAGATTCAGCAAGCATGTTTTGCTGATCTACTTGTATATTTTCAAACTCTTCTTTCAGCTCAATAAAGTTCTTCACTTGTTGCTCATCCTCAAAAACTTGCCAATGAGTAATATTATCAGGGATAGCTGGTCTATGGAAAACTTCAACCTCATATTTTTCAGTGGAATGTATGGGAATACTGAAAAGACTTGCAGAGACAGCAAGAGAAGCAACAATGGAGTTTTGGTTTCTAGTGTTGACAATGAATGAATAAGCTTGGAAATTTTCCAGCATGTCCAAAACTAAGTTCCTATATGACCTCATTCTTATATCTTTTTTTTGATACACACCTTCAACTTGTTTAATGAATAATTCAGAATCTCCATAAACATAAATCTTTTGAGCATTCATTCTTTTCAAAACCTCTAGGCCCAAAATCAAAGATTCATACTCAGCCATGTTATTTGTGCAATCAAAATTCAGTTTGTAAGAAAAGAACTTACTTTCATCATTTGGAATTATGATCCAAATCCCTGCTCCTACCCCATCTCTTCCTCCTGATCCATCAAAATGCAATAACCACCAACCATTTGCCTTCTTATCGCTGACTTGCTGATCTTCTGCTTGCTGATTTTCTGACTACTGAATTTCAAATAGATGATTTTCCACTTTCTTCTCATCTTCTGCTTCATTGGTCAACTCATTAAAAATAATATCAAATCCAAGTTCAGTATCAAGAGAAAGAATTGGAAAATTTTGAGGTTTATCTTTACTACTCACCATGTAATCCATCCTTGTCTCTCTATAAAATCTCCTTTACTTACCAAAAATATGAATGGTGGCATAAGTAAGGTCCATATGCTTTGTATCTTTGATTTTTGCTGCCCATGATCTCGATAATAGCATGCCAAACTTAGGTGGAATGTCTGCTACTTCAATGTCCATGACCACTGTCTTGGTCGGGACTTGTGTAAGACCAACAACAACATCCTTAATTAAACCAATGCATTGAACTCTTTTTGAATCAAAATAAAACAAATCCTTAAATGGTCTAGTTATTTATAGCCCCATCCTTTCCATGATTGCTTTGGGCATAAGATTGTGAGAGGCCCCTGAATCCAACATAGCATTATGCAGTGTCATTTCATGAATGCTAAGGCTCACATAAAAAGGAGGCACCTCCTCATTTTGTTCATCTTCTAATATTGGACCCAAGTATATGGTTGGATGATCCTCTTGAACATTCAAGATATCGGCAGCTCTTGGTTGTGAATTCAAAATTTTAAAAACACTGCTTCTATACTCATTTACCTTGAGAATCTCACCAAAAGGTATTGGTATTTTGATCTTAGAAATTTCATTTTCCAAACTGAAAATAGAAACAGACTTTTCATCTTCTTTGATAAGAGGAGGAGGTAGAGTATATTTTGTAGGTTCAACAGCCTTAGGAGTATCTTTCTTAGCTTCATCAGCCTTAGGAGTATCTTTCTTAGGCAGTGTTTTGTTTTCAATGATTGACACATTTCTATTTATGATATTGTATTGTTTTTGCATCTCAAAAATTTCATGTTGATACCCTTTAAAATAGTCATATGGTTCCTCTCCATGACTAGCTTGGTCTGATTCATCATGTTCCTCTTTAGTCAAGAAAATTCCAGAAATTTCTTCATCTAAACAGTGAATAAACTCTTCAGGAATTTCAGGTTCATCTTCTTCATCAATTAAATTCTGTTAGAAAGGAGGTCTCACTGAAGGATCAAGCTGCTAATTTCTGTTTTCTCTTGGCCTTTGCTGATTCTGAGGTCTCCAGAATTGAGAGTTTCTAAACTGAGGTTCGTATTGTGCAGGAGGAGCAGAGGTATTCCCAAGAGCCAACCTATCCATCAAATTTTCCATAGTTTTCATCATTGAATCAAATTTATCATTAGAGGAAGAGGAAGAAGGCTTCTCTTCTTATTTTAACTTAGTATTACCCATTTTTGACTTTTTGGCTGGTATCATATTAGCCTCCACCTTCACTGCATCATTTTTCATTTCAGCAAGTGAAGGGGATTCTCTCTTTCTCAACAGTACATAAACGTCATAATCAAAAGCTTCGACATATCTCATCTAAGATAAGGCTTGTGGAGGTTTTAAATGGGTAGGAATAGAGTCATAAACCTTGTTAAAAATTTTTGAAAAGTTTTGAACAGTTTCATCAACAACTCTTCTTAAAATGTTATACTCAGTGAGGACTTGTACAGGATTAGTTCTATTTCCCAATTTTCTCAAAAAGGTATCCTCAAAATCATTCCAATTATGAATACTTCCAGGAGTAAGGGATTTGAACCACTTTCTAACTTCACTAGTAAAGCTCTAAGAAAACAATCTCAACTTGACATATTCATGATAAACCTCCTCCCTGTCTATAAAATCATTAAATTAATCCACATGTTCTTCTGTTGTAATCTCTTCATCACTTCCCCAAGTTTTGATTCTAGCAGCATATTTGCTAGGGAGGTAATGTAAAATAGTTGGAAGAACAAGAGTAGCAGGTGTAGCAGGTGGAGGAGGTACAATTCCAACCATGGTGAAAGGGATTGTGGTAGCTTTAGGGATATCAAAAATAGAGGATGAGGAACTGTTAAGAGGAGGATTGTTTGGTCTTTGTTGTCCACTAACAATTGAACTCCAATCAGGAAGAGGATAACCATATTTTCTTTTCAACAAGATTTCAAAAGGGTCAAGCTCTTTTAACTTATCTAAAGACTCTCTTTCCAACAACAATTCAGAAGTGATTTCTTCCCAAAAATATTCTTTATCTTCATGTGTTATTAGGGCTAAGGTATCAATACCTCTCTTATGGAAGTCTAAGATAATTTGAGTTAATTCTTTTTCACTTTCAAATCTAAACAAGATTTCTTGAATTTTATCATCAACTCTTTTATCTTCAGGACTTCTTAATATTTCAGAGGAAAAGGATTTTGTATGTGATGGAGTACCTGATATTTCAGAAATGCCTTGACTGCCTCTGGAAATGGTGTTTGGATTGTCCACAATGGTAGGTGGATATGGGTCAGGATTACTCCTTGTATACCTCCTTCTCAAAGCCACCTTTGATCATATAAATTTTGAATGGATTCATCAAGGTAGATGCAGCCTCAAACAACTTCCTGAGCTCCTGCTACCTTCAGAAGTTCATCTTCAAAATTTCGGGAAAGTATAATCTTCAGGCTCCCGACAGACGCACAAAAATTTTATCACAAAATTTGACCTAATAGGCTGCTTGATCATACAATATCATGTAACTATTTCAAACCAATCTTGTGACTGAGGCTTAGCCTCCTCATCTTGAGAGGTCTCTCTCAAGGGTTAATGATATGGAATAAATATATAGATGGCTAACTCTCTTTAGGAAATAAACTAATTATGGTAGATGAGGGTTGAAAATAACATCAAAATGTATTCATTGGGCTTATGGAGTCAAATTTTTTAGTGATTCAGTGAGTCTAATTGACATGGAAGTTGAGGCAGATCAGAGTTTTTTAGTAATAAGACACACACATGAAACATGTAAAAACACAGTCAAATCACTTATAAAGGAAGTCAAAGAATATTATAGATTAATTCTGAGTAATATAAATGAATAGCACTGCAAATGAGATATATGAGGGATAGAGATAGAATAGGAAAACACTAAGAACTCCTTCAGAATCTCAAGTTGGTCAAGTAAAAGATCTCTGTATTAGCTAAAATAGTCAATTAACAATAAGCTACAATTTTGCCAAAAATGTCCAACCCTTAACAAATTAGATCCAATGGCCTTTAATAGAGATATTTCATCATCAGATGATCTGCCTCTAGGATAGATACATCAAATTTCTATCCACTGACACCTTGCATAACTATAAAACATGAAATATATGAAAAACATACACCTATCCTACTTGACAGTCCTATTTCAAAAAGGACTCAAACTCCTTATTACTATCTTTAACAACCTTATCTACTTGAAATTACATCATTGACAAGTATGTCATCACATGGTCGAATTTGGATAATGGCATTCATTTCTTCATGACCACTTAGCTGACCTTCTAAAAAATAGGAAATAATACCCTATTTTTTAAGCAAAGGATATTTTTTCTTATTTGAGCATTCTGGCTATCATTTAATCTCTAATTCGTGGTCTTGAATATTTAATCAAGGCTTGACAAAGTCCATGACTCTTTCATAAGCTCCAGCTATTCAAAAAAATTCTTTAAAGGCTGCTCCAAAAGATTTAATATATTGTGCTACGAAAATACAGCAGTTTTGTAGCACTTTTTGTAATGCTGCCTTACAAGCCTTTATCTCCAAAAATTCTAAATCTTTCCTCTTATATCAACTTTATCATCCTTCAACTCATGTCTCACAACATTTTCAGCCCTTAAAAAATAAAAAATGCAGCTACAACAGTTTCGTAGCACTTTACTGCTTTTTAAGCCTGGAGGTGCTACGAAACTGCTGAAAACTACTAAAAACACAATTTTTTGCATAATTTTGTCCAATGACAGTTTTAGTTGCCAAAAAATTATAATATAACCTTTCTTCATCATCTACAAACCATAAACCATATTCATTTTAGTTTCCTTGAGGCATTTCTTCCTCATTTACAATTGGTTGGCTTAATGGTTCTTCAATTACTGTCATTTTGATACCTTTTCTCTGCATTTCATCATGAATCATTTTGAGCTGCTCTTGTAAATCCTTTACCCAATCTTTAAGAATTTTATTAGTAGCTCTCAGATGAGTGTTCAACTTTCTTACATGTTTAGCTTCTGCTGTTGCTAGAACTACCCACTTGACAAACTCCTGTGTATTGTCTAAGTCTTTAGACAATATCAACCTATTTTTCCCAAATCGCCTTCATCTTTTCAAATTGCATTTTCTCAACACTGTGTTTCCTAGCCTCCTTTTTCATGGAAGAAATTTTCTGATGTGCCAATTTCAACTTTTCCTCAAGGAGCTGCAACTCTTTCTTCTGTAGCACTTTCTATTTTCCCTTTTTTAATTTGCTAATTGTATCCTTTACTGTAGGTGATGAGAGGTCAATAATCTCCTTAGGTGATTGAGCTGTCTCAGTGGGTATTTGTACTTATTTTCTACTCTCCATCAATCTCTTAGCATGCCTTGTCATAGGTTTTCTTGCTTGAAAAGTGAAACCTGCATCTTCTCCCTCAAACTCTAATCTCTTTGCAGACTTGGTCTTTTTCAACTTCTACCCACCTTCTCCTATAAATTTAGATTGGAGAATAGGTGTTTCCTCTATGTCAAGGGCATGAAGAATATCCTCTAGATTCCCTTTTATTACTTATTTGTCTTCTGTAGCCACTGTATTTTCTTTCAAACCAACTGTTTGGCTTCTAGTCATTCTTTTGGTCCCTTGCTTGCTAGTAGCTTGTTTTTTTTTTGTATGCTTGACGACCTTTGATTTATGTTCTGCAGGTAGGGGAGTTAGTGTGTCAAGACTTTGCACTTGCTCTGAATGTTTCTTAGCTTTCTTACTTGGCTTTACTCTTACAGGTTCTTTTGGTTTTGCCACCAAAGGTTGACTCTGTTCTGCTGCTGCTGGTGATGAGACTTTCTTAGGTTTAGATTTTTTGGCAGGAGTTAAAGTATCCAACTCGAAAGAATTAAAAAACAAGAATGAGGACCAATCGCTGCCTAGTCTTTGAAGTTCATCTAAAATCAATAATTTTATTAATCCATGATGAAACAATGATGTCTCACTCCCCTTAGACTTTGCTTGAACCTTATCAGCCATCTTTGAAATACTTCTATGCAGATAAAAAGGTAAGTCAAGGGAAATCTTACCAGTGAAGTGTAGAAGTAATTTGAAATGGTATGAATAAACCTTGTGATATCTACCTTCACAGGTAAAGTATTTATGGATGATGAGCAACATTTTTGAATAATTATATTTGATGCAGCCTCTTGGAATAGCATTGTTGAGATCCATCTCAATGTGCTCAGGCTTCATGTACTCTTTACACTACTCCATATTAAATTTGAAACCTTTGAACCAGGTTTCTTGACCTCTTGGAATTCCTGTAACAGAAGCAATGACCTCTGGTGTGATAGACAAACTTAGCATCCCCACTTTAGTGGCTGTTCCACTAAAATTCATAGCAAATTCCTTGGATACCTGTGTATGAAAACCCTGCAATTTCTCACAAAACTGCAGGCAACCTGCTTTACTGAATGCTTCCATTACTGCTGATTCTTCAGTTATTTCTTTCATGTCTTCAGGTTCATGTCTTAAGCATTGTCCTCCTCTGTGTATTTTTCTTTCCTCTGCCATAGTTCTTTAGAGAACCTCATAGCCTCGCTTGATATAAATGTATCTGGCTTGCTTGATATAAATGTATCAACCTCGCTTGATATGGATGTAGGAAACCATTTGAAAGAACTAGCCACAATTTTGGCTTGATACAATAATGCTTCAAAGCTCAGATATTACGCATGGAGGCAAAAGGAATGAGAATGACTAATTAGGAAAAAAATTGAAATTGAAATTTCCTTTTATAACTAAAAAATGATGGATTATTCATAACCTACACTGACCATGATGACTGCAAATGTGGGTATGTACTTCGATTTCATCATTACATGACTCAACAGGCATCTATCTTACCTTTCCCCAATGGTTTCTGAAATTTGACAACTCGATTGACAAGGCGGCTACTAAACTGCGCTTCCGCAACACTAATAGTGTAAATTTGACTGTTTGCGCTACGAAACTATCGGCGCTTTCGTAGTGCAAAGTGAATTTTTTCAATGTAATGTGCTACGAAACTGTGGTTTCTTGGCTAATTAGGCAGTTTTGATACAAAAACTTTGGGAAATGAAGTGTAATGGAAAATGATGAATGTTTGACATGAAAGAGTTTAAAAATGACTTTGTTTAAACCTTAGGGAAAGCTTTAAACTATAAAAAATCTAAAATTTTCCCTTGATCAAACTTAAAATGACTCCTAAAACCCTATTTTGACCCATGAAACTTCGTAACCTTGTCAAAATGATGTTTTGAATTTTTTAAGTGATAATAGGATAAATCATGGACCGAGAAGTACCCTTCCAGCAAATTCAACCATCTATCTACGGTGTTGACATCTATCTAGCCTTAAAATACAAGAATGTCTAAGTTGACCTATGCCTTGAAAGGAGTGGGGCCTCCAGAGTGGTTGTTGGATGCATATGGGATGTTGGTGAGAAGTCATTGAAGGATATGGGAAAAGTTATCCATCATTGCATTCCTTTGTTTCTCAAGGGCCTCCTCGAGCAATAATTTGATATCATCTCCTACTCCCTTGTCTTTATTTTCTTCCACCATGGGAGGTCATCGGGGTTTGCAAGGCTGATCTTGCAAGGGGTCAACCAAATGGAGCCCTAACTTCTTATACGCTAACCTCGTTGGGGACATGCAAAGAATAATAGAGAAATATCAAAATTATCTGATACCACTGATTGAGATTTATGCAAGAACACAATAATATACAGATAAACACATATATGCAATGGAAATAAAAATTCATTTCATTAATATCATAAAACAAAAATATGCTTATAGACATAATGGAAATAAACTAGCTAGGGCGCTAGTAGGCTTATCTCTGAGAAGAGATGTGGTGGCTATAGGCCTTTGAACTATTTTACAATGAGGCTCGAGGGCCTATTTATTATTGAGAAATAATGAAAAATCCTAAACATCCAAAAACCTAACCGTAGGAGATGAAGCACCAAAACTATGGGCCTCATTTGGGTAAATTGGTACATCAACTTCCCAAGGACGTAACTTTGGCATATGATATCTGCTTGACACGCTCATTACCTCTTTATAAAGATCTATCTGAGGAATAAAAATTTTGAGTGAGAAAAATCAAAGGAATTACCATATTGCTCCTGGTTTTCCCAAAAAAAACATCGCTTAGGGCCTCAAAACGGCTGCAAAATTTCAGGACCCGAAAAAATGCTAGAAATAGTAAAATGTGCTGAAATTGAAAGAATGAAAGATATAATGGTGGGGGTCCAGGTCGAATAGGTGGGTGGCCACCAATATCCACCTAGATTATTCCTCCCCCCTTATGAAGCAATCGTCCCCATTGCGTTGATTTCCTCCATGAGATGAGGAAAATTATGCTGAACTTGGTTCCAGGTGAGCCACTTGCCTTGGTGATGGTGTATGGCCCATATTAAAGCAAGTGAAACTTCTGGCGCGGTCTTGAAAGGTTCTCCTTCTGCAAATGTATCCACACTTTTTCACCCACCTAGAATTTTTTTGGCACCCAATACGGATCATGGCACTGCTTGTACTTGGCATTGGATTTCTCCAAGATGTTGTGGACCTGCTGAAGGACGTGCTAGATGTGTTCAATAAATTTGGTTGCTTTATCAACCTTAGATAGTAATGTGTGTACTCTTTCTATGTGGTCGCATGAGGTATGGTAACATCAGGCAGTGTCATGCCTAGGATCAGATCAATGGTTGAATTGACAATGTAGAGGAACCTCTGTGGGCGAGGACAAAATGTCCTTGTATTCCTCCTCAAAATTTTCCATCTCCTGTTGTCATGCAGGGGAGCCTTGTTTGGGCCAAAATATTCTTCTTTCCTTGTGGGTGAATTGTAATGAAAATAAATTTCCTGGTTTGGGAAATAATCTTACTGCGTTGTTTCGCAATATTCAAAGAGATGTCAGGAGGTGGTACTACCTTTGGTATCCTATAAAATTTATTTCCGAAAGTAATAACAAAAGAATGATGCCTAGACTCATACACAACATGTCGCTTCCAAAAGTATGGTTGGACCAACAATACATCAGACACATCAAGAGGAGAAATATCACACAGTACTGGTGGACATAGATATCTCTTCCTTCATGAAGCCACAAAATGGTATACGATTGCTGGTATGTTGTGGTTGGTAGGTCGAGTTGCTTCACGACCTATGCTGAAATGAGGTTCTTTTGGCTTCCGCTATCGATAAGGAATTGTAGTGGATAACCTTCACCCAAATCTGTGAATGGAAGAGGTGCTCCCCCTCCTCTAGATCCTTGGGCTCCTCCCTCTGGAGCTTGGTGGTGGAAATGGTGCACTAGGTTTTGCATCAATGATTTGATTCGCTCTTTCATCACCCTTGTCTAGTTCTGACTTCGGATCAGAACATGCATCTGATTTAGGTGCCTTCAGTTTGACCTCCAGTGACTATTTGGTGTGACACTCATTTGTGTTGTGAGTGGGGCTGTTATGAAATTCACAACACTTTCCTATGTCCTTATTTAGATTTGTGGTGTTTTTATAAGTTTCCCCACTTTGGTTGTGCCCCTTGTTCTGTGGTTCCAGGGCACCTTTCCCTGGCTTCAATTTCATGGATCTAAATTCTCACTTCTTCTGCTTAAATTTCTGCTCAATCTTGGTAGCATAACGATATTTCATGCCAAGCAAGGTAATGTCGAGGAGCTCCATTTCCTCCTGAATGTATCTGTGTAAAATTTTCGGTACTTGAGCACCAACTTTGTGCGCAGGGTATGGAACAATTTCTTCAGCTCGTGCACATCGTGATCCCTTTGTTGTCGCAGTGTGGTCCACTGGATGTACTTGTCCTCCTTTCTCCTCAAAGGGTAATATTTTTCCTTGATTTTTTCTTGGAACGAATTCCAAGTGGGTGTGGCTGAGAACATAGAGGGTTCCCTCAAATCTTTTTTCTCATAATAGGTTTCCCACCAGTCTTTGACATAGGGGGCAGATTTGAGAAGTGCAAAACAAATATTTTCTTGGTTGGAGAAATCATGGACTAAGAAGTACCCTTCCAGAAAATTCAACAATCTATCTATGACGTTTGCATCTATCTGGCCTTCAAATACAGGAATGTTGAAGTTTACATGTTACTTGAAAGGAGTGGCACCTTGACAGTGGCTGCTGGATGCATATGTGCTGTCGGTGGGCAGTCGTAGAAGGATCTGGGAAAATTTATTGATCATCGTGTTCCTTTGTTTCTCGAGGGCCTCCTCGAGAAACAATTTGATAGGTGATGCAACAAAACTGAAGGTCGCCCAAAGGAGAGTTTGGTCAACTATGACATGGCTCTGTCAGCCAACTCTTTTTATCCTCGTTCCTTCTTTCCCCGTGGTCTTCTCTGTTATTCACTTATTCGGGTTTATCTGTCAATTTCAGAGAAATTGATAAATAAACACTATTCACGACTTTCGTTATTATAAAGTTGAACTATATAAAGCTCCCCCTCTTTTTGAATATATATTTCCTTTAAAGGGCCTTTGGTTATACCTCAGACTTTGTGTTAAATAAACCAACAATTATAAACATGCGACTTTATGATAAACCGTCACCTGGACCTCACATTATATATACAACCAATCAATGTGTGCGTCGTACCTTAGGTTAAATGTCCTGCATCTTCGTTCAACAATCACCCTCCGATGCTCCTGCGCCAGATCGACGGCCTACGTGCATTCCGCTCGGCGTCCAACGTCGATTTTTAACGTGCGAAATGGATACGGAAAGCGGTTTTCCCGCGGGGCCACTATGCCAGGCGTCGATTCTTCAATGGAATCGCTCCCCCCTCCAGGAATACCACTTATGGTCGAAAGGTGGTGCGGAATGGGGCAATCCACCTTCCCAAACCACTCGCGGTTTCTTTGTACAGTGATTAACTGTGGTTCACACCGGTTTGCGATCTCCTTTGTATATTTTGACTCAGGGTTTAGTCCCGGTTCTGGTCTTCAATTAACAATGAAACAAAGTTATCTCGTTATACGGGAATTTTGCCAATATTAACAGACTTCGCCTCCATACGGATTTCTTCACGGGAATTCAAAGACAGAGAACAGAATATCAGTACACAAACGCCTCACAATCAAACGAATTACCACGCAATTAACATTCCAAGGCAATTAGATAATCAACAAAGTAGAAATTCATTCAATTGGGGCAATCGACAATACACAGAGTTTATTGCAGGAATTTCTCTATTCTTCCTCCCCTCTCCCATGTACATCTGAAGGGTACAATTATATACATTACAGAGTGTGACTCTTCGGTTCCTCTATGAGGACCGTTTCGGAAACCAAAAGCCTAATTACAATTTATTCAATAACTGAACTGACAGCTAGACAAACTGAGCTATTCGACTTCCTCTGACTCTAATTAATCTAAATAATTACAATCAGCTAAGGTATTGACACCTAGCTGTAATAATTCTAATGTTTCCAAACCCTCCTAGCCACAACATGTGGACAAAACTTCCTACATTGCTGGCCAGTGTCTAATGCCCCTGCATCAATAGGATATCCTACTCCCTAGTATTTTTTTCTCCTACCCCGAGAGGTCATCAGGGTTTTTGATTCTTATCTTGCAAGGGTTCAACCAGATCGAGCCCTAACACCATATACCCTAACCTTGTTGGGGACATGTACAGAAAAATAGAGAAATAGCAGACCACTCTGATACCACTGATCTAGATTTATGTAGGAGCATAATAACATACATAAATAAACACAGATATGCAGCATAAATAAAAATTCATTTCATTAATATCATATAAAAAAAATATTCTTACTTACATAATGGAAATTAACTAGCTAGGGCAATGGTAGGCTTATCTCTGAGAAGATATGTGGTGGCTACATGCCTCTCAACTATGTTACAATGAGGCTTGAGGGCCTATTTATTATTGAGAAACAATGAAAAAATCTAAAAATCCAAAAATATAACACTAAGAGATGAAGCACCAAAACTATGGGCCCCGTTTGGGTAAATTGGTACATCTTGGGACGTAACCTGGGCATATGATCTCCATTTTATGCGCTCAATACCTCGTTAGAAAGATATATCTGAGAAATAAAATTTTTGAAAAGGAAACATTGATGGAACTCCGACGTTGCTCCTATTTTTCCAAAAAAATGCTGTTTAGTGCCTCAAAACGGTTCTCAAAGTTCAGGACATGAAAAACTACTAAAATAGTAAATTGTATTGAAACTGAAAAACTGAAAGAAACAATGGCGGGGGTCCAAGTGGAATATGCAAGCCGCCACCAATATCCACTTGGATCATTCCTCCCCTCTTAGGAAGGAATGGTCCCCATTGTTTTGAGTTCCCCCATGAGATGAGGAAAATTCTGCTAAACTTGGTCCTCGGTGAGCCACTTGGCTTGGTGATGGTGTACGGCCCGTATCAGAGTGGATGAAGCTTGCGGTGGGGTCCAGTGAGACACTCCTTCTGCAAATCTAGCCACACTTTTTTCCCACCTGGAAGTTGGGTGGCACCTGATGTTGAGCATGGCTCTGCTAGTACTTGGCACTGGATTTCTCAAATATGTCATGGACCTGCTAGCGGACATGCTAGATGCATTAAATAAATTTAGTTGCTTTATCAACCTCAAATAGTACATGTGTGGATTTTGTCTATGTGGTTGCATGAGGTATGGTAACATCAGGCAGCGATGCGCCTAGGGTGAGATCAATGGAGTGATTTACCTGACAGTGTAGAGGAACTTGTGTGGGCGAGGAGAAAATGTCCTTATATTCCTGGTCGACTTTGTCTATCTACTGTTTCCATGTAGGGGAGCCCTTTTTGAAGGTTGTGGCCCCAATATTTTTCTTTCCCTGTGGGCGAATTGTAATGAAAATAAATTTCCTATTTTGGGAAATAATCTTACTGTGTTGTTTTGTAGTAGTCAAAGAGATGGCAGGAGGCGGTACTACCTCTGTTATCCTGTAAAATTTATTTCCCAAACTAATAACAACAGAATGAGGCCTAAACTCATACACAACATGTTTTTTGCACAAGTATGGTTGGCCCAATAATACATAAGACACATCAAGAGGAGAAGCATCACATTGTACCTCATTCGTGAACGACTTGATGCTGTACGGAAGGCGACAATGTTGACAGACCCGAAGATCTCTTCCTTGGTGAAGTCACCTAATGACATATGATTGTGGGTGTGCTTTGGTCGATAGGCCGAGCTGCTTCATGGCCTCTGCTAAAATTAGGTTCTTTTGGCTTCCGCTTTCGAGAAGGAATTGTAGTGGAGAACACTTCACCCACATCATCGAATGCAAGAGGCGCTCCCCCTCCTCGGGTTCCTCCCTCTAGAGATTGGTGGTGGCAACGCTCTTATTGGGTTCTGCATCAATAATTTGCTTCCCTTTGTCATCACCCTTGTCTAGTTCTGACTCAGGACCAGAACATGCATCTAATTCGGGTGGCTTCAGTTTTTCCACCAGCGATTGTTTGGCCTGACACTCGTTTGTGCTATGAGTGGGGCTGTTATGAAATTCCCACCACTTCCCTATGTCCTTGTTTGGATTTTCGTTGTTTTTCTGAGTCACCCCACTTTAGCTTTTCCCCTTGTTCTGTTGTTTAGGGGTGCCTTTCCTTGGCTTCAGATTCACAGATCCAAAGTCTCGCTTTTTCTGCTTAAATTTTTGTTGATCTCTGTTTGATGTGTTGGAAATACTGAGGGGGGGGGTGAATCAGTATTCCTTTCAATTAGAGAATTAGTTAATCTTCAATTATTATCAATGTTTGTAAAATGATAGCAACAAACAAGAGGAACACAAATGCACACGTTTTTTAAGGTGGAAACCCACTCCAGGACAAAAACCAATTATCAGTGTTTGTAAAATGATAGCAGCAAACAAGAGGAACACAAATGCACACGTTTTTTAAGGTGGAAACCCACTCCGGGACAAAAACCACCTAATTCTTTTCTAATAATTCTTTAATATTCAACTCCAATTGAAAATAAAGCTCCAACTTCCTAGAATCTAGAAAATCATTCTTCTCTAGCTCCCACTGGATGGATGCTCCAACACTCGATATTATTCAGTAGTCAACTGAATGGATGCCCCAACACCCAATGAGCTACAACTCACCTTAGCACCACCCTACCACCCTATAGAAGAATAAAAGAAGAATGGACTCCCGTACCAGGGAAAATGGTCCACTTTACAATGATATAGAATGATGTAGAAGAAGAATATATACTATACCATAACCCCAACTTTGACACAACCAATTAATGATGATCCTTCAAACCTTGGAAAATAGACACTAGTACAATTTGTACAATAATGTATTTACAATGACTAAGTACAATGATACCTTTACAATGATTGTATGTAGTGTTGCCCACTTGAAGACTTCATATGATGAAATTATTGCTGATTTTATGCACCTTGGTTTCTGCTCTTGTCATGCTACCCTCTGCTGCACCTTGCTTTGCTTCCGTAGAAAGTCTGGTCCTTTGCAACCCTTGACAACACATGATCTAGATTTTTCTTGCCTTCTAGGAGCTCGATATTGAATTTGGTGTATCTCTATTATTTCAGATCCTCAATATCTAATTTTTGGTCTTGTAGTAGACCTCTGAGTCTTCTTTCCAATTCCATAGGTCTGACCCAATTTGGATTCTTCAAGAGAGATTTATACCCAATCTCTCACAATGCCCTAATTATGGACTATTTTAGCAGAGCACACTTGTACGTCGTGCCACATGTCAATGTTTATTCATTTGGCTCTAAAATTGATAGAGAAAAAAGTACAGACTGTGCACTATCCATCACTTTTTATGGAATTCCAATCCGATACTCAGAGAGAGAGTTATGATGAATTTACCAAGGTCACTTCTTTGAGATGAATTTCAGGAGCCTGCAAAAACCCTGACTTCCACAGATCATATCTCCAAAAATATTGTGCACCTTGATCTGAAATTTTTACAGCAACTTCCTCAGGATTTCGGCTTCACCTCATAAATATTTCAGCTTCTGAACCTTCGTAGAAAAAAAATTTAGAGCGCAAATGATGAACTTTTTTAGATGGTCGAATCCTTTACCTAAGGAGGAAATGAAGATCACAATTTATATAAATGCTTAAGTTGAGAGGGGCTTCAAAAAGTGAACGTGGGAGGGATTTTAGGAGCTTAAAAAATATTAATTATGAATTTTCAATGACCCATGCCCCAAACTCATGGGGTTTTAGCCCACTAACTTGGGGTACAAACCTCAAACATGAATATCTCTCAAACTGTGAGGAATTACATGGCGTGCCATATATCAATAGAAACATCTCAAAAAGTAGAAACCATCAAAAGCATTATTGACATAGAATATATTAATTTGGTAGGTCAAAATTTCCATGCAATATTGGGTTAGCCTTTGGTGCTTCTTGGGTTGACACCAATGAAAACCACTGATCAACAATATCCCCTTTTGGCTTTGATGGCAACACAAGTACTCCCCCTGCGATCATGAAAACTCTTCCTACAACATTCTCTCCCTCTTTGACATCAATGGCAAAGGGTAACTCCCCCTAAAACAAAACCATCCTGCGGACCTGTACACACTTCCACTCTCCCCGACACACAACCGTCCTGCCGTCCTGTAATCTACTTCCACTCCCCCTTTATATTCTGAAAAAGGAGAATCTAATGAGAACTTGGGAGAATCCCAAGCTTCTGGTGAAGATATTCCAATGCTGGTGAATATTTAATATGTGATTCTTCTGGTGCTACTTGGAATCTTACTACTTGTCCAACTGCTTTCATAACATCTGGTCGGGAGGCTGTTACATATTGAAGACTACTAATCATAGATCTGTACAACCTTTGATCCACATCCTTAGATGAGTCGTCTATGCTCAATTTGCAACCTGTTACCTTTGGAGTAAGGATGGGTTTGCAATCTTCCATTTTAAATTTCTTGAGCATTTCCTTGATGTACTTGGCTTGACATATAAATATTCCTTTCTCTTGCGGAGATATTTGAAGCCCTTGTCTGAGCTATGCAGCCCTTTTTATAGTGCCTGCGAGCGTCCAACGGTAGGGTAAACTTGACCTAGAAGTTACCATCAGGTAAACAGTAAAAAATCCTCAAAATCCACCCCATTAAATGCTAGCAGACTGCTCCTTTTAACGGTAACTTTTTCTTTTTACCAGATGTTATTATGCCAATAGCTAGTTTTTGCACCTCCTGTGCGGTTGGCATACCTGATACACTTGGGTTAAACAGCTGCGCCTCCTGTGCATCTTTCCCCAACACAGGCTTAATCCCTAAGTACTTCAAAACCAAAGATATGTTTGCCCGACATGTGTCATCCCAACAGAATCGGGCCGCCTTCGTAAGCAAGTCCTTCAGAGGTGTTGTGAGCACTGCATACCTCCGAACGAACTTTCTGTAATAACTCACATATACGAGAAGTGAATGCAGATGTCCCCTTGTTGTGGGAGTTTCTGTATATATGATATTCGCACCCCCAATTTTAGTCAACATGGGGTGTGTCTCAATGCGACCCATTCGCAGCCCGAGTGGTTCAGTAACCGTGCGCACCTCGTTCAATTCTGAGTCAGAAACCTCTCATGGATCATTCTTACCTTCTTTTGGGGCTAGGCTGTAGTATTTAATCATTCTTGGTACCCGCGGTTCCCAAGTGGGCATTTCAGGTGCGACACACAGGTACGATTCACCCCATGCTACAATGTCAATGTCCTGCAGAGCTGCGTCAAGTGCTTCCGTCCCACCTGTTAACCCAAATGTTCCTAGAAATTCATCCTTCAAAGTCTCCCAATGGTGGGTGCATTGATGGAGCTTTGCATCTAAGTACCTTGCAGTGGGAAGTGGTCTAGGGCATGAATAAGTAGATGAACCCACTCTTGGGAAGTTTTGTCGCACCATTGTTCTATCCAAGTGAATAGATATTCACGTGGATCTTTGGGTCCAAGGAACGTTTTGATTTGCAAGTCAGCAGGGGCCTCAAATCGTAGGATCATCATATTTCAACACTCCTCCCAATATTGGAACACCTCCTCATGCGTCGCCCACCATGGCGCAGGTGATCCATGCATGGCCAGCTTACAGGCCCATAGCCTTCGTTATTTGGGAACCTCGGCTTAAAATTCTCGCAAAAGGTCCCTAAGATTACTAGAACCATCAAAATAAGGTAGATCTCTTACCTTTGAGGAGATGCAGCAAAAGTTCTTTGTGATCCGAAGACATCGCAGTGCATAGACATCAAGTAATCGGTTTTTCCAATTCTTGATCTCCCCATCAGAGTCAGAGAAACATTCACTGTCCTTTTCCCAACAGAGTACTCCCTCTGCCGTGGGGTTGATTTAGTCTTCATCTTGCGCAGTCAACTTATACATGTGATCCACATCTTCTTCGTCGCGCACTAGTTTTGTGTATCATTCGCCTTCGACAGGATCTAATGGTACTATTACCCTTATACCATTATTTTCGAATACCATGCTTTTCTTCTTTAGGTTAATGATGCCCCCCATATCGATGGCCCAATCCAAGCCTAGGAGCGCCGGGTAGGGGTCTACATCTTCTACAATCCGAATCACTTCAAAATCAGCCCAGACCTTGACCCCTGCGATATCCACCATGATCTTTGATAGTCTTCCGAAGGGTATGATCTTCTGTTGATTGGCCATACGCAGCTAGATAGTGGACCATTCCAACTTAGGTTCCCCCATTCGTTGCCAAGTCTGTTTAGGTAATACATTCACATCTAATCCTAGGTCTAAAATAACCCAATCCATCTCGTAATCACCGATATGTGCAGTCAATCGCATCTCCCTACGAGTGTATTTCTTATATCTATAGATTTTGTGTACGTCCTTGATTTCTGGAGGGAGGCTAGGTCATGTTGCGTAGCTATCTATTAATGCCTGAAGATTTTCCACAGCCTTTGGGTTGCACAATAGCTTCATACATTCCTGTAAAAAGGGTTTGACCTCCTCATCTACCTTGAGGTCTTCAGGTGGCTACGAAGTAGATGCCTCTGCCTCATCAAAGTCTTTTCTAGCTGCGACAAATGTTTCTTTCTCCTTTTTTAGATCCAAACCTTCTTGTTTGATAACTGCTTGTCGTATTAGAGGCTCGGTTGTAGTTTTCTCCCTAGGCCCCCCAGTGGTCATCCCACTGCGTGTTACGACATTTATACTTGGATATTTGTCTCGTAGTTCAGCCTTAACCCTATGCACATTCTACGTAGGTGTCCATATAGATGGCCCAATCCAAGCCTAGGAGCACTGGGTAAAGGTCCGCATCTTCTACAATCTGAATCACTTCAAAATCAGCCCAAACCTTGACCCCAACGATATCCACCATGAACTTCAATAGTCTTCCCAAGGGTATGATCTTCTATTGATTGGCCATACGCAGTTGGATAGTGGACCATTCCAAATTAGGTTCCCCCATTCGTTTCCAATTCTGTTTAGATAATACATCTGTATCTGATCCTAGGTCCAAAATAACCTGATCCATCTCGTAATCACTGATCTGCGTAGTCAATCGCATCTCCCTACCAGTGCGTTTCTTATATATATATAGAGTTTGTGTACGTCCTTGATTTCTAGAGGGAGGCTAGGTCGTGTTGTGCAGCTATCTATTAATGGCTGAAGATTTTCCACAGCCTTTGTGTTGCGCAGCAGCTTCATACATGCCTGTAAAAAGGGTTTGACCTCCTCATCTGCCTTGAGGTATTTAGGCGATTTCGAAGTAGATGCCTCTGCCTCAGCAAAGTATTTGCGAGCTACGAAAAATGTTTATTTATCCTTTTTTAGATCCAAACCTTTATGTTTGATAAATGCTTGTCAGATTAGAGGCTCGGTTGCATTTTCCTCCCCAGGCCCCCCAGTGGTCATCCCACTACGTGTTACGACATTTATACTTGGATATTTGTCCCGCAATTCAACCTTAACCCTCTGCACATTCTGCGTAGGTGTCAGCTTCTTCTCCTGCATCTTTGCTATCAATATTTGACAATCTTCAATCGCATGGTCCAGCTGTCTGCAATACCGGCAGGACTGCCTTGTAGGGTTTGGGCAGTCCCTGGAAAAGTGTCCTACTTCTCTACAATTATAACAGATTAGTTTCCCTCATCCCCGACCTATGCTTCCACGTCTTCCACCTCCCCTTCCCTTGGTTGGGGAGCCCCCTGCGCTCGAGAGGGATCTTGGTGAGGACGGATCCGATTGTACCCTATAGGGGTTCCCTCGATCGATCATCAAATCATACGTTTGACAGTTCTGTTCATCATGTTCTACCGACCTATAGAACCGAAAACATTGCTGCTTTATTTCTGGGACGTACGCAGTAAGGCAGGGACAATGGGTTGTGTCATGCAGCCCTGCAATGTGGAAATCATTGCACCATAGTGTCGGCCCACTTGGTCCTGCAACTTTCCTAGGGCTCAATGGACTAGGTCCCCCGGCCTTCATGTAGTCTATTAACAAAGGGAAGTTATCCTTGGTGTGACCATTCATCTTGAATCATATGCACCATATTTTAGGGCTAGCCTCTTCTCCTCACTCCTTTTGCAGATTCTAGATCTCCATGTGCATCACCTCTAGTTTTCCTTGGATCTACTGGATGCCTAGCTGGGTATCATCTCTAGGCGCAACTTCTAACTTCATAGCGACCTCTACGGATTTTTCCAATGATTCAAAAGTTTGGTGACCCATAGGTATGCGCAAGTGAGGTAGTTGCATAGAAATGAACCATTCCGTGTGTTGTTTGTCATCGTACTGAAATCCTCCTTCTCTGATCACCTTCTTCAGTCGTTGATCGGCTTCCCACACAGACTCAGAAGGCCCTTGCTTGAAATCCTTTAGATCGACCACTATTTGAGAATAGGACTTAGGCTTCTTGAACTATTATTTCAAGGCGTTATTGATCTCTTCAATGGTTGAGTTTTCATGATGTCCGATGTATCCCATGCACCAATCCAACGCTCTTCCTTTGAAGGCAAGGGACAGTTGTGCCCTCTTCACCGCATCACTAGTTACATTCTGCGTAGTCCATACCAATTCTGTGACAAACCAGAACTAATCCATGTCTTCATCTCCCACACCCTTAAAGGTAGGAAACTTCATGTGCACAACCATGTCGTCTTCTGGTGGTGGAGGTGTAGGTGAATTCTTACCCCTACGCGGTTTTGAAAGTGGTGTGGCTGGAGGAATCTGCGCAACTGCTTCTCTTATCGGGCTGTAGACAGATCTACCTCCTTCTCAGTTGGTCTGATATTATTTTCCACTTTGCATCGTACTCCCATTCATATCAGTGGTCATTCATTCTGTGTGGCTACACAGAATACTTTTTTCGCACAAAAATATCTTAATTAGCAATGGTAAGGTCTTCAGAAACTTACCCCTGTATCCTTTGAAGAATCTCTGTTCTACTTCAGAGTAGGAGACGAAATGATCGATGGAAAATTTAGTCATGAATCCTCCCTACACGCTATCCACCCAGTGGTCCACCATGCGAGTGATGGTGTTATCAGTCTTTTCTAACTGTTGGATCAGTTCTAGGGTCCACTGTGTGACCCGCTCTTCCTTCCAACACTTCTGAAATTCGACCAACCTTGCAAGCCACTCCTGGAGCTTGATCGCAATGGTTACAAATAATATCTCATAGATCTCCGTGAAAATATACTTATTTTTCCACCCTTTGGTGGTCAACCTCTTATTGCGGTTTTCTTTTACTACGAATTCTTGAACTTGCTGCTCGAACCATTCATCAATTTCTTTTCTTTCAGGTTTCCAGTACGACATTGGCATTACCCGATCCCTGTCTCAAAATTCTCCTGGTCCTGGCAATGGAACCATTTTTTGGCTCAAGGGGTCCTGACCCAGGTTCAGAGGTTAAGGTTTTCCAAAAAACCCCTATACTATTGGCCCTTTCGGCGGTGACCTGTTTGCGCAGGCCAAATTCTCACCTGAAGCAGTATGGGAGGGTGCTAGAACCAGGTTTCCACACCCCGGGAGAGGGTAGGTAAGTTATGCAGAGCTGCGTTCAACTTCCCAAATATCAGATCGCATGCACAATACCACTTATAATCAAAATAAACAACAGATACAGGAAAATCAAGCAACTATCGCAACTATTCTTGCATAAAGTATAATAGACAGATTCAGATCAATTGTCAACGTAGCATAAGAAAATAACACAGTTACTTTCAGAGCTCAATATAACATAACAGATATCATAAAGTCACATTAATAGATTCACATTAAAACCTCCCACTTTCATTAATCCTTCAGATCCTTTTACAATACCCAAAAACCAACCTGCGCACACAGCAATAGGGTCCACACACAACAGGACTGAATATCTCCGTGCACACAGCCAACAGGAGTCCTTTCCCCAAAATCCCAAAACAGATCTACTAATTCATGATTCGCACCAATCTTAGTTCATTGCCTTCCCTACAATACAAAAAAAGGTTCAACTATTTATAATACTTTAGCCTACGCATCCAATGGTCCAAAAACTGTGGTTTGCGGACTCTTGGTCTACCCTTTACCCACTTACAATGCATTAGGGGCTTTTACCCACCCGAAAACCCCTGCGTTAGACTAAATATAATAAAAAATATAAAAAATGGACCAGATTTGCAGCTTTGTAGGAGACCCTGTTCCAACAGTGCTGCGTGTAATTAGCATTGAATTTTTCCAAGGTGTCATGGACCTACTAGCAGACGTGTTGGATGCGTTCAATAAATTTGGTTTCTTTATTAGCCTCACAAAGTACATGTGTGGATTTTATTTATGTAGTTGCATGAGGTACGGTAACATTAGGCAGCGACACGCCTGAGGTCAGATTATTGGAGTGCTTGACCTGATTATGTAGAGGAACCTCTGTGGGAAAGGAGAAAATGTCCTTGTATTCCTCCTCGAATTTTTCCATTTACTGCTGTCGTGCAAGGGAGCCCTGTTTGGAGGTTGTGGCCACAATATTCTTCTTTCCCTGTGGGCAAATTGTAATGAAAATAAATTTCTTGGTTTGGGAAATAATCTTGCTGCGTTGTTTTGTAGTATTCAAAGATATGGCAGGAGGCGATACTACCTTCGATATCCTGTACAATTTATTTCCCAAAGTAATAACTATAGAATGAGGCCTAGACTCATACACAGCTTGTCACTTGCACAAATATGGTTGGCCCAATAATACATCGGACACATCAAGAGGAGCAACATCACACAGTACCTCATCCATGAATAGCTCGATGTTGTATGAAAGGTGGCACTGTTGGCAGACATGGAGATCTATTCCTTGGTGAAGCCAGCCAATGGTATATGGCTTCGGGTGTGATGTGGTCGGTAGCTCTAATTTCTTCATGACCTCTGCTGAAATGAGGTTATTTTGGCTACCGTTATCGAGAAGGAATTGTAGTGGAGAACCCTTCACCCACATCTACGAGTGGAAGAGGCGCTCCCCCTCCTCTAGATCCTGGTGGGGCTCCTCCCTATGTATCTTGGTGGTGGAAATAGTGGCACTTGGCCCCACATCAATTATTTTCTTCCATTTTTCAATGCCCTTGTCTGGTTCTGACTCAAGATCAGAACATGCATCTGATTCAGGTGCCTTCAATTCGACCACCACCAATTGTTTGGCCCAACGCTTGTTTGTGCCATGAGTGGGGTTGTTATGAAATTCACACCACTTCCCCATGTTTAGGATTTGTGGTTTTTTTCTTAGTCACCCCACTTTGTCTTTGCCCCTTATTCTACGGTTTTGAGGCACCTTTCCCTGGCTTCTAATTCGCAGATCCAAAGTCTTGCTTCTTCTACTTAAAACTATGATCAATCTTGGCAATGATATGCGGTGCCAAGCGAGGTAATGTTGAGGAAATTCATTTTGTCCTGAATTTATTTTTGCAAACAGTTGTGGTACTTGAGCATCAAATGTCTCTCTAAATCCTTAATTCCCAACTTTGTGCCCTGGGTATGGAATACATTCGCCAATTTTTGCACACCTTGATCCCTTTGCTGCCATAGCGTGGTCCATTGTATGTACTTATCCTCATAGCTCCCCATTGAAGGTAATATTGTTCCTTGATTCCTTCTCGGAACAAATTCCAAGTGGGTGCGTCCAGGAACAGATAGGGTTCCCTCTCATATTTTTTCTCACAATAGGTTTCCCAACAGTATTTCACATGGGGGGCGAATTTGAGGAGTGCAAAAGTAATCTTTTCTTGGTTGGAGAAATCATGGACTGAGAAGTACCCTTCCAAAAAATTCAACTATCTATATATGAAATCTGCATCTATCTGGCCTTCAAATATAGGAATGTCGAAGTTGACCTATACCTTGAAAGGAGTGGCGCCTCCAGAGTGGTTGTGGGATGCATATGCATCGTTGAAGGGTAGTCGTTGAAGGATCTCTTGCTCCCTCTTCTTTAATTTCTTCTTCCATGGGAGGTTTTCAGGGTTTACAAGGCTGATCTTGCAAGGATTCAACTAGATCAAGCCATAACTTCTTATACCATGACCTCATTGGGGACATGCAAAGAAAAACAAAGAAAGAATAGACCGCTCTGATACCACTGCTTTGGATTTATGTAGGAACACAATAATATATAGAAATAAACACAAAGATGTAGCAGAAATAAAACTTCATTTCATTAATATCATAAAACATAAATATGCTTACAAACATAATGTAAATAAACTAACTAAGGCGCTTGTAGGCTTATCTCTTCGAAGATATGTGGAAGCTATAGGCCTCTGAATTGTGTTAAAATGAGGCTTGAGGGACTATTTATTATTGAGAAACAATGAAAAACCTAAACATCCCAAAACCTAACCCTAGGATATGGAGCACCAAAACTATGGGCCTCATTTGGGTAAATCTGTACATCAACTTCTCAGGGGCATAACTCTGGCATTAGATCTTCGTTTGACACGTTCAATACCTCGTTAGAAATATATATTTGAGGAATACAATATTTGAGTAAGAAACATCAAACAAAATATCATGTTTCTCCTTTTTTCCCAAAAAAAATTGTTTAGGGACTCAAAACGGCTGTGAAAGTTCAGGACCTGAAAAACTGCTAAAAATAGTAAATTGTGATAAAACTGAAAAATATAAATAAATAATGGACGAGGTCAAAGTGGAATAGGTGGGTGGCCACCAATATCCACCTAGATCATTCCTCCCCCCTTAGGAATCAATCGGCCCCATTGCATTGATTTCCTCCATGCGATGAGAAAATTTATGGTGAAATTTGTGCCTGATTAGCCACTTGCCTTAGTGATGGTGTATGGCCCATATCAGAGTGGGCGAAGCTTACGGTGACGTCCAATGAGGCGCTCCTTATGAAAATGTAGCCACACATTTTCACCCACCTGGAAGTTGTGTGGCACCCGTGTTGGATGTGTTTAGTAAATTGTGAGGCGCTCCTTTGTCTAGGATGTTGTGGACCTACTGGCGGACATGTTGGATGTGTTTAATAAATTTGGCTGCTTTATTAACCTCAGATAGTACATGTGTGGATTTTTTCTATGTGGTCGCATGAGGTATGGTAACATCAAGTAGCGACGCTCTTGGGTTGAGATCAATGGAGTGCTTGACCTGACAGCATAGAGGAACCTCTGTGGGCGAGGAGAAAATGTCCTTGTATTCCTCCTCAACTTTTTCCATCTGTTGTTGTCATGCAGGGGAGCCCTGTTTGGAGGTTGTGGCCACAATATTCTTATTTCCTGTGGGTGAATTGTAATGAAAATAAATTTCTTAGTTTTGGAAATAATCTTATTGCGTTGTTTTGCAGTAGTCAAAGAGATGGCAGGGGGTGGTACTACCTCTGGTATCCTATAAAATTTATTTCCCAAATTAATAACAAAATAACGAGACCTAGACTCATACAAAACATGTTGCTTCCACAAGTATGTTTGGCCCAATAATATTTTCAGACACATCAAGAGGAGCAACATCACACAGTACCTCATACGTGAATGGCTTGATGCTACATGGAAGGCAACACTGTTGGCAGACACAGAGATATCTTCCTTGGTAAATCCACCCAATGTTATATGGCTACATGTGTGATGTGGTCGGTAGGTTGAGATGCTTCATAAAATTTTCTGAAATGGGGTTCTTTTGGCTTCTGATATCGACAAGGAATTGTAGTGGAGAACCCTTCACCCACTTTTGTGAATGGAAGACGCACTCCCCCTCCTCTAGATCCTCGAGCTCCTCCCTATAGAGCTTGGTGGTGGCAATGGTGGTAGTGGGTTCCACATCAATGATTTTCTTCCATTTTTCATCGCCCTTGTCATGTTCTGACTTAGGATCAAAACATGCATCTGATTTGGGTACCTTCAGTTCGGCCACCAGCGACTGTTTTTCCCGACACTCATTTGTCGTGTGAGTGGGGTTATTATGAAATTCACACCACTTCCCTGTGTCCTTATTTGGATTTTTGGTGTTTTTTTGAGTTGACCTGATTTCTCTTTGCCCCTTGTTCTGCAGTTTGGGGGTGCCTCTCCGTGGCTTCGTATTCGTTGATCCAAAGTCTCGCTTCTTCTACTTAAATTTTTGTTTGATCTTGGCAGCATAGAGATATGTTGTGCCAAGCGAGATAATGTCGAGGAACTCCATTACCTCTTGAACATATCTATGCAAGAAGCTAGAGTACTTGAGCACCAAATGTCTTTCTGAATATTTAATACCGAACTTTGTGCATAGGGTGTGGAATAAATTCGTCAGTTCGTGCACATCTTGATCCCTTTGCTGACATAGCGTGGTCCATTGGATGTACTTGTCCTCATTGCTCCCCAAAAGTTAATATTGTTCCTTGATGTTGTCTTGGAAGAAATTCCAAGTGGGTGCAGCCAAGAATAGATAGGGTTCCCTCTCATCCTTTTTCTCACAGTAGGTTTCCCACCAGTCTTTGACATGTGGGGCATCTTTGAGGAGTGAAAAATTAATATTTTCTTAGTTGGAAAAATCATGGACTGAGAAGCACCCTTCCAAAAAATTAAACCATATATCTACGACATCTTCATCTATCTGGCCTTGAAATACAGGAATATCGAAGTTGACCAGTACCTTCAAGGGAGTGGCGCCTCCAGAGTGGCTGCTAGATACATATGCGCTCTCGGTGGGTAGCCGTTAAATGATCTAGGCAAAGTTATCCATCAACGTGTTCCTTTGTTTCTTGAGGGCCTCCTCGAGCATTAATTTGATAGGATCTTATGCTCGCTCATTTTTCTTTTCTTCTGCCATGGGAGGTCATTAGGGTTTGCGAGGCTGATCTTGCAAGGGTTCAACCAGATCATGTCCTAACTCCTTATACCCTAACCTCGTTTGGGACATGCAAAGAAAAATAGAGAAAGAGTAGACTACACTGATACCATTGATCCAGATTTATACACGAATGTAATAATATACAGAAATAAACATAAATATGCAGCAGAAATAAAACTTCATTTCATTAATATCATAAAACAGAAATATGCTTACAGACATAATGGAATTAAACTAGTTAGGGTGCTGGTGGTGTTATCTCTGACAAGAGATGTGGTGGCTACATGCCTATGAACTATGTTACAATGAGGCTCGAGGGCCTATTTATTATTAAGAAACAATGAAAAACCATAAACATCCAAAAACCTAACCCTATGAGATAAAGTGCCAAAACTACGGGCCTTGTTTGGGTAAATTGGTACATCAACTTCCCGAGGACGTAACTTTGGAATATGATCTTCGTTTAATGTTCTAAATACCTCGTTAGAAATATCTATCCGAGGACTACAAATTTTCAGTGAGAAAAATCAAAGGAGATTTTGTGTTTTTGTTGGGTTTCCCAAAAAATGTCGTTTAGGCCCTCAAAATGACTCTAGAAGTTTAGTACCTGAAAAACTACTAAAAATAGTAAACTTTGATGAAACTAAAATACAAAAAATAAAAATTGGTGGGGGTCCAAGTGGAATAGGTGGATGGCCACCAATATCCACCTAGATCATTCCTCCCCCCTTAGGAAGAAATGGGCCCCATTGTGTTGAGTTCTGCCATGAGATGAGCAAAATTCTGCAGAGCTTGGTCCCCGGTGAGCCACTTGTCTAGTTCTAACTTAGGATCAGAACATGCATGTGATTCAGGTGCCTTCAGTTTGGCCACCAGCGACTATTTAGCTCGACACTAATTTGTGCTATGAGTGGGGATGTTATGAAACTTACACTACTTCCTCGTGTTTTTGATTTTTGGTGTTTTTCTGAGTCACCCTGCTTTGGCTTTGCCCCTTATTCTGTGGTTTGGGGGTGCCTTTCACTGGCTTCGAATTCACAAATCCAAAGTCTCGCTTCTTTTGCTTAAATTTCTGCCCAATCTTAGTGACATAGTGATATGCGGTGCCAAGCAAGGTAATGTTAAGGAAATTCATTTCCTCTTGAATGTATTTGTGCAAATAGTTGTGGTACTTGAACACCAAATGTCTCTTTGAATCCTTAATACCCAACTTTTTGCGCTAGGTATGGAACAAATTTGTCACTTCGTGCACATCTTGATCCCTTTGATTTCGTAGCATGGTCCATTGGATGTACTTGTCCTCATAGCTCCCCACAAGTTAATATTATTCCTTGATTCCATCTTGGAAAAAATTCCAAGTGGGTGTGGTCGAGAATAGATAGGGTTCCCTCCCGTCCTTTTTCTCACAATAGGTTTCCCAGTAGTATTTCACATGGGGGGCTTCTTTGAGGAGTGCAAAAGTAATATTTTATTGGTCGGAGAAATCATGGACCGAGAAGTACCCTTACAACAAATTCAAATATATATCTATGGCCTCTGCATTTATCTGGCCTTCAAATACAAGAATGTCGAAGTTGACCTATACCTTGAAAGGAGTGGTGGCTCCAGAGTGGCATTTGGATGCATATGCGTCACCGATGAGAAGCCATTGAAGGATTTGGAAAAAATTATCCATCATCGCATTCCTTTGTTTCTCGAGGGTCTCCTCGAGTAATGATTTTATAGGATCTCCTGCTCCCTCACCTTTATTTTGTTCTTTCATGGGAATTTTTTGGGGTTTGCAAGGCTGACCTTGCAAGGGTTCAACCAGATCGATCCCTAACTCCTTATACCCTGACCTCGTTGGGGACATGCAAAGAAAAAAATAGAAAGAGAAGACTGCTCTGATACCAGTGATTCGTATTTATGAAGGAACGCAATAATATAGAGAAACAAAACAGATATGCAAGTGAAAATAAAACTTCATTTCATTAATATCAGAAAACAGAAATATTCTTACAAACATAATGGAAATAAACTAGCTAGGGTGCTAGTAGGCTTATCTCTAATAAGAGATGTGGTGGCTACAAGCCTCTCAACTTTGTTACAATGAGCCTCGAGGGCCTATTTATTATTGAGAAATAATGAAAAACCTAAACATTAAAAAACCTAACCCCAGGAGATGAAGTGCCAAAACTATGGGCCTCATTTGGGTAAATTGGCACATCAACTTCCCGGGGACGTAACTTTGGCATATGATCTTTATTTGATGTGCTCAATTCCTCGTTATAAATATCAATCCGAGGACTAAAAATTTTGAGCTAGAAACATTGATGAATCTTCCATGCTGCTCTCGGTTTTCCCAAAAAACGTAGTTTAGGGCCTCAAAATGGCTCTGGAAGTTTAAGAGCCGAAAAACTGCTAAAAATAGTAAATTGTGCTAAAACTGAAAAACATAAAAAAATAATGGTCGAGGTCAAAGTGGAATAGGTTGGTGGCCACCAATATCCACCTGGATCATTCCTCCCCCAATTGCGTTGAGTTCCCCCATGAGATGATAAAATTTCTGGTGAACTTGGTCCCAAGTTATCCACTCACCTTAGTGATGGTGTATGGACCATATCGGAGAGAGAGTGAAGCTTGCAGTGGTGTCGATCGAGGTGCTCCTTATGCAAATTTAGCTATACTTTTTCACCTACCTAGAAGTTTTGTGGCACTCGATGTTGATCATGGCACTGCTTATACTTGGCATTGGATTTTTCTAAGATGTCGTGGACATGCTGGGGGACGTGCTTGATACGTTCAATAAATTTAGTTGCATTATCAACCTCAGACAATACATGTGTCAGTTTTGTCTATGTGGTCGCATGAGGTATGGTAACATCAGGCAACAATGTGCCTGGGGTTAGAGCAATGGAGTGCTTGACCTGATACACCTCTGTGGGCGAGTAGAAAATGTCCTTGTATTCCTCCTCGACTCTGTCCATCTGCTATTGTCATGGAGGGAAGCCATTTTTGGAGGTTGTGGCCACAAAATTATTCTTTCTGTCTGGGAAAATTGTAATGAAAATACATTTCCTTTTTTGGGAAATAATCTTATTATGTTTTTTTTCAATAGTCAAATATATGGCAAGAGATGATACTACCTCTGGTATCTTGTACAATTTATTTCCCAAGGTAATAACAATAAAATGAGGCCTAGAATCATACAAAACATGTCACTTCCACAAGTATGGTTGGCCCAATAATACATCAAACACATCAATAGGAGCAACATCACACAATACCTCATCCGTGAATGGTTTGATGTTGTACGAAAGGTTTCACTGCCGGCAGACACAAAGATCTCTTCCTTTCTGAAGGCACACAATGGTATATGGATTCAGGTGTGGTGTGGTCAATAGACCAAGCTGCTTCACAACCTCTGCTGAAATGAGGTTCTTTTGGCTTCCTCTATCGATAAGGAATTGTAGTGGAGAACCCTTCACCCACATATGCGAATGGAAGAGGCGCTACCCCTCCTCTAGAACATCAAGCTCCTCCCTCTGGAGCTCGGTGGTGGCAACGCTGGCACTGGGTTCCACATCAATGATTTTCTTCCCTTTGACATCGCACTTGACTAATTCTAACTCTGAATCATAAAATGGATCTGATTTGGGTGCCTTCAGTTCGGCCACCAACGACTATTTGGCTTGACACTCATTTGTGTTGTGAGTGTGGATGTTATGAAATTCACACCACTTCTGCGTGTCCTTCTTTGGAATTATGGTGTTGTTTTGAATCACCTCGGTTTGGATTTTCCCCTTGTTCTACGGTTCAGGGGCACCTTTCTCTGGCTTCGGATTCGCAAATCCAAAGTCTCGCTTCTTTTGCTTAAATTTATGCTTGATCTTGGTGGAATAGTGATTTGTTGTGCCAAGAGAGTTAATGTCGCGGAAATCCATTTCCTCCTGAATGTATCTATGCAAACAAGTATGGTACTTGAGCACCAAATGTCTCTCTAAATAATTAATACCCAACTTTGTGCGCAGGGTACGGAACAAATTCGTTAGATCTTGCGCATCTTGATCCATTTGTTGTTGTAGTGTGATCCATTGGATTTACTTGTCCTCATAGCTCCCCACAAGGTAATATTGTTCCTTGATGTTGTCTTGGACTGAATTCCAAGTGGGTGCAATTGAGAATAGAGAGGGTTCACTCCCATCCTTTTGCTCACAATAGGTTTCCCACCAGCCTTTCACATGGGGGGTGGCTTTGAGGATTACAAAAGTAATATTTTCTCGATTGGAGAAATCATGGACCGAGAAGTACCCTTACAGAAAATTCAACCATCTATCTATGACGTATGCATCTATGTAGCCTTCAAATACAAGAATTTCAAAGTTGACATGTACCTTGAAAGGAGTGGCACCTCCAGAGTGGCTGCTAGATGCATATGCATTGATGGTGGGCAGTTGTTGAAGGATCTGGGCAAAGTTATCCATCATCGTATTCCTTTGTTTCTTGAGGGCCTCCTTGAGAAATAATTTGATAGGATCTCCTGCTCCCTCGTCTTTATTTTCTTCCTCCATTGGATGTCTTCAGGGTTTGCGAGGTTTATCTTGCAAGGGTTCAACCAAGTCGAGCCCTAACTCCATATACCCTAACCTCGTTGGGGACATGCAAAGAAAAACATAGAAAGAGAAGTCCGCTCTGATACCAATGTGTTGGCATCCGGATATGAACAAAATTCAACCCTTTCTTCCACATAAATTATCAACCAGGGACATTAGTTATTTCAAGACTAATGGCAAGGTATATGTAGATACAAGCACATGGTCTGCTGTAAATCACAGGTTTAATCTATAACACACGATTCATTGTAACGACGATGAAATGAACTGCAGAAATAAAAGGCATCTACAGGAATTAAACTTGACTGTAACAGCAATAAAGAATCACACTAAAACACAACACTGTAAGGAAAAGAAAAGAGAACGCAACACTTGATCAGAAGAGTGGGCCAAACTCTCTGATCAGGGCTACAGTGAACACACAAATTACAGGAGAAAAAACAAGCTGTTGTACATGTTAGAAAATTATATATTACAGAGCAATGCAACACATAAAATATGCAGAAAATACAAGCACACAAAACACATAAAACCAGAGAGACACAGATATACGTGGCTCACCCAGTTTGGGCTACGTCCACCCCGAAAAGCCAATCCTCCTTTCTATTATCCAGCAAAATGAAGAGACACAACCTACAGCAGATCCGCTGTAATATCCTATGTTATGTCTCACAGTATCCCTCTCTGTTTCTTGCTCTGAGAATACACATACAATACACAGCCGCAATATAATACCCTCATAAAATCGAGGGGTTGCCTTCTAGGGAAAAAAACCCTAAACTAAAAATAACTTCTACTGTCAGATCATTTTCCTAATGAATAACCCAGATTGACTAGAAATTAATATACTTTTACAAGGCAATTTTACATCTATTTTTAGCTTCGGGGGTGCTGGCCTCGAAACCCCCCGCCAGGGAGGGGCTCCATAAAGTTGCTGTCACCCCCCCTGGACCCCCCATGGTAGCGATTAATTTACGGGCGGCGTTGCCGCCCCATTTAAGGTACAGGGGTCCAATGCTGTGATACAAAGTAAACAAGATAATCAGGCTCCACACCCAACAATCTCCCACTTGGAGACTGATTATAGGAACTCCACCACTGCTTGATTTGCTGGATAATGACTCCTCTTTGGACCTGGCTATTTCTCATCTTCTTCGTCATCCTTGAAGACCAATTGAAACTGAGAAAATTCTCAGTTTCTCCCTGGTTACAAATTTCGTTAGCATATCTACAGGATTTTGGCTAGTGTGTATCTTTTCCAGCTTCAACTCTCCATCTTCCAATACTAACCGTATGAAATGAAAATTGAGATGTATGTGTTTATTCCTGGAATGAAATGCTGAGTTCTTTGCAAGATGAATGGCACTTTGGCTATCACTGTATAGCGTGCCCATATCATGCTTCTTACCCAATTCACCCATAAAACTTTGTAACAAAATCATTTCTTTAATAGCCTCTGTAGCAGCAACATACTCTGCTTTTGTTGTTGAAAGTGCAACAACACTTTGGATTTTTGAGACCCAACTGATAGTTGTTCCACCTACAGTAAATACATATCCTGTAGTGCTCCTCCTATTATCTCTGTCACCTGCCATATATGCATTGACATATCCATGTAGAGCAATGTTTGAACCACCAAAGCATAATGCTTGATTTGTGGTACCTCTCAAATATCTGAGAATCCATTTTACTGCCATCCAATGTTCTTTTCCTGGATTATTCATGTACCTACTTACAACTCCCACTGCATGTGCAATATCAGGCCTTTTGCAGACCATTGCATACATTAAGCTTCCAACTGCTGATGCATATGGAACTTTAGACATATATTCCATTTGTTCGTGGGTCTTGGGGCACATATCCTTACTAACTTTGAAATGGCTAGAAAAAGGTGTACTAATTGGTTTTGCATTTTTCATATTAAATCTTTTCAACACCTTTTCTATGTACTCATTTTGAGACAGTGTTAATTTGCGATTTTTCCTGTCTCTAGTTATCCTCATACCAAGGATTTGTTTTGTAGCTCCCAAATCCTTCATTGCAAATGAATTTTCCAATTTTCTTTTGAGAACATTTATTTCCTACATGTTAGACCCTACGACAAGCATTTCATCTATATACAATAACAATATAATATAGCTGCCATCATTTTTCCGTTTTAGATAAACACAATGATTAAAGTGACATCTAGTATAACCTTGTTCAGACATAAACTTGTCAAATTTTAGATACCACTGCCTTGGAGCCTGTTTTAAACCATACAAGCTCTTCTTTAACCTGCACACCAATTTTTCTTTCCCTTTTACCTCATATCCTTCTGGTTGCTGCATGTATCTCTTCCTCCAAATCTCCATGGAGAAATGTTGTCTTTACATCTAACTGTTCAAGATGTAAGTCTTCCGCTGCTACAAGACTTAAAATAGTTCTGATTGAATTCATTTTAACAACAGGAGAAAATATTTCATCAAAATCAATACCTTTCTTCTGTGCAAACCCCTTCACCACAAGTCTAGCTTTGTACCTCTATTTTCCTCCATCTTCTTCCTTCATCCTGTAAACCCATTTATTCTGCAATGTAGTTTTACCTGCAGGAAACCTGACTAAGTCCCAAGTCTGGTTATGCATTAAGGAGTCCATCTCTTCTTCCATGGATAGCTCCCACTTCTTCCTGCTTTCAACCTGCATTGCTTCTTCATAACATTCGGGTTCACCATAATCAGTCAGCAATAAATAATATAATGAAGGAGAGTATCATTCAGGGGGTCTACTTATCCTGGTAGATCTTCTAACACCATTTTTAGGTGTTTGAGGTGCCTGTTGCTGTTGTGGTGGTTGTTGCTGCTGTGGTTGTTGATTATTATTATTTTCAGGCACCTTTAATTTTTCAGTTATCTCATCAAGAACTGTGTATTCCTTGCTTTCTTTTTCCTGTTTCTTTTCCTGCAACTGATTCTTATACAAGACCTTTTCATTGAATATTACATCTTTGCTCCTAATGATTTTGTGATTTTCATAATCATATAAGCGATAACCAAAATCATTAACACCATATCCAATAAAGGTACATTTCTTTGATTTTTCCTCAAGATTTGTTCTATTTTCTTTATTAATATGGAAAAAGGCCTCAAAACCAAAAGGCTTTACAAAAGAGTAGTTTACCTTTTTACCTGTCCATGCTTCCTCTGGAATACCACCATCCAAGGAACTTGAAGACCCTCTGTTTATTAGATAAACAACAGTATCTACAACATCTGCCCAAAATTGTAAAGGCAATCCCACATCCAATCTCATGCACCTTGCACACTCCATGATTGTTCTGTTCATCCTTTCTGACACACCATTTTCTTGTGGTGTTCTTGGAACTGTCTTCTCTCTACGAATTCCATGCTCTGAACAGTACCTATCAAAATCTCTGCTGCAATATTCACCTCCATTTTCTGATCTGAGACACTTCAACTTCTTTCATGTCTCAATCTTAACCAAAGCTTTCCATTTCTTGAAAGTATCAAATACATCAGATTTATTTTGAATACAATAAATCCAAGTTTTTCTAGTTGCATCATCAATAAACGTAACATAATAGCGAGAGCCACCGAGAGATGATACCTAAGTAGGTCCCCATACATCTGTATGCACAAGCTCCAATTTTTCGCTCTTATTTTCAATCCCAACTCTGAGAAATCTGACTCTCTTTTGTTTTCCATAAATGAAATTCTCACAGAAATCCAAATCAACATTCTTCAAACCTAGCAACAAATTTCTTGAGTGAATAATATTCATCCCCTTCTCACTCAAGTGTCCGAGCCTATGATGCCATAATGCTGCATCTGCTCCTTTGGAAGTTAAAGCATTAACAGAGTTAGAAATACCATTGCATAAATACAATGTACCAACCTTTTCGCCTTTTTCTATTACCAGGGCTCCTTTGGTGACCTTCCAAGCTTTATATGTGAAAGTTGTCACACAACCTTCACCACCTAATTGCCCTGTTAAAATCAGATTTTTCTTTAGATCTGGAACATGCCTTACCTCCTTTAATAGCCATTGGTTTCCATTCTGCTATTTTACAAGAACCTTACCCATTCCAACAATTTTACAGGGTTTATCATCACCCAAACGAACTTGTCCAAAATCTCCTTGAACATAGCAATGAAAATATTTCTTATCAGGTGTGGCATGGAATGAAGCCCCTGAATCTACAACCCAAGAATCAGTAACATTTTCAAAAGAAATAATCAAGGAATCTTGTAACACATCACCTGTCACATTTTCTTCATGATTATTTTCTTGTTGTGTCTCCTTATTTTCCCTTCCGAGATCTACATTATTTCTTTAGGTGTCCTTTCTTTCCGCATTTCCAGCACACTATCCCCAATATGGACTTGGATCTTCCTTTCCTTGATTTACTGCGATATCCCAAGCTCTTTCCTCTTTCTATTCTTCTTCCCCTAGACTCTGCACTCAAAGCATTACCCGATGTCTCACCGGAGATTTTCCGTCGCATTTCCTCGCTAAGGATAGCATCGAAAACATCATCAAACTTTAAAGTACTAGATCCAAAGACAGAGTTGCTAATGGCCATTACTAAACCATTCCAACTCTCTGGCAATGAGCACAAGAATAACAGAGCTCTAACTTCATCATCAAAGTTTAGCCCTACAGAACTTAACTAACTGGTAACTGTATTAAAATTATTTAAATGGTTTGCAACAGATCCACCTTCCGACATCTTCATATTAAATAGTCGTTTCATAAGAAATACCTTTTTTGAGGCCGAGGGTTTTTCATATAGTTTCGCCAACGTCTGCATCAAACCCTTTGTTGTTGTTTCCTTCGAAATATTGAAGGCGACTGACGCCGCAAGGCACAACCGTACTATTCCGAGTGCCTTTCTATCAAGAATGTTCCATTCCACGTCTATCATGGCCACCAGATTCTTTGTTTTTCCACTCAATGGTAGGTACAGATCTTTCTGATACAAATAATCTTCCATTTACATCTTCCACAACGGGAAGTTTTGGCCGTTAAATTTCTCAACCCTAAACTTACCATCTTCCACCATTGCTCCCACTCGAACCAGGAACCCTTCTTTCTGCGAGTTTATAAGCCAAATATACCTTCGAGTCTGATACCAGTTGTTAGAAAATTATATATTATAGAGAAATGCAACACATAAAATATGCGGAAAATACAAGCACACAAAACACATAAAACCAGAGAGACACAGATATACGTGGTTCACCCAGTTTGGGCTACATCCACCCCGAACAGCCAGTCCTTCCTTTCTATTATCCAGCAAAATGAAGAGACAACCTACATCAGATCCACTGTAATATCCTATGTTCTCTCTCACAGTCTCCCTCTCTGTTTCTCGCTCCGAGAATACACATAAAATACATAGCCGCAATACAATACCCTCATAAAAGTGAGGGGTTGCCTTCTAGGGAAAAAAACCCTAAACTAAACATAACTTCTACCGTCAGATCATTTGCCTAATGAACGGCCCAGATTGACTAGAAATTACTATACTTTTACAAGGAAATTTTACATCTATTTTTTAGCTTCGAGCACCAAACCCCCACCGAGGCTCATAAAAACGGCCCATCGCACCCCCTAGACCCCCCACGACAGCGATTAATTTACGGGCGGCGTTGCCGCCCCATTTAAGGTACAGGGGTCCAATGTCATGATACAAAGTAAACAAGATAATCAGGCTCCACACCCAACAGTAAATTCAATTAGTGATAAAATAAATTCATTATAAAGTTTGTATGTCCAAGGGCTTAACCCTGATTCACATCCCGCAGGCTTCTTTATACAATTATCCTGAAACCCCCGATCCCTCTGAACAACTTCATTGTTACAAAAATACTTTTTGTTACAACGACAACTAGATTTCCTAGCAAGAAATCATAAAAAGGCCTAAGATAGCGCTGATACATCCTTGGCTGTCACACTGTAACAACAAATAAGGAAGACGCTAGAGATGATGGGCTGTGCCTTGACTCACAGCTGCAACGCTCCTGTTTTAGCCATATTTGAAGAAATATTGGAGTTAATATGTAGAAAGGTAAAACCTCCATGAAAAATACATCATTAATCAAATATCCCATGAAATATAGGAAGAAGGGTTTTACCTCATGTGTTTTAAGAATAATAATGGTAGAAAGAGATAGAAAAACAGGGTAAAATTGGAGAGGAAAGTATACAAATCCGGTACCCAACATCTCCCCCCAACTGATCTATCTGTGTGTCCTTATGCAGCTCGTCGTTTCCTCAGGTCCGGGTTGGACTGACTGTGATCGGCATGAAGCTGTGTGAGATCATATTCTGTAGCCATTTCTGTTCCTAGTGGCTTACATCCTTTTTCCAAAACAACATCCTTCCACCAGTCTGGGTCAACGTTATATGCAGGAGTATACTGCTCAGCTGGAAACCATGAGAGGGGAAATTGAAACCTTAATCCCATCCATGTGACCCACAGGTATGAATTCATGACATGTAACGTGGCATTCTCTCTAAAGAACATGAAAAGTTAGGTGCTCCAAATGGTTCTCTTTCTTTGACGGCTGAGGAGGAAAACATCCATCTCTTCTGACAATTGTCCAATGCTTCCTTGCGAAACATCGTAATCTAGCCGACACATAGGTCAGCGCACCATTTCTGGGTTGCCAACATGTGTTCCTTACGACCCTCAATCTGTAAAAATGTATAATGCTTTTTATAAATGTTTGAGGACTGACCATGCTCTCTTCTCATCGTTAATGACTTTCCGGCTTGATTTTCTTCAAATGTATCCCAGGATTTTCTCCATTTAATCTGATTGATGGTATAGGAGGTGAAAGCCCTTAAATGGATGTTCCCCACAAATGGAACGGGGTTAAGTGATTGATTATGCTTTAAGTAATACCCATGCATATAAATCTCGCACATTAAGTGTTGTCTGATAATATCATGAATTTTTAAAATACGGAGAAATTGAATGGGGTCCTCAATTTCGTACAAAATCTCCTTATATATACTTTCAAAAGAAAAGAAAATAAATTTTTCATGAAGGAATAAGCCATAGATATGTGCAGGAGGTCTGCAGGCCATTACCCGCTGTGCCAAGGATAACATTTTCTCCTTATCTGTCTTCAGCATTTGAACTTGTTCTTCCAATTCCTCTATTCTGGTGTTATGTTTAGCCTACTTCAGCCGTGCCTTATATAACTGATCCATGTACCCTGTGATGACTCCAGCGGCATGTTCCCAAATCCTAGCTATTTCCTTTTTATGGTCACTCGCTGCAGACTGCCACTTCTGAATTTCAGTGGCCAATACAAATTCTTGACTTTCAAACAATTCTTCAATCGGGCTAGTATAGGTAGCTGCTGTCGAGACTTCAATATTCGGGTTTATTGCCCTCCATTTATAGATTTGTACCTTCCTTTTCAAACGTGAAACTTATTTCTTCAAATCCTAAACCTTCCTTTTCAATCTCATGGTTTCACTGAACTGCAACTGATACTTATGCTTGAGAGGTATCCTTCTTTTCTCGCACTGTTCAATCCATTCCTGTTTAACAATGAATTTTGTTTCTGGGCCTATGACAAGCTCAGAAGGTAGCAGGATGCTTTCGAAATTTTCTACGGATCCTCTTGTCAAGTCCTTATGGCTGGGCTCCCTATCTCCAGGGGCTTCTTCTTCTATGTTTCCTCCAGAAACTTATGCTATCTGGTCGGTAACTTCAATGATCCTCCTATGTTCCGAAGTTTCCATAGGAACGTTGTCTTCCTTGCAAGCCTCTAAGTGTTCTGGTTCGGTGGTGACTGGGCCAATCTTGGCCGTGTCAACAAATTTTAGCATTGGGGGAACCACTACTTCTTCCATTAACCATTTGGGAGAGCGAAATCCCCTCGTCCCTCTAGGCATCAGGGACTGGAACAGAGAATGGGCAATAAAATCATCATCTTCATTTATGGTTTGGACCGAGACTTCATGCACAACTACTTCAACCGGGGTCGATATTGGCTCTTGTGGAACAGTATCGACCTCCTGGTTCATTCCTTATTTACCTCCCTGTTCCTCATGAATCGTCTTTGTTTTCACAATTGATACTGGTTCTTGAGGTCCAGTGTCGATTCCACAGACTGAATTTTCCTGTTCTATCCGAATTGGGGGTGGTTCTTGTGTAACACACCCTCCTATATCAGTATTCATATTTATATGGGCAAGTGATGTTGTTTTTTTCAAAACAACATCACTTTCCATTTCTTTATCTAGAATTTCACTCCTTTGCTCTTTATTAACAAAAGTTGACAATTGTATAATATTATAGACTTCCTGCACAATGTCCATCATTTCCTTCTCTGTGGGTTCTTCAAGCGAGGTTGGTTCTTGTGTGACAGCCTCGGCCATGTCACCCCTTACCTCCTCCATTCTTATTTCTTCTTCTGCGGGTTTTTCAAGCGAGGCTGATTCTTGTGTGGCAGCCTCGACCATGTCACTGATTACCTCCTCCATTCTTGTTTCCTCAGGTCCATCCTGATCAACCATCATCTCTTCTTCCTCGGGTTCCTCCTGATCAATTTACATTTCCATTTCCTCAGGTTCCTCTTGATAAATTTCTTCTGAATGTTCTTCTTCTGTCTGACCAGCTGGAGAGGCTGGTTCTTCTTCTGCCTAACTAGCCATAGAGGTTGGTTCTTCTTCTCTAGTAGCAATCATGGCTGCTACATCTTCTTTTGAGGACCCACAAAATTCCACCCAGGAGACCCAAAGCTTGTTTATTACATGCATGACCAATAATTGCACCAAACCGTGATTGGAGAGTACTGTCGGCATTCGACGCGAATGCCGGGCAGCCTGTGCCATATGCTGCAGTTGTTTCAAGAGGAAGAAGGACATGTTCAGGGCATGCTCTGGATTCTATGGAAATCGGAGGTGCGTTAGAATTTTAAATTTATATTTGAACATAGTTGAGGATCGGCCCTCGTAGGTAATGTATTTTATTACGAAGCTTGAAACTTCATTCCAAGGATATGGTATCATTCGACGCTCGTATCTTATGCCCATTTGAACGACACTTTCTCCTACTTATAAGAACAATTCGGGGATTTCCGGAAGAGAAAATTTCTGAGAAAACCATTTGCTGCCCTTGCTGCCTCAGTTCGCTAACCTCTATGATTTCCTCTTCTGTAACAGGAACTTCTATACCTCTAATCCGCAAATAATTTTTCTCTAAATTGAGTGCGAATTCCATTCTGATATCTCCATCAAACCCCTGCAATCTGTCAAAGTAGATATCCCACCCTATGTTGACAAAGACTTGCCAAAACTTTGGATTGCTGCAGACTGAAACTGTGTTTTCAGGCTCATGCTTCACAACCAACCCACCCATATTGTGGAGACTTGTAGTAGCACTTCCTGTAATAGCAGATCGTTGAGCAAGGTGGTGGGTACCGAATTCGGAGGAACAACATAGTGAAAATGGAAATGTTGTAATGGTAAATATGGTCGGTAACTCTCGAAAGCCAAGAAAAATCATGAAGAAATATGGAAAGTGTGGTAAAATAAAAATAATAATTATTTGTATAGGGTGGAAAAGACATTTTACGGATCCCAATATGATTTAAATGATGATACCACATATTGATGGGAATCGTAAGGTGTACCATGAGTGGGTTGTCGTACTTTAATTTATGAGGTAATTATTATGTTATCCTTGTCATGACGACACCCCCCCAACATAATTTTTTTTCCGTCCACGGCATTAAAATATCCACATGGGATATTTAATTAAATCAGTAAAATTCACATGGAGGCGTACCTGACGGCCTACCTGAACGATGTGATGGTTGGTGGGATGACAGCGTATTAATGATGTGGATGGTGTAACAACAACGGTGTAATAACATTGGTGTAACAACATCGGAGTAACAACATCGATGTAACAACATCGGTGTAACAACATCATTGTAACAACATCTGTGTAACAACATCAGAGTAACAACATTGGTGTAACAACATCAGTGTAACGACATCGGTGTAACAGCATCGGAGTAACAACAAACACGAGTAGCAGCATCCGGAGTAACAGCACTGTGAGTAGCAGCAACTGAGTAACATCACCATGAGTAGCAGTAACGGAGTAACATCAAAGTGAGTAGCAGCAACTGAGTAACAACATCATGAGAAGCAGCAACCGAGTAACAACACCATGAGTAGTAGCAACTGAGTAACAACACCATGAGTAGTAGAAAATGAGTTACAGCACCATGAGTAGCAGCAACCGAGTAACAACACCATGAGTAGCAGCAACTGAGTAACAACACCATGAGTAGTAGCAACCAAGTAACAACACCATGAGTAGCAGCAACTGAGTAACAGCACCATGAGTAGCATCAAATGAGTAACATCACTATGAGTAGCAACAATTGGTGCTTTGAAAAGTATTTCTATGCTTTTTACTCCTTAGTAGTAGCTCCTACAAAAAGACAAGAAAATAAAACATATTTCTTTATTCTTTATTTATTTATTTTATTTTTATTTTTTTACATATTATATATATATATATATATATACTACAAAAAGACAAGAAAATAAAACATATTTCTTTATTCTTTATTTATTTATTTTATTTTTATTTTTTTACATATTATATATATATATATATATATATATATATATATATATATATATATATATATTTTTTTTTTTTTTACATCAAGGGTGCAGAGTAAGGATTCTCTGCGCTGATGACCTTCAAACTAGATTTCTCAGAGAGTTGTTTAATAAAAGCATCCTTAGTGGCCGGTCGATGGTATAGTCTCAGGTAATGTCCATTGACTATAAATGAAGCGTGTAATTCATCAATTGTGACTAGCCTGACTGTTCCATTACCAAATACAGCGTCCACCTCATAAGGTCCCATCAAACGAGTGCAAAGCTTCCCCTTAAAATCCTTAAAATGGGAGTCATAAAGAAGTACCCAATCTCCACTTTGAAACACCTTATTTTTAATAAACTTATCGTGCCATTTCATTCTCTGCTGCTAGATAGAAGTAGTTCGCTGGACAAACATTGAACGAATTTCATCAAGTTCATTAAGCTGAGCCAATCGGTATTTCTAAGCATCTGATAGATCTAACAAAAATTCCAACGCTGTTTTGAGTGTACTTATTTCAAATTCTATTGGAAACAACGAGGATTTCCATACACCAACTCGAATGGTGAAAATTTGGTTGTATTCTACCATGTTGTTCTGTACGCCCAGAGAGCTTCTAGGAGTTTATGAGCCCAATTCCGACGATGGTATGCCACAGTTTTTTTCAAAATGTTTTCCAATGTATTGTTTGTGCTTTCCACTTGTCCATTCGCTCGAGGATGGTATGGGGATGTTACTCTGTGCCTAACCCCATATTTTTGCATGAGCTTTTCTATCTTGTGTGATGTGAATTGTGCTCCTCCATCTGAAACAATCTCTCTTGGAGTACCGTAACGAGAAAAAATTTCCTCAAATAGAAAGTCTGAGACTACCTGCTATGTTGCTTTAGCAACGGCTATGGCTTCCACCCACTTAGTCACGTAATCAGTACAGACCAAGATGTGGACCTTCTGCTGGAAGGGTGGGTTAAAGGGTCCAACGAAGTCAATAGCCCATTTCTCAAAAGGCTCGAGGACTACTTGTGCCTGCAAAGGCATTTCATCATCTTTACCGGGTTGGCCCATACGTTGGCAAGTATCACACCTCCCAACATAATTCTGAGCATCACAAAAAATGGAAGGCCAGTAATATCCCATTTGTACCACCTTATGGTGTATTCTTTTGTCCCGAAATGTCCTCCACAAGGGCCATCATGGGCATCTTTCAATACCTCATAAAAATCCTATTCAGACACACAGAGCCGGATTTGATTATATGATCCTGTATGAAAAAGGCACCCTGCCATCCAAGAATATCGGGCACTATGATGAATAATCTTTTGCTGTTCCCTGTATGACAAATAAGGAGGCACTTTCCCTGTAGTAAGATAGTTAGAAATATCTGCATACCATGGAGGTTTAATAGATACTAAAAAAATGTTCATTGGGAAAATTGTCTTCTATAGGTGTGCATTCATCATTGTTATTCATTCTAGATAGGAAATCAGCTACTACATTATCTTTTCCTGGCTTATCTACTATTGTAATATCAAATTCTTGAAGCAAAACTAGCCATCTCGTAATACGGCCAGGAGTAATCGGTTTATTCATCAAATACCTGATTGTTGCATGATCAATATGGACAACAATAAAATACCCAGTGATGTAGTGTCAGAACGTATTGACAGCATAAATGACAACTAAGAATTCTTTTTCTGTCACTGTATAGTTTAATTTAGCAGGTATTAAATTATTTCTGACATAATAAATTGCATATGGTGTTTTGTCTACCTACTGTCCTAGAAAAACCCCTACTGCTGTCTGAGAAGCATTCGTATTTATGTGAAACGATAATGCCCAATCAGGTCCTTGGAGGATTGGGGCCGTGCACACCAGCCCCTTAATTTTCATTAAAGTTGTCTCACGGTCTTCAGTCCACAATAATTCTACATCTTTTGTCATCAATTGAAATAGTGGGTGTGCTATTTTAGAAAAAATTTCTATAAAGCACCTATAATAATCAGCACAACCAATAAAGCTACGTACCTATGTGGGTGTTTTGGGTACCGAGAAATGTAATATTACCTCTACTTTAGCTGGATCAACTTGAATTCCAGCAGCTGAGAGAAAATGCCCAATACTACTCCTTCTTCCCTCATCATATGGCATTTAACTGTACTCAAAGATACATGGGTCTATTTACATCTCTTGAGTACCTTCTCTAAATTTTCCAATCCTTCCTCAAATGAGTTTCCATATGGAGTAAAATCATCCATATAGATTTCGACGCTATCATTGACCAAATCAGAAAAAGTTCCCAATATTTCCCTCTGGAAGGTAGCAGGAGCATTACACAAGCCAAATGGGAGGACCCTGTATGCAAAGGTTCCCCAAGGACACGTGAAAGTAGTTTTATCTTGGTCTTCCGGGGCTATATAAATCTGGTTATAACCACTGAATCCATCTAGGAAGGAAAAAAACTTCTTCCCAGCCATGGTGTCTAGGACTTGGTCAATGAATGGCAAAGGAAAATGATATTTTTGAGTTGCCTTATTTAGTTCCCTGTAATCTATGCAGATCCTCCATTTACCATTATTTTTAGGAACGATAACTAGTAGGGATACCCATTGGCTATTTGAGATGGGATAAATGAACCCTACATCCAACATTTTTTGTAATTCTTCTTTAACAATGTTTCTGAGAGTAGGATTCATTCTCCGTTGAGGTTTTCTTACAGGGCGACAATCTTCCTTAATATAAATATGATGAGTTCATAGGCTGGCAGGGATACCCTTCATGTCGGTATAATCCCAGGAAAAATATTCCTGATGATCTTGAAGGACTTTCAAAAGCTGTTTGGTCTGAGATTTAGACAAGTTCAGGATGACATTAAGTGTTTTCCCTGGTTCAATCTCCATTGGAGTACTATTGTGAGATGAGGTTACAAGAATGTCTTCAATGTAATCTTTCGGTTCAATTTTTTCCCGCGTCTCACAACTCATGACAGATTCTAGAATATGTCGAGTTGAATCGGAGACAAAACTGGAATCATTGATGAAAGCGTTAATGGCGTCATCTTCAGTTTCTGTTTTAAGTTGAAGGGCTTGTCCAATAGTAAGAACTGGTCTAACATCTTCATTTTTAGGTTCAGGCTCTTCTACAGGTAGAGGTTTCTGATAGGGTAATGATTTTTCAGATGGGCTAGGTTCTGCAAGAGGATAAAGCTTGAGATTCTTCGTAACTATCCCATTTGATATGATCATATGCCCAGATCAGCATCCTATGTAGGCATCTGTAGTTGCCAGCTAGGGTCTTCCTAGGATCAATGGGTGACCACCTACTGAAGATCGAGTCTGCAATATAAGGAGGTCCACAGGGTAGTGCCATAAGTCTACTGAAATGATCACATCTTCTAATTTCCCTATTGGTTTGATTGTGGATCTTTCTACAAGTTCCAAGATAGTAGAGGTTGGTTTAATGTTTGCAAGTCCTAATGTGTTCATTGTTTCAGTAGTAATAATGTTAATGGCTGCTCCCAAATCCACCAACACATTTGGTATTTCCACCCCATTAATCTGTACTATTAGAATCGGGTTCCCCGGATCTTTATATTTTACAGGCTTGATTTTTCCTAACATGATATCGAATAGTCTGCCCACCACATGAATGGTCAATGGATCCTTAGGTTTCCTCCCCGGTTTCTTTGAGTAGTATTCTTTCAAAATTTTTGCGTATATAGGTACATCCCTCATAGCTTGTAACAGGGGTATTTTAACAAAGAGATTCTGCAATTCCCCTAGGAAGTCAAATTCTACTTGAGGGTTTGGTTTGCTCAAGGCCATTCTTTCAGGATATGGAGGGGAAGTTAAATGACCTTGATTAGAGACAGCTTGGGAAGGTGTCTGATTGATTATGTTTTCTTTTGAATTCTCCCTAACTATTTCTTGTTCTGGTTCTGTATATCCACCATCAAATTGTTCTGTGATAATGGGTGAAGTAGGTGCATTTACTATCCGGCCAGACCGTAAATTTATTTCATTGAGCCCCGCGGTAGAAATACTATAAGATGGTAGGTTCAGGGTGTTTGTTTATTGCACCCCTTTTTTATTCGGGTTTGGGTTAGGTTGGATAGGAATCTGAGGTTTAATGGATAGGTTTCCTGGGGGTACATTAGAAGGCAACTGAAGTTGTTGTTGAGGAATAGGCTGAGGAAAATGCCCAGTGGGAGGGGATCCATGCCAAGTATGATTCCATAAAGCATTCAGACTGGGTTGAGGAACCCATTGTTTCCAAGGGGGATACTGATATTGAGTCCAAATGGATGAAAATGGTGTAGATTGGGGCCCATACTAAAATTGTTAAATTACTGGGATGGGTCCTAAAACATACCTGGATTCACCGCCGGTGGTCGAGGTTTCCATGGCTTCCTTTGTCCCATAAAGTACAACTGGTCCACTGTGCTTTCTTCATTTTCTCCTTGGAAAAATGCTTTCAGCCCAAGCAAGGAAGGACATGCATTGGTCGTGTGAGTCTGTTCGCAACTCGCACAAGCTTCCACCATGTTCAGTGGGCATTCCTTCAAAGAGTGTTTCTTTCTGCACTGAGGGCAGAATATGGCCATGGTTTTTTCTAACTCCATCTGCTTCTATTTTTCCGCTAGAGTGTCCATTTGGGCTGATAGCGTGCTCAGAATATTGGTCCTCAAATTGTCCAGTAGATTTCCAATCTCTGCTTTTGTGACCCCTCCACCGAAAGTCTTTGATGACTGAATCCCCTGTCCACTTCTTGCAGCCCCCCCTGAACACTTGATACAATAATCAAAAATAGTTTCAAAGTTTTCCTTCAAAATATCCCCTTTTCCCACTATATTCAGGAGTTGTAGAGAGAATTCCCTGAGTGCTCTGAGAAGAATGATCTTTAAAATGTCCTTGTCCAGGTCACTGTGTCCAGACCTCTGCAATATGTATTTAAATCACTCTACACAATCCTCCATATTTTCATCCTCTTTCTACGAAAATCTAAAATTTTCTTCCTTAATGTCATGAGACTTACAATAATCTTGGTACTTCTCCAAGAAATCTTCTTTCATTCCTTCCCATGAGGTAATTGTACTCCCTCCTATATCCATAAACCACCTTAAGGTTGTTCCCTTTAGGGTATCAGGAAATATCTTTAATTTATGGGCATCGACGATATAGTCATATCCGCGACAAACAATATCAAACTAAAAAAGGAATGTATCATGGTCTTTCGAAGAGAGCCCATGAAAACTAGGCAAGTTTTTCAAAGGTATGGGTCTCATTGGCGCATCACCTATAACGTTTCCTATGGGAAAATCAATGGAGGAACTTACAGGTGCCATAAATAATTTCCAATACTCACTTGGAATTTCGATTGGTTTTACGGCTGGTATTTGGAGTGATTCAACTGAAGAAGGTCGCATCGCACTCCCCTGGTCCCTTGGTGACTCAAAGTCCTTCAAAAATTATTTTACTAGATCAAAATCACTTAATTTAGCAACGTGGATTTTTATAGTGCTGCCTTGGTCTCTTGGGGACGAAAACCCCTTTTGAGGTTCTTCTTCCCAGTTAGAGTTGCTCAATTCTTCTGATCCCTTGCTTGCCACTTCTTCCCCTTCTGTTACTGATAAGGATATCTCCTCCACTAATACCATGTTTATTAAATCTTCTGCTATAGAAATAACACTTTCTGGTACCGTGGATGGCATTGGTTTCTCCACAGACTGCCCTTCGGACTTCGTCTTAACCCTAACCCTAACAACAGCATGGGATGATGCCTCAGATCTATATTTTTCAATAATTTCTTGAATGTACGTCTTCCTTCCCAGATCCTTCCCTTTCTTTGGGGGTCTTCCTCTGCCCCTCTTATTCGGATCTTTTTTCATACAAATTGTGAAGGGGGTTCATCAAAGAAAATCAATCAATCGCTTAGGACCCGAAGTAGGACAGATAAATTCCTTCCCAGGACAAGAGACAAGATTTACAAGAAACAAGACAAAAAGAAAAAGAAAAATCAAAGTTTAGGACTTGAAGCAGAGTAATAACATACCCTCCCTAGGATGAGAAATTGGCTCCTAGAAGAAAAAAACAGGAAAATAAAAAAATAGAAAGACTGGACTACGCCCAGGACTTAGGGCAAGGTTTAAAAAACACCTTCCACAAGACAAGGGATTAATTTTTTTTACAGAAAAAAAAATAATAAAAAGAAAGAGGAAATAAAGAGAGCAAAAAGAAAACACAAAGCACTTACACTCAGGACTTGAAGCTGGGCAATAGATTCCCACCTCAAGACGAGAGATCGACCCTGAGATCTATTGCAGATCCTGTTTTTGCACCTGTTAGCCTTCCCCGGCAACGACCCCAAAATGTTGGTGTCTGGATATGAACAAAATTCAACCCTTTCTTCCACGTAAATTATCAACCTGGGATGTTAGTTATTTCAAGGCTAACGACAAGGTATATGCAGATACAAGCACATGGTCTGTTGTAAATCACGGGTTTAATATATAACAAAAAATTCATTGTAATAGTGATGAAATTAACTACAGAAATAAAAGGCATCTACAAAAATTAAATGTGATTGTAACAGCAATAAATAACCACACTAAAACACAATGCTGCAAGGAAAATAAAAGAGAACGCAACACTTGATCAGAAGGGTGGGCCCAACTCTCTTATCAGGGCTGCGGTGAACTCACAAATTATAGGAGAAACAACAAGCTGTTGTGCATTCAATTAGTGATAAAAGAAATTCATTACAAATTTTGTATGTCCAAGGGCTTAACCCTAATTCACAGCCCGCAAGCTTCTTTATACAATTATCCTGAAATCCCCAATCCCTCTCAACAACTTCATTGCTACAAAAATACGTTTTTTTACAACGGAACCATATTGCGCAGCAAGAAACCATAAAAATACCTAAGTTAGTGCTGATACATCCATTCCTGTCACGTTGTAACAACAAATAAGGGAGACACTGGAGATGATGGGTTGTGCCTGGACTCGCGGCCGCAACGCTCCTGTTTTAGCCAGATCTGAAGAAATATCGGAGTTAATATGTAGAAAGGTAAAACTTCCATAAAAAATACATCATTAATCAAATATCCCATGAAATATAGGAAGAAGGGTTTTACCTCGCATTTTAAGAATAATAATGGTAGAAAGAGATAGAAAAATAGGGTAAAATGGGAGAGGAAATTATACAAATCTGGTACCCAACACAATGTTCCAAATTTATGTAGAAATGCAATAATATATAGGACTAAACATAGAGATGCAGGGGAAATAAAACTTCATTTCATTAATATCATAAAACATAAATATGCTTACAGACATAATGGAAATAAACTAGCTAGGGTGTATGTAGGCTTATCTTTGAGAAGAGATGTGGCGGCTACAGGCCTCTGAATTGTGTTACAATGAGGCTCAAGGGCTTATTTATTATTGAGAAACAATGAAAAACCATAAACATCCAAAAACCTAACCCTAGGAGATGAAGCGCTAAAATTATGGGCATCGTTTGGGTAAATTGGTACATGATCAACTTCCTGGGGACGTAACTTTGGCATATGATCTCCGTTTTATGCGCTCAATACCTCGTTATAAATATCTATCTGAGGAATAGAAATTTTGAGTGAGAAACATATACAGTAATTCAATGTCACTCTAGTTTTCCCAAAAATTCGTTTAGGGCCTCAAAATGGCTTTGGAAGTTCAGGACCCGAAAAACTGCGAAAAATAGTAAATTGTGTTGAAACTGAAAAACTTAAAGAAAAAATGGTGGGGGTCCAAGTGGAATATGCAGGTGGCCATCAATATCCAACTGGATCATATTATTTTATTTTAAGTTGGGACAATTTATTTTTGGAATTTCCTCAAAAAATGAAGGTTAATAAATATGTGCTATTTTATGGAGTTTTATTTAGGAGAAATATTGATGGCATCCTACTAATATGTTTAGATCATTCAAAGGCTCACCAAATTTTGCATGAGTTGCATGATGGGGTTTTTCCAGGAAAATTTTCACTTGTAATGACTACTCACAGAATTATCAAAGCTATTCATAATTAGCCAACTATTTTCAAAGATGGTTATTTAATGATTAGAAAATGTATTGCATGTCAAAAAAAAATTGGAAGAATGAAAATGAATCCTATGCCTTTAAAATATATTTCAGTTGAAAGTGCATTTGCAAAATGGGTTTTAAATTTTATTGGCCCTGTAAATACAAAATCAAACAAAAGGAATTAATATGTAATCACTGCTAATGACTATTTTACAAAGTGGCCAAAAGCCACAACATTGAAAATTGTTGATTCATAATAAGTTGTCAAATTCCCAAAGGATAATATCCTATCTAAATTTGGTGTCCTTGAAAATTTCACAACAAATAATGGTTTTATTTTCATGGGATAAAAATTCACAAGAATATGGTATACTAATGGAATATTAGTCTAATTACTATCCTCAAGGTAATGGTTTGGTTGAATCGACTAAGAAATCATTAATTCTAACCATCAAAAATACAATTTTTACAAGTCAAAATGATTGGCAGAAAAGAAATGACAAATGATTGGTTAAGATGAATCACTCCAAAGGGAAAGATAGGGAATCCACCTGACACTTTAGTGTATATAAAAGAAGTTACACTTCCAATACACTTGGAACTCAATGCACTAGTAATTTCAACATGTGACAGTCCCCCCAATTAAGTATAAATTATGACGTAGATTTACAACTGCTTATGAATTTTTAATCAAAATCATAAGGCACAAACCTACTCTACTACTTTGCGGACATTAGTTCACAATTTAGCACAATAATATCATACAAGAAAAAATAAATAACATGCATGCAATAGTATTTTTAATGGGGAAAACGATATTCTAAAAAACCCAATGCATGTTTGCATTAATATGATAAATAGAGATGTATTACAATTGTTTTACTCAAGTGAGTACAACCTGAAAGTGCATAAATTATATCTCTACTCACTAAGAAGTTCTAACCCAGAATTAGTCAAATTTTTTCTCTGCTTGTGCTCTTATTTCCTTGCATTGTTCCCTGATAAATTACACCCATATTATTTAAAAATTTCTCCAAAATGGATTGTGCAATTCCTTAGGTTGATCATCTAACTGCGTGCAAATCTATACACTCGAGACTAGTCTACAACTGATGTTACACTGCCTTGGAATCTCCACCAAGCCTTAGGATCTAGAATTCTCTTCATGCAATATCTATTTTGTGTTGATCTATCAATTAACTAGATGATCATTGAGTTTGAAAAAAGTCCCACTGCATAATTGACCTTCCACTAGTTCATCCAACAATTAGAACTAGTTTAACTAAAATCAACCTTAGACAACTGAACTTGATTGCTACAAATTAGAAATAACACATGCTTAAATGAAATATAACTCCTCCAACTAGAATTTACTGAGTAAAATGGGTGGCACAATCCATGTCACACAAGTTAACTGCATCAAAGTTGCATATTGAAGTGGAAATTCAAATTTTCTCAATTTAATCAAGGCAAAATAAAATTGAGAATTTCTTGCTGCATTTTTCAGCACTCCCTCTCAACAAGAAAGATATTATAAACTGCCCCTATCTTGCACCTATGGAACTAGAACTTCCCTCCTAACAAGGCCTTTGTGAAAATGTCAGCATATTGTTCCATTGTCAAAATGTACTGCAACATCATTATCCGCCTCTGCACACATTCCCACAAATGGTGACATTAGATATCTATATGATTGGATTGATCGTGAAAAACATGATTTTCAGAGAGCTTGATGCAACTCTTATTATCATCGTATATCACAATTAGATCCATCATCTTACCAAAAATTCGCACAAGTATTTTTATCATCCATATCACCTCACATGTTGCTTGACTTGCAGCCATGTATTTTTCTTCTATCGAGTTGAGTGCCACATATATTTTCTTCCTGTTGTACCAGTAAATGTTGTATACCCAACACTGAAAATTCCACCTGATGTACTCTTTCATTCTATTGGACTCCCTGCCCAATCTACATTTATGAATCCACATAACTTCACTCCCTTTGTTCGTCTATACCATAGTCCAAACTGGGTAGTGCCTTTAAGGTATTGTAAAACATGCTTAGTTTCCTTCCAAAATAAGTTGGTTAGCCTAACCATAGCTTGGCTCATTTGGTTGATTACATGGAACATATATGGTCATGTGTTCACAAGATATATTCGTGAACCCACTAGCTATCGATAAATGGTAGCATCCACTTCCTCACCTGAAGTGGCATCCTCCTCCCTCGAGTGGGTCGCTAGAGGTGTCTCCATGGGTTTGCAACTCTCCCTGTGGAATCTTTGCAGTATCTCATTTTCACATTTTCCTTGAGAGACAAAAATTTCCCCATCGCCTTGCCATACTTCCAAGCCAAGGAAGTAATGCATGAGACCCATGTCCTTCATTTCAAATTCTCTTGCAAGGTCCTCCTTGCAAGATCTGATCATCTGTTCATCACTAGCTAAAATCAAGTCATCAACATATAAGAAAATAATCAACATTTTACCTTCTACCAAGATATGATATAGGTTTGCATCCGCTTCACTTTTGGTGAAGCCCAAACTGGTGAGATATCCATTGATCTTGGTGTACCAAGAACGAGGTGCTTGTTTGAGACTGTACAATTATCATGTAATGTTCCCAATTTTAGCCTCAAGCTAAAATGGAACATTATAGTTGCACATTTTATTTTTGATTAATAAAATGGGTAACGAGACACCTTAGCCCACTTTAGATGAAGAAATAACACTCCTCATGTGAAAAGGAGGAGAATAAAGCAGCTGAAATAAACACCTAAGGGTGTGAATGGAACCTAGCTCACTTGGTTTAGTCATCTTTGACTAAAGTCAACAACGCTGTCCAAGGAGGAGAGGCTTCCTAGAGAAGTTGCGCAGTTTTGGAGGGAAGACACTCACATGAGGGTGGAAAACCTAATTGGTGGGACCATGGTGGAGAAGACTTCCCTCACTTTATATGGAGGAGATGGCAGCCCATTTGCATTATGTTTTGAGTTTTAGACTTGGGTCTGTAAAGGCTTGCATCCCCGGGCTGTTTAGCAAGGTGATGGTGCCCTCGGGTGTTCCCGGTCGGGAATCCCTACCTCTTCCTCAAGGAAGGAGGAGGATTGAGCTGATTTTACTCAATCCGGCATTGGCCACAACTACATTCATCTTCTACAGTGTTAGCTCTATAGCAGAGAGGACGTTGCGTTGCTGGGTGCAGCAAGAGAGGAACTCATGGAGTCTCTCTTGATTGGTTTTCTTTAGTGGAGGAGTGATCTATTAATTGGAGGAGCTGCAAGGAGGATTCCTGGGCTTCATTTTAGATCTTTGGCATAATTCCAACATTCCATCATCTCCCACTGTGCAGTCCATGGAGGGAACTGCGTTATTTTAGAGGAGGCCATGAGAGAGGGGTTCTGGAGCTTCAAAGGAGGATGTTTTTGAGACAAAGGGATCAGCCCTTTGTATTGGAGACATTATCAGAGGAGGGAAATCAGATTTCAGATCAGCCACAGCCTCATTCTTGTTTGTGTTCAGTTTCAGTGAAAACTTAGTTGTCACATTATGTATTCTCCGACATTTCTAGCAATCTCTCGTAGATTGGCTAGAAATCTAGTATTTCAGCCCATTCCTTTGTCATTGGGCTATTATTTTGTATTCCTTCAGCCATATGTATATTTATTCATATTCAGCAGTTCATACCTTCATATACACAACGCAGTCACTGCTCTCTGACATTTTGTGGAGTTGCAGCAACTCATGTATCTTATTGCTTAATCAGTGGAGGTTGGATCTTAAAGCTTGAGTGGCTTGTCCCTCAACTATTTCTTGTATTTTATTGCTGATATATCATAATATCATGATGGCTGTAGTATTTTCCTCTTATGGTGTATTCATATTTGCAGAGTTTAATGGTTATGTTCACATATTGTTGTAAGCTCTCTCATTGAGCATTGTTTTAGAGATCTAGTTTGGGGAGATTTGTATAATCCATCTAGAATTATTTCTTTGAGCTCATTTTCTGCAAGGGAGTTTTATTAGATGTTTTCTAGGGCATCCCAATGGTGGTTTGTCTTATTTTTGCAGAAAATTCCTTATACAGTGTCCTCAAGGACATTGTAGTAGAAATTCCCGAGGTGGAATATTGCATATTCATAGACAAAGTCTGTGAAGAGCCAGCTAGCCTCAGGATCTCTCCCTTCTTTGGAAGGAGACAAATCCTGTAAATTCCCCAACAATCAATCTCTAAAATGGACTTGTGATATCTCACTGAAGAAGGAATTGGAATATCTTAAGATATTCCCGATGGAGCAACAAGTTCCAGATTTGGAACATTATAGTGGTATCAGAGCATCAATCTTGGCTTAGCCTGTGCACAATATTTCCATCAGCAAGAGGAGTTTCTCTCCAAGGAGAGGAGATTGACAGAGGAAAAAAGGGAAAATAAACGACGGAAGAGGAGGTCTCCCTTCTTTTCCAGACCATTGAGGAATCATTGAAGATCTGATGAAAGGGAAAATTTGGAGAATTTTTTTGAAAGGGTTTGTGGATGGATCAAGACCTAGCTATTCTCATGAAGGGTGCGAGCATTCAGCCACACATGCAGATCCAAAACGTAGTACATTTCCCATAGCTACTGCAAGAAGGATGGAGGAAAAAGTTGAGGCCTTTGGAGGAGCAGCACTGCAACTCAAAGGTATGATTTATGATGGTTGGTTTCAGACTTCTATTTCATGTTTTCATGCAAATGAGAGATCATATGTTGTAGTCACAAAGAGTTTTGCAAAGGAGATTGATGAAAACCAATGTGAAACATGGTGTGACAAAACTTCAAACACTTTGCATGCATGGAAGGGGACCATGAAACAAAGATCATTCCATCTTTCTAGAGGGGGAGAAAATCAGGAGGATGGCTTGCTAGAAGCAAGAGCCCCATTGTATGAAGGGCACTCTTCCATTTGTGAGAGTGTGGAGATATTTCTCTCAAGGGAAGGCCAAGATCGAAGGCCTCTCATTTAAGGGGAGATACACTCACATGTTGGTAGAGAGGAGGTGCATAGAAGAACCTACAGTGTTGTACCATTGGAAGAAGAAGAAGAGCAGAAGGATCAGCATGAAGGGATGATGGGCATTCACCCTTATCTACTTCAGATATTTTCTTCATGTAGGAGAAGGACTGCACTGTGCAGTAGAGAGAGAGGGACCTTCATTCCTCTCATATATACAGTCCACTTCCTATCTTGATGTCTCACTTTTGGAGGCTTTCCACCTAGGAGGCCACTTGATCTAGAGATGATGAGAGGCATCATATCATTGGTTCACCACTCTTGGATTCTGGAGAGGTGGAGACATTAGAGGAATCCATCACAACGCAGAGATTTTGGGGATAAGCACAAGGAGGAGGGATACACTCTCTCATTTTCAATACCACCCATTCTCATCAGTTTTACTGTGCATATAGAGTTGCTACGAAGATGGAGGATGATTGCTCCATGGATTTGGAGAGACAGAGGATTCTTCCTTTGAGGGAGAAATATTTCATGCTTTGGATTAGATGGAGGCCACTCATGCTTACATTTGCCAGGATCAGGAGATTCTTTGGAGGTGATAGTCTCTCATGGGAGGCTTATTTTAAGATATCATCATTTCTATTTGAGCATGAGCAGTGGCATGATGGGTATGGCAGCAAATTGAAGGATGATTTTTGCATGGGGGATGTCAAATTAGCAGGAAGCAGCGTGAGGGAGCACCATATTGCAGAACACCAGTGATGTCTATGTGGAGGACTGATCCCGGTTGGAGGACTCAGATTTTGGTTGAGTATTCCCAGGATCTTGATGCATGCATGATTCTTGATGACCAGGAGGGAGATGAATGATACATAATTTATGATATGGTCATGGTAGATTCTTCTTGGCTAGGGCCTCTAGTCTGAAGAAGAAATTATTGCATGTAGCATATGAGGACTTCCTAGCTATGCACTTGAATGCATACTTTTGCTTGCCAGAGGGGTTCACTTGGGAGGGCATTCATCATGATCTACATCAGAATATGGATAGATGTAGAGCCTGGATGTTTTTGGAGAGGTTGGCACAACCACTCCCTTACTCATTGGAGGAGAGGGAGAGCATTCAGATGAGCCATTTCAGCTCAAGGACCAGAGTACATGGTAGAGGAGGTATAGATCTTCATTTTGATTTTTCTTCCTTTACTTCTTATGGGCAGCTTGATGAGGTAAGGATGATCACACCATCTTATGCTCCCTATTTTGATGTACTTTTGGCCCATTGCAGCCATGGGAGCGGCCATTCTTATGATGGTTTGTGGGGGAATTCACATGCTTCTTGGTGTGCACCATTGGCACCAATTTGTATTTCTATGATTCCATCTTATGAGGAGTTTGTGGTAGCAAACAAGTGGCTAGTACAACACTTGTTATTTGTGATTTTGAGGTAGGCCAAGGAGGCACTGCGCAAGTTCCATGAGTGGAACTTTGAACCACTCTCCGGTTGTCATTTTACAACTTGCTTTTATTGTATATTGCTCCTTGTATCTATGATATTTGTACACTTATGAGGAGAATTTTTTGGAGAGTATTGTATGTACAGCCCATCGGGATCAAGATTCTCCCCATTTTATATGTCTTATATTGCAGGAGACACCATGGGCATACCATGAGTGCCACATTGCTACTTGCTCTTCTTGTGGAAGGGACCACTTGGAGGATTTGAGGAGGCATTTCATGGTTGGATTTCTTGATGGGGTAGCTTGGGCCATTCTTGGAGGCCATAACATTTCAGCCCAAGGACAGAGGTAGCCCCATGCACACCACAAATGGAGAGAGGGTCATCATGGGAAACAAAAACAACTCTCCATTCGGCCCCAACACATTTCAGAATTCAGGGGTGAGATTTTCATTTGGATGATAGCATGGATGAGAGGATCATCATTGGGAGAAAATTTTTCCCATGCATATCATCACTCCTACCTTAAGGAGGCCTTAGCGTAGCAAGAATGATTCCACTACACCTTCTATCTTTCCATGAGGAGCATTGTTGTCAACTTGCATACTTGGGAGAGAGCATTGGAGGACATATTTATTGCAGCATGTTTGAGCAGTGGTGGAGATCATTGATGAGGAGGCCATAAGAGAGGAAGGGGGAGAAGTTTTGTTCTCTCTATGTAGTTGCTTGAGGGCTAGTGACATGTGGGAGGGTAGGACTGTAATGTTCCCAATTTTAGCCTCAAGCTAAAATGGAACATTATAGTTGCACATTTTATTTTTGATTAATAAAATGGGTAAGGAGACACCTTATCCCACTTTAGATGAAGAAATAACACTCCTCATGTGAAAATGAGGAGAATAAAGCAGCTAAAATAAACACCCAAGGGTGTGAATGGAACCCAGCTCACTTGGTTTAGTCATCTTTGGCTAAAGTCAACAGTGGTGCCCAAGGAGGAGAGGCTTCCTAGAGAAGTTGCGCAGTTTTGGAGGGAAGACACTCACATGAGGGTGGAAACCCTAATTGGTGGGACCATGGTGAAGAAGAGTTCCCTCACTTTATATGGAGGATATGGCAGCCCATTTGCATTATGTTTTGATTTTTAGACTTGGGTCTGCAAAGGCTTGCATCCCCAGGCTGTTTAGCAGGGTGATGCTGCCCTCGGGCACTAGGGTGTTCCCAGTCGGGAATCCCTAACTATTCCTCAAGGAAGGAGGAGGATTGAGCTGATTTTCCTCAATCTGGAATTGGCCACAACTACATTCATCTTCTACAGCATTATCTCTACAGCAGAGAGGACGTTGTGTTTCTAGGTGCAACGAGAGAGGAACTCATGGAGTCTCTCTTGATTGGTTTTCTTTAGTGGAAGAGTGATCTATTCATTGGAGGAGCTGCAAGGAGGATTCTCGGGCTTAATTTAAAATCTTTGGCATAGGGCCAACATTCCATCATCTCCCACTATGCAGTCCATGGAGGGAACTGCGTTATTTCAGACGAGGCAGTGAGAGAGGGGTTCTGGAGCTTCAAAGGAGGATGTTTTTGAGACAAAGGGATCAGCCCTTTGTATTGGAGACATTATCAGAGGAGGGAAATCATATTTCAGATTAGCCACAGCCTCATTCTTGTTGGTGTTCAGTTGCAGTGACAACTCAGTTGTCACATTATGTATTCTCCGGTATTTCTAGCAATCTCTCGTAGATTGGCTAGAGATCTAGTATTTCAGCCCATTCCTTTATCATTGGGCTATTATTTTGTATTCCTTCAGCCATATGTACATTTATTCATATTCAGAAGTTCATACCTTCATATACACAGCGTAATCACTGCTCTCCAGCATTTTGTGGAGTTGCAACAACTCATGTATCTTATTGCTTAATCAGTGGAGGTTGGATCTTAAAGCTTGAGTGGCTTGTCCCTCAACTATTTCTTGTATTTTATTACTGATATATCATAATATCATGATGTTTGTAGCATTTCCCTCTTATGGTGTATTCAGATTTGAAAATTTTAATGGTTATGTTCACATATTGCTGTAAGCTCTCTCATTGAGCATTGTTTTAGAGATCTAGTTTGGGGAGATCTGTATAACCCATCTAGAGTTATTTATTTGAGCTCATTTTTTGCAAGGGAGTTGAATTATATGTTTTCTAGGGCATCCCAGTGGTGGTTTGTCTTATTTTTGCAGAAACTTCCTTATACAACGTTCTCAAGGACCCTGTAGTAGAAATTCCCGGGGTGGAATATTGCATATCCATAGACAGAGTTTGTGAAGGGCCAGCTAGCCTCAAGATCTCTCCTTTCTTTGGAAGGAGACATATCCTGTAAATTCCCCAATATTCAATCTATGAAATGGACTTGTGATGTCTCACTGAAGAAGGAGTTGGACTATCTTAAGATATTCCCGATGGAGCAGCAAGTTTGAGATTTGGAACATTACATATCACTTGAGCCTGCACACATGAGACTCTCGATCAAAAGTCTAAAAGCCTTCTAGTTTCTCGATGTACACCTCATCCTCAATAAATCCATTGAGGAATTTCATTTTTACATCCATCTAGTGGATATTCCACCCCATATACACAACTAGAGAAATAATTGATATAATGGATGAGTTCCTTTCTACAGGAGAAAAGGTATCCTCATAGTCAATCGCTTCAACTTGTGAGTACCCCTTGGCCACAAATATAGCCTTTTACTTCCCTATGATTCCATATGTTTCCTACTTTACCTTGAAGATACATCGTGAACCCACAATTATTTTATCTGTTGGTCTTGGGACCACTTCCCAAACATTGTTATTTATAATGGATTCATATTCCTCCAGCATTGCATCAAACCATACACGTTGCTCTACTTATGCCTCAAAGGAGGATGGCTCGGTCTCTAAAAGCTTAGTATAGAACCATGTAGCTAGTCTATTGATCTAATGACCTTCCCTGTCTACACAAATTCGAAGGGGCACCCACATTATCCATTACCTCTTGCACAAGTCTCTCATCTTCCCTAGTTATTTTCCTACCTTCTCTTGATGGTTTTTCTTGAGTGGTTTTTTTTTTTTAATCTCTGCTTCTCAATTTGTGGCTGCTCCAAAAATTCTTGAGGCTCCTCCTTTGGAGCTAAAAGCTCCTCTTCTAGTGGGATCTGAAGCTCCCTTTGAAGAGAGGTCCGCTCGCTTTATCCTCATAAAATTTTACATCCCTTCGCACAACTGTCATTCTGAGGGATGAAAAGTACACACGGTAGTTGTGGGGAGTTTCTATGTAACCCATAAATATCCCCAATTCTATTGTCAGTTCGATAATATTCCTTGATTATTTGGAGACATGGCAGTAAACAGAGGCTCCAAAAATCCTGAAGTGTGACACATCTCGCTTTCCCCCCAAGAAATCCTCTCTAGTGTAATCATGCCTACAATAAGATGAGGACTCTAGTTCTACAAATATATTATTGTGTTGCATTTCTCGGCCCAAAAATATAGAGGTAGGATTTGGTCATTCAAAATTTCCCTCTCTACTCCTACAATTCTATGGTTCTTTCTCTTATCCACCCCATTCTGTTGTGGGTTGTGGGGAATTGTTATCTCTCATTTAATGCCTTCTTTTGCACAATTTTTTTTAAAATCATCTGACACGTACTCACCTCCATTATCATTCTTGAGATCCTTTACCTTCTTGGATAATATCTCATATTTATTTTGTATGAAGAAAATCCAACACTTCTATGAGAAATAATAAATGAAAATGATAAAATATTTGTACATGGCAGTGGATTTTGTCGATAAATTTCCATATACATCAGAGTGGATCCTTGCTAGGATTGCATGCAATTTGTTGTCTTGATCATGGAATGTGGATTTTGTGTACTTCCCCAAAGTAAATCATTTGCATACATCTTGTTCCTCTAGTGCTCCTTTGGGGAGTCCTATGGTTATATGTTGCATAGTCTTCAGGGCTTCATGATGCAAATGGCCAAGTATTCTATGCCAAACTTCACTGACATCTTGGCTTTGCATCTTCTCCACCTTAGTGATTAATGCAGAAAAATCCTCCACATCTATCTTATTCAGGTTCTTCACATAAAATCTGATTTTCTTCACCTACCCCATGGCTATGTGTCTCAAGAATGCTTTTCCTTTCCTGAAGATCACATCATAACCATAGTCTTCTAAAATTTCAACAGAGATGAGATTTTTCTTTAGGCCCGAAACAAACATCACATCCTTGAGCCTGAGAGGGGACCCCGACTCCCTCTAAAAGGTGATTGTACCAACCCTAGTTGCGCTATACCTTCTGCCATACCCCTGCATCCTGATGTGCATATAAAAATATTTTTCTTCCAGGTCATTAAAAAATATTTACACCTTGTCATGTGGAATGATGCTCCTGAGTCCAAGTACCATATGCTCCTCATCATTGTGTTGGTCATGCATGCGATAAGGGTAAAGTCAAGAATGAATTATGAAGCCAAGTCTTCAACTGCTACTCCCCCTGAGGTCTTCTTGGTTACCTTTTTGTCTGGACACTTCGTGGAATATTGTCCTTAATTCATGAAAATGGAAGCATTTAATTTTTAACAAATATTTATTCTTTCCCCCTTGACTGTATTCTGGTTTGGATTGAGGTTTCTTCCCTTTTCCCTTCTTTTCCTTTCCAGCCAATGAAAATTTTTCTTCATCCTTACCCTTGGATGAAGTCCCATCCATAGTATTTCACCTTATTTCCTCCTGTACCAAATTGAACCATAAGCGCTCCCAATTCGGTAGTTTCTCCCTCTATTTTATTGAATCTTGATAGCTATGCCAACTCTTAGGAAGGCCTAGAAGATGTAGGCTTACCAAGTCTTCTTCAGGAACATTTACACCAACCCCTCCAAGTTCATCACGACATTGTGTGAAATTTCTCAGATATTGTGGAATAATGTCATTCTTCTACATCTTGATAGTTCAAATTTTATCCTTGAGCATCAGTTTCCTATGGTCACTATTATTCTCGAACACTTATGATAGCGTTTTCCATATAGAGAATGAAGTTTACTTTCCATGGAGATTTGGTACAATGTTATCCTGTACTCCCTCCAATATTATTATCCTCACTTTGGATACATATTTCCTCCACTGAGCAATATTTTGGGCATCATGTTTTGGTGGTATTGCATCATTTGTCTTGATATATTCTAGTAATCCATTGTCATCCAATATCGCCTCCATGTGATCCTTCCATGAAACAAAATTAGAAGTGCCTTCCAAGGCATACTATAGCCTCATTACGTTGAAGGCCATATTCTTAGCTCTGAATATATCTTGTTGCATTGAACTCCAAATTCTAACCTCCTGAGGAACAACTTCAAAATTCATGCTCTAATGTGAATCCTACTATGATACTGTTAGCCACCTATAAAATTTGTTATACCAAAAGGTGGCTAAAACTGTTTGGAGCCTTCAAGGAACAAATTTTATTGCTAAAAGTGTTGGCTCTTGAAGACTCTTGAAGGCTTCATGCCTCTGTCCAAATCTTCACTGCTGTTCCTATCTTAAAAACTTTGAAATTCTGCTAATTTCATTGAGGAAATACTGCTGCAAACACCATTTCCCCCCTCTCCCCTCTTCCAAAACTGACCTCTTTTTTATTCCTCCATTTCCCATGAAAATCCCTCATTTTTAGGTTTCCCTCCTTTTCCCCTTCATCAAAATCCCTTTGATAAGGTTTAAGACCCTTTCTTGCCTTATCGAAACCTCCAACAACCATTGAAAATCATTGAAAATCTATGAAAATCACATTTTTTATAGATTATAGACTTAATCCCCCTTGGGCTAAGTCTTTAACCCTCCCCCTCCACGCGTCTTGGTGCTAGAACCAAGCACTAGCCTTCCAAGCGCTTATCATATCGCCCAATCACGATTAGCCCTTCCTCCATAAACCTCGATCATATGATTTTCCATATAACCCACGGCCCCACAGTCGGGCGCCTATCCACTTCGAATAATATTTCCACCCAAAGTATAAACCTTTGTTTATATAAATTTGTTGGTTTTTATTATATAATAAATTTTCCACCGGTGGAAAGGTTCTAATCGCTCTCCACCGTCAATCTGATCCGCAGATCGACGGCGTGCAACCCATCACCCCGGTGGTCCCTGCCAGCCGCTTACTGTTGCAAAACCGGGTGGAATCCATCACACTGCTTTCAAGCGGAGGGCAGTTTTTTCCCGATCGACAGTGATTCCATTCACCGCCCAACGCGTGGCCTTGAGCACTGTTCAAAAACTGCCGCTCATCGCATGCTAAAGTTTGGACGTGGACCCGACGCGATATTGACATCCATCGTTCGATCTGGGGCCGCTCATCGGACAGTGATCGCTCTCCGAAGATGCCTGTGTGATAACTCAGGGTACGACACAGTATTAAAAGCATCTCCACCGTCGATCTGATCTGTAGATAGATGACCCAAAATTCATCGCCCTGATTCCTCGTCCAGTCAACATTTCCAGACCCGGGGGTTTCATTCATCTGGATTTTATTAGAGGTTTGATTTCTGGGCCTATTTTCTAAGGTTTATTGGCGCCTTTTCTCCACCGTTGATCGCATGGGCCGATCTCATCCGACGGCCCACGATCATCCCGAACCCCGAACATGGTTTTGTGACCATTTTTGTCTGAAACAAAAGATTTTAACCGTTTCTCTGTTTCACTTTGACTTTTTCCTTCGATCTCGACCATCGATCTTTGCGTGATCGACGGATCCGATTTAATTCCTCCTCCGTTTCTCTTTGACCCCTTCTAATCGATCTCGATCGTTGGATGATGCCATCCAACGACCATGCTCCCTCCACGTGCCTTCTGAAGCAGTAAACCTATACATGCAAAATTTCATAACATTGTTTGTATTTTGCAAGGTTCCAAGGTTTTTTCCGCTACATCTGAAGAAAATTCAAAGGCAGAGGGTGACAACCCTCCCGCCTTCGATTCACCAGAGGAAACCATTCGCAGGAAGAAGTTCCACGTTTCATCAATCATTCATGAGGCATTGATGCCATATCACCCCTGCACAGCCCTGCACACCAATAAACACAACAAGTCAATCACAAATAAAAGAATATCAGTGTCGAGAGACAAAAACGCACTAGCACGGAGGATTGAAGACAGATTTGTGGGGGATTACGGCTAAAATTGATTATTAAAAGCCTAATCCTCCCAACTAAACATAGTTTGAAGAAAATCATGAGTGTTTTCTCAGACAGAGAGCCTACGCTGCCACATCAGGGGCTAATTGAATCCCCTAGCTACCACAGAGCCACCTACAGCCTAAAATCAATCAAAAGAAGGCCGAAGTTATTACCAGAACAAAAGATATTTTGCATCAATACAGCTGAACAATTAATTCAACCAAAGGAACTTATTGTAAACTGTCAGCAGAAGTTATTGCAAGGATAATGAGGAGCCTTGAAGTCAACAAATTCTTTCCAGCAAGCCTAATAGTTAATGTAAAAACCAATTAATACAGGGAAATACCAAAAATCTTCTCTATTAAGCCCCTCAAAGGCCAAGAGACAGTGCACTGTATTAATTGAACTTAAAAGATATTTTATCCCATTCCACCTCCTCATTTTTTCTATAAATACTACTGGAGAAGATGAGAAAGTTGTTGGTTGGTTGATCACTAGTTGTAATATTGAAACTCTTTGAAATAATACATAGTCTGTTGAAGTTGAAGAACAAATTGAAGTCTTGGAAGCCTTGATGATGTTGTTTCATGCTTGTTCCTGAGAAGGCTCTATCATTGGATCCATGAGCTTGGCTATTGGTGAAGTATTCTGAACTGTTTAATGTTTTCTCCTGTTTTCATTCTGTTCCATAATTTCTTACTACAGTAGGTTGAAAGTTTTAGGCTAAGAAATGACTCCTGGAAGCACCTTAGACCTGTTCATCCTTCACTATTTCATGTTTTCTTCTGCTGAGGTATTTTAGAGTCTTTAATCTCTCTCTTTAGTCCTCATGCTTGTTTATTTCTATGATAGTTTGAATAAGATGGTTTCAGCATGATTTATGGTTCTCCCTACTTGTCTGCTGCCACTTAACAGGCTATTATTGAAGTCTCCCTTTGAAGTATTTCTGTTTATAGTGAGCCAAGGAGGTCTGTTCTGATCTTGCCCTTTGTCCTTACTTAAACAGTTGTTTTAAAGGTCTTTTTATAGTTGTGATCATAGATGTGTTAGGTGTTCCCTCTTCTATGACTGCAATTATCAGTGAATCTTTTATGTTTTCTAAGTCATTTGAAATAAAATCTTTGAGGAAATAGGGTGTTCCCCGAATCTTAAATTTCATTTGAAAAGTTGTTTTGAAATCATTATTTGCTTAAAGGTGTGATTTGTAGAATTTATGGTTAGCCATATCTACCAAATAGCTCTTTATTGTTCAAGTTGTGCTTTCAAATTCCCTTGTTTGAGAATTAAACTTCTCTTTCCAAATCATTGATGTCCATCTCATTCCAAAAACCAAAGGATCCTGTGGCCAAGTTATATTTGCCCTCTGATATCCCATATCCATTTATGAGTATGTTATGACCTGTTCTTGACTCCATTGCCCAATGAACCAGATGTTTCTCCATTCTATATATCTTTCCTAGATCTTTCATGTTCTGCTGTATCAATTTAACCAAACAAACAAACAAACACCTGCACTTAATAACTAGTCTAAAACCAATACTCAAAGAACAAAAGATAAACCTTTGCAAACAAACATTTGAGATATCCCTCTATGAGAACAGGAGGACTAGATCCTGGAACTCTAAATATTGGTTCTGATGTTGCCTTGTCTTTTGATTTTCCAAAATATCAAAACACGGGACACCAACATAATGGCGATCACAGTGGGACACTTCTGAGTTAGTGAAAATATAAGTACCCCTTAGGACTCCAGAAATCCCTTATTTTCAAAGACTATACAGTGATTATCAGCCACCTCATCGCCACCAACATAATGGCGATCACGGTGGGACCCTGAGTAAAATCTTCAAAATTAAAACACTCACTATCCAGTATAACATAAGTAACCTTCTTCAAGCACTACCAAACAAATGGTAATAATGATAGGACTTAATTGAATCAGTGACAAACTAAGTAACCCTTAGGATTCTCACTAAACCTTATCAAACCTTAAAGGAATCAGTTACCAAGCCATAAGAGTGAACTCTGTATGATTAAACACCTTAGCTAAGTGTTAAATCAGATTTATGACACTCTCTTAACCTGTAAGACCGAAATAACTCTGAAAAACCCAAAACATTTCAGTTTTGCTTCATAATAAACATGTTGGTGGGACCATCCAATATTTTACCTTCATAAAAGCTAAAAATTTTCCACCCGGCGACTCCACTAGCCCCAGTAGGCCTATTACTCATCTAGGTTTCCAGATCTCTTTAGGACTATGTTAACCAGCCTTAAATAAGTTTAGAAGCCTAGTCCCATACTAGATAAGACATCCTGAGAGGTGAAGCTTCCAGAATTAGTCCCTAAAAATCTCAACCTCTCTCATTTTTGAAAAAACAGTCTGGCTTCACATAGGATCAACACTAGATCCCATCCAGACTCAAATCCTCCTTTAATCGTTGACAATCCTGAGAGAATTCTATGGCAGACTTCTAACTCTGGAAAATCAGCTGTTAACAGGAGCCTCTTAAGAACAAATTATGTCCCTGAAAACCTTGTTGTCTTAGAGGATTCACACTTTGATTTACATCATAAAAAGAACATCTTTAGAACCAGATCTCAAGGTGATTTCAACCAAACTGATCTTGACATTGCAGAATTGCAACAAAGCTTCAGTAGAGAAGCCTCACCTTCCACTCCTCCTGATTCCCAGCTTCTTCATCACTTTAGTCTTTTCCATAACAAGTCTGCTCAAAATCAGTTTGCTGGCCCAAGTATTTCTTCCACTCCAATTCATACTACCACTATTCAAAACACTCAATTTCAGCCCACTTTCACTTTTTTAAATCCACCTCTTGTAAATCCACCCTTATTTCCAGCCATGGCAACATGGTATGCCCCATTAGTGTTACCACAACCTCTAATTCCCATACCAAATGATTACCAATCCAAAATCCCTCATTTCACTGGAAAAGAGTCTACAACAGCTCAACATCATGTAGATAGGATGGAATATGCTTTCGATTACATGGAGATAGAAGAAGAAACTGTGAAGATGAGAATGTTCGCCCAAAGTTTAGGAGGAGATGTAAAGACATGGTTTAAAAACTTACCTCCTAACAACATAAATGATCTTCCTGCCTTGCATCAAACATTCATCAACAAATGGGAACTCAAAAGGAACCCTCTCCAAATACTAGCAGAATATAGCAGCCTCAAGAGAAATCAAGGAGAGAGTGTTCATGACTACTCCACTAGGTTCAATAGCATTTACAATGCTCTTCCACCTCACATGAAACCTCCTCAAGGCATGGCCTTAGTAAGATATCCCGAAGGCCTTGATGCTGACATGATGTATCGGTTAAGGAAGAGAGACTACTTAACCTTAGAAGACAGGAAAAAAGGAGCTGTGAGCATAGAAGAAAACATAATTGAGAAAAGAAATAGGTTGAGATCAGAGAAGAGGGTAACTTATAAATATGACCTACTACCCTCAGCCTCAACTTCTGACACAAGAATTGGCAACCTAGTGAAGGTGATGGAGAGAATGCTTGAAAAGATCAACTTAAATGATAGAGTACCACCAAGAGAACCTCAAAATAACCAAAACAAAAATAGAAATCAGAATTATAGAAGAGAAAACAATCAAGATAAGCAAAAATAAAGTGACCAATAGATTAGACCTCCCTTCCAACAGAACTATGTAGATCAATATGAGGAAGATAGGGAGTTGGAAAGGTTGGGAGAATCTCATGTAAAATTGATTGGATCAGACAGTGGGGATGATGTTTTCCTCACTGAAGAAGAACAAGGGTTTTTCTCTGATCACAGTACAAACACCTATGAATATTCTGATGACTATAGATTGGGTTTTGAAAATGCAATCATGGAGGTGCATAAACAATATGATCTTAGGAGCAAAGGGAATGTAGACAACTTAAAGGATAGGAACACTAATACTGCTGTCAAGAAAAACACAGAAACTCAGCCCAAAAAGACAGCAGAAAAAACCAACATTTTGACCAAGAAATCAGACATAAACAAAGACAAAAGTGTCCAGCTAAATGTTGAACAGAGTACCCCTAGCACCTCAGCTAGTGGTCCTAATAAAAATGTCCCAATTACTAGTCCAAACAAGGTTCAGCACACCAAAAGTGCTGAAAAGAATTCAATTGAAAATCCAGATGTAATTATGAACAAGTCAATTGTTCCTTTCAGCCTTGAGGGAGAGATTGCCAAGATAAAAATTACCATTCCCCTAGCTGAACTAGTAACCCAAGAAGTGTACAAAAACCAAGTTTTGAAATATTTGAACTTAGGAAGTGATACTGACACCCTAAACTTGACAGATGACAAACCTGAGTTGTTGTTTGGTCCAGAAGTTGAAGGAAAATACCAAGAAGGGGCCGTCCCTCCCTTCTATGTTAGCTTGAACATACATGAGAAAATTTTACACAATGCCATGTTAGACTCATGAGCTTCACACAATATAATGCCCAAGGTAGTGATGGAAAGCTTAGGCTTAGAAATTACTAAACCATAAAAAGACTTGTATTCTTTTGACTCAAGCAGAGTCAAATGTTTGGGTTTAATCAAAGATTTGTGTGTTAACTTATCCCAAATCCTTGCTAAGAGTTTAGTCATGGACATAGTTGTAGCTGACATTCCCCCTAAGTATGGCATGCTCTTATCAAGATCTTGGGGAGCCAAACTTCAGGGAAGCCTTCAAATTTACATGTCTTATGCCACCATCCCTGTTTTTAACCAAAACAGGAGACTATACAGGGAATCCCACATGAAATACATGGTGAGAAACATAGACAAACCAAACAACTCTCCAGTCTATTCTATTCAATCGAGTTTAGATTCCTTTATCTTATGTAATGAAGATGAAATCACTCAACAAGATAAGGAAAACATGGACCCAATTAGTTCACCAGAAAAATCAAATCTTCCCTTGAATCAAATTCAAAACATTGGAAATCAACAGCAATAAGAAAATGGAAATAAGGCAAACATAGTGTGGACTATAAACTTTGATGGATCCTGTAATAAAACAAGTGCAGGGGCAGGTATTTGGATTCAAAATACGAATCAGATTTTTTCATATAAATTAGATTTCCCATGCACTAACAATATTGCTGAGTATGAAGCACTTCTCCTAGGCTTACAATTGCTTAAACAATTAGAAGCCCAGAGAATATCAATCTTAGGAGATTCTGAACTTATCATAAGACAAATCAAAGGAGAATACTCAGCTAGAAATCCAAGCCTTAGGGAATATCAGAACGCTGCCCTTGATCTGTTGAAAACCTTTGAAAAGTATGAACTTATTTTCATTCCAAGAGCACTAAATCATCTAGCAAATGAACTCGCTTTCAATGCCAGCAATTGCCAAATACCTGAAATAAATGAACAAATTAGTGTGAAGGTAAAACAAAGGCCTGCTGTGCCTGATAATGAAGATCACTGGAAAGTGTTTGATTCTGACAAACACATAGATGATTTCTTGAAATCCGAAAATGATTTCAACATACCAATATCAGAAACCAGCCATAAAGAATTTTTTTGTATATTGAACAAATCCTAGAAGCTCAAATGACATATATTGCTGATATAAATCATTATGAGAATCCTTTTGAAGCAGAGACAATTGACCACACAGACCAAGAAGACCTGAAATTTTTACAATGCAAAAACGATTAAATTCCAAGAGGTATCACACCTTTAGAACATCTTTTTGATTTTAATGATGTAGCCAAAGAACCGAGAATGGAGCCTATGGAAACGAATGTAGAAGAGCATAACCTAGGTAGCCTAGCAGAACCCAAGATGATCAAACTATCCAACACTCTCCCAGCTCACATAAAAATGCAGTACATAGAGTTGTTCAAAGATTTTAAAGATGTTTTTGCTTGGGGATACAAGGACCTAAAATCATATGATCCCAGCATCATCCAACATAAAATCCCTTTGAAGGAAAATCAAAAGCCTTTTAAACAAAAACTGAGGAGAATAAACCCTGTTTTATTACCTTTAGTTAAGGCATAGATTGAAAAGATGCATGCTGCTGGGATCATTGTACCAATTAGATATTCAGAGGGGGTATCAAACTTAGTTTCTGTTAGAAAGAAGATAGGGGAAATTAGGCTTTGTATTGACTTCAGAAATTTAAACAGAGCCTCTCTAAAAGACAAATACCCCTTACCTAAAATAGACCATATACTTCAAAGGGTAGTTGGGTCAAAAAGGATATCCCTCTTAGATGGGTTCTCGGGTTACAACCAGGTGTTAATGCTCCCAAGTGATCAAATCAAAACTGCTTTTACCACACCTTGGGGCACCTTTATGTATGCCAAAATGCATTTCAGATTAATGAATGCAGTGGCCACCTTCCAAAGGGCCATGGACATAGAATTTTCTGAAGATATTGGCTATTTCATAATTATTTACCTTGATGACATAATTGTTTTCTCAAAAACTAATGAAGAACATTTGATTCACCTGAGAATTTGTTTTGAGAAGTGTAGAAAATTTGGCTTATCATTGAATCCCAAGAAAACACTTTTTGGTCTCCAAGAAGGTAAACTTCTTGGCCATATAATTTCAGAAGAGGGAATCAAAATAGACCCTACAAGGATATATGGCATATTACAAATCAGTCATCCAAGAAACCTCAAAGAGCTGCAATCTTTCATCGGAAAGATCAATTTTCTGAGGAGGTTTATCCCTAATCTTGCTGAGCTATTAAAAAAAATTAAAAACATGCTTAAGAAATATGTCGGTGTAAAATGGACTTTACCAGCTAAACAATCATTCGAAATGGTCAAAAAAGCTCTTACTCAAACACCAGTCCTGATTAGTCCAGATTTCACCAAAGACTTTTATATCTTTTCTTTTGCATCTCAACATACAATAGCTGCAGTTTTACTTCAAAATAATGATTCGGCGCCAGAACAACCAATATCATTTTTTAGTAGGGCCTTAAGAGATGCTCCTCTCAAATATAACATCATGGAGAATCAAGCCTTAGCATTAGTGAAAGCATTAAAAGACTTCAGGGTCTATATTTTACACTCTCACATAATTGCTTTTGTTCCACATACTGTTGTCAAGGAAATTCTAAGTCAAGACCCTGATGGTAAAAGGGGAAAATGGATTGCGACTATTCTTTAATATGACTTAGAAATCAGGCCCACCAAACTAGTTAAAGGGCAAGGATTAGCAAAACTTATGGCTGAGTCTAACTTCCAAGCACTAGACATGAATATGGTAGATGTGTTGGAAGAAATAGAAGAATCTACTGCTCCTTTTATTGAAGAAACATTTCTAAATTCTCCTTGGTATGCTGACATTATTTATGTGCTTTTATATTTAAATGTCCCTCCTTCTCTGTCTAAAACTAAAGCTAGATTTTTGAAACAAAAAGCTTTGAGTTTTTGCATTGTAGATGGGATATTATATTGGAAAAATACTGTTGGAATTTTGCTTAAATGTTTACTTGAAGATGATGCAGTTGCATGACGGAGAATGTGGAGGACACCTCTACTAGAAGGCCACAACAAAAAAAATTCTTAGATCTGGTTACTATTGGTCTACCCTTTTCCCAGACACTCAAAAGTTGTTCATGTCTTGCCATAAGTGTCAAATCTTTGATGGCAAAATAAAACTCCTTCCCTTACCCTTACATCCCATCAAAGTTGAAGCACCTTTTCAACAATGGGGTTTAGACTTCATTGGGGAAATTCACCCATCCTCCCCAGCTCAACATAAGTGGATTCTCACAGCCACCGACTTCTTTACCAAGTGGATAGAAGCTATACCTTCTAGGAATGCCAATGACTCTGTCATTATCAAGTTTCTTGAAACAAATATCCTATCCAGATTTGGTTGTCCCAGAAAAATCATAACAGACAATGCTTCTGCTTTTAAATCTAAGAAGATGGTTGATTTCTGTTACAAATACCACATAAACTTGGGCCACTCCACTGCTTACTATCCCCAAGGAAATGGATTAGCTGAATCTTCCAACAAGAGCCTCATAAATATCATTAAAAAACTGTTGGAACAAAATCAAAAATCATGGCACAGTAAACTGGTTCATGCCTTATGGGTTGATAGGTTAACTACAAAGAAATCAATAAATATGTCCCCTTATTAGTTAGTTTATGGCATGGATGCAGTATTTCCCACCTCATTAGGACTACCAGTCATGAAGCTCCTTCAAGAAGTACAGGTTGAAGAGAATGATATGCAGAGGAGAATCAATCAAACCATCCATTTACAGCAGACCAGAGAAGAAGTCTATGAAAGAACACAGTTGGTCCAAGAAAATATGAAAAAGCTATTTGATAAGAGAACTAAGGTAGAAAATTTCCAAGTTGGAAATGTTGTTCTTAAGTGGGATTCAAGGAGAGAAGAGAAGGGAAAACATGGCAAGTTTGAGAACTTGTGGAAAGGGCCCTATATTATTCATACTGAAAGGGGTCACAATGCATTTTTATTGAAAGAATTGAATGGAGAAGATCTTTATGGAGGTCCTGTCAATGGTAGAATGCTAAAGCATTACTTCTGCCAAGAATCATAAGTTTCAAAGCATTCTATTTTGTCATTTAAATATTATAGTCTGAACATTTCATTCAAAGTTATGAAAATAAAAAATACAAAAACAGAGAAAGAAAGAAAAAAGGGCAGATTGTAAAAAACAATAAAGGTATAGCCCCATACCAAAAAAGAGAAACAAATCTGAAAGTGTGCAAGCTCAAATGCCACTCCTGAAAAACACACTTTTAGTTAGTCAAACAATTTAATCTTGACTAATTAGCTTTAAATTTTCTGCTGATAGGATAGTGAATTCGATTTTCCAAACTATTTAATCTTGGCTTATCAGTAGATAGTTTAGGATAGAAATTAAAGGTTCAAACATGCTTAAAATTTGAACCAGTTAACAAAGGAAAGACAACTCGAGTAAGAGTCAAAACAACGCTGCAGAAAATAGGAAGGAAATGCTTTCAAATTTTAGATCTCGAGCCTTCCATCTTTGTTTTTAATTTTTTTTTGCAAAATAATATCTATGTGCAGCTTTTTTTTATGCCATAGACCAGCATCAAGTCAAACAACTTAATCTTGACTTGAATGCTTTTTAAATTTCTGTTGTAGAAATTAGAGAATAAAGTCTGTTGGACAGTTTAATCCCAACAAACAGTAGATTAGGTAGAAAATCATATGGGCTCAACTGTTTAATCTGGGTCCATGGAGAAATAAGGAGTAGAAGTAGATTAGATTTCCTGCTTTCAAAAGAATAAAATGTTGTGAAAGAGTTTTCCAATCCAAGTGCACTCTGAAGAAGAAAAAATGTTAGATCAGTAGGATTGGGTAGGTAGAAAGAATTGTATTGATGAGGTTCCATTGTTGATCCATGAATGTTACTATGTTTTAGAACAAGAGAAGATCATCTACAAAAACAAAGGCAACCCAATGGATGAGGCACTGATCAGCCTCCCAGAGAATCCAAGTCTGAAGTTCTTGATGCCTTCAAGAAGGCACCATCCCCAATTGGAGCCACTGTTAGCCACCCATAAAATTTTTTATACCAAAAGGTGGCTAAAAATATTTGGAGCCTTCAAGGAACAAATTTTATTGCTAAAAATTTTGGCTCCTGAAGACTCTTGAAGGCTTCATGCCTCTTTCCAAATCTTCACTGCTGTTCCTATATTAAAAACTCTGAAATTCTGCCAATTTCATTGAGGAAATACTGCTGCAAACACCATTTTCCCCCTCTCCCCTCTTCCAAAACTGACCTCTTTTTTATTCCTCCATTTCCCATGAAAATCCCTCATTTTCAGGTTTCCCTCCTTTTCCCCTTCATCAAAATCCCTTTGATAAGGTTTAAGACCCTTTCTTGCCTTATCGAAACCCCCAAAAACCATTGAAAATCATTGAAAATCTATGAAAATCACATTTTTTATAGATTATAGACTTAAGTCCCCTTGGGCTAAGTCTTTAACCCTCCCCCTCCACACGTCTTGGTGCTAGAACCAAGCTCCAGCCTTCCAAGCGCTTATCGCATCGCCCGATCATGATTAGCCCTTCCTCCATAAACCCAGGTCATATGATTTTCCATATAACCCACGGTCCCACAGTCGGGCGCCTATCCGCTTCGAATAAATATTTCCACCCAAGGTATAAACCTTTGTTTATATAAATTTGTCGGTTTTTATTATATAATAAATTTTCCATCGGTGTAAAGGTTCTAATTGCTCTCCACCATTGATCTGATCCGCAGATCGACGACGTGCAATCCATCGCCCCGGTGGTCCCTGCCAGCCGCTTACTGTTGCAAAACTGGGCAGAATCCATCGCACCGCTTTCAAGCGGAGGGCGGTTTTTTCCCGATCGGCAGTGATTCCATTCACCGCCCGACGCGTGGCCTTGAGCGCTATTCAAAAACTGCCGCTCATCGCACGTTAAAGTTCGGACGTGGACCCGGCGCGATATTGACGTCCACCATTCGATCTGGGGCCGCTCATCAGACGGTGATCACTCTCTGAAGATGCCTGTGCGATAACTCAAGGTACGACACGGTATTAAAAGCATCTCCGCCGTCGATCTAATCTGCAAATCGATGGCCCAAAATTCATTGCCCTGATTCCTCGTCCAGTCAGCATTTCCGGACCCGGGGGTTTCATTCATCTAGATTTTATTAAAGGTTTGATGTCCGGGCATATTTTATAAGGTTTATTGGTGCCTGTTCTCCGCCGTTGATCGCATGGGACGATCTCATCCAACGGCCCACGATCGTCCCGAACCCCGAACATGATTTTGTGACCATTTTTGTCCGAAACAAAGGTTTTTAACCATTTCTCTGTTTCACTTTGACTTTCGCCTCCGATCCCGACCGTCGATCTCTGCGCGATCGACGACTCTGATTTAATTCCTCCTCCATTTCTCTTTGACCCCTTCTAATTGATCTCGACCGTAGGATGATGCCATCCAATGGCCATGCTCCCTCCACGCGCCTTCTGAAGCAGTAAACCTATACATGCAAGATTTCATAATATTGTTTTTATTTTGCAGGGTTCCAAGGTTTTTTCCACTACATCTGAAGAAAATTCAAAGGCAAAGGGTGACGACCCTCCCACCTTCGATTCACCAGAGGAAACCATTTGCAGGAAGAAGTTCGACGTTTCATCAATCATTCATGAGGCATTGATGCCATATCACCCCTGCACAACCCTGCACACCAATAAACACAGAAAGTCAATCACAAATCAAAGAATATCAGTGTCGAGAGACAAAAACACACGAGCACAGAAGATTGAAGACAGATTTGTGGGGGATTACGGCTAAAATTGATTATTAAAAGCCTAATCCTCCAAACTAAACACATTTTGAAGAAAATCATGAGTGTTTTCTCAGACAGAGAGCCTACGCTATCACATTAGGGGCTAATTGAATCCCCTAGCTACCACAGAGCCACCTACAGCCTCAAATCAATCAAAAGAAGGCCGAAGTTATTACCAGACCAGGAGATATTTTGCATCAATACAGTTGAACAGTTAATTCAACCAAAGGAACTTATTGTAAACTGTCAGCAGAAGTTATTGCAAGGATAACGAGGAGCCTTGAAGTCAACACATTATTTCCAACAAGCCTAATAGTTAATGTAAACCAATTAATACAGGTAAATACCAAAAATATTCTCTATTAAGCCCCTCAAAGGCCGAGAGATAGTGCACTGTATTAATTGAACTTAGAAGATATTTTATCCCATTCCACCTCCTCATTTTTTCTATAAATACTACTGGAGAAGATGAGAAAGTTGTTGGTTGGTTGATCACTAGTTGTAATATTGAGACTCTTTGAAGTAATACATAGTCTGTTGAAGTTGAAGAACAAATTGAAGTCTTGGAAGCCTTGATGATGTTGTTGCATGCTTGTTCCTGAGAAGGCTCTATCATTGGATCCATGAGCTTGGCTTTTGGTGAAGTATTCTGAACTGTTTAATGTTTTCTTCTGTTTTCATTCTGTTCCATAATTTCTTACTACAGTAGGTTGAAATTTTTAGGCTAAGAAATGACTCCTGGAAGCACCTTAGACCTGTTCATCCTTCACTGTTTCATGTTTTCGTCTGCTGAGGTATTTTAGAGTCTTTAATCTCTCTCTTTAGTCCTCATGCTTGTTTATTTCTATGACAGTTTGAATAAGATGGTTTCAGCATGATTTATGGTTATCCTTGCTTGTCTGCTGCCACTTAACAGGCTATTATTGAAGTCTCCCTTTGAAGTATTTCTGTTTACAGTGAGCCAAGGAGGTCTGTTCTAATCTTGCCCTTTGTCCTTGCTTAAACAATTTTTTTAAAGGTCTTTTATAGTTGTGATCATAGATGTGTTAGGTGTTCCCTCTTCTATGACTGCAATTATCAGTGAATCTTTTGTGTTTTGTTGAAATAAAATATTTGAGGAAATAGGGTGTTCCTCGAATCTTAGATTTCATTTTAAAATTTGTTTTGAAATCATTATTTTCTTAAAGGTGTGATTTGTAGAATTTATGGTTAGCCCTGTCTACCAAATAGCTCTTTATTGTTCAAGTTGTGCTTTCAAATTCCCTTGTTTGAGAATTAAACTTCTCTTACCAAATCATTGATGTCCATCTCATTCCAAAAACCAAAGGATCCTGTGGCCAAGTTAGATTTTCCCTCTGATATCCCATATCCATTGATGATTATGTTATGACCTCTTCTTGACTCCATTTCCCAATGAACCGAATGTTTCTCCATTCTATATATCTTTTCTAGATCTTTCATGTTCTGTTGTATCAATTCAACCAAACAAACAAACAAACACCTGCACTTAATAACTAGTCTAAAACCAATACTCAAAGCACACAAGATAAAAATTTGCAAAAAAACATTTGAGAGATCCCTCTATGAGAACAGGAGGATTAGATCCTGGAACTCTAAAGATTGGTTTTGATTTTTCCTTGTCTTTTTATTTGCCAAACTATCAAAACACGGGACACCAACAGATACCATGTAGAAATTATGATACATATTTGCAATTTCTCATAAATTTTTAATCAAAATCACAAGACACAGACCTACTCTACTGCTCATCTAACATTAATTCAAAATTCAGAGAAAAAATATCAGACATGCAATAAGAAATAACACATGCAAAGAGTTTTTTTCCCGGGGAAAGCAATCTGCTAAAAACCCTAATGCCTTCTTGCATTAATATGATGAATAGAGATGTATTAAAATTTATTTTCTCAACTGAGCACAACCTGAAAGTGCATAACCTATCTCTCTTCTCACTAAGAAGCTCTAGCCCATACTTAGTCAATTTTTGTATCTGCTTGAGCTCCTATTTCCTTGTGATGTTCCTTAAGAAATTAGGCCCCTATTGTTGCAAATAATTTTCCGGATCAATCACATTTTATGAAAAGTTGTATATCGAAGTTTCGAACAAAAAAAATGTGGTTCATATTCAGGATAAATAAACGGATGTTCCTTGAGAAATTAGGCCCCTATTATCTAGGAATTTCTCCAAAATGGATTGTGAAATTATTTAGGTTGATCATCTGACTACATGCAACACTTGTACACTCAAGACTAGTCTAAAACTGATGTTACATTGCCTTGGAATATCCACCAAGCCTAGGGAACTCAAATTATCTGCATTCAATAGCTATTTTGGGTTGATTGATCAGTTAATTAGATGATCATTCAATTTGATCGAAGTCCCACTGCACAACTAACCTTCCACTAGTTCCTCCAACGGTTAGAACTATTTTAACTCAAAAAAAACCTTAGATAACTGACCTTGATTGCCACTAATTAGCAATTTCACATGCTTAATTGAAATCTAACTCCTCCAACTCAAATTTATTGAGTAAATTGGGTGACACAAGCCATTTCACATAAGTTAACTACATCTGAGTTGTATGTTCATGTGGAAATTCCAATTTTCTCAATTTAATCAAGGAAAAATAAAATTGAGATTTTCTTGATGCATTTTTCAACAATTTAGCCTCGTTTTTTAATTTAAAATATGACTGTGTGATGTTAGCGTGGGAATAGGAGCCATGGTTGGTAGATACATTATGTTTTTGAAACACTTAAATTTCATTTTATGGACTGAAAGAATGAATGAAATTTAAAATTTGTCTAAGGGAACTTGCATGCCTTGAAAGGCCATAAAAACCATCTTGAACTCAATTAATGAAGTTAATGAGTCACCAGTGCAGAATTGTTCGAAACAATTGAATAAAAATTGAGTTATAAGAATATGACTGGGTGAGACCTACTAGCTTACATTCAAAATTATGAGATGTGATTGGGGCAATGGGGGGAGGATGATTCCCATCCCTCTTATAGATTCAGGATATAGTAATGTGTCCTTTCAAATGCACAATGGACATTGGGAATAAAGGATATGAGTTCACAACTGAAGAGAATAGGCTCTCACTAGTTTGTTGGTTTCTCTCTTTTGTGAGATATTGTCATATTGGATATTTTTGTTGATTGTTGGAGTGTGAGGAAGTTGTCAAACATTGGAAATTGAATACAGAGTGGTGTATAAGTTGGTATTCAAATCCCTCTGCATGAATTAACCCTTATGTATTTTGGTGAAATCCCCATGAACTGTGTGAGGCCACTGGACTGTGTTGTTTAATTCTGTGTGGTTAATGGAAGGCTTAATGGATGACTAAATCACTATGGTGTTTGTTGTATAATTGATAAACCACTTGGAAAGTTAATTTTGGGTCACTTCTGTGCTCATTGAGTAGCTGATAAATCACATAGAAATTGGACACCAAACCCCTATGGTGCTTGTTATGAAAATACAATTGATAAACCACCTGGGAAATGGATTCCAACTCCTAAGACTAAGAAATACCCCATATAAACCTTGGGTGAATCCCTGTGAACAAAATTAGAGGAAAGAGTGAGTCATTATGGTGCTTACTGCTAAGAATACTGATAAACCACCCTAAAGCTTGTCATAGGTATAATTGATAAACCACCTTGGTGCTTGTTGTTAGATGGATACTGATAAACCTCCTAGATAGAGGGCCTATAATATGAGTGTTTAACCAAGCCTTTGGTGTGAAATCCCTTCTCCTTAGACATTAGATCCCACTCGAGGGTGGTTAGCTGCAAGAAAGTTGTAGTGTATTTGGCTTACAGTTGTTCCAAGGTAGTGGAATTCCCTCCTTTACTTACCAACTAGTTTGAGACACATAGATATGTATATTACATATGTATTTATAAATTATGAACTATGATGTTCAATGTTATGGTTATCATTGGTATGAGATATTGTGTGTGTTTATGATTTTAATAAATGTCTTGATTGTGTTGTTCAATATTTATTTCATGATTTACATGAAGAAATGTGTGTTTATGCTCACTTATTTGAAAGGATGAATGGATGAATATGGGCTACACTTTTGGGCCAAATGTGGCGATGAGATTTCAAAATTTTCCTCGTTTATCGAATTGAAGCCCTCAAAATATATATAGTCATTGTGAATTTTGATTTTGAGTAAAAATAAAATATGTGGAGAACCATGTTGTTGTCCTAGTGATATTTTTTTCAAAAAAAGTAGTATAATCTCTCAATTTTCCATTAAATGCAATATTTATCCTTGCAAATTTTCACATATCTTAAGAGGTATGTGTGTGTTCACATATCATAATTTAGTCTAAAATGTGTAATTTTAACTATATATATATATAAGCATGATCTACACAGAGAGAACTAAATTTTTCATATTAATTTTTCTTTTTTTTATGAAAAAATATTTTTTATTATTATTTTTCGAAGTTGGTGAAGTAATATTCAATTGCATTTTGCAGACACGTGTTCGAGTAAGGTTTTTTTCAACTATTTAAATAAATTGAAAAACCAAAAGTACGCTTTTGAAGAGGACTCGTAAAAAAAGATAGTAGTATTTTTTGAAAATTTTCGTTGTGTATACTTTATGTTATTGATTTTTATTCAGCCTCTTTAAAACTATCCAAAAAAAATTCAAACGTTGTGTTTAAAATAAATTACATGAAAAATATCATACGAATTTGAAAATTTTAAAATCATATGCCATTGGATAGAGGATTCCTTCATGAATCCAATATGATCAACTCTTCCAACTAAGGAAAATTTTTTCCCTAAGTCCCTTAGGGTAAAAAAATGGTGTTGCAAAACAATATTACAGAAGGGGTGTTGAAATTGTGGTTTTTAGGACCTCAAAAGCTCGATAGGGCGCATGAATTTTAAATTCAAATAGATCGATCAAGAAGTTCCTAAACCCTTGATCTAGATATGTAGCTTGATCAAGTCTCTATATAAAAAAAATCAGATCACAAAACTCTATTCCTCAACGTCACAAACCTCCACTTGATTTGGAATCAGATGACAATTTTGTATATAGGTTTTACTATTGGGAATTTAACTAATACAATTTTTTTTCACTTTATAAGATAAATAAAAATGCATCCTTAATTATCCAGATGGAAAATGGCCTACACCCATGGTATTCATCCTCCCATGGTATTTATCCGCCCATGGTATTGTAAGTTATATCTTTCCATGGTATTCATTCACCCATGGTATGTATCCACCCATGGTATTCATCCACATGTGGAATTTACCCATGGTATTGTAAATGGAATCCACCCATGATATTCATCACCCATGGTATTGTAAGTGACATATTATCATGATATGCATTCACCCATAGTATTCATTCACCCATGGTACTTACCCACCCATGGAATTTACCAGTGGTATTGTAACTAAAAAATGCTATAAGTAATAAGTCACATATTGTAAAAGGAAAAGTTGTCCACCACAATGTAGCTTCTAATGCTATTCTTTGTTTTAATAAAAAAAAATATCTATGGTTTTATTTATTGTGTGTTCTCTCATTTTTCTGGCATTCTAATTTTGTAGATCTTGTCAGATCCATTTCAATTTTTTAGAACTTGGGGGCATCCCCCTAAGATCCAGATTAGTGATATCAGATTCAATGGTATTAGATTCAGGTTATGAATCCATGGTAATGAGGGGTTAACAAATATTTCATTTTCAACATTTTGCATCCATCTTTAGCAAACTCCATGCAAGTTCCACAATCTCTATAGAGCACTTTCTTGAGCAAAGCGGGAAGAATTTTTTTTTCATTTTTTTGCAAAAAATTTTGGTCAGCGAGTTTGTAGAGTAGATATGAAAATATTAATAAAACAATTTCATAAAAAATAGCATATCTGGATTCCTTGTGAAAAAAATAGTCAATTTCAAAAAAAATTGGTCGAATCGGCATCTGAATGAGAAAGATATTGTTGATTTAAAATTAACAGTGTTGCAAAAAAATTTCTAACGAAAATTTGTGGATGGTGGCTCTCCTATCATTTTTTGCAATTTAAATGAAAAATTTCAAAGAAATTATTATATATATGAGCTCCCCTTGAAAAATCACCCAATTTCAAAAAACAAATCGGTCGAATCAGAGTCCGGACGAGGGAGTTATCATTGATTTAAAATCAACTATTTTTTTAGAAAATTTGTCATGGAGAAATAGTTGCAGCACGAATATGAGTTTCTAGAGTCTCCAGATAGTGATTTCAAATAGATTGGTAGATGCAGAATTATCAATCTATTTCAAAAATTAGGTTATAATAAATATCCTGAGTTATATTGACTAGGTATGCCCATTTTAAATCTAGAGGAGAATTCGGAGCGGGTTCCCTTTGGAGATGTCCCCTCCCACCCAGCTTTAGTAGGCATCTGCTTCACATTCATTAGTTTCATAATAGCAGCTTTCAACTTGGGTTCTTTATAGACATGCCCTCCTACCTTGGCTATGCACGCACCTGCTACTTCATCAACAGTCAACATCACAGTTATGGGTCAACTGTACAAAATATTTCTCATCAAAGTCCATTTTCTAGGTTGCACATTGTTATTATCACAGTTGGTCACAAGCAATATAGGGTATCTCTATCCTCAGATTTTCAATTTTCATGGTTCTTACTCATCCACAAACTCACACTTCATTGAAGTCTATTTTCTAGGCCACACACTGTAGCATCACAGATGGTCACAAGAATTAAAGGGTATCTCTATCCTCGAATCTTCGTTTGTCATAGTTATGGGTCATCCACAAACCCACACTTCATCGAAGTCCATTTTCTAGGTCGCACAATGTCAGTATCACAGTTGGTCACAAGAATTACAGGGTATCTCTATCCTCGGATCTTTGTTCACCATGGTTATGGGTTAACCACACAAAACCCTTCTCTTCGGTAGCTCTTCATTTTCAACAAAGTCTTATCAGGAGGAAACTTCACACAATGGGGACTATTGCTTCTTAAAGAGAGAGGAATGATCCAAATAGAAAATGGCCTACAACCATGGTATTCATCCACCCATGGTATTTATCTCCCATGGTATTGTAAGTGACATTGATCCATGGTATTCGTTTACCCATGGTATTCATCCACACATGGAATTTACCCATGGTATTGTAAATGGCATCCACCCATGGTATTTTAAGTGACGTATGCCCATGGTATGAATTCACCCATAGTATTCATTCACCCATGTATTTACCCACCCATGGAGTTTACTTGTGGTATTGTGACAAAAAAATGTTATAATTAACAAGTCGCATCTTGTAAAAGGACATATTGTCCATCACAATGTAGCTTCTAGAGTTATTCTTTGTTTTAATAAAAAAAAAATTTGTAGTTTTATTTATTGTGTGTTCTCTCCTTTTTTTTACTTTCTAATTTTGTAAATCTTGTCAGGTCCATTTCAATTTTTTAGATCTTGGAGGCCTCCCCCCAAGGTCCAGATCATTTAAGCAAAAAATAACCTTGTTTCCTAGGTAATCTAGAATCTGAAATCTACAATAAAATTGCATAATAAAGTTGCAACAAGTGCAACAATTAAATATATGGTTATTTTTTTTGTTTTTCTTCAGGATTTGTATGGAAAATTTCCAGGTCAATTCAAGATTTGTATGGAACATTTCTAGGTCATCTAGTATTATTTTACTAAAAAAGAGAATTCGACTGGATTTAGGCTATGAACAACATTATAAAATTTGTATGTTATTTTGCCGAGAGGTGCATTATACAACCCAGTATGGGGGAAAGGTGTAAATATGTTTGTCTGTGCTTGAAATATACCTTATCACATACCTTGAATTTGAATGGATCATAAATTTACCTTCCACAAAAAAAATTTACCACATTAAAATTCCAAATTAAAATTGAAGTTTAAATACCACATTAAAATTCACATAATTTTTGTTATCATATCATGTAGAAACTTAAATCTAATAATAATATTAAAAAATCGTTATTACTATTAATATTAAATTATAAAATATGATATCAATATTAAAAAATTAATATTAATATTATCAAATTAATTAATTTTGGATTAATATAATATAAAATTTGTTATATTATAATATATATTAATATATTAGGATGTATATTAGCTCAAAATATATATGGTAGGGAAGAAAAAATACCTAGAGTGATAGAGGTGGAGACATAGAGGGAGTGACAAGGAGGAGATGGACATAGAGTAAGGGAGAGAGAAGAGGAGTGAAGAAAGAGAGGAGAGGAGAGAGAGGGGGGGAGAGAAGGGTAAGAGAGAGAGCTTGGGGGACAAAAATATGGAGAGAGGGAGAGGAGGAGAGAGTGGATGAGAAAGAGAGGGGGAGAGAGATGGAGTTGGAGGAAAATATAGGGAGGGAAGAAGAAATACATATAGAGAGAGAAAGGTGGAGAGGGGAGGAATGACAAGGGAGTGATAGAGAGAGTGTGTGTATGTTTTGGGGTGAGATAGAAAGACAAATAAGGAGAGATGGAGAGAAGGGGGAGAGAGAATGAGAGAGGCAGTTCTGAGATAGTGACATAGTTGGAGGACTAAGAGAGAGAGAGAGAGAGAGAGAGAGAGAGAGAGAGAGTGATGAGGGGGAGAGATAGAGGGAGGTGGGAGAAGAAAGGAGATAGATGAAGGAAGAGACAGAGGACTTTAGAGGGAGGGATAGAGAGATGGAGTTGGAGGGGGAGAGAGAGGGAAGTAATAAGAAATACATAGAGAGAGAAATGTGGAGAGATAGAGGGAGGGAGTGAAAAGGGAGATGGAGAGAGAGAGATAGGGGAGAGTAGGAGGGAAGAGAGATAGAAGGGTAGACAGAGGGAGAGAATGGGAAATAATAAAATATTATAGACCAAATCAAGATTTAACTGTTAGTGATTTAACAATTATTCTAAAAATGGAATTAAGAAATAATAAATAAATAGTGATTTATTTACTTATTTCTAGGTGATTTAGTCAAACGTGATAAGGAATAATTATCAAATAATGATTTAATAATTATTCCTAGAGAAAATCAAATAAATAATGATTTATTCAATTATTGTCATGGAGTTTTTTAATAAAAATGGTTTACTAAATTATTTCCTATGGTGAAAGTGATTTTACTATGGCAAAATAAATCCTACATGATGTATTTCGATCCACCTAGTTAGAAAATTCTTGGTGATCATTTTTTGGTGATAACATTTGATATCAACCCTTTTATTCTTTGTCATCATGTTTAATGTATTAAATGAATTCCATTTTGTTTTGTTTTATTTTCTGCAAGAAAATACTTGAAAATTAATATTTAATGCTAAATTGTTTTTTTATATGTACAAAGTCAATCATGATTGCATACATTTGAAGCGTGTTGTTGTTGAAATGGCTCATTCTGTGATGCAGTTATGTCCATTTATTTGACCTATTCTTGTACACTTTTTTGGACATTCCTACTGGCATGTTTCACATAGCAACTCATTGATCATTTGGGATTTTCATAATCTTCCTGAAAAAAGTAATAAACTATTTTTATATTGATATATGAAAATTAAATATAACAAAATTGATATTAATAAATGAATGGTTTGTAGTAATATATACATATAATTATAAGAAATAATTAATTATGAATATTACCTTTTGAATTATTATTTTTTGTTTTTTGTTTTTATGTTTTTTCTATTACAAGTCTTGGATGTCTCATTTCCTATTGCTCTAGAAACGCTTCTTGTAGTTTAGATATAATTTGGTCCTTAGAATCGTTGGATTTATTTTTGTATTGTAAGTGGAAAGTACGTTTATACGTTCATTCCACTAGATCCCTCATAGTTTTCTAAAAAAAAAAAAACCCTTTCATTAACCTCCATCACCACTCCAAATGAGCTAAGGACCAACTCATCGTCATTTACATGTTCTATAATTTTCTTTTCTTAGAACGACATTGATATTTTCCTTCATTGTTTCTCCTTATATAAAATTAAACATATATGAATTAATATATTGTTTGAAACATGTTATATAATATTCTTAGGTATATTATTAATGAAAATTAAAAAAAAAACTCATATCGAATAGTATTTTTCATTCACTTGATTCATCCTTTTGCAATCTTTCTATCAGGTTTTTGCGCTCTTTTGCACTTAGATTATAAATAATATTATCGACCTTCTTCATTTTATGTATCTACATGACACACACAACAATAAATATTATTTAAACTTACATATAGTTCAAACATATTAATTTTGTAAATAATTTACAAAGAACTTGCATTCTTTGATTTTTTTTCGTTGTGCTATCATTGTGTCGATTAATATTTGTGTTACTTTACACCTTCTCATGCATTCTTTATCAATATACAACCTATACCATTCAATACAAAATCCATTAAATATATTTTATACATAAATAAAATAATTTCTAGCCAAAAAGAGCTCTGGTAACCTAGTGTGTTTATTCCATTAAATGCACCAAGCATTTAATTGTTTAATATTGTGAGCAAAAAATAAAATTTTAAAATAATTTTAAATTATGATGGTGCAATTTGTAATGATAAACACACCACAATAACTTAACTGTGCTATTTGGAAGAGGCATGTCAGTGTTTTACATTATACTAGGAGCAATGATGAACATATTGGACAGAATTGACAGTGTTGTAATATATTGGTGTGTTGTATTACACAGGGCACACAAGTGTGCTATATTAGATTGGGCGCATTGCGAAAAAAATTATGATTTAAAAAAAGGGATAGGGTCGATAGGGTTTGGATCTAATTCAATAAGTGATCCCCCTACTTTACATGTCAAACACACTATAGATAGTATGTACACAAACCCATTAAATCTAAAATGCCTAAATTAAACACCCTAATTGTGAAGTGGTAGAGGAAGTTGAACCCTAAGGTGAAATTTTGCAGTCACATAAGCAATAAGAAGCAAGGGTTTAAGGTAAGTATTGAATTATTTTTTTTCTTCTGAATTTTAATTAAATTTAAATAAGAATATAGATCATAAAAAAATTTACTAGTAAAATAAATAGTAATTTCTTTATTATACAAAGTTTTTTTTTTTTTTTTTTTTTTAAAATTATGAACTGTGAATAAATCTAATAGAAATTGTAAAAACATTTAACAATAAAATTTAATTTTTTTGCTATCTAGGGTTTGTGTGAATCACCATACCTTTCAGTTTTTTATCTTCATAATAGTTTTGTTTCTCTAAAGTATTATGTTGTTTCACATTGTTCCTGGTATGACTCTCTTACAAATAACTCCCTTAAAAATAATGAAATAGTGAATAATTTTTTACTATTTAAAAGACTATGAAAATAGATTTCGAAAAATCATTTTCACTCGTTTTTTAATTTAAAAAAAGAAAAATAAATCGTGTTTTTTTTCACTTTATCTGAACATTGATGCATTTGACAGTAAATACCACCAATGTGTTTATAATAAAAACGCACCGACATTATCGGGGCGCCAAATTTTTTCAACGCACCGACATGACACAATTCTTTTTTCTTTCTTTTTTTCGAAATCCCAAAACAATGTGATTAATCTTTTTAATGCAGCGGTGTGCTTTGTATTTAAATGAATCAGTGTTGTAATTGTTATAAGAGCACCAATATAGTTGAATTCGTTTTTATTTTTTAAATTATGGAAACATGTTCGTATTGGTGTTGTTTTTATTTAAATGCATCGGTGTGTTTTTTGTACAAGAGCATCAATATAATAACATATTTTATATTTTTTGGAATTCCAGAAACCGGTGATGGTATTATTATAACACCCTGGTGTTGTTATAATCTAAACGCATTAATGCGATTCATTTTGATAAGTGCACCAATGGGTTTTAAAAGCTATATGAAATTTTATTTTCACATAAAATAGCATATTACTCTCGAATTATCCTTTAAGATGCATCCACATGAATTATAGTAGTTCATAGTATACATTTTCTACGTAAAGTCATCTTATTCTTGAAAAATGGTTTGAAAACTATATTGAAATTTAGATTGTGGTTATATGGTTCTTAAAATTAATTTTCGATATGCACAAAAAAAATTATTTCTAATTTTTCTCAAATGCAGGGACGAAATATCAATAATACCAAATGGCCAATTCTTCAAATTCTAGCTCATTGCATGTTGTTGATAAAATTCCTTCACGAATTTATCTCTTTCCATCTCTAGAAAGTTCATATTTTATTTATATTTCTATTATCTAATTGAATTTATTTATTTTTAATCCATGTCAATTTGTATAAAAATGTATCCAAACTTTTAGGATCTAGATTCAGAATAGAGTTTAGATGCACAAAATATTCCTCCATTTCAAAAACGTTGTAAGCTCTTATCAGGAACAGCATATCGCAACCAGCTAGTAGATGAAAATGGATAACCTATTCACCCTGCCAATTGGAACATGGCATCTTATACTCGCAGTCCTCGATTGAAAATGGTAATAATTGTTTAGTATAACGTAATTTCAACAAACCAATTGCATTTACGTGCTTACTGATATCATTGATATTGTACTGATGGCGTTCATTTTTTTTTAAATTAGGATTCTAGTGATGATGAACGACCCGCCTACCATATTTCGGTGCACCCCACTACAACGAAAACTCAAGCGAAGTTTTAATTAAGATAAATACTCAAAGAGGAAGCATACAAAGAATGGTTGAATCAACCACCTGTTCAATTCCCACTATGTCTACATTCACCAATTAAGAAGGCCTACAATAATAGTAGCTCTTCATCACAAGTTGGAAATGGAGGCAATCAAATAGAGGTTGGTATGGATGATTACTTACCGGATACAACTTCCACGGAGGAAATGTTGTTAGATGCATTCCAAAATGATGAGCTAGGGGATGATGCTCATATCACTGATACCTTATTTGAAAGCCTGAAATCTGCTTCCACCACCCCTCTCTTTGGACCTAGCGGCAAGTCAAAGTCTACTTAGCTAGGGACAATGATGTTGTTGTACAACTAGAAATAAAATTTCAGCATGTCGAATGCATGTTTTTCGGAAATATTGAGGTAATTCACTTGCATGATCAATAAAGTCCCTTATATTTTGAGAAATATTATCACACAATCAACATTAAAAATGGTTGATTTTACAAACGTTAAATATCGACATTTACAGTTATATTTTCCACCAATTGTATGTTATTCAATGATAAGATTCTTTTGATTGATAATTTCTTTCTCGGTAGCTACGAATAGGCAAAGCAGTTGTTTTAAATGTTGGGTGTTGAGTGCATATCATACAATGCATGTCTGAAATATTGTATTCTATATAGAGGAGAATATGTAGACAAAGAGATATGTATGAAATGTGAGCATGTCAGGTACCATAATTTAAAAAAAATGGTAAATCACATGGTCTTCCTCATAATATATCGATGCACATGCCTATAATCCCAAGTATTTAAAGACTCTTTCGTTGCAAAGAATTAGCTATGTTTCCAGGATGGCATGCCTCACACAGAAGTGAGTCAGGAGTTATGTGAATCCAAACAGATTAAATAGAAATGAAGCATATAGAGGATACATGGCCTGAAAAATTCAAGGATGACGTATGAATTCTACGACTCAATATTTCCATGGATGGTGTCAACCCATATTCCGTAAAAAATGCCAACTATTTTGTTTGGACTGTAGTAGTGATCAATAACAATATCCCCCCATTGTTTTCCATGTATAATGAATATCTTATGTTGGCTCTCATAGTCCCTAGTAGAAGACAACTGAATAATATGGATGTTTACTTACAACCATTGGAAGATGAATCAAAGGAATTATGGGAAGGGATACATGTGTGCAATGTATCAATACCCATTGTGTAATATCCCAAAAGGGCGAATGCAGTAATACTAAAACAAAATATGATAATTGTAGCAAAGTAAACAATAAATCTAAATACACATCAGAATGCACAGAAATAGCTAAGACATTTTATTAAGTGGAGGTGGATAAAAGAGTACAAAAGTGCTCAAAATATGAGACACTCAAGCCAAAGAGATGGCCTAGAATGACCCTGAAATGATCCCAAAAGAGGGACTGCATAACTGCTGAACTACTGGAAGGAAAACTATGTTGTCCCTACTACAACTGCTGGAAAAATATCAAGTTATATATTGCCATTTTGGGAGCTCTGATTATGCTGAAAATATAGATCTGGGCTCTATGATGGATACCCAAGATAACCCAGAAAGGATTTTCCAGATTATCAATCTAGAGAAATCACCCTCTTATGGCTTCACATATAAATTGTTGGGTATGCAGATCTGCTACATAATATGATCAAATATGGCTGCAATATGATGTACAATCATATCTATGCAAGAAGGGTTGATCCCTTCATTAGATCCTTGGGCTAAAAGCTCAAGATTTAGCTCCTCCAATCTCCTCCACTGAAAATAGTTGTTGAATGATCAACAACTTTAGAAAAATGCAATGTAAGAGAGGGAGGCTCAATATATTGCTGTTAGATATGTCAAATCAAATCTGTAATGATGGACACTATGGATACAATGTGAGGAGATGATCCCTCACAGGATTTCTAGCTGAATTGCTGAAAACTTCCTTCCTCCAATAGATTTACAAGACTGCACTGCGCAATATTTGAGAGGACTATTGCTGCATGGAGGTAAAACATAATGGCTTGAATGTCAAATATAGATCTACTACTCCTGGAAGACTGAATATGAAGAACAAGTGGAAGGATGAATCCTCCACCGGTTTCCTAGCTGGAATGCTAGAAACAACCTCTTGAAGATGACACCAATGCCTGATGAGGAATAAAGGCCGACAGAAAAACTTCCCAAAGTAGGCACTCGAAGTCCCCTGTGGGTAAGGGTGGGATTTCCGCTTGGAAACACCCTATTCTAAACAGCACTGCAGACTTAGCTAAATAGCATAAGCGTGCATAGAAATGTCCTAATACAAATCCAAATCTAAACATATTATAAATAATAATCCAAATCTAAATCTGCCTTTTATTGTGCCTTCACCTTCGTTATATAGATTGTAAGCCTTCCATAGCCTAGGCCATGTCATAACTGCATTGCACATGTGGACATAAGTTTCCATGATTGACTGTGTTGTCTCTCCATGTCCTCCATCATGTCTACATGTGATGATCACCCTCTCCATCATGTGCGCACTAGATGCACCACTTCCTCCACTGACTTATCATAAGTTCTTTATGATATTACTTTGAATGCACTATGATCTTAGTTGACCTCTTCCAATATCCTCATGATTTTACATTTAAGATCCATGGTCTTACTCGACTGCTTCAACCTCCATGATATATCTCATTAATGAGACATGATCTCCACTCCTTTCACATTAATAAGCTTCTCCACTACTCCATAATGTATATCTACATCTAAAATATCCACATTCACACATTAAAAGTGGATTTTATTTATCTTTGGGGCTTATGGGTCCCTCCACCCTCTTATTTACTTAATTAAGTTTATTAAGAACTCCTCCTTAGAAAAATGTTGCTTGTCCTCCAGCAACTGAAAAAGTAGATGCTAGAGCAATCTGTCCCCCTCCAAATGGCATCCACACAAGGAAGGTCACCCAATTTTTTTCAATGATTCATGCATGCCCAACACCAAATTTACCTCTCTAGAATGTCTAGAGTGACCTCTAACTGTGTAGCTAGATGTCCATCCTCAATCATGAAGCTCCAAGTGACAACCATAAGTTGTCCAAAATCCTCCACAATACATGAGATACATAAAGATAAATGGTTCCTCCCACTAAAGGAAAGCTCCAACTCACAAAGTATACCTCCATCCCATGCTACATGAAGTAAAAAGAGGCTCTTCATGCCTTTATCATTAGCCTTGTTGGCTTTGTTGGATCCAAGCATCATCCCAACATTTAACAAAAGAAGAAGTAGAGACATATGGGTAGACAAAGATGTCAAACCACCCCAGCAATTCTCCCTACTGCTACACCACACCATCAAAATACCAAGTGGGTTGGCCATATTCTCTCAAGAGAAACCACAGCGACAATGCATCTTGCTACCCCACCACATCATCATCAAACCAAGTATGGTGTCCATACTCTCCAAGTAAGAGCCATCAGATGAATGCCTCTTGCTGCCATCCTCCATCATTATCATGCAAATAAGGGGAGTATGTCAATCCAAACTCTCCCAAAAGTAACCATAGCAACAAGATCTCTTGCTGCCTCTTTACATTATCATGTAAATAATGGACTAAAAACATAATGATTGACATGTAGAATGTCATATCAGCCCAATACAAACCAATTCCATCATTACACATCATGAGAGTGTTGTGCCATATTAAAAGAAATAAAAAACACATAAACATGGGAGATGTCATATGATGGAAAAAATCTCCTAAGGACAACCAAGGTGAACATGCCTTCTTTCGCTACATTCTGTCATTGATACATAAGGCATGAGGCAAAGAAATATGGGCTATTGGGTGGTAACCATACTCACCTAAGAGCAACCAGTGCAGCCATGCCTCCTTCTTCATTACATGAGTGTTGTACAAGGCTTGGATCATGAAAATATGCGTTGTTGGGTAGTAACCATACTCACCCAATAGAAACAAGCATAGCCAAGCTTCTTTCTAGCCCATGTCATATATTTGGAAGTGTTCATGCAACCCCTTGCTTATCATCCTCACCCACTCAACCCAATGTCGATGATGAATGATGTTTTGCATAAGCATGGTATCCTCTCATTGCAGAATACCATCCTCCTCAAAATGATGAAGAAATTTTCACTCCATGATATTTTGAAGTGCACCACCCATAATATCGCACCATGAGATCCTCTTCTCATCAATGGCCCTCCAAAACCAGTAAGGTTCTAGATCTTCTGTAGGTATAAGTTTCTCTTTGAGCTGTGAGGTTCTCATTGAGAGAGAGTCATCTTGAAAGGGGAAAATATTTCCAATCTCAAGATGCCTACCATCTATCATCTTTACCTCCATTGCTTCATGAGTGAAGCTACCTTGAGAATGATCCAAGAATAATGGGGCCCTCTCATCATCACTACTACTAAGTGGCAGCGTTGTAGATCTGCATGGTGATACATGTGTTGTCTCATGGCCACATAAAATGATAAACTCATAGTTTAGCACTGTACTGAATAGGATTGTGCTCATCCCATATTCTGAAACTCCACATTTCAACTCAAAGGGTTGAATGTAAATCAACAAGGATGAAATAGCATAGATCTTCATTTCTTCCTTGATCAAATCAAGGGTCCTCTACGCAGTGATATGTTGTTACTTAAAATCAGCATGTTGTTCTAATCCTTGGTCATGCAATGGTCCTGATGGCATGTTCCCATAAGTTTCAATAAGAGGTACTGAAACAATATGAGATGAAATTGGATGCATACCTTGTATCAACTGATACTCAGAAACATCTTGCAAGATCACAAGAGTTTTCTCCTTCGGTACAATGATCTTTCCAACTGCTGGCAAGAGTAATGGTTGCTCCTCTATCAATGTACCAGCACTGGAATGAACCTGCTCTTCCTCATGCATCTCCTGAATAATGCATGGGACTCTATCTGTCAAGAGCTTAAGACTATCTTGCAAAGATGCAAGTTCCATTCCTCCGGATACAAGTACTTATGCAGTTGGTGGTGAATGTAGTGACTCTCTGTCCAAAGTGACAATAATTACATTCTCCTTTGACTTCTTGAGAAATGTCTCTAGTTTTATTATATCAAACTTCTTCCTTAACCTTTGAAAGAAATTTGAATATTTAGTCACTTTTTCATGCTCTATGTGACCAAACCACCAATCATTGGCTTCACCATGAAGATGAAGTGTTGTAGTCTGAACAACCTCTCTTTCAGGTATAGGATGTAGCCTAAATAAATTGCATCTAAATATTTCCTCCAAGAATTTATAGTGCTTGAGGAAGATACATCAAACGTAGGAAAATAAAACCTATTGTACCTCTTTCTTCTATGGCTGTTGTAGGATCTTATTTCTTCTTTGAGTTTGAAGAATTGTTGGAGAGTTGGATTATCCCTGAATGCTCTAGACTGTGACTTGTACTCTTCTAGATATAGATTGAGAGTCTCTTGAGTCTCAGGTTCCATATTCCTTCTTTCTTCATTCCTATACCATTCACTTTATTCAAAGAAAGTGGGCATAGTAGATCTTTGAGGAGATCTATGCTTCTCTAGTCTTCTTTGTTGTTAATAGGAAGTGCTAGGAATTTCCTCATCTAAAATTCTTCTTGGATCCTTCCTTTTCCTTTCTCTCTTCATTTGATTGGCCTCCTTGGAGAGATCTTGCAGGGATCTAAAGCGAAGAGTGGAAAAATTTCAATCCTCCTTCATGATAGATCTCTTCTATTTTCTTCTTATTTTGATGCACAAGATGAAGTGTCCACAAGTTGAGCCAAAGATCATGCTCTGATACCACTGTAATATCCCAAAAGGGATAATGCAGTACTACTAAAACATAATATGAGAACTACAGCAAAATAAACAAAAAATCTAAATACACATAAGAATGCACAGAAATAGCTAAGCCATTTTATTATGTGGAGGTGGATAAACCAGTACAAAAATGCTCAAAATATGAGACACACAAGACAAAGAGATGGCCTAGAATGACCCTGGAATGATCCCATAAGCGGGACTGCATAATTTTTGAACTGCTGGAAGGAAATTTGTGATGTCCCTACTACAATTATTGGGACTAAAACTGCCGACAAAATATAAAGTTAGATCTCGGCAGTTTAGGAGCTTCGATGGTGCTAAGAATAGAGATCCAGCCTCTATGATGGATACCCAAGATAACCCAGAAAGTATTTTCCAGATCTATCAATATAGATAAATCACCCTCTTAGGGCTTCATATATAAATTGTTGGGTATGCAGATCTGCTGCATAATCTGATCAAAGATGGCTGCAATATGATGTACAATTAGATCTATGCAAGAAGGGTTGATCCCTTCACTAGATCCTTGGGCTGAAAGCTCAAGATCTAGCTCCTCCAATCTCCTCCACTGAAAATCGTTTTTGAATGATCAATAGCTTCAGAGAACTGCGATGTAAGAGAGGGAGGCTCAATAGCCTGCTGCTAGATATGTCAAATCAGCTCTAGAATGATGGAAATAATGGATACAATATGAGGAGATGATCCCTCATAGGATTTTCAGCTGAATTGCTGAAAACTCTCTTCGACCAATATATTTACAAGACTGAACTACACAATCCTTGAGGAGACTTCTGCTGCCTGGAGGTAAAACACAATGGACTGAATTCCGAATATAGATCTTCTACTCCTGGAAGACTAAATATGAATAACAAGTGGAAGGATGAATCCTCCACCGGTTTCCTAGCTGGAATGCTAGAAAAAACCTCCTGAAGATGGCACCAATGCCTGAGGAGGAATAAATCCTAATAGAAAACCTTCCCATAGTAGGCACTCGAAGTCCCCTATGGGTAAGGGTGGGATTTCCACTCGGAAACACCCTGTGCTAAACTGCACTACAGAATTAGCTAAACAACATAAGCATGCATAGAAATGTTCTAAGACAAATCCAGATCTAAACAAATCAAAAATAATAATCCAAATCTAAATATGCCTTCTATTGTGCCTTCACCTTCATTATATAGATTGTGAGCCTTCCATAGCTTAGGACCATCTCATAACTGTGTTGTACATGTGAACATAAGTCTCCATGATTGAGTGTGTTGTCTCTCCATGTCCTCCATCATGTCTACATGTGATGATCACCCTCTCCATCATGTGTGCATTAGATGAACCACTTCCTCCACCAACTTATCATAAGTGCTTTATGATCTTACTTTGAATGCACTATGATCTCAGTTGACCTCTTCCAAGATCCTCATGATTTTACATTTAATATCCATGATCTTACTTGAATGCTTCAATCTCCATGATCTATCTCATTAATGAGACATGATTTACACTCCTTTCACATTAAGAAGCTGCTCCACTACTCCATAATGTAGATCTACATTTGAAATATCAACATTCACACATTAAAAGTGGATTTTATTTATCTTCAAGGTTTATTTACTTAATTAATTAAGTTTATTAAGAACTCTAGTATTCCAATAAACATGTGAAAATTTTGGAATATTACACATTGCAATAGAGAGGAGTTTTACATTGTATGGCATATTTTCTTGCACCATACATGTTTATCCATGATTAGGATTTTTCTCTGTTAAATTAAATTTTTATTGATTTTTTTATATACGTAACAATATTGTTTCACATATTAATTTAATTCATTGCAATTTTTCTGATCTTCATGGTCGCTAAAGTGTCATCCTGTATATAATAATTTCATAGGTCTTGTAGCAAAAGTGTATCATATATGTAGATGCTGTGGACCTTATCTGAAGTCTAGGTGGTCTGACCACCTACGAAAGCTAGTGTATGACTACTCCAAGGTATTCCTCCTAGAAGAACACCCTTATAGAAGATCAACATCCGCTTTCAATGGTAAAATAGAGAGAACCTAAATTTCTGCAATAATAACACCAATTGAATGGCTTAGATCATATGAGAGAGAGAAGGAGGAGTTTGCAGAAATTTTCAATTCAAATGGGAGCCTATGTTCGGTGATCCATAGTTCTTTAACACCTATGTTGAGAAGTTTCCCATTGATATGAAAAGGAAATTTGTCTTTTATGAGCTCCCATATTGGGAGCATATTAATATTTCCCACTTAGTAGATCCCATATATATATTTAAAAATGTTTCATATTCTTTATGGAGGCACATATCATTGAAAGAAAGTGACACATTGGTTTTTAGGGGAGATCTTATCTCTTCAAAAACTAAAAAGAAACATTGGCCAAGACAAGAAACTACAGGAGAGGTTGGTCCCTTTTATTCTTTCAAATAAAGTAATGTCCCATGGATTTTAAATAAATATGGTCTTTATTTGGACAAGGCAGTTATAATGAGTTTGAGGTGCCTTCTTTATATGGGTCTTCACTATGGTGTTGCTTCAATGTGGAAGATCATGTAATATCCCAAAATGGGAATGCAGTAATACATTAACACAAAACTGGAATAGCAATGAGAAATAACTCATAAAATGTGTATAGAACATATAGCCATCAACTACATGTACAACAACAAGAAATATGATCCATTATATCAGTTGTTACACCATTTTTTGGTCATCTAACCCATTGTTATTAGATGGACCCAAGTACACCATGTAAGACCAATTTTACCCTAAGTAAAATCGCATTCGCTATGAAAAATAACTGAGTAAACCACCTTTATTAAGTTGATTATGGTCTAAACAGGAAACCCCATGAAGAAATATTAAATAAATCTATATTTGTTTGATTTTCCTTAAAGAATAATTAATTAAACAACAGTTTGATTAATATTCATGGTTATATTTAAGCCAAAACAAGGAAATTAATTAGATAAATCATTATTTATCTTATTATTTCCTAAAGAATAGTTATTTAAACCTTATTTAAATAATATTCTTTTTTTAAATATGACTAAATCACCCTTAAATAATTAAATAAATCATTATTTATTGATTTATTACTCAACCACATCCTTAAAATGATAAATAAATCATTTATTTATTTTTTATTTACAAATAAAGGGATTTGACCCAAGTCAAATTCCTTTTCCCTCCATTAAATATAATAAAATATTCCATAAAAGTTGGATCTTGATTTGGTTAATAATATTTTAATTATGCACCAATATCTAGACTAACTCAATATTTTGTTATAAATAGAAGAGTTTTCCCATTCATTTATCACCTTTTGTTGCCTAAAGATCACTCTGGATCTAAACTTTTGGTCTGGATATTGATCCACCATCATAGTCATATTTTGCTACTATTTTTTTCTAGGTTTTCTACACCATCAAGAGAGAGAAATTCTAGATCTGAAGTGCTGAGGACTTATAAGAACCCATCCCATTGAGGAGAACAGGGAACACCCTCTTGTGTTTTCCTCCCAGATGCCATTAATACAAAATTCATTTGATATATTCTTGTCTTGTCTATTGGATGCATGGAGTAAATCTTGTTTTTTCTACTGTTTAATGTCTTCTAATGCATAGATCTAGATTTTTGCAGAATTTATCTTGATCACCTAACTGCAGATCTAAAGATATTAGTAGTCATTTCTGTTGTTAGGGTTGTTTGTTATGTGCAGCTAAAGTGGTATTTTTCGTACGCTTGGAATTAAGATTCATACTAACAACTGGTGACTCCACACGGGTTTACGATTACAACTGCTGTCATTTTTCTGATCCTTTCATGTCCATCTACTTAAAACCCTAATATTTCTCTTCATCCCCTTGTTTTTACTTTTTTTGATGTTTTTTTAAACCTATAAAACCCTAAAACGATAAAAATTCTGACTTCCATGTGTTTTCGGACATATTGCACAGGTGACAGACATCAACCACAGCTAAGACGGAAATTTTTTTTGAAACCTGCTGCTGAGAGTGCCAGAAGTGTAGGTCACACTTTTTGGCCCATAACCTATGACCTGGACCTTCAAGGCCACTTTTCAGCCCAAAAACTGTGACCGCTGTTGAAAACAGGTCAGAAATTGCGACCTGGACTTTTTGCAGGGATTTTTCTAAAAGTTTTCTAGTTTTGTATGAGCCTCTGTTAAAGGTTGTCTGACCTCCATCTCTGCCCGTTTTGGACCTATAATTGTTCTGTTTCACTCAACTAAGTGGGAATCTATCCCCCTAGGTCTTCAGTACCCCCCACTTTTTGTGGAAGAGTTTTTTCTGTTGCAGGTTGTCTGAAATTTCAGAGTCTTCAACCATTTTTTCAGATCTGATACCTCACCTTCAGATCCGCTTCAGATCAACTTGTTATCCATCCAAATCACCTCATCTAGCTTTGTTTGGGTTTGGGTTTTCTTCTAGGTTTCACTCCGTTTCCCTTCAGGAGATAACCTTTCGCCACCATTTTTACAACAAATTTTCCTCTGATTTGTTGTTGTTTTCTGCACCACTTTCCAGCAGATTTTGTCTTTTAGATCCTTGTCCCTCTTGACCTTAGCTCTATTAGCTTTTTTAGTGTGTTTGAATTAGTTTTTTTTACTCACCTATAGACTAGTTTTTGAGAGACCCACCTCCTTGGGTTTAGATTATTGCATTATTAGCTGTTTATTTTCTGTTTTTGAAGGCCTATATACTGTTATTTGCAGGTTTATTTACAGCCATACATCACACTTTTTATTTTTCTCCACAAACATCTGGGTTTAAAAATTAAAATTTACACACTTTAACACACACACCCTAAGCGAAAAAGGGCTTGGTTAACACCGCCAAGCAAAGACTATAAAACATTGAAATCAATTGATCTTGCGCCTCTCTGCCCTTGTTTCGACATTGTAATCAGTTGATCATGCACCTCTCTGCCCTTTTCGGTCTCTTTTTCCTTTTTGTTGTGTTTGTGTCGACACCATTGCACCACCAAGGCGTTTATCTCGGAGACTTCTTGGCCTTCATCCTCAGTTTCCGGTAGGAAGACTTACTCCTCCGCATAGGGTTCGAGTTATTCCTCCACCAAGTCCACACACTGACTCTTCTTCTGGTCCTCTAGATTCTCCTTCTCGTTCCACCTTCAGTTCTCCCCCTGACACCTTCAATATGTCTAATGCAGGACCAAATGCTGGTGGTAACCTCGGCCCTCCCACCGGGAATACCACTAGTGGGACCGCAACGGACACTACCCCAGTTGCGCCCTTTCTCCCCTTCATGGCAGGCCTCAGCCTCCCCGATTTTGACTAGTTGATAAACGACCCTATACACCATGACGCTAGTTGGCCTATTATTCCAACAAAGCTCCCTTCAGACATCCTAAAGTTTGAAGGCTTTTCTAGAGAAGATCCTTCAAATCATATTCGATCTTTCCACATGTGGTGTTCGTATAATTCCATTACTAATGACTCTGTTCGTCTTTGGTTGTTCCAACAAACACTTACAGGTGAAGCTTCTAAGTGGTATGTGGATCAGGCCCCTTCCTCTCATACCACCTTTGCAACTCTTGCCTGGAATTTTTTGTCTTATTTCCAGCTTCCCCTGCATTATGACACTGGTACCGAACTCTTGACCTCTTTCCGTCAATTGTTTGCAACCCGCCTATCCGACCATGTTCAGGAATGGCGAAGAAGAAAGAGCCTATGTCAAGCCCCGACCTTCGAAGAGTGTGTCTACATGGACTGGTTCCTTAGATCTCTCTTGTTGCCTATCAGGAAATATGTCGCATTGCACTTTCCTCAAACCGAAGAAGCGGCTCTCCAAATTGCATTAAAATATGACCTGATCTACGCTCAGTCGGGTTATGTTTATACCATTCTACCTGATCTTCCTAGACCTGGTGGTGCCAACGCACTGGGGGCATCTCATGTCGCCGACGGTATCATTGGAGGTATCTTTAATCTGTATGCACAACCTCCCATGGGCTATGGTTTTCCTCAGGGAGGGGCCAGCACCTCCGACACTTTTCCCTCTCCTGGTAGCATGTATCCAGGATACGACATGCCTCCTCTTTTTTCCCAACCTCCTGTTTACCACATTTTTACTCAACCTCCTTATTATCCGTATCCATAGCCTAGTGCTCCAGCTCCTCCATCATTAGCACCTCCTCTTCCCTTGCCTTCTCAACCCCCGCAATAGCAACCACCGCCCCCTCTGGGGCAGGTGTACGCATAGCAGGGCATGACTAATCCTCCTCCCTAAAAAAGGAATAGGAAAGGCACTCAAAATCAAGCTACCCCTGGTAATCCTAGACCTAATCAAGGTAATGCTCCTAACACTACAAACCAGTAACAAGGCACTCAGCCCAAGCAGGATAGGCCTATTCGTACGAACAATCCCTGTTCTTTTTGTGGTGTTTATGGTCATTATACACATGATTGTCCTCTTCTGCCATAGATGTGACAGCTATGGGAGTCTCAAGCAACATTAAGAGGTTAGTAAGTCGTACCTTCCAGTCCTCCCAGTCCTGCACCTAGTCAACCGACTGTGCTTATTGATCCTTTCCCTCAGTAAGGATTTGTGGCTACCCAACCACCTGAAGGTCAAGTGGCCACTCAACCTCTTCCATCTGGTTCCCTCGATTACCAGATTCTCATGATGTCATCTGATCAGCTTCTGAAACTTCTTCTCCTAGCCCTACACCTTCAGCTGGTACTCATGACCCCCTTTATCCTCCCGGAACATTTCCTCCAGGCCTTAACCATCTTGGAGCTATTCTGCCTGGTAATTACCCTTATGGTCATATACCGTTCCTATCTCCCCCACCAGGAGTGTACACGGTACCTATTATGGCCACCCTCCCTCTTCCTAACCTGACCCTTGGGATTCCCATCTGGTACCTCAATCCTCCAGCCGCTACCCCGCCTGGTCAACCCAAACCATATCTTGCTTTGACCTCGGTTCAATCGGTCCCTATGAATTCTCTCGCTACAATAGTGCCTCAGTCACCTCAACAGGAACCACCTCTTGTTGCGACCGCTTCGTGTAAGAAGGGCAAAGCTCGCAAGGGTGAATCAAAGGACAAGGCTGCCCCGACAAACCCTGCCCCTTCTCAGCCTCCAAAGCATACCATTCAGTGTGCTTTGTGTTATGTTGTCGGCCACACCAACCATACTTGTCCAGAGTTGCCTCACCTTAAGTCCATGGTCAATGAGACATTTTTGGAATCTGATATCCCAGAGGTATATGTCACTATACCTGATTCAATCCTAAAACTCAAACCATTGCACACAAATCACCCTTGTGCTTTGTGTGATTTCCATGGCCATTACACTCACCTCTGTCCTCACCTCGAAGAGTATCGTTCCTCTTTAGAAGCCTTACGCCAATTCGAGGCCAAGAGAAATGAGTTCATCGCTCCCTTATTTGTGCATCTTGCTTCGGCAACACCAGAGGACACGAACACTCCCATTGACATTCCCCCTTATGATGTCGAGATGACGGAGCCTTGGTCCACCATCTTCTATCTATCATCATCCTTAAGACCCTCGGTGGAAGTCCCACTGGAGACTCCCCTTGATGTTTCACCTGACCTTCCTTCAGCGATCACCCTGGGCTCAACATCGCTAGATCCTTTATCTGATTACTCTTCTGTCACCACTTGTGATGATGCGCATGTGAACCTCTCTTCTCATGATGATGAGTTAGGTAGCCTCGCCGTGTTCGGTGGTATTTCTTCCACCAGTCACCCCATCCTCTATTACGATGACAACATCATGGAAGTAGTCACCACCCCTGACTTTATCTATCCCCCCTTACATCAAACCCATGCATTCAAACCACATACACCTTGTGGCCATTACATTGACACCCAATGTTTGGGTAACGGGGCATCCATATTTGAGAGACCAGGAGAAGAAATTCTCCACAACTCTCCTAGTGTATCTGGTCATGTCGACTCTAGTACCATTATTCTTCCACGTTTAGAAGAACCTCTAGATTCCCATATCACTTCAGATCACTCTAGGGATGATACCCCTCATCATTCCTTCACATTACATAAACAAACCAGTCCCTTTGACATTGTTAGTTTTATGGGAGAGCACCAGTTCATTATCTCCAAATCCTCTCTTTGGGATAGTGACGCCATGTATGCCAATATGGAAACTTAAAGTCCATTTGATTCATATATACAATACCAAAAGAGATTGGTAATCCTCCATTCCCTTTCTCAAACTGCATAACCATAACGAAAACAAATGGTGCACCACATCATTAAAATGTGTTTAGATTCCCCTTTTTTTCTAAATACATTTCGGCATGACCACAACATGCTTGGGGGCACCTATGCCCCTTAACCATAAAAATCCCAGATCTCAGCCAAAAACAGTACTCAAAGACCCTTTCTCTGACAGTTCACACTTTTCAAGTCATTTCCTGGGACAAGTCACGATTTTCTACCCAGTACCTGCTACCCAGGTCACATAACAGACCCCCAAAAGTGCGACCTGGCCTATTCATGAGTTCTGTTTACCTAAACTAAACTTTCATCCACTGAAATGAAATAGTAGGATTAGGCCTTTTACTTGCAATTGCTAAATCTCAATTCCAATGGTTAGTTTGTCTGCTATGATCGCTGCAAGATTTAGGGCTTCTCTCCCCACTACATTCACCACAGCTTCACCTGCAAATGAGTGAATTTGGAGGGAAAATGCGTTATTAAAAGAAAACCCCTGAATTTTCTTTCACCTGCTACGGCCAAACCATAGCTTATTTTGAAAAACCGTCTATACCATTGGAAATTTCTCACCGAGCCCTAAAATGGGTAGTGGTTAGTTTTTAGTGACTTGATACTCCACCAGGACACATTTTTTCCATGAAGCGTCACATCACCCCTCCTCAAAATCGAATTCCTTCCCTTGCAACACTTGTACTGGGGGCACCACTTTGCCTCCATACTTGTCCATGCTTGTGTCGACTTTCATCATGAGTCTCATGTTTTTATGGTCCCCATTAGACCTTTTCTATGTGGCAGCACCATCGAGTCACCCTTGTTTAGAGCATCCGAGATGAGTCATCATTGCATTCATGGAATCTATCCCGAGTCCCTCTACATCTTGCTATAGTCTTCCATCCTTCATTGCTTGGTCCCTCTCTCGTGTCGCACACTATGACATTCAGTCCTACTGTCCCCTATCCCTCATGATACTGTGTCAGTCACTGCCAGGTCATCCATGCCATTTATGCTCTAACAAGGGAATTCGCCCGTTTGCTACTCCGTCCCCCCCATTTCATCATCATCATTGGTGTCAGTTTTTCAGTCACTCTACTGTTTTCTCTCGTGCCTTAGTTGAGGATCCCTTATTGCCTCACCTATGGCGGACCTCCTTCTGTCGACATCAGCTCATTATTTCCAGAAGACAGGTCTAGAGGGCGGTGTACCTTGGTTCCGGCTTCCACTCTTGTTCGGTGCCTCAGATCAGGCAAAGGGACTCCTTATTTCCCTTTGACTTGATTGTTTCTCAGCTCCAGCTCCTTTCAACATGATCGAGATCCATATACTCGATGGTTCAGTGATGCAGCAGCTGACATCGGTGATTCTCGGGTGTGTGTGAGATGTCTCAGCCCTCATGAGGGGGTGGCCCTACAGGTACCCCCCCACACACTCAGATGACCTCTTCATTACAGCCTTCAATGCAGCTCCATACATTTGATGATGTCGGCCTCAGCCGCTTGCAGCGCCTTTTTGTTTGCATGTATCAGTCAGATTTTCAGAGCCCTTTCCTGTGTTCAGGGGCATCTGGGTTGCATTTATATCTCATGTACTCAGATATTATTGTACAAGTCCTGCTGTTATCCCAGGCACAATCTGTATGTGGGATTCATTATCATGTTATTTATCTGGCTCATGTTTATGCCAACATATCTTATATTATTTCGTCTCGTGGTTTTCCGGACGCCTTATTGTTTGTACTATTTCCTCGACGGGCATAGGTATGCCTCCCCTGCCGCCTATAGTAGGTACTCACTCATCAAATAGACTTGTCACACCTACAAGTCTTGCCTCCTCAAGGTCTAGTTCTTTCAGCACTTTGGTCTACCTTACACTCCTCTCTCTTTGACTTCCTCTTCGACGTCTAGTGATTGAGTTCTTACAACGTACTTCGGTCATACGATTAGCTCCTAACGCTCGCACACCGGGGGGAAATCTGTTACACCATTTTTTGGTCATCTAACCCATTGTTATTAGATGGACCCAAGTACACCATGTAAGACCAATTTTACCCTAAGTAAAATTGCATTATCTATGAAAAATAACTTAGTAAACCACCTTTATTAAGTTGATTATGGTCTAAACAGGAAACCCCATGAAGAAATATTAAATAAATCTATATTTGTTTGATTTTCCTCAAAGAATAATTAATTAAACAACAGTTTGATTAATATTCCTGGTTATATTTAAGCCAAAACAAGGAAATTAATTAGATAAATCATTATTTATCTTATTATTTCCTAAAGAATAGTTATTTAAACCTTATTTAAATAGTATTCTTTGTTAAATATGACTAAATCACCCTTAAATAATTAAATAAATCATTATTTATTTAGTTATTACTCAACCACATCCTTAAAATGATAAATAAATCATTTATTTATTTTATTTTAAAATAAAGGGATTTGACCCAAGTCAAATTCCTTTTTCCTCCAATAAATCTAATAAAATATTCTATAAAAGTTGGATCTTGATTTGGTTAATAATATTTTAATTATGCACCATTATCTAGACTAACTCAATATTTTGTTATAAATAGAAGGGTTTTCCCATTCATTTATCACCTTTTGTTGCCTAAAGATCACTCTGGATCTAAACTTTTTGTTTGGCTATTGATCCACCATCATAGTCATATTTTTCTACTATTTTGTATGGGTTTTCTACACCATCAAGAGAGAGGAATTCTAGATCTGAAGTGCTGAGGACTTACAATAACCCATCCCATTGAGGAGAACATGGAACACCCTCTTGTGTTTTCTCCCAGGTGTCATTAATACAAAATTCATTTGATATATTCTTGTATTTTCTATTGGATGCATGGAGTAAATCTTGTTTTTTCTACTGTTTAATGTCTTCTAATGCATAGATCTATATTTTTACAACATTTATATTGATCACCTAACTGCAGATCTGAAGATATTAGCAATCATTTATAATTTTAGGTCTGTTTGTTATGCGCAGCTAAAGTGGTCTTTTTTTGTACACTTGGAATTAAGATTCATACTAACATCAGCAAAAAGTGGGGCAAAGCAGCAATATGAGCCCTAAAAACGTTATTCCTAGAGAATTGCATTATAACAAGAATAAATAATGCTGTGATCCCTTAGCTTATGTAATTTGGGACTTACATCTAGAAAATATTCAGAAAAAAATCCCTTTTGATGGTTTAAACAGATCTCCTAGTCTCGATATGACTCAAAAAGGCACAAATCCCATGACTTGACTTATGCAGAGTTTTTTGAAGCATGCACGGCATGATTTTATGATGGTTTTAGATGAAATATGGTATAAACATAATATCTGGAGTTTATTTACTCAAATCATGGAGAAAAATGGATATCTAGCTCCTTTTACACATCATAAAGATAACCCGGCAAGGGTTTCACGAAAGCACAATGTACAAAATGTTAGATCTGCAAATGTGATCTGAAAAGGACATAGTGTAACTAAAGCTATGTATATATACAGCTGAATAATACAGCGAATGAAGGAGGATCCTTCTTACAAACTTTCTGGGAGAAAGGTTGGCCTTTTCCCTGAGAAAGCAACTCAAGATTGAGGGGATTGACCCTCTCACTGCAACACTGCAATAAATGACGTTGTTCCTGCAAGGGACTACACTGTATATGATGGAAGAAATTTTGCCAAGTGTGCCAATATATGGAAATATTCTCCCGAGCCTTCCTTATTGATCTCCCAAAGGAATGGAGGCTCCCTCCTTTGAAAAATGAGTGCAGGAAGTGGTGTTGTGAACCCTCACTGCAACACCCTGCAACACAACGTTATACTGCCGCAAAAATAATGTTGTAGCTGAAGGAGGATGCTTGGCCTCAAGCCTGGATGTGAGGAAAATCAGTACAAGCTCCTTCAAGAGGCCTCTCAAGAAAGGAGAAGGATTTCCTAAACAGGAATACCTTGTGCTAAACAGCACTGCAGCTCTGTTAAACAACAAGAGAATGCACAATAGTCATGCAGACCATAAAATCAATAATCATAAAGCTAAACTCAAATGGTTTTCATCCTCTTCCTTATAAACTATGTGAGCCTCCTCTTCTTGGGTCCCACCCATTAGGGTTTCCAACATCATATGATCAATCTCCCTCCAAAACTGCGTTGTATCTCCATCAAGGCCACTCCTCCATAATCACGCTATTTGATTTGGTCAAAGTTGACCTCTTCAACCTGCTTCACCCCTTTTCACACCCAAATTTTTTCAAGCTAGCTCTCATATATTTGTTTAAATTGATCCTTGTTCATATTGAGCTATTTTCATTGATGATCCACTCTTCCTCATGAATGGTGTTGACTTGGTCAAACTTGAATTTGTCCACATCCAATTGCCCTTGTTCACACATGATGGTGTCAAATCCAGCTACTAGAATGATCCCCTTTCACACCAAGATGGTTTTTATGCTAATTCAAGTTAAGTATGGGTCCCTTCCCCCATTTATTCATCTACTGGGTGCAAAAATAAAAAATCAATATTCCTATTAGCTGCATGCTAATGTAGGAATATTACAGTCCTCCCCTCCCAAATTTTGCTTGTCCTCAAGCAACTGCAAGGATAGAACTGTAGAGTTTCTTCTCCTCCTCCTGTAGCATCCTCATATGATGAACTCCTCCAAGGAATATGATGTTGTCTCAACAATGAATCTCTATAGTGCCCCTCCCAAGCATGCAAGCTAGCATTTGGTGAGCATCCAAAATAGCCATCATCATGAAAGGGTGAAATACTCAAGGAGGAAACTATGTGCTATCTAGAGGTCCTCTCAAGGCATGGATACTGAAATGTGTTGGGAATTATCATTCCCATGTAAAACCTCCATCCCCCAGCTATCATCCATGCAAGATGAGTCACCCTCCAACATGGCAACTCATGAAATATCTCCTCCACCTTTGGCTCCTGCAATGTAGATGGGCTAAATAACTGAACATGGTAGACAAAATGGCCTACCCCATGCTGTCTTCCTCTCCATTTATGATAAGTGTAGAGCATATGTTGATATTTGGCTGCAATAAGGTTTCCCTCAAGTGGTAATAAGAAGATTAGATCTCCAAAGATCCTTTCTCCCATGTCATGAATCATGTTGGCCCAAATCATCCCATTCAAAATGAATGGCACATCATCACCATTTGGCATCCAAATCAGAAAAATGTTGAAGGTATGTGTAAGTTTGGATGATACTAATGGTTTATCAAGTGGATACGACGCAGTCTTTCCAAATGTTGCTTTAGATCATCATGTGGCAAGTGGTATTTCAACAAAATGACAGTTGTGCATGTTTTCACATCTACCATGAGGTGGTAAATAACATTATATATCAGCTGAGTAAAATGAGAATGACAACACACTTGTCCAAATTCATGTAGAGAAGGGTTATCTCCATCATAGAGGTTGGTTCTAGCATGACCATGAAGCACATAAATAATATTTGCCTCTTGTGGAGCAATGCATTGTACATACATGGTGAGAAAGTGTACATACTCAACGAAATAATCAATAAGTACATAAATATATTCCTTACCATGCATAATGAGTAAGCTAAAAGTGAGGTCCGTGGATGAGTCCTCCCATGAGGATCTTCTCATAAAAATCTGCAGCAAGAGAGGATGCATGCTCCCCTTGGAACACTCCATCAATAGAAACATACTCCCAAGTGACAACGTTGTTTGCCCTAGTGATAAGGCTCTTGTCACTCCATGATCCCCGTCCTTGACATTCCACATGTCAAAGTCATCCACTATCATGCTGCTATGTGAGGAAATCTTCTTCCTATGTGGAATCCCCTCCTTATCCTTCAATGTTGAAGGGTAGCCTCTTTGCACCTTGAATGTGCCATACATCCCTCCTGAAATATCAATATGAGTATGGAGAAATTTATGCCCATACTCTCCCAATAATAACCATAGCAACAAGGACTCTTGTTGCCTTCTTGCATTATCATGATGCAAATCATGGAGCAACAATATTGTAATGGACATGTGAGATGTATCATCAACATAGTACAAAAAAGCTCCCTTATGCCACATCATGTGGGAGTTATCCTTCCTCACAAACCAAAGTACATACATGAGATACATCTCAAACATAAATATATCTAAATACATGATACATACCTCAAACAAGAGTAAACACATGGATGTAAGATTTAACATGTGATGTCCAAATTCTCTTCTTAACAACCAAAGCAACCATGCCTTCTTTTTATGAATTCTATCATTAAGACATAAGGCATGAGACAAGAAAATATGAATCTTTGGGTAGTAACCATACTCACCCAAGAGCAACCAGTGCAACCATGCTTCTTGTTGGCTTGTATCATAGATCTACAAGTGGTTTGGAAACCCCTTTCTCCATACTATCATCCACTCGTCCCAATGTGGGTGATGGATCTCATTCTGCAAATACTTGGTATCCTCCCATTGTAGGACACCAACCTCCTCCAACCTTTGAAGAACTTTGCACTTCATGAAATTTTGAAGTGCACCTCCAATGGGATCTCTTAATGGTACCTTCTTCTCATGCATGGCCTTCCAAAACCAATGGGGTATTCGATTTGCTGCAAGTAGAAGTCTCTCTTTGAGCTGTGGCACGCTCATTGAGAAAGTGTCATATAGAAAGGAGAAAATGTTTCTCATCTCAAGATGTATACCCTTTGTCATTTCTTCCTCCATTTCTTCCTGAATGAAGCTGCCATTTGAATTCTCCTGTGAGGAATGGGTCCTCTTTACTTCACTGTTGCTCTTGGACAACGCAGTGAAACTCTGTTGCTCTAGATTAGAAGTAAGTGCTGATCCTGGGTCATGCAAAAGCAGATTTCCACAATCCTCTAAAATATTTTCTGCAATAATAGAAATTGGAAATTCAACCATACCTTGATGGGATTTGGGAACACCTTGTATGGTTGCAAGAGTTCCTTCTTCCACTATGTTGGCTCCCTCAACTACTGATGTTGAAGGCTGCTCCTCCAAGGTTGTGAAAACGCTGATACAAGTCTCCTCAAGTGGTGGTGAGGGCTCCTCCCTCTCTAATTTTTCTTCATCAAATCTCTTGATCACCCTCTGAGTGAAATCTACAAAAGTAGATACTCTTGCATGACTTATGTGATTGAACCACTAAGTGCTTGCCTTACCCTCCATGTGCAGTGTTGCAATCTATACTCTCTCTCTCTCTACCACTCAATGTAGTAGGAAGAATGCATTAAGTATTCTTGCCCAAGCCCTTGCTGTAGATTTCCCATCAAAATTTGACAATAGAAACCTATTGCCCTTGATTTCCCCTTTACTATAGGGCCTCCTCTCTTCCTCCAGTTGAAGGAACTATGGGAAAGCTAGAGTCTCCTTGAAGGCTCTAGGTCAATATTTTTACTCAACAAGGTATTCACTTAGAATCTATTGATCCAAGTGTCCTCAATGCTTCTTGTCTTCTTCTTTATGAGAATAGGAATTTCATGGTCCTTCCTCTTCTTGACACCCTCTAGGAGTTTCATGGCACCTCTTCTCCTTTATCTGCTTAACCTCCTTGGAGTGGTTCTTCCAAGATCTGAAAAGTGATGAGATAAGGCTCATTCTATCCATCATTATGATCTTTCTCCTTCTCTTTGTCTTCTTATTCTTCTGATAGCATAATAGATGGAACTCACAGGCTGAGCCAAGATTATGCTCGAATACCACTGTAATATTCCAAAATGGGAATGCAGCAATACATGAACACAAAACTGGAATAGAAATGATAAATAACTCATAAAATATGTATAGAACATATATCCATCAACTACATGTACAACAACAAGAAATATGATCCATTATATCAGCAAAAAGTGGGGAAAAGCAGCAATATGAGCCCTAAAAAAATTATTCCCAGAGAATTGTGTTATAACAGGAAGAAATAATGTTGGGATCCCTTATCTTATGTAATTTTGGACTTACATACAAAATATTCAGAAACAAATCCCTTTTGATGGTTTAAACAGATCTCCCGGTCTCGATATGACTCAAAAAGGCCCAAATCCCATGACTTGACTTATGCAGAGTTTTATGAAGCATGAAAAGCGTGATTTGATGAGGGTTTTAGATGAAATATGGTATAAACATCAGATATGGAGTTTATTTACTCAAATCATGGAGAAAAATGGAGATCTAGCTCCTTTTACACATCATAAAGATAACCTGGCAAGGGTTTCATGAAAGCACAATGTACAAAATGTTAGATCTGCAGATTTGGATTTGAAAAGGACACAGACTAACTAAAGCTATGTATATATATATAGCTGAATAATACAAGGAGTTAAGGAGGATCCTTCTTACAAACTTTCTGGGAGAAAGGTTGGCCTTTTCCCTGAGAAAGCAACTCAAGATTGAGGGGATTGACCCTCTCACTGCAACACTGCAAGAAATGATACAGTTCCTGCAAGGGACTGTGCTGTAGATGATGGAATAAATTTTTCCAAGTGCCAAGATATGGAAATATTCTCCTGAGCCTTCCTTACTGATCTCCCAAAGGAATGGAGTCTCCCTCCTTTGAAAAATGAGTGCAAGAAGTGGTGTTGTGAAACCTCACTGTGACACCCTGCAACACAACATTATACTGCTACAGAAATAATGTTTTAGATGAAAGAGGATGCTTGGCCTAAATCCTGGATGTGAGGAAAATCAGTACAAGCTCCTTCAAGAGGCCTCTCAAGAAAGGAGAAGGATTTCCTAAACAGGAATACCATGTGCTAAAGAACATTGTTGCTCTGCTAAACAGCAAGAGAATGCACAATAGTCATGCAGACCATAAAATCAATAATCATCAAGCTAACCTCAAATGGCTGCCATCCTCTTCCTTATAAACTATGTGAGCCTCCTCTCCTTGGGTCCCACCCATTAAGGTTTCCAACATCATATGATCAATCTCCCTCCAAAGCTGCATTGTATCTCCATCAAGGCCACTCCTCCATAATCACGCTGTTTGATTTGGTCAAAGTTGACCTCTTCAACCTGCTTCACCCCTTTTCACACCCAAATTTCTTCAAGCTATCTCTCATATATTTGTTTAAATTTATCCTTGTTCATATTGAGCTATTTGCATTGATGATCCACTCTTCCCCATGAATGGTGTTGACTTGGTCAAACTTGAATTTTTCCACATCCAATTGCCCTTGTTCACACATGATGGTGTCAAATATAGCTACTAGAATGATCCCCTTTCACACCAATAGGGTTTTTATTCTAATTCAAGTTAAGTATGGGTCCCTTCCCCCATTTATTCATCTACTAGGTGCAAAAATAAAAAATCAATATTCCTATTAGCTGCATGCTAATGTAGGAATATTATAGATCATTTGTCGGGGTTGAAATCGCACGACCATTTGAACCTTCTAATAATATGTCAAAAACATGATTTTATTAATTTTTTAATTTTATGCAATCAAATATTTTATAATTAATTTCTGTATAATTTATTATTTACAATGCAGTGTCATTATCCTCTGCTCATGCATGGGTGTGTGAACCATGACATCCCCCAAGACCTACGACGTGCCATATCTAAATTATCTAAATTTGTACATTAGATCACATCAAAGGAGATTCATATGGCTAGCATTCCACAGTGGCATCAAGAGATAGTAGAGATTGTTTGCATGTTTGAGAAGGAACTGTCGACGAGTTTCACAGACTTGTAGGTTCATCTTCTAATTCACCAAGTAAATGAAATTGAATTAGTTTGGGTGGTTTCTTTTCATTGGATGTTATTATTAGAGAGGTACATGAATAAATTGAAAGGTTTTGTTCGAAAAAGGGAAAAACACGAGGGGTCTGAGGGGTATATATCATATGAGTCTTTCTATTATTCTACTGACTACATCAAGCAGATTGATAACATACTAGGTGTGGAAATTTGGTAAAACGAAAGGGATGAAGACAAACGAGAAGGGGAGCTTCTCTAAACAAATGGAAATAGGTGCATGATAAAGAGTAAGTGGCTTATCATTTGTCAAATTTATACACATTAACTGTTCACACTGAGCTTCATATTAATGCATATTTTGATCTCATATGTACTATATATATATATATATATATATATATATATATATATATATATATATATATATATATATATATATATATGTATGTATGTATGTATGTATGTATGTATGTATATATGTGTATGTGTGTGTGTGTGTATGTGTGTGTGTGTGTGTGTGTGTTGGTTTGATTTCATCATCAAATTCAGAAATTAAAGCCATCAACAAATCCATTCTTCACAATATGGAAGTGACACGACTGTGAGTCACATTGTACAAACAGAAGAGGAGGAAATGGAACAGTGACAGGAAAGACCTTAAATGGTTGAATGATAGAAGTGTGAATTATATTTATCATTTAAAAGAAAATATTCCAATGGAATGCCCTCACAGTTGGGTTGTTTATTAAGTCAGAGAGAAATATAATGCATCTGGTCATTACCCACATGCTAAAGATGATTCCCTAAACATAGGGATTGAGTGTAACAAGTCGGTAATTATAATCTCTTTATGTATAGATTTAACTTCATACTGCACCTTTGAATTGTAACATCTATATATATTTTATATTTTTAATTATGTTCGGGTTATTATACACGTGACATTATTATTTGTTCACTTTTTTATAGGTGCATTTGTTCCCATCTATGTGGGAATATGGACATCATTTTCACTCGGAGGATCTTGATGATGGATGCATGACACAAGACTATGGAGTGGAAGTCAATTTCGACCATTCAAGTGGTGCTAGCCACTGCGATCAAAACCTAGTGTGGGAGACGTTAGGTTACGTTGGAAAGATACAGGAGATCATTCAAGTGGACTTATCTTCATTCCAAAGTGTTATTTTTAGGTGCAAGTGGTGGGAAACCCTTGATCAGAATAATGTAAAGGAAGATCACAATAGTGGGATGATATCTATCAACTCTATAAATATGTGGCATGAAGCTAGGGAGCCTTCTAATTTCCAAAAACACTGCAACCAAGTGTTTTTTTACCCAGATGTGTTGGATATGGATTGGTGGTTCGTATTAAGACACGACCCTAGATCAAAACATATATTTGAGAAAAAAAGTGTTATGATGCCAAGAGAGGAAGATAATCAAGGTGATGACAATGGAGAGTGATATGTACTTGTGTTATTTCATCATTTATACTATTGTTTTATGTTTTTGTTTTCTTTATTTAACTAATTATATTGTTTTTTTATTTGACTTATTGGCATTTTATATAATTGGTAAGATTCACAAACGTTTTTACATGTTCTTTTGTAGTGGAAACATTTTTACACTTAAAACTAAGTATTTCTAATTGTGTACAATATCTATGATAATAAGGATTCAAGGTCACAATCCTTCCCAAATAGGAAAATGAGAAGAATAAAACCAAAATGAGAAAATAATGAATTTAGAAACAACAATGAAGATTATGTCTCGATTTAGATACTTATCGATTTATTAATCAGTTCACATCTTTTATTCTTCTTGTTTAGTTCAAAATCATTATAAATCATGTAGTGATAACTCTATGAGGACTTTAACAATGAAAAAATTGTATATTAATATGTAAGGTTAAATTCTTGACATGAGAGGTAAAGGCATGTTTACTATATTTAAATTACACTTCTTGCAACATTATTGTAAACTAAAATGAGGTCTTATGCATGTATAAAATGTTGATTACATCTTATTATGGACCATATGAGAAACAAATGGACTTACATGGATGCATGAGAGGTTTTAATTTTTTCTTCATGGATAATGGAATAGTTTTGACTTTTCTTTTCAATGGTAATTATAAATAAAGGTTGAATTAATAAATATTGTATGGCTAAGAATTAAATGATAAATAATTTGATGGTGATTAAGAGGCATTTGTTTGACTTTAAAATAGACTTGGTGATGCATTTTCCTTTCCTATTTAGATTATGTAAAATAAATATATATTTGTATGTATTTATAAGTAAATTATTTAAAGTAACATTTCTTTATCATTATGAGTGTGATGTAATATTAGCTATGAGAAATATGAAAACATGAATTTTAGTGACTATCTCATGATAAGTATGTGGAAAAAATAATATTTTTTGAGTTGTTCATTAAGAAATAATCAAATATATTATTTGTCAAAAGTTTAAATCTAATACAATATGATTTTTGTATTATTTAACTCATATTTATTGTTAAAAAGGGTTAAATTTCAACTAGTACAATAGCAAATAAATAACCAAGATAGCACCAAAATATTATATCTTTATTAGTAGACAAAAAAATCACTTGCCTCTTTAAGGGATAACTTTCAATAAAGAAAATCCCCAACTACAAGTAACTTCACAAGCCTTATTTTAAATTTCTTGGTCCCCATCTTTAGAGAGAGAAATTTATAATTTAAATTGGTAAAAGTTGTTATAAATATTAAATTCAAATTGCTTCAAAATCTCATAACTTTAGTAATAAATTAAATTTTACAAAAAATATAAGTTTTTAAGTCATATTAAATCTAAATTAATTATAAAAATGATGACTTAATTTTTTTAAATTTAACAATAGATTGAATTTTTTAAACCAGTTTTGAATTGGTTGAATTGTATTGTTGAATAATTTATTACTATTATTATTATTAGTTTATATTAGAAATTGAATGAGTTTCACATTTTCTTCTTATTAAGAACTAACTAAATTATTTTAACTTTAATTATTTTTTCCTTGTGAGTATTGAAATATTTTACTAATTAAGTTAGAATGAATATGAATGAACTATACAAGAAATAGAATAATATTTATCGTCATTTTACATTCATAGTTTCAACCATACTAAACTTTATAATTTATAAAAGTGTCTTTTCATTTTTTTTTAAGTTGTTTTGCATGCAATTTCATATATAAAAGCTTGATATAAATTCACCAATACATAATCTATAATAAATATTATTTCATAAAAATATACATCATGATGATAACCATCTAACAAACATAAACATCATATAAGATACACATTCAAATTCACTACCATCAACTAATCAGATACACTTCTAGCACATATAAACGCCATTAGCTAGCACACAAATATAATAATATAACAAGGCATCATCATCGTGATCACATCTAACAAAAAGAAAACATTATAATCTAACATCATCACCACACACATCCTCAAATTAACAAACATATCATGTCAAATAATTGTTATTACATACACATCTATATGCAAGCACATTAAATGAACATATCTAACATGACCTAACAATATACATATCAACACAAACATATAAATTAAGTACATAAATGTGAACAAAAAATGCACCATATATGTATACAAACAAGTAAAATAAATACATCAAGTCAAATAACTATAATCAAATATCTAATACAACAAACATAGTAGTGCCAACTTAATCTGTAGCAGAAGACGCCGGATGGTCAACTACTGCCTCAACATTTATCGAACTCTGAGGTGGATTAGGATGAGGTGTTTGGTCTACAACAGAATATGATGGATGGTGAACAAATTCCTCAACGTTTATCAAACTCTGAGGTGGAGGGGGAGTTGGTTGGTCTTCTCTGCCAGGAGAAACATGAGGCACATCCTCTAGCTCTAGCATATGATCATCAGGTGACTAAGGAGGAGGCGTAATACCAGAAGGATTAGCGACACCTTGACCATGATCTAATATGTTAGTACTATTATAAGCACCATGATCACCACCATCATCATGATCATGATCACCATTCTCATCATCATGATCACCACCCTCATCAACATGATCTGACGTATATTTCGTTGCATTCCCTGCATCCCTCATCGCTGCCTATATCCTAATAGCTCAGACGATATGATGCATAAGAGACATAATCTCGTGTGAACAGTCCCCGTATAGATCCACAAACCTAGGATATGTGCTAATTTCTCGAGCCCTCGCAGGCCGAACTCCATCCTCAACCAAAACTCTTGACAATTTGTCGCAGTAGTCCATATGAAATCTCAAACCAGCCCTACGGGCCTGGATGCCGACACCCCCTTGAGGATGTGCCTCACCCTCTTGGGCCTCACCCATATCCTCATATGCTCCATTCAGTTGGGGAGGAGGCATGTCCCCATGGAATGTGTTAATGTCTACAAAATATATAGTAAACAACAATAATTTGAAAATTTAATTAAACAATTTAATAAAATAAATTAAAGAACATGCTAGAATAAATTTTATTCCAATTAATTAAAACAATAAAATGAAACTAGATTAATTTAAATAAAACACTAATATTACCTCTATCATCTGGAGGCTCAGTCGATGTGAAGAGGATGTTGGTATATTATATCCAATCAATCCTTGCATACTAAAATGACAAAAAGATAAAGGCATGGTCAAAATAATTGGCCAGTAGCATCAGTGCCTAGGCATAAATACTAGACAGATACTCCGACAGACCCCTCTTAGGCATCATCTAGCCCCACATGCACATTTGGACCTCAATCATCGGCCTAGGAGGGAAATGGTAAAATGTAGGCCTCGTCCTTGGAAACTGCTCAAAAATTAAACAAAAAATATCGGAAGCGAAAGGAAAGCTCTCCCTCCTATGTATCATTGCACGACATCTATCTAAATCCATACAAAAATGCCTCAAAAAAATGGCAGACCGCCTGATACAATGTGGTGCCCGAAACAAAGAATCGTCATAACATAAAATAGGGTAACTAATGTGTTTCCCATCACTATTAAAGTGTGTAATTGTGGTGAAAAATAACGAGAGGAACCTAGCCTCATGTGCAACAAAAGAAGAAATTTGTAGTTGTCCACCACGCACCTGAAAATATGTTAGACAAACTAACTGAGGCCCAATATATCTCTGAGAGTAGGGAAGTTAACTCTCTACTGCAACCCCATCAGGGAAATCATGGATATGGGGAAAATCCTCCTCTCTCCTAGATACACCAGTGATAAAGTATATATCCTACTCAGAGAGCCTATACCACGCCTCAAGACCTAAATGGAAACCCTCCTCCTGGACACTCCACCAGCGGATCAGATGTGACAAAAAGAAAAAGTGAGCCTCCAGGGATGTAGCCTCCTCATAGTACTTAAGGAGGCCTAAATTCCTTGAGAGCACTCAGGTTGTTGTGCTAATAGGGTGAGGGTATAAATCCCTCTCCCTCTCTCTGGCCTCCCATGGTTAGACCATATTGTATTGGTCTGTTATTTTCTCCTTCTTCTGTTGTTTCTCCCTCTGTTGAAATATCTATTGCATGATTGACATATAAAATAAATCATCCTCATACATAAAATAAAAAATCCATACACAGATTCATATACATACGTAGGAGCATAAATCTTAACTAGGGAAGGAAACAATAGAATAATTACTCTATGTGCTTAATCTGCTTTCTTATATTTAGCTTAGTTAAGCTTGATCTTGAATAGAAATTTGAATAAGGATAATCTACCTTCTTTGACAGTCTCTTCCTCCTATAGTTCAGTAATTTAATTCGAGAGCAGGCTTAGACACCTAGTCAATAACTTCCTGGGACAATGAAAAATGTATTTATAAATATGGAAGCATAACTTTCAATTTAAAAAAATATACATACTTGGTGCACCCAAAAAATAGTAATTCATCATCTTGGGTCCCCTATGAAACACAACTGCACCAGAATCAGTGTGCACATACATAGGACACACTATCGTTGGTTCACATATTTAAATTTTCATCACGGTGCATCTCACTTATGCATAAGTGTGCATGTATAACCTTTTTGCACCGGTATGGAATGATCAGGTTATCGAACGCACCGAGCTATATTTTTAAATATTATTTTTGCGGTGCATTTGGTAAATATAAATGCACTAGGCATAACCCAAAAATGTATGCACTGACATAAAATTTACAGCTTTCCTAGTGCATTTTCATTTACGAAATGCACTACAACAATAGTGGTGTGTTCTGTTCATGCACCAAATTGTGGTGCACCCTGCATCGCTATCAGTGTGAGCCAAAAATATCAAGCACACTGCATAAGTTTTATTTTCAATTATAATGCACTAAAAAAATAAATTAAAGAGAAACATAGACATTACCTGGACATTTTCTCATCGAGGAGGCATTGTTGACATGTAATTGAGAAAGACAAATTTCACCAATTTTGAGAAAAATGGAAAGCCACGCACTTAGCACGGTACGGAAGGCCCTGGTGAGCAAGAGAAGTGTTGATGTTAGGGTGCTTTCATGAGTCAAGAGTGACACTGGTGCTTCAGAGCTCTCCAGTACTGAAAACGGTAAAAAATTAATTTACAGCCGAGAGTTTTTTTTTAATTTAACCCTCCGCTGGTGCATTATTATAACCATACTAGTGCATCATATATCTAAGAGGACCAATTTTTTTAATTAAAAAACATATAGTGGTGCTTTTATTAAAATGCCCCGGGGCATTCTAATATAGGTACCGCACCGGTGCTTTGTTGGACTATATCACTGCATTTTTTTTCTAAATTAAAAACTACCTAGCGGTTCTCTTTATAAGATGCCCTGGGGTGTTTTAATACATTAACAAAACTAGTGCTTCATTGGAATATAGCACCGCAATTTTGTGAAATTTAAAAACTATAGTGGTTCTCCTTCTAGGTATGCATCTAGGTTTTTTACTACAAGATTAAGGGCGCCGCTTCTGCAGGTGTATACAGCATTGACAATTTTTAAAATTTAACCTTTTTCTAGTGCTATCAATTATTCAAGCACCGGTGCATTTTTTTTATTTAGCGCACCATGTTTTTTTTATTTTATAAAAATAAATCTTCCATGGTGCACCATGTTCTATTTGATAGAGATCCTTGTATGGATAGTAAAGCACCTGTGTGTTTTTATATTGTAGACTCACTGTCAAAAAAACATCCCCTAAAACATTTGTGCACCCACCTCCACTACAGATGGATTTTTTAGATATTTCCGTAGGGGCTTCCACAAAAACCTCTGTTAGAAGGTCTTTTCCTTGTAGTGAAAATTGAATAAAACTTATTTGTTGTTTACAAGACATCTTTTAAAATTGAATAAAACTTATTTCAATTTCATTTGTGTTTTTTAATTGAATCTTGAGATAGCCAAGTAAATTTAGGAAAGTTCATATTTAATTATATATAAAATTATAGAAACATATATCATTAATTATTTGTTGGTATATTAAATTCCAATACATATGACTTAAATATCATGAACATTATGACTAAGCTCTTGTAGATGGCCTCAAAATAAATAAAATTGACTAAACTTATTTGTTGTTTACCATACATATTTTTAAAATGAATTTAAAACTTATTTCAGTCCTATTTGTGTTTTTTAATTCAACTATCATATATTTTAGTTAATTTTAAGTATCAAAGTGACTTGCATCATAACTTAAGATTGCACTTATTTTCTTAGTCTATGAAACTAGAAATCAAAATTGTTATGATTTTTAATAAAATTTATAGTATATAGATTTTTTTTAAAGTAGCGAAATAATTTTAACAAGTCCATAAACTTCAAAAATTAATGATCATCCATAAATAAGATTAATACAAATCCATAAACTAAAATAATGAATGTATCAATAAACTATATATATGAAAATATATACAAATTACAAATATCACATGAACATCTATAAATAGAAATAATAAGCACCCATAAAATTAAATAATGTCCATGTACATCCATAAATTGTCCATGTATGAAAATGTACAAAGATAGTATCACATGTGAATGTTCCCTATGAAATGAGCCTGAAAATATACAAATTATCCATTCTAACTACCACCAGAACTCCTATGTGAGTTTTATTGCGTAAATTCAGTGTCCATAATCTGGTACTATAATATAACACATTCAAATTCAAACTAATTAGATCGTTATTTATACAAAATAAACAATGTGGAATAAATGCAAGTTAGGTAGGATGGGGGTTTGATGAATCTGGGTTTGGTGCTCCCCTACCTGTGGCTCAAATATTTGGGTCTGCATTGATGGACCTACATCGTATAGAATTTATACCCAACATCCCACTCATGTGTCCACATAACCTCATGTTTACACAATGGCAAGGACACATTTTAATTATTCTACGAATTAATTAGTATGCATGTAACTTTAAAAAATAATTTTTAAATCATAGGAATAATTTTTTTACCTCAACTACTGGTCCATGTGGTTATACATAATGAATCTCCTTCACATGAGTGTTATGAGGAGGAGGTGGAGGAGAATCAATGGAAACATGCACTCGTGGAGGATTCCCTAGTTGATCAATTTCCCCCTCGGATGACCTCATAAGCTCAACCATGTTGTTGGATCCCTATGTCTACATGTTATCAAGAACATATTAATATAAATTCAATCTAATATGAACTAAATTAATATAAATAATTATGCATATTTGAAAATAAGAGTCAAAAGTTCTTTATGTGTGTGTGTGTGTGTGTGTGGGGGGTTTGTCTCACATGGGTCATGCACTCTCAATTTCCACGGATGGCATCACAACGCATACATGCATATGAAATAAGTTGTTCAATGGGTAAAATCGTGAGAAATGAATCATCATATAAAGAAACTGGTGGCTCACAAGGAAATGGTGGTGGTTTGCTAATCTCTCTATGTAATGCAACATGTGCACTGAATAATGTTTCCTGCATGCTATCTGTAATGTTATCCCTAGTATTAGCACTAAGTTTTGACGACTCCTCTAGCTCTATCCACAATACCACGCTTAGAGACAGTAGTGGAAACAATCTCGGAGATGGTGGTACATTCCTAGGGTCCCTACAAGCTCCCTTGTAATCATATGTATGTCCCAATATGATTCCATAATAATGAGATCTAGTATTAGTGTAATACAACCTCATATGTAACACGGACTCTGAATATATATGCTTGGAAAAATAAAATGTGACCAAGTCTTGGTGGGGGAACTGGCTCCAATATCCTATGAATTGATCATACACAAAATGGGTTGCATCAATATTCTTAAAATATTTGAGTGGAATCGGACCTTTATGTCTTGCAGGGAAATCCGAAGGGATATCAAACAATTCCCCATGAACATAAATTTTCTTGGTGGCCTCTTTCACCACCTCCCAAGTATGTGGGCCTCTAACCTCATGCCTCCTAATATTCTATATGGAATATAGGAGGTGTTTGTATGGGCCGAACCTCGAGTATGTCTTGATCATGTTACTTACAGTGAACGAAGGGCGCTTGAGATAGGATATTCGTACTGATCAATAGATAAGGCGGAACATTACTTACGGATAAATAGGCTTATGCAGTCTTCAGGTCTCGTACTGATCCTATTATATATGTAACATGACCAGACCAATGATAGACCAGCGTAGCATTGTTTTCATGTTTCCGACTGTCATTCAAGGTCGAGCGCACCTGGGGAATGACGGGGACAAAAGCATATAATTATGGGTACTACATATCTTTTTCATGAAGGGGATGTGATCAGTGAATGACGGGTACGCCACTTTTCTTGTAAGATGGGTTAGTTGGAACTTATCTCGCGCTTATTGATGCTTTCCAACATTAAAGAAAAAATATGCCTAGTGGGTGATCTGGCATGGATGTTAAGACGCTCTCGTGTGATCCACATATGTTGGGCCGTAACATCCTCCAATATCATACTATTTGTAGCATTGTCCCACAAAGGGATCAACGTTGTACTTTGATCCTCAGCTTTTCCCTGTTGAGGATCTGCAAATTATAGACATAATTTAACAAACTAGAAGCATAATAACATATACATTAAATTACAACACATTAGTTGAAGAATATTTAAAAATTACAGACAATTTCAAGACATAAACACATGAATTTTAAAGAGAAATTAAAAATGCAGGAGGTGTCCCGGAAACAAGTGAAGAAGGTCCACTATCGGTAGCATGATCATCAGCAGAGACAAAAAAAATACCTCTTAACCTCTGATTTCCCCGTTGTTGGGGGCCATATAGGAGATGCCTATTCATATTACATATAATACATATAAAATAATCTGAGAAAAATATGTTGACTAAACTATTACATATAATACATATAAATTAATCCAAGAAAAAAATGTTGACTTAGAAAGAATGTTGATAAGAAAACCATTTCTAAACTCGAGTAGAATAATCTGGCATGAATTCCTAAATTTTAGAGTCCATTTTTTTGATAATTTATCAACTAGAGTATTGAGCTCCATATAAACACAATCGAAAGAAGTGATCAAATCTACCTTCACACTTTTTCAAATTTCTAAATAATGCATTTTAGTCATAAGGCATAAATATGTAAATATATATATATAAAATAATTAAATAAACCTATTTGCAAAACTAATAAAATTTCATGCCAACAAAATACTCCAATAGACTATAAGTTCTTATAATGTTTGACTTTGACACATGACATGTACTAGGTGCAAGCAAATGAAGGAAATGTTTCTTGTACAACACACTACATAATGAAACAATATGGTACAAATTAGAAAAGAGTCAAATTGCTTTTATTCACTTTAAATGTGTTTTTCATGATGGATTTAGTGCATCTATCAATGATTCATTGTTGAAAATTTAACTTATATATAGTTATATAATTATATAGTTAAATGTTAGACACACACACACACACACACACACACACACAGATATATATATATATATATATATATATATATATATATATATATATATATATATATATATATATATATATATATATATATATATATATATATATATATATTCCCTAATCGAGGTGCGAGCTAGCATTAATAAGACCTGCATACGAATGATGTTGATAATCCCAAGGAGCCTCCTTGCCACCCTCCATATGCATGAATCACATGGAGTGGTGGCTCTTTGCATGTGAGGATTAAATACCATCCTTGAAGGTGGAAGGGGCATAAATGTGGATGGGATAACCACTATTTTTAGCGGTAAGTTGGTTAAGTTTCCTGATTTTGATCTCTAGTTCCTTTGGATTTGGTTTGTGCAGAAAGTTGTCTTGGAGAAGGCTTCATTGGTGCGTATTCCCTGGGTGCGGGTTGTGTCGCACTAGTTTCAAGATACTATTCATGGATATGTTATCATCTCCTCTATATGTGCTCTTATGGTTTGTTATATCTGTTTGTTGGCCTTTGGCTTGAAAGGTTCTGAAGCAACTTGGTCATTGTGGAAGGTGGCATATGTAGATTTCTTTGTGAGGATACATAATTGGAAGCGGTTTCTATGATTTCTTGTCTTTCTGTGTTTGTGGGTTTTGGTATTATTTTGTCTCATATGGGATTATATTGGTTGTGGTTCTCTCGTCTGTTTTGGGTATTTTTTTCTCTATCCTCACATCAGGGGCTTCTTTTCTTATATGTCAATGGTTTTGAGTCGAAACCTCAGGGGCTTTGGTACGAGGATGGTTCAACTTATAATTTTGTCTTCTGGTTCCTAAGAAGGAAGTGGTTACATGTTTGGTTCATGAGATTTCTTTCTTTCTGGTTGTCTATTTATGTTAGGCGATTGAATTGGGGCTCGGTTCATTTTCTAGACTCTCATGTTTTTTCTCTGGCAAGTCCCCGACTCTGTGGAGACCCCTGAAATATTTGTGTTTTTAGGATTAAGTTTCCATCTAGGTTTTTTACAGGTTTCTGTTTTTTATTCAAATTAATTGCAGGGACCAAATTCTCATGGCTCATTATGCCTCCGGTAAGGGAAAGGTTTCCTAGAGCTCACACGGTCGTGGTAAAAGCTCCAAGGAATCCCTTAGGGCTAAACAACCCATATCCTCAGGGGGCAGAGCTGGGGGCCAAAAGTAGGTTTTGTTGAGATTCAACAAGATGATGAGCTTAGTAAAAAGAGTCGCCTTCACTAAGTGGGCCCACAGGCTATTTTTGGCGCAAGTCTATTTTTAGACTGTCTATTTTTAGACATGATGATCATATTTCAGAAGTTGCAGGATGTTATTTGTGGATGGTTGGTCAAGTTGGAAAAATAGATGAAATTATATTTTTAGAATATTGGGCGAAGTATATTTATAGATCGCTGATCTAAAAATAGATGCATGTCGATTATTATTAGCTCTTAATAATAATCAGAAATTAAACAACAACTTATTCTCTTGGAGCACTTCAGTTCAGTGCACAGATGTGGTACATCAGTGGACTGAGGGAATTACACAATTCCCAAGGGTTTACTGGAGCTAATGCATGGAGGACTTAGTTATAACTCAAGTGTCGGAGTTATGACACAGTTGGAAGAGTATTTGATGGAGTTGTATTTAGTTTAACTCAGTTAGACTCAATTGAGCTAGTTGTATCTAGTCTAACTGAATGATACACTAGTGAGAGTGGATTGAATTAATTAGTTAATTAATTCACAAATAATAACTCATTAATAAAATGAACAATACATCAGTTAACTATAGTGCATGGCAGTTTCAGTGGAGACCCAATGGAGAGATAGGTGAAAGGGAAAGATAGACTATCCATTGTGACTATAGCGATATATTGATTGCATCACACACACATTGGAGTTGCCAATGAGGATTGCGCAGTCAAGGATGGAGTAATTCAAATTCATTCAGAGCTATTCTTCAGCAGGGATTGCGCAGTGGAGGCAGAGATCGGTGCATGGATTTGCAAGATTGGTCCTGATTAGTCTATGACGATTGTACTATACTGAGAGCTTGTGATAAGCTTTGTATGAGATTTTCATATGATCTCCATGATACATAATATATAGTTGAGGTTTTCAGCTTCAGGCTTTCCCGGTTAAAAACTGTGTTATGTGCGATTGTTTTTATTTATGCTTTACATGTGTGTGCAATTAAATTATCCGAAAAAGATTAACAAGTGGAATTGATTCAGTATCTTGCATAAAGTTAAATAGTGTGAGATCAAGTGGATCAAAGACATATGTGTGCTTAGTGCATATAATTTCTACAGGTTTCAGACATCATCAATGAAGCAGCAACAACATATCATGAGGGCACATCAGCCCAAGTTCGTCAGTTGATTGAGGAATGGGAAGACAATTTTAATCAGAAAGCGAGGATTATGGACATATATTTTGATGATTGGAAAACACTAGTGCCTGATCCTGGTCATACCAGAGGTAGGAAAACTTAGTTCAATAAAATGCTTCACTTTTATTGCTTGATGAATAGCCTTCTGGCCAAAGAATTAGAACAGATTTCATCTGGTGTGGCCGTGGCCACTCAAGGGTTTCCAAATTATACGAAGGAATTTCAGAAAAATCAGTTATAGAAGCAGAATGGGCACCTCATCCATATTGAGCAGCATATACCATGCATTCCTCAAAAATAGCTCCCTGGCTCCAATGTGAAGGACCCTGCTCCTGTCGAGTCTATGGAAGATGATTAGCTTGGTGTTTGCCCCTCTTTTTTTCTTTTTATTGTATGCAGCAATATTATAATGTCCACTATTACAATTATTTAGATTCTAAGTAGTACAAAGTCAGTCACACTTACTTGGTATGGATGATTAGACTTATCATATTTTTTTATTGGATGGCTTATCATGTTGTTAAGTGTCCAATAGACCTCGTTTCCCTTTGGGCAGGTTGAGGCCACCTAACCATATGGATATGGATGTAACTTGCCCTATTTTGATATTAATGAAAAAAAAGGTACTACCAAGCTTACAATATATATATGTATATGTGTGTGTGTGTGTGTGTGTGTGTGTGTGTTATGTTAAATTTTATATACATGGTTATGTTATGTTAAATGTTATAGTTATACTTATATTATGTTATAATTATGTTGTACATGTTACGATATGTTACGTTATATGTTATGTTATAGTTATAATGTTATGTTATACATAATTTATAGTTGTTTATAGTCATATTATATACACATGCATATATATATATATAGTTATGTCATGTTATGTTAAATAGTTATAGAACTATGTTATGTTATATGTGTGTGTGTGTGTGTGTGTTATGAACTATATTTATAGTTATGTTACATAGTTCATAAGATATATATATATATATATATATAACATCATGTAACTATATAACAAAACATACCCTAGTTATATATAATATTTAACTATAACATATAATTAAATATAGTTATGTTATAGTTAAATATTATATATAACTAGGTTATGTTTTGTTATGATGTTATATAGCTCTATACGTTATATATATATATAGATAACAAAATTTATTTTGTTTTTTCACTTTAAAGATTAATACTTTATTTAAGTAATTAATTTTGTAAAACTAATTGTACTATATTTATTGTTAAAAAAATATTTAAAATATAAATTAATTTAAATTTAAAATAATAAAATACAATAAAATTTCTTATTTGATAAATAGTGGTTCACCATGAGCAATTATATTCATCATGTCAATATCAAGCTCCTAATTTATTTGTTTATTGGTTATAGTTTGGCTGTTTTCTATTTTGGAGATTTTGGGGTATATTTTTGGTCAAATTTGTTCAAAATTTAAAATGCGTTTAAAATATACAAAAAACCAAAAAAAAGAAAAGAAAATTTATTTAACTAAATTCCTATCTAAAAACTTCAAATCCTGAAATAATTAGAAAAACATGTTTTTACCATTCAAAATCCTAAAATATTCATAACAAACATGCTACCAAATCATAAGTAAGAAAAAATTATAGTTCTTTTCATGGTTCAAAACGTTTTACTGGTGGTTTTGTGGTTTTCTATGATTTTTTGTGGTTTTCTAAGTCTTTTTTAGTTGTTTTGAAGGGTTTTTTATCGTTTTATGTGGTTTCATGGTTTTTGTATGGTAGGTTTTTTTTCAAATTAATTTATTTAATTTTGCAAGAAAAAATAAATAAAAAAGACAAAAAGGATAGGAAACCTACCTTGGCTTGAGCCTCTAGGATGTTGGTAGGGTTGTTGGCAAGGTTGGTTGGGTTGCTCCATGGTCCAATCGTTTGATCGAGCTCCAATACCTCAATTGAGCTCATGTTTATCACATTGTCTGTGCAAATGGTGTGCGCAAACTGCGACCGCACATTTTAATAGAAAATAAGGGGTTGAACGATCTCTAATGCTCGATCTAGCCCTAAAGCTCAATCAAACCCAAAAAATTGATCTAGTATTAGAGCTCAATCAAGGGTTTATTTTAAACCCTCGATCAAACTATTTTTTTAGCGCTCGAGGATCTTGATCGAGCGCTTAAAATGCTTGATCAGGCCCTCTTTTTTTTCACCTAAACACACCCTCCCTTGCTAAGAAGTGTAACCTGGATCCACGATTTTACCTGAAAGCAATGGATTTTATATATATTAGTTCAAATTGCTCAAAGGATTGATAATGTCCAATAGATAGACAACAACTCTTCTTGTTTAATTATGAGAACTTGTGTATTCATGCATGGTGAATTGATAATCCTAGTTCTTTGAATAATTTTGACCAGAATGCACATTGTGCAATAGAATCAATAGTAGCTTATTAATGGTTTCATTGATTTAATAAAATAACCCAATTATAGAAATGAAGTATTTTCTATGTAAAACCTTATGAATGGTGCACACAGGATTAACTATACAAAAGATGTTTCCTCTACCAGGTTGGGCTAGGCAAACATTATTCATCCTAGCCAATCCCAACATCCCATTTTCATCCTGCTCCTTCTAACTAAAATATGACACGAAAAACCTGCAGGATGATGTCAAGGAATTTGTGAAGGAATTCGCGGAGAATTTGATCGACACAAATGATCATATGAAGTATGATTGTGAACCACCATTCATCACAGCTACATTGGTGAAATTTGCTAAACACAATCAGTGATTTGTTGTTGCTCCTATATCAAAAATCTATAATTCAAATGGAAACATGCATGTTCAACTAGTCACCCAAATAAAAAACCTATAAATTAAATGAACATCCTATAAATTAAATTGAAACATACATTTTCAACTAGTGAAAAAATGGCCCTCCTAATTAGCTTGATATTTTATACATGCCACTTTATTTTCTTGGCTATATGGCTTCTAAGTTACGACATAGATAGCCAAACCTTTGCTTAACACACAGGCCTACCATCTGAACTTACATTGGCCTTACTTAAGTCGTTAAGTAGTATTACATAGGCTTGTCATTCGAAAAAAATTGAAAGCTAAGAGATAAACATTGCAACACCCTGAAATATAAAAATAATGTTGGAAAGGATGAGGCCTTATAAAAATGACAGAAAGATAATAGTGCTTACATAATTCAAAAGGTGTGTTTTTTAAGTTCCTTGTAGTTCTTTCCATCCTGATTGACTCAGCTAAACAGAAACGAAATATGCCAAGGGAGAGAGGGATGAAACAAGGGCCCGAGGGAGGAGCCCATATTAAAAAATTCACATCATAGTGAGATTCACCAGTCCACATGATGTTGTGCATTGTTGTGAACATGCATGTGGATTGAAACTGAGTTGGCTATAGAAAATTTTATCCACCTCAAATTTTGTGTTGTAACACAAAGTGTAGCTACATCAGGGTAGGATTCTCAGTTCCTTGCTATTGAGGTAATGGCGGGTCTATATAATCATGAACCAACCACACTACTTATCTGAAATTATATTCCTCACAATGATATGGATTTCTACCTCACCAGTCTCTTGAACTATCTCTCGTTAACTTGTATATGGATCTCCATAATCGTGAAAGTAAATGCAACCACATGTCTTTCATAAATTCAAAAGGGAAATGATCTTTCGTGAAACTAGTAGCTTTGAATGAAAGAAATAAACTAGAGAAGATTTCTAAAGAATTGGCATATCAAGTACAACACTAATTTACTATGACCAAGAAGATGAGGATTCTTACTCTATTGTTGCTTTGGATCTTGATATAAAGGTATGTTGGGTAAAAATGTAGAGCATGCTCTAGATTTTATTACTGCTGCAAGTACAAATCTAGAAAAAAAAGGAAAAAATCACAACAAAGATGGAAGCTAGGGGATTTTGAGGGTTTGTGGGGATTAAAATCATCGTACTTCCCAGGATGTGAAAGGAATCCCAACCATTTTAAAATCAAGAGCCAACTTGCAAAGACCCTGTAACAATAGCAATAAGTCAAAATTTAATTGATTCGAATTCATTTAATTGGTTTCAGGTGACATGACATGAAATAACATTCACATATTTGTAGCCCTGTGAGAAAATTTTTGTAAACATTGTGTCATCAATCCCTTAACAAATTGGAGAGATCATGGAAATATTTGTAGAGCATCATGGTTTAAAATATTCATACCATCTTAAAGGATTTATGACCTCTACCAAAAGCAAGAAAGCAAGTCACCTCCAATTTTGTCATTGATCATATTGTATCATATCTTGGGCTAGCTAGTAGTGGAGCATAAAACCCCTCAAAAATAATTTACTGAAATATTAGCACACAATCAGATGCCTTCAATGCAGTGAAAAATATATGAAGTATAAATCCATTAGAAAGCAGACAATATTCTAGGAAGGGCGCCTACAAATCTATGCAATATAAGGATGTCTAGAGTGGAATGTATTGGCCATAAAAACACTGAAAATGGTTCAACGTGCAACTTTTTTGACATGCAAATAATGAAAGTATTCGTTGGTGAGTGGCTTCACAAGAGGTGTGGTTTATTCAAGAAGCATGCCTTCCAATTGGCTATTTTAAATTCCTTCAAGAAACATCTGACATGTCATCATGAAATTCTTAGTTGGTGAGTGGCTTCAACAAGAGGTGTGGTTTAGTCAAGAAGCATGCCTTCCAATTGGCTATTTGAAATTCCTTCAAGAAAAAATTTACATGTCATCATGTCATTTCCTTTGGCCTTGTCATTTCCTTTCTAGTCACACTTAGGCTTAGTCTTGTGCTTTGATTTTTCATAACAGTGCTTCAACTTCCCAAATTACTTCCTCCAACAACTGAGGCTTGTCATAGTAAATCTTATCCTTGAATGCTAATCTAAAGGATCAATACATTGACTTCTTCTTTCTTTTCCTATGCCTCGAAAGTATTTCCTATGACTGAATGGTCATGTCATTATATGTCTTGCAACTTATTATTTCTACCTTCAAACTTCTCAAGGTATCTACTATTTCAGAAGAGTACTCATATATTGGATGCTCATATGATCTATAACGAGATTCACATGAATTATATTCCACCATTCTGTTTCTCATCTGTGATCTTTTATCTCTTGCAAACATAACATGTCAGATAAACCAAATATAAACATAATCAAACATACCTTAGTGAAGTTCAAGGGATGTTATCTCATCTATACAAATTATTCTATAATAGCACGATACATATATATACATATTCATATCACCACATCGACATCATGCATGATAACACTAACTTCATATAATGAACGCATCCACGATAACCATAACTATGACAATGCATGCATAACAAAATTCATATAGCCCATCTTGTCCAAATGTTTGAAACTGGAAGCTCTTTTATAAATCTGTAATCCTCCCTCCCACATTTACCTAATTTCACCATCCTTTTAGGGTAAACATAAGACAAAGATTTATTGTGACATGACCCAAGCTCCAAGCTCTAGTTAAGGAAGTGGGGCCTACAAACTGACCACAAACTAATAACTCACATAATCCCTCAAGGCTACATGTCACTTATGGACCAAAGGACCACCTAGGTGACCAAACCATAAACTGGGGTATTTTTCACTAATCTAGACCCCAAACCACATGCATGACAAGGCCTAGGTGCGATTATAGGCCTCCAACCGCATGCACAAAACTGCCTCCATGTAGTTGTGATCCCACTTTCCCAATTTAAAGGGTGCGGCTCCAAGATTGGTGCCGCAATTCCAGGACAGCCTCCAAACCACTGCCCAAAACTTCCTAAGACTTCATAGAAACATAAATGACATAATGACAAGGCTAAAAATACACACTTCAGTTAGAAACTTGACCTTGACTCACCAAAACATACTAGGCATTTCGTCAAACACATGGTAAACATGTAAGATATAGGTCATTAATTCATATTTGAGTGTAAATATATATTCTTTAGTTGTGAATCACTGAGAATGTCTAATTCTCTCTCAAGTATTTGCAACAACACTTTTTATCCCATGCATTCATCAACCATGCAACATTAAAGGATATAGCTCTTAAATGGTTCATGAGTCTGGGTACTAATTCAATAAGATCATGGAATGATATGCAAAAGACATTCCTAGAAAAATAAAAAGAACGTGATCTTACAAAAGAAATTTTTAGAATGAACCAATAAGAAGATGAGAGCCTTGAGGATCTAATAGAGAGATTCATGTATAATGTTAAGAGGGAAAAAATGCATCATCTAGGATTTTACACACTAAAAACCATCTTACTTAGAACAATTAGGGATGAGTGGATTGATCTCCTTAATCTCATGAGTAGAGGAGATGTATACCAATTTTCATTTGAAGAAATTTGTGAATCATGCAAGCGCATATCAAGAGGAAGGGAAAGATAAAGTAAATAAACATCAACATTGTTAAGGTTTAAAGAGTTTACCAAGAATACAATGGATCAAGGCAATCACCAAAGAAGATATGTTATGTATCTCCAGGGATACCCTGGCAACCTAGTCAACTTGATATGATGCAAGGATCCACTTCAAAATTTCAAGCTTATTCACATCCATCTCAAACTAATTGGGATACACTCCCTCCTTGGCAACCTTGGCCATATCAACCTCAAACCCAATCTTGGCAACATTATTGGCAAGGACCTTATTGGGAAATCCTCAACATACTCAATATTTCCCTCAATATCCTCCATACCCAACTCCATGTTATCCCTAACATCCACCTTCACCACAACCACAGCCTCAATCACATCCATCTCATATAGCCACCCCCACTCAACTACCTGTACCACCATTTCCAAACCCACACCATGAAGTATCTCAACCCACTTATAATGCTAAGGTACAACACTACCAAACATATCCTCTTGATCTAAATGGTCTACATCTTAGTTTAAGAAAGGTATTACAAAGAAGAGATTTTCTCAATGACATTGAAGGAAAACATCAAGAAGAAGAAGATCCAAATGAGGAGATCAAAAGATCAAGGGCTACACTTGATGAAGAGCCGACATCAAAAATAGATGTTGAGAAAGTTTCCTCATGTTTACTAACATTTCCTCCATGTGTTCAAGAGAACAATCAACAAAAAGAGGAATATTTGAATGTCATAATAGAAGAGGACATCCAAGGTGATCCAACTCAGCAAGTGGACCAGGGGCATCACAACTATATTGACATATGGTTTCAAACATCCATTAAGTTGCATCAACACACTCTTCTCCAATATTACTTGATACAATCCCAGTCAAAGAAATTCATCTCTCATATTCAAGTACATGTCAAAGCATGTATTCCAAGTGTGCACGTGATTTTATCTATCATCTTTATGTGTACATGGCTCCATTGGAAGTATTCCTATACTTGAAAAAGGTTTTGTTTTTTTCAAGTACAATAGGAAAGTGAAAAAAAAGAAAAAAAAAGGGGGGAAAGAATAAAATCTCATATGGAAACCTTTTTGAGGCGTCTGAGATTAGCTCACTAATTTAAAACCTCAATGAGGTGGTCATTGGGTTGAAAAATAAATAAAAATAAAATTTCCTAGGTGAAAACCTCCTTTGAGGCACCTAGGTAGACCTACTAGTGAAAAACCTCGTTGAGAAAGCTAGTAGGCCTTTAAAAAAAAATTGCATTTCTCCATGTATCTCTCTCTAATGAATGTAGATCCTCTCCAAACTTTGCAAGCAGAAGACAGCAAGTTGGCACAAAAATAAAATTTGGTCAACACTTTAGTCAAATGTATTCAAACTTGGACTTCCTCTTCATGTGCTCAGAAGCTTCAAAGGACCTCAAGTAGATTGCCACAAGCAACTTAAAAGTAGCTTCGATATCACATGAAAAAAAAAACGATTGTAAGGCTTAGGTATGCAATCATATAACCCTTTCTTCGAATCTATTTTAGCTTAATAAAACATTAAAAAGTGTGAGAAGGAAAGTGTTTTTATAACCAAAATCAGTAGCAGAGCAACCTCAGCCTTATCTAGCAACTAGCCTCACTTTTTCCACCAAGAAAAGAAACAAGACAAAAGTAAAAAGGACTTGAGAAAGTGGGAAGTAAACAGTTCATTGTAATAAAAGACAAGGAGTGCCAAAGGGGTAACCAAGGGTGAACTCAGTTAACAGAAGAAAATAAATAAATAAAAATAAAAAAAACAATAACTCTGAGTTTATTTTGCATGCAATAAAAAAATTTGGAAAAAAAAGGAAAAGAAGAAGAAGAAAAGAAAAAGAGAAAAAAAAAGGAAGAAAAATAGAATAAAAGGTGGACCCACCACCTCTTGACATGAAAAATAGATTTTCTTAAGGCACCTAAGAACCTCCATGCAACATCTACAAAAAGAAATGAAAGCAGAATAGCAAGGGGAGCAGCGCATGGCCCAGGAAACAGAAAATGAAATAAGCCAGAATGCATGAAGAACCATAAAGTGGGGAGGATGAATAGGTTGCTTAGAGGATGAGCAATAGTTTCAGTATGGGGGTGATGATGGGCCTCTGAATTAGACATAAAATAAGTCCCATCTAACCTTTCTTAGGCTCGTATACCTTCCTTATGCACATAAAAGGATATATTAAATCTCTCCTTCTACACTTAATAATGTTTCCTTATGCATTAATATGTTCTTAGGAAGGATTAAAGGTAGTTGCATATTTTTGCCTAATATTGGTTATTTTTGTAGAATATTGTGAGAATATTTGGCAGATTATACAAATTTGGAGAAGGAGATGATTTAGGGACTTTCTCCCTTCCACTGGAAGATCAGGATTGGAGAATAAATGAGCACAACATCAAGAAATTAGGGAAAATTATTGGAGAGATTCAAGGGGATTTTCCACCCTCCTTAACTCTCAAAGGCAACCAAAGGATCCTCATGAGATCCCCTCCAGCAATTTGAATTCCAAGAGGCATCCAAGCAACTCAAGACCAAGTGCACTCAATCCATACTTCACTTGGAGTCTCCAGCAAATTGAATTCCAAGAGGCATCCAAGAAACTAAAGACAAAGAGCACTCAATCTATGTTTACTTGGATTCAAAGTGGACTCAATCACCATTTTCAAGGGAGTTGTTGGTAGCTGACCTGTAGAATAAAAAAAGCAGAGCTAGAGCTAGGAAGGAGTTATTTAGTTATCCAGTGGGTTGATTCTAGTCGATTCCATTTTATTCTTCGATTCCATTCAAAACTTTTGCTGCAAGCTATTAGGCTTTTGGTGTTAAGACCTTTGGGATGTAATAAGACTGTATCATTAATGCAATGAGTATTCATATTACTTTCTATTGATCTAGTTCCATAGATTTGGGCTCTTGGGTTAGGGCCCAACCCATGTGCCTCGTCTTCTCTGATGTTTTCATTCTTTCCTTTTTGTCATTTAGCTAGTTTTGTTTCTTCCATTTATTTAGTTTTATTCTTGAACAATTAGCTAGCTTTTGATAGTTTCATTATTTTTTAGTCTTTGCTTTCAATTTTATATTGTAGTTCTTCATTTTCTTACAAGAGTAAGAGAGTAGAGGAAAAATTCAAGAGTTGTGGTCAAGCCTTCCCCTCTTATCTCTGTCAATAAAGCTCGAGCGACCTCCCCACAGGACAAAAAAACTATTATCTGTTCACTGCTTTATCATGCATTCTTTTTTGTTTTCCTATGCATGAATCTATAGGTTTGTTTGCAGGAATTAAAGTTAACACCCCATAGCAGCTTTGTGGTGCCTTTCCGCTTCAATTTCCATGTTTGTCTTCATGGCTGAACACTGCTCTTACGCTTCTATTCCCCTCCTTTTCTTCCCATTTTAACGTTGTACTTACCCTTTTTCCTAATGCACTTAAGCCCTTCAAGCCTTATTTCATTTTTTTTGTCCATTCACGGTTGCCTTAACCTCTTTAGTAACAAAATGCTTGAAAAACCATCCAAGGTTGACCTTTGGCTTTGCACCTCGAGTTTCCCGCTACAGTACTTCGCAAATTTCACTTCGCGACTTTTCCCTTTTACTTTAACACTTACCGCTCATTGTAGTCGATTGATATAAATAGAAGCATGATAGATAGACCATAGGATAGATAGAGTGCATTTAGCCGATTGGCCAAGTTAAGTGTGGTTTAGATTCAGTTTCCTTTCTGCCATTTCTTTCAGTAATATAGTTCAGTTTCTTTTTCAGTCATTTCCTTTTCTGCAAATTAAATCAGTTTAATTTTTGTCATCTCTTTTCATCGATTTAATTTAGTTTCCTTCTGTCATTTCCTCTCTGTAATTTATTTTAGCTTCATTTAAGTGTGATAGACTTCACTGAGAACCCCTAGAAATAGAACCCTTTTTTAAAGTGTAAGAGGATGACATGAACAGAATGCATCTGCTGGGTATATAGCATTGTCACCTCCAAGTTTATACGAACCCCGGGTTGATAAAGTAAAGTAGGGCAGCCCCTCGGAATTGCAGCACTCTTGGTGCAATACCAGGGCTCACCAACAGCCACGTAGAGGGTTTCCTAGGTGTGAGGATGTCCTGGATAGGTGCAAATTCTATAGCATGGATTAGCCACTCATGGACATTAATTCCTGATTTACTGTGAGTTTAGTGGATGTTACCATTGTCTCTATAGGGATTCTAGGGGCTGCCTCTTCACTTTTTTTTGATACGCAGACCAAAGATGCCTAGCCCTCTTTATCAGGGAGATCTTTACATACAAATTTCAAGTCTCACATGGCTCCATTCACCTTGGGATTTCTAGAAATATTACCTCTTACTTTTGTTTTATTTCATCTGATTGAAATAATAGGTGGTAGGCAGAGTCTCAGTATGTAGAAAATGGGATAAGGGTGAGACCTTGGGGTTCGCCACAACACCCACCCCCCTTTTTACGAGACAAAAAAATATCTTTGAGATTGGCTCGTAGATACAATACCATGCTACAGTGGAGCTATCCTAAGAGAGTCAGAGGAAATGGTTTGAGACAGCGCAAGGCGCCTCCCACTCGCCAAACATCCTCCCATCCACAACACAATGGACAACGAATAATCAAAAAATTCTCCCTGTTGACCTTAGGTGTTAGGATTAGCCCTCGCTCCTCTATTACCCACATGATCATACAATTGGATTTCCCGACGGTTCCAAACAAACTGGACAAGGAGAGATTGCCTTGCCCGCCTCCCTCTCCATCGACCATCAGATCCGAGAGATGTTGACCTTGTTGGCCTCATCTTTAGCTCCCCTTCCCTTCTTTGGAGTTACGTAGTCCAGCAACAGTTATACTCTGCACTTATCATTTTTTATAATTTCATGCGATGTTATAAATTCTCTACAGTTTATTGTACCTTTATTTCTTTTTAGTTTTATTTTAGTCATATTTTAGTCTTTTTAGCTTTGGATTTACAATGGAGTTCCATTTTCTCTCCCACAATTTTCATTTATTTACACTTGGTGTATCTTTTAGTCCCCATTTACCAACTCATATGGTCACTCGAGGACATTAATAAAATTTTCTTATGTTATTTTATCTTATCCCAACTGCAGATCGGATCTGTATCTGAATTTGTTTTCTTGCTTTTTGGCCTTTTATTTTGTTTCTTATTCTTGTTCTTCTATTTTCATAAGAGATTTCCGTTTGGAAGATGGTCCCGTAAACACCGTAGCAAAAATTGGTTGTTTTGTTTCCCTGGTTAATATGTTGGGACACTTAATTATAATATTGAAATGATTTTATAATATAAAGGTAAATGGAATGCTATTCATCTCTTTAGTTTTCAGAAATTTTCTTGAAATGTAATCAAGATTATGTTGCAATGCTCCTTTATCTGTTTTTTTCCTCTTAGTTCATAGTTAAATGTTTGAATAGGTTTTGTATGAATGGTGGACAATCTTTGAAAAATAGTAAACAAGGTACAGGTGTATCATACATATCATGCTAAACTAAAATGGCTATGTTATTCTAGTGTGAAAGTAGTGTGTTTTATTTATTTTTTTATATTTTCGTTAAATGGCTGTAGACCAAAGACTTTGTTTACAATACCATAAAATGAAAATAACTACAAGCCTGGTTTGTAAGCAATACAACATGAAAAATACCCATCGTACCTTTGTATTTTGAGAGTCAAGTCCAATCTACTGTGTTTTACAATCAACGTAGCTGATAATATAGTTATGTTTGTAAAAAGGAGGTTTTTAGTTAACTCCACGCTCTTTCACATTGGTGCCCCCTCCAACATCACTTTCACATTGTAAATTGAGACAGAGATATATCCTCAACATAATACATCCCTGGAGGTAAATGGTATCAGCAGTGGAATATTTATAGAGCATTTATTCCTTTACAACTGTATATAATCAGAATAATGTCGTTTTAACAGGGTCTTTACAAGTCATCTGGAAACTTTTTCACTCAATGTGAAGCAGAAGGTTTCCACAAAAGAACTTTCTATCAGGTGTGTTATAATTTTTTATGGTACTTGTGTTCTTTTCTTTATCTTCTGAATTTTATTGTGTATGGTTCTATGGAGAAACACATATGTCCTAAAAAATATAGATTCTTGATGGCACATCAAACTTCCATTTATATTGTTGTTTGAGTACAAGTTTTCATCCATAGCACTTCACAAGATGGTGTTTTTCATTTTTTTTTGTATTTATTTGCCTACATTTTCTTTTGTGTAATATTTGATCAAAAATATTATCATAATATTGTTTTGTTTTCTCCGGGCCTTTTTTTTTTACAAAGGTCTGTCACTGGTAAAATTTAATAATTCTTTATCTGTATTAATTTTGCGGTCTATATTCCATAGCTATTCACAATGTTCTGTCACTTCTTTCATGTTCTTTCCATGTTTTTTGCTGCAAGTAACCTTTAAAATGCTTGAATGGAAATTTCTAGGAAACAATTTAAGTAATTCATATTGATCATTTTAAATCAAAATAGCAAAGATTTTTGGATGTGGGTGTGGGGATGTTATTTTTGAAAATTGGACGAAAGGGTATTTGGAGGGTGATTTTCTATAAAGACTACAAAAAATTGAATTCGACAAGACAGAACTTCAAATGTAGAATATATGATAATGACAACCTTATGTTGTATAAACGCTTTCCAACTTGCTTTCAAGAGTTGAAACGCCTTAATTTCTTTTAATAATTAAGTTGGTAGGTGTTACTTGTGTTCCTCCAGGTTTCTGGAACGCAGAAGTGAAATAGCATGTGGAGACAACCCCCAAATTTTAAGGAGATTAATTGCTATGTAAAAATAAATATACATCTATTTGTATTTGATAATAAAAAGTTTGATAATGGAAGGAAACATAGGTTAGCCTCATGGATTTCCATCTCCATATCCTTTGATACCCAATTTACATATTTGAAATGTCCCTCATTAAAAGTAATTTTTTTTGCATCATATTTCACTATTTTGGGCACATTACAAAATTTTCACTTAAATTTTCATTGTCATGGAAGTGTGGGGAGTGTACCCCAAACCTTGGTGAGTGTTTCCCTATGTAACATTGGGTTGCACTCAACATTGGATAAATGTTATGAGTGTTGATGATGCCTTGTAAGAGGGATTTTCCTATTATGGGGGGCTTAAAATCTTGTGACAAGGATTTGTCACAAATGGTGACATCCCCATAATCCAGATTCTTTACATGGGTTGATAGCCCTATATCAAGGATTTTTTACTTGGGTCATCATGGCTGTAATAAGGAACTAGGGATGTCCCTAAAATAGAGGAGGAAACCTAAATCATATTGAAGGATGTGTGTGCCACATCTAATTGTGTGCAGAAGATTGTATGAAAATCAGGTCCACACCACAAGTAGTGTATGTGCCACTCGAATAAGTACATGCAAACTAGAAGTAGATGTGTGCACATTGGATACCCACTTTACAATTTACACATTTATTTCCAAGGTTGACTTTGTATTTTGACATGCCATAGGGTTGGTTGGGTTACCATGAGATCATAGGGGGAAGGTGAATCACTCACCCTACACACATGTCAATCACCATAGAGTATCACAGGGGAAGGTGAGCCACTCACCTTGTACATAGCGCAAAACTATGGGAGGGTGAACCACTCATCCTATGGTTGCTTAGCTCAATAAGTACCCAAAACCCCCAGGAGCTCTCAGAGCTCAATATTCAACCAAGGGTCCCTTCATATAGGGAACAGGGCCAAAATACTTTCTAAAATTCAAGGCTAGATCAAATGGGAGCTTCACAACTCCATTCAATAGCATGCAGATATATTGGCTTACAGGAGAGATCCAGTCAACACTTAGCAATATTCTTCTTCTTGTACATCTAGATGGAGAATATATTTTACTGATATTACTTCCTCTTAGGGATATCATTTCCTATACTTGTATTTCCAAGTTTCATAGTGTCCATCTATCACTCAAGCATACCATAAAATAGGAGTGTCCTCTATTGAACCATATCCAGTGCTATGTGAAATACTTCTTCTACAATGGTAGTGAGCACAATTGACTCACTGAAGAGATTCTTCAATACGAGCGGCTTCATAATAAGCCATGATTTCCCAGAGTAACTGAATTCATTCAATGATTCATCCATGGTGGATCCCATAAGATATAGCATCTAGATATGCTCTTACATACTGACAGCCCTGCAACTTACTATGATAAAATATGGATCATTTTAGTTTAATGAGCAGATGACCACTGGAACCTAGGCATGTAATGAAAGACAACATCAACAGATTTATAATTATTTTGAGAGTGTAACCATCTGATATTAATTCATGTATTTTATAACTCCCTCTTAAGGTTATCATCTCAATTTAAATCATGATCTTCCCATGTGAGAGAAGAGACTTATCATGAGGCTTTGTTGTCAAGAGACTTGCTCCTCTTATCAAAGGAGCTACAATTTATTTTCCAGGGAGATCATTTTAGCTACTTCTAAATAGACAACCTTACGAAAGATAAGATTTTCTGAATTGACCACTGAATTCTGAAGACAGCTTCGATTGTGAACAATACTGTCAGGTTACAAGAGTTAAAACATATCGCCATAGCTGTTGATGCCATATATATGATACATGGTGACTAATAGAAGGCCTTCATATTTTGGGAAGACTATTCTTCCTTAAGGGTTTCAATTTTATTATATCAATCTTTACTAAGTGTCAACGATGCTTCTTGTTGCAATATCAATGACAAGAAGACCACCAAATCAAACATAGGTCATTGTTTACAAGGTTACTTCCTTTATCACTGATCTTCTTGTTCGCAAGATACTATATCATATAAGGTATGTAGGAATATTGTCTCACCATCCATAAACATCATGGGAATATTTTTCAGATAAATTATTAATTTCCATCAAGTACTCTTGACATGAATACAATTGATGGCCTTAACTATCACTAGTGCAAAATAGATGACTCTTTTTTAAAAAGGACAGTGAGAAATTTCACTAACTTTGATAAATCATCTTCTCAATCTGTGCACTTCCTGACTTTTTGATATAATATCTATGCTTCAAATAAAACCTGAAGAGGTTCCATATGGACAGATACAAGGAGGTAGATAATAAGTGAGATGTAAGGATAGATAACCAGAGCATATATTATATCCATTACTTTATGATTCTATATTGTCTTATTCCCCATTTCCAAATAATGATCTTGATCACCAGAATTACAAGATTGTACATGATCAAACATATATCAATATATAGCCTTCCAGTGTAACTATGCAAAATCCTCATGTCTCTTATGAATCTTCCTTACTTACTGAGGATAATCGTGAAATGCCCTCAAGGATGATATGACTTACCAGAGATTTATTTTTTGAAGTGACCATTGAATTCATATGATATTTAAATTGAGACATCAAACAGTATTTTGGAACTGAACATCAATGATTTAGGTTGTCTGGTATTGTAAATTCAATGTTGAATCCATAGAGCCAAGATCAATCATGTAGCAATGATTTCAAAGCAATGGATTGTCATGTGAATCTTGACCTATTTTTGTATGTATAGTCGTTGTTGAGTAGATGTTTGAATTTGTACTTATATACATATAGAAAAACCAATATTATAATATAATGATATCTTAACACATCAAGCCAATAGTAGAGTGCATCTAAGAAACTTAATGTTGAAGTAGCAATTTCCCATGTTTCTAGTTGATAAACATATGACAGTAATGACTTACCATTCCCCGATTGATGTCAACCCCAAAAGAGAAAAATCAGAATTGCGTATTATTGTGCTTGAAATAGGTAGCAGACCTACTTGATTCACACTTCCTTAGATACAACCTGATTTAGATAATGAGCCAAGAGCAGGGATTACAGTCAACGCTAAAAAGATATATGGGCCACTGAGAAAGGAAAGGAAGAATTAACCAGAGGATATTTGCATTGCTAAACTTCATTAGAATTACAATGGCTAGCTTTGAACTCTTGATCTTGGATCAATGTATGATATTTCTAAAACTAGTGCATGCATTGACATCTCCTTGGATTGATGAAGCAGAGCTGAAAGAACCTAATGAATCAGCAGCAATCCACTGATTCTGAAGATAAATTATAAGTATGAGATCTTCCAACGTATTTCCATGCCACAACTGAGCAAGGCATGTAGACAGACTTGCAATAGTGGGACGTAATCCAAATCCTTAGATCACAGAAGCCATCCGAATCATGAAATGTGGAACTTGTTCTGGCTCATTGGTATTTACTTTTGAAATATTTCTCAAAACACCAAAAAAGCATATATGTTAGAAAATGTAGAATTTTTGTATACCAAAAAAGAATTTTTTGATTTATATATTGATGTATTAACATTATGTGCGAAGATGTGAAGGCGGGTCGCATGAGGTTTATTCGTGTGCATAGCAGTTCAAGAGTTGGGTCGATTGATGCCTTTAGACCATTGCACAAAGGTTAGGGTCGATTCGTTCAAATATATGTGTAGGACAGTATTTGGAGGCTTAAGCACAATCACATGTGGAAATCCTGCCCGCATGTCACAAATCGAAATCTCAAAGATCAGGAGGAATAGAACAAGTTTGAATCACTGAACTGTGAAATGCAATACAGGGCCGGATGCGATATAGTTCGGAGTTTGATCTAAAGTATTTAAATTCCGACCATGGGACCCTCTCGCACATTGCAAATTGAAAATCTCAGGAGGAATGGCACTAAGGAATATTTTATGAATGTCGAAATGAAAAGTGTGACAAGATTTCAAATCGCCAATTGTGATTTATGATTGGCCCCACCTCCACTTTCCACGTCATCCCCACCTCTATCGCACATCTCACATCGCAAGCTCAGAAGGAATGGAACTAAGGGATATGTTATAAACTTCGAAGGCCGAAATGCGATAAGGGGCAAATGCGATGTAGTTTTAGAGTTAAATTGCAAAGGATTTCAAATCTGTAAGTAAGGGACTTTCCTTTGAGAAATCGCATTAGGGGTAAGAGAAGGCTTATAACGGAGTAGCAAGGAAAGCCAAAATGTGATGGGAAGGCAGGCGCAATGCCATTCAAAGGTTAATTCAAATTTATTTAAAGTCCAAGATTATTTTTAGTTGTGTAGTATTATGAAGAAACGTGAACGCGTCAGTAGACTCGGGTAAATAAATGGAAGACTGAACGTTGTGAGCATGAGAAGAAGTGGCAAAGTCGGGTAGAAGGGGACACGATAACATTTTTTGAAATGTATAGGCATAGGCATAGTCAAGCAAAATAAGTGTATAGTGGCACTATTGGAAACGCAAGAGCTAGGTCAAGTTGGGAAAAGAGGTGTCATTGCAGAACTATTCGAATACCACATCAGAAACAGAAAATACATGACAACAAGCAGAAAAATATTGAACTCCGAAAGAAATGCAGGGCAAGGATGTCCAATCTGTCAGGAAGACACATCAACACTTCAGGGAGACACATCAGCAACAAATCAGATTCATAAAAAATAATAATATTTCAAGTTTAATTTGTTTTCTTTGTTTGTTAAGATTGAAGCTATAGTGATGTCCTCAATTGCAATGTAATAAGCAGTTTTAACAGTTTAGGTAGTTGAATTAGTTCAATAAATTCTAGCAATTATGACTTGTTTTGATGTATTTAAGAAAGACAGAAAGAAAGAATAAAGGTCTTGAGTTTTGAACCTCTGGAAAACTAAAACTTTGGTACTTACTTTTCTAAGGAATTAATGAAAGAAGCATCAAGTTTCCTGCAACTGTTGTTGGTGATTCGTTTTTCCTGTGCCATTTTGTGTCCCTTCTTTCTGGAATGAAGAATAGTAAATTAATTTACGATCTCTTAATTACATATGTGAGTAGGAGTTAAATAACCTTAATTTGTGCTCCTTCACTCCAACTCCTCTCCCTTCAAAAATTTTCTTTGGAACTTGAAAGTAATAGATTTTATGTTTACAACATATTATTTTGAGTTTTCTATCTCTCCATAAATTCATTCTGAAATTTAAATTGGTAGATTTTGTGTTACATCATATCATTTTGATTTTATTCTACGGTTATTATTTTCCATTCGGGTATCAACAGTTAATGGAATTGGAGAGTCTTTCATTATACCATATTATTAAGAGTTTTAAAGGATTAGTTTCCAAATGGATTGAACGAAGACCACCCGATATAATTACTTATGTGACACATTGTTAAAAAATGTCTTAACCATTGATTCCTTTTCACGGATAAGGAATTGTCTCTTAAGATACTACAATTTTTTGCGTCATTATCGGGGATGAAGTGATGAAGTTTATTTTCCCTTGGGGTTTCACATTATTTCCTCTGGTTGTTCAGTGAGGAGGAAATATTTTGTTGTGTTTGTTATTCTCAGAATTCTTCCTCACACAAGGTCATATATCTCACAACATAAGGTCCCTTCCTTGTCAGACCCTGAAAGATTGGTTTCTAAAAGGGTTCAGAAACCCAAAACCCCCTCAACACCTAGTCATACATTGCCTGCTTCTGGCAGTTCTGTTAATCCTTTGTTTGGAGATATCTCTAAAGTACTTACTTTCTTGGAACAAGATTCTTCCTTCACACCAATTTATTTTCAAGAACCTAAGTTGGAAGAATACTCCTTCAATTCTGTTTCTTTTACTTTTACTCGGGCTCAAAAAACTCCAGTTGCTGGTCTCTCTGCCATTGTCCATCAACCCACTCCCATATCAGTTTTACCTCCACCTCTGTTCATTTTCACAGCAAGTTCATCGACTGCATCTAACCAAGGAACAATTAATCAAGGTAAAAACATGGTTTCACCAGCCTTTTTGTTGAACAAATATCCTCCACTTAACCTTCCACGACCAATGAATGCAATGCCTCAAGAGTATCTTAAATTTATCCCACGTTTTACTAGAGAAGATGAAATAACTACAAAAAAACACTTTCCTATGTTTTGTAATTTTGCTGAAAATATGAATGTAGAACATCTTGATGTGGTAATGAGGCTTTTTGTTTAGTCTTTGGATGGAGAGGCTAGAAAGTGGTTTAAGGGATTTCCAAATGATTTTATTAATACATGGAAAGAGCCGAAAAATCAATTCACTCAGAGATGGGGTGAAAAAAGGGATCATGGATATTCACTAACAGAATTTAATGCAATCAAAAGAAAACCAGAAGAGAATATATTAGATTTTTATCAAAAGGTTCAATAAATTGTATAACAGTTTTCCTGTAGAAATGAAGCCCCCTCCTGTTGGAGCAAAGGTAGTTTTTGCTGGGGATTTTGAAGCTGATTTTAGTTTCACAATTAGAGAAAGGATATCCCCTACTCTAGAGAAGATACAGACATATGCTTTAGAAATTGAAGCTAATAGGACTGTAGCGGGGAAGGCAAAATGGAAACTTCCAATCCAAGAGAAGGGGAAAGCCAAAGAAGAAACATCACAAGATAAAATAATTGAAGATATGACAAAGGCGATAAAATAATTTTCATATAAGCTAGTTAAGATGGAATTGGAAAGCAAAAAGTTCCAAAGAAAAGTACAACAAAACCAAGGAGTATTTAACCCTCAATTCAGAATACAACCCCTACAAATTCTGCAAAGGGAAAGAAAATATCAAGACCAGGTTTGTTACAAAAATAGCTCCAAAAATAGAATAAAAGAGATATCAACACCTTAATAATTAGCCACTTTGAGGGGGCAACCTCCAATACATTACATAAATTAACAATTCTTGGATGATACAAATGAAAAAACCTTCTTTCTATATATAGGAGTCCATGGGGCCACAATGTAATCCTAGCCGACCTAACAATAATAAAGTAAGGGCACAATAATAACAATATGGGGGTTACAGGGGTAAAAAAATAACAAGAAGGGGGTTACACTAACAACAATAAGGGACTATACTAGTAATATAGGGACCTAACAAGGTTCAAGCACCATTGTATATAGAAGCAGCACCCAAAGAGTTAGCAGAAGATGACCAAAACGAAGTTGAAGATCAGATATTTGCTATGTACACAATAGAAGAGGATGAAGAGGAATATTGTGAGGGAGAATGTGCTGAAGCTGAAGTACCTTTTGATCAAGATGAAACGGATGAATACTGTAGGAAATTCACAGATTTCATGCAAGCTGAGTTACATAAAATTATGATTTAAGGTCTAGAAATAGATCTAGAGTGTAGGATAATATTCTATTCCTCCTCCAATGGAGACTCCAAAACAAAAGGACCATGTAAAACAAGTCAGAAATGGGAAGCAACCTATAAATTTAGTTAATAGAACAGATGTGCAGCAGGGTGAACCTTCCCAAAGCAAATCAATTGATACTAATATTTTGGAGAGAGTTGTTCCTGTACCTGAACAAGCAACAAATTCAAGAAAGAGTGAAGAAGAACCTAAAAAGAATGTTAAACAATATCATGCTTTCAGTTTGAAAAAAGAGTTGGAGAAGGTAAAAATTCAGGTACCTCTTCTAGAGTTATCTAAAATACCAGTCTTCAAGAAAGAAATTTAAGAATTTATTAATCTCACATAGATTGAAGATATAAGTGACATTGTGAACTTACAATAAGAAAAAATAGTGGTCACCTTTGGTCCTCATGTAGAAGAAGTAGATCCTTCTGATCCACCATTCTATATTTCTCTGTTGCTTCATGATTTTACTCTCCATAATTGTATGATGGACTTAGGTGCATCCCATAATCTCATGCCAATTTCTGTTATGAAGGAACTAAACTTGGAAATTACCAAATATTACAAGGATTTGTATTCATTTGATTCCAAAAGGGTGAAATATGTTTGGTTAATTAAAGATGTAGTAGTTTCTTTGGCACAAATTACAGCAAAGAATATAGTCATGGGTGTAGTTGTTGCTGACATTCCAGCCAGGTTTGGAATGATCCTGTCAAGATCTTGGGGAGAAAAGTTGGGAGGTGTTCTAAAATTAGATTTCACTTATGTTATCATTCCTATTTTTAATGGGGAAGAAATGAGATTTTACAGGGAAACAAGGTTCATGAAGACCACTACCAAGAAAGATGTAGGAAATTCCCTTATTTATAGTCAAGAAATAGAAGATATTTTATGTTTCATGTTGCATGAAGATGTATAATTTACAGAAGACATGGGGAAGAATCTCTCTTCAGTAGTTGTAAATAGTGAGTTGCACACAAAAAATATTTGGAAATGCTACTTTTATGGTGCCTACTCCAAGGAAAGCACGAGAGCTGGATTCTTGTTGATATCGCCAGAAGGTAACTTCATGCCTTTTTCTTTCAAGTTATTGTTTGATTCAACAAACAATGTAGATGATTTTTAGGCCTTGATCATTATCCGTCAAGTTTCTAAGTAGATGGGAGTTCAATGTATTTCAATTTTTGGTGACTCTGAATCGATAATAAGACAGATTAAAAATCATTATTAAACCAAGCATCTGAGATTAAGATCATATAGGAATGAAGTTTTGGATCTGATATAGAACTATTTTGAAGCCTTCAATCTTCATTTTATTCCGAGGGAGGAGAATAGTTTCAAATATTCTTTAGCAGTTGTAGCTAGCACCTTCAAGCCACCAATGAATCTAAGGTTAAGGTATGAGATTGAAATTAGGCATAGACCCTCTATTCCTGATAATGTGAAACATTGGCAGGTGTTTGAAGAAAATGAGCAGATAAATCATTTCTTGAAAATGATTGGAAACTTTGAAGATGTTGAGATAGATTAAGAACAAGAATAAACAGAGAAAAAAATAGAGGTTTCAAAAAATCAATAGGTGATCAAAAGATTATTTATTTGAAAGATAATGTAATCCCTAAAGGTTTGGTTCCTCTTGAAAGAATGTTTGATTCAAATGATGTTGTTGTTAATTCAAAGAAAATACATCAAGAGGAAGAGATGGAAGATTTTAATTTGGGAACTCAACAAGAGAAAAAAATGGTGAAATTATTCAAAGTTGTTCCCAAAAATTATAAAGAAAGATATATTTATCTCTTTAAAAAATATATGGATATGTTTTCTTGCTCATATGAAGACTTGAAAACGTATGATAAAAGCATAATACAACATAAGATCCCATTGAAAGAAGGAATCACACCACACAGACAAAAGCTTAGACATATTAATCCATTACTATTGGCTCCAATTGAAAAGGAAGTGAAGAAATTGCTGCCATCAAAAATCATAGTCCCTCTCAGATATTCGGATTGGGTTTCCAATCTGGTTCTTGTGAGGAAGAAAAATGGAGAGATAATATTTTGTGTGGACTTCAGGAATTTGAATAGAACATATCTAAAGGATAATTATCCTTTACCTAAAATGGATTATGTCTTACAAAAGGTGACAGGAGCTTACAAGATGTCTATGGTTGATGGATTCTCTGGATATAATCAAGTGGTAGTGGATCAGGAAGATCAGAAAAATACAGCTTTCACAACCCCCTGGGGCACCTTCATGTATGCAAGGATGCCAGTTGGTCTTATGAATGCAGGTGCAACTTTTCAGAGGGCCATGGACATAGAATTTGTTGGAGACAAGTATGTGGTTATATATTTGGATGATGCAACTATTTTTTTAGGATCAAATGATGAACACCTGGAACATCTGCAAAGAAATTTTGAAAAGTGGAGGAAGTATGGTATGTCACTAAATCCCAAAAAACAATTGTTTGACTTGGAGAAAGTTAAATTATTGGGTCACATAGTTTCAAAACAAGGGGTAAATATTGATCCAGCAAGGGTGGAGGAAATTCAGACCATTCCTTTATCCAAAATCAAGAAAGATATTCAGATATTTTTGGGAAAAATAAACTTTCTGAGAAGATTTGCACCAAATTATGCTGAGATTGTGAGAAATATAACTGACATGTTGAAGAAAAACGCAGAAGTGAGGTGGGATAAAGAAGCAAGAGAAGAATTTTCTAGAATAAAAGAATCACTCCAGGAAGCTCATGTTTTAATAAGTCCTGATTATCAAAAGGTATTCAAATATTTTCATTTGCTTCCCCCACTACTATTGTTGTTGTGTTATTGCAAAAAAATGAGGATAGTAAGGAACAGCCGTTGGCATTCTTCAGAAAACTTCTCAGAGATGCTAAGCTCAAATATAACCTTTTGGAGAAACAAGTTTGGTCAAAGCACTCAAAGCCTTCAGTACTTATGTGCTACAATCCCAAATAACCACTTATGTACCTAATTATGATGTCAAGGATGTGATAGTTCAAAGTGATGTTGAAGGAAAAAGAGGAAAATAGATAGCTAAAATCCAGGAGTATGATTTGGACATTAAACCCACCAAGTTAATCAAAGGACAGGGTTTAGAAAATTTTCTAACATAAACACATTTTCAAGCATTGGGAATTAACCTCTTGGCACCAGTGGATGGAGCTGACAACGAAGAAGGTCAGAATAAGCCCAAAACAGGTATTCAATACAAATTTTTATTTTGAGATTGGTATAAAGATGTTTTTCATTACCTGTGTTCATTTTCTTGCCCATATTCACTTAATAGAACCAAATACAGAGCTCTCAAGCTTAAATCTCAGTCATATGTCATAGTAGAAGCAAAGTTGTACTGGAAAGATCCTGCTATTATTTTGTTGTTCTGTTTAACTGAAGAAGAATCCATTGAGGTTATCAAGGAATATCATGAAACTCTATATGGAGGACATTATAGTTCGAAGGTCACAGTCCATAAAATCCTCAAGTCATGTTTCTATTGGCCCACCTTGTTTTCATATGTGCATATATTGATCAGAAGTTGTCAGAAATGTCAGTTGTTTGCTAAGAAGAAAAGATTTTCTCCATTACCTCTTATCCCTGTATTCATAAAAGAGCCCTTCAGGCAGTGGGGACTGGATTTTATTGGAGAGATCAATCCACCATCAAGTGGGCAGTTCAAATGGATTCTAACTACCACTAGTTACTTCACAAAGTGGGTTGAAGTAATCCCCACCAAGAAAGAAAATGACCAAGTGGTGATGAAGTTTCTCGAGGAGAACATCTTCAGTAGGTTTGGATGTCCAGTCAAGATTGTAACATATAATTCTCGAGTATTTAATTATGCTCGATTCATTAATTTCTACCAGACATATAATGTAATCTTGTCACATTCCAAAGCATATCATCCACAAGGGAATGGGTTGGAAGAATCTTCAAACAAGACCCTGGTTAGGATTTTGAAGAAAACAATCACTAAAAATCAGAAATACTGGGATTCAAAGTTGAATATTTCTCTTTGGGCAGTCCGAGTAACCACTAGGAGGTCTACTGGAAAGTCACCCTATGAATTGGTTTATGGAACTCGGGCACTATTTCCTACTCAGTTGGCCAAATCAGTGATTTCTTTCCTTCAAGAAGCTCAAGAAGAACCTAATGCTCTAGTGATAATATTGAACAAAGTGATTGAATCAAGTGAAAATAGAAACAAAGTTAGAGATAACTTGATTTCTTATCGGGCAAAGATAAAGTCCATATTTTACAGAAAATAAAAAGAAATCTTCTTCCAAGCTGGAGATTTAGTATTAAGATGGGACACCAGAAGGGAGGATAAAGCAAAGCATGGTAATTTTTACCCCCTCTAGTATGGTCCATACAGAATTTCTGAAGCCAGATCAAACAATACTTTCGTCCTAGAAGATTTAGATGGAGAATCTTTGCAGCTACATGTGAATGGGTAGTATTTGAAGCATTATTTTGAGCATTGAAAGTTAGCATTCCACCATTGTAAATACTAGTTTGCTAATTGTTCATATGTCACCAAGAAATATTTGACTCCATGCCCAATGGATAAGGCACTAATCTTCAGTTCTTAGTGCTTTCATGGAAAAAATCACTATCCCCAGGTGGAGCTAGATGTTGTGGCCCATTTGCATTTACTTTCGAAATATTTCTCAAAACACCAAAAAGCATATATGTTAAAAAATGTAAAAAAAAAATTATACTGAAAAATAATTTTTTGATTTATATGTTGATGTATTAACATTATGTGCGGAGATGTGAAGGCGGGTCGAGTCGGGCTTATTCACGTGCAAATCAGTTTAAGAGTTGGGCCGATTGATGCATTCATAACATTATACACAGGTCAGGGTTGATTTGTACAAATATATGTGCAGGACAATGTTTGGAGGCTTAAGTGTAATCGCATGTGGAAAGCTCACCCGCATATCGCAAATTGCAATCACAAAGCTTAGGAGGAATAGAACAAGGTGGAATCGCAAAAATGCGAAATGTGATACGAGGGCCAGATGCAATATAGTTCGGAGCTCGATCTAAAGTATTTAAATTTTGATCATGGGACCCTCTCACACATCGCAAATCGCAAAGCTCAGGAGGAATGGCACTGAGGAATATGTTATGAATGCCAAAATGTGAAGTGTGACAAGGTTTCAAATTGCCGATTGTAATTTGCGATCGGCCCCACCTCCACTTTCCACGTCATCCCCACCTCTACCACACATCATGTTGTCAATCCTAGAGACATCCTTGAGTTGTGAAAGACCAGTTCCTAGGACATCTTATACAGTAAGGAGTGTAAAGTATAATTCAAGACTTTTAACAGAATGAGGCTCTTTACTACTTCAACTTTTACAAGGAGATGTAATGTAAATGGAACCAGAATATTCTCAGAGTCAAGAAAAATAACAAGATGTTGCAGAGGCAAGGGGTGAGTCCTCAATATAAATGCATCAGACAACTCAAAGACAGCTTTCTTTAAGGAGGGTTGGGTTCTAAAATGCTTTACAGAGATTTAAAAATCAGATGAATTTTGTTGCGTAGAAAGTATAGAAAGGATATTAACTACTAATGAGAGGAGATTCCGTAAACATATCTAAACATGAGATGGGCTTAAAAGATAAGAATACATACATGTCAATAGATTTGAAAGAATAACATCTCACATTATTTAATATAGAGGAATAATGAGTGAAGTGGAAAGTGAAACAGCATACCATGGCTCAGAAGTGAAACAACATACCATGCCTGACCCATATTTAAAGTGCTTGACCAGTTTAATATAAGTATCAGTGTGATAAATTTATACCAAAACTAGTGAGCCACTCGCATTCCAGAACATGATATAAAAGAAGTGGAAGCAGCGAAATGAATAGTAAAACGATATCACATAAAGAAGAGTTACACACTATAAAACGTTAAGACCATAATCCTCACTTTAAAGTAAAACTCCTTCTTACTCAGACCCAATGGGCTCTTCGCATTTCTATTAAAATTTCAACAAAAAGCATACAACAATTCTTTCAAAGCAAAATTCTTTTGAAAATCTGGAACCTGTTTTTCTCTTCTGATCTTGCTTATATAGAGACCTCAGTACATGAGCGAGAAGATATTTTTTGGAAAAATATCTTCCTCGCAAGCCAGGAATTTGTTAGAGGTCCTTATCAAAATAACCAAAACTTATGATAAGGAATAAAGGCCTCTCATCATTTGTAGTTAGGCACTCGGCCATTTTGAAACAAAAGGTTAAACAACAGACTTGGCAGAAAATAAAATGCTGGAGTGGAATATAAATTCCACTTGAAACTTAAAAGAATTAATAGAAGTAAAAAAAAAAAGGCCACTAGGGTCGAATCATGAATTGACAGTATTTCATTGATGAGAAGGGGTCGAGGCGGTTGCTGACACTGGTGGCAGAACATTTGCTGACGAGCTGGCGATCTGGCTGGCAAACTGGGTGCACCTTTATTGACTGTCCGTTGAAGGTTCAGGCATTGCTGCGAATCCTTCCACCTTGATGAATACCTCAGTGAGGTCATTTAGACTTGCCTCGGTGGGGATATTATGTTTTACTAGATGAAGGAGAACGAATTCTGGGCGGAGTGATGAAACAATTGTCTCGGCTTTTAACCGAGCGGTTTTATCTAACAAGATATCCGTCCAGTCCCTTTCTTCCTCGAGACGTGTTTCATACTTTGGTAATGATCGTAGCATGGAAGGAAAGGTAGGATCCCAACATGATGGAAGTCCCGCCGTTGTGATCTCGGCCCAAACTGCATCGAATCGTTCCATGCTAGCTGCCACCTATTGTAGGGCCCTTGAAGCTATGACGTGGGCTGGCTCCTTATCAATAATCTTCTGGCATTCGACGGATTCCTTAAAACGACTCGCTATGCCATGCTGCTCCGCCTCACTAGCTCTCAATCCTTTCAAGAAAGAAACATATCCCTTGGTGTGATGGGCTCTGCTAGACAAGTTGATATCTCCCTCTTGAAACTTACTTCTGAGATAGAGTATAGAAGATTTCATTTCCTCTATGATTTTCAGGAACTCCCATTGCTCTGTTACTGCCGAAATGATCTCTGACCAAATTATCCTTCTTCCATCCCTGAGGGTGATGTTACCTTTCAGGCGGTTTTTGAGATCATTGATGGTTTTCTGCTGGTCGGCTCTTGCCTTCTTTTCCTGCTCGATCTCCTTCTGCAATATCTCTATTTTTCTGGTGTTCTCAGCCAAGGAGGTTTCCAACTCGGTGATTCTCTGCCTCATGGTGGAAGCCTGCTTTTCTAGTACATCATTTGCGGCCTTCGTTGTGGTCAGTTGTTTGGACAGCGAACTAGTCTTTGGTGGGGTTGTAGTTGGCACACAGTTGTGCGTGTCCCAAGTAGTCTGTAGCTCCGTCAACCTGCTCTGAAGAGTGGCGATTGTTTCTCCCATTTTTTAGCTTTCCTCTTTCTCCTTTACGAGTGCGTCAGCCAAGTCTGCTTTTTCTTTCTCTGCCTGTGCCAATTCGGCCGTTTGAACATGGTGATATTCCGGTATGCTAACCTTGCGTTTCAGAGACGCGACCTCCCTCTGCAATTGCTCAATCACATAGCGCTGCGGATTTGAGTCTCCAGTTTCTTTTCCTTTAATCGACTCTGTGAGACCGCATACTTGATTAGAAAGAGTGTGGGAATTTGCATGTTCCTTCTTTAGGGTCGCCCTCACCTGTTCATGTTTTTTCTCCAACTTTCTCAGTGCAATGGTGACCCGCATTACCTCATCCTTCAACATATCACCCACCACCTGGAACAGGTTGCATTTGCCGGGTGCTGGTACCTTTTCCATGTCAATTACATACTCAAGCACCCTGTAACTAGTGGTACCTGCATTAGGATCCAAGATGGCCTCAGCCATAGATAATACCAGGTGTTCTGTATCCACATTCATGGAAGCTGAAACCCTGGTATGATATTTTTCTACGTAACCTTCCAGCTCGGCCTTGTATTTATCCTTGATTGTTCTGTTCTTCAGGCTCCTTTCAATTGCAACTGGTGAGGTATAATATCTAATGGCCTGTGAGACTTTCGAGTAGTCAGAGGAGGTGACACTGTCTCTCAACACTTTAATCCCAGCTTTGCTCCCATCAAGTTGGCCGTATGGTGTAAACGGCTCAAGTAGTTGTTCTTCCCCTATGACTTCTGCCTCGCTTGAGACTGTTTTCTACCTTTTGCGAAGGGGGGAACCTGCTCCTGAGGGACCCACTTATTCTTCTTCTTGGCCTCTACTGACTTCTCCTCCTTCCCCTGTGGTAGATGAATCTGTCTCCATCTGCGAAATCAAAGGCCAAGTTTCAAGGTTAGCCCTCCACTCTATAAATGGTCTCGATTCATGTGCATAAGGAGTGGACTTGTTCCTTTTTCTTATGTTTGAGATAATCTCCCCGGGATCATAGGGCCAAGTCTTCCCCTGTCTTAGGTCCATGCCTTACAGCAGCTTCTCAACAATGGGAAGGGCGTGTCTTGAATTCACAATAAACGGGCCAATAGTGATAGGGAGTTTCAGGATGAAACCCTTCTCTGCAGGGACAAAGTGGAGTTGGTCAGACTTAAGAGTCTGTTGAATATACTCCAGAGCATAAACTCGTCGAGCAAGAAACACAGGCAGCTGGTAAGGGGGAACCTTGGCTCCATAGATCCGAATTTCAGTGTAATTGTCAAATAGATACCAATCCCCGGTGCTCTGGGTTTTACTAGCTTGTAGCCAGCGCTTCATTTCAAGAAAAACCCTAGGTGAGGGTGAGTCATGGATGATAGTGTAGACAATGGGCATGAACTCATTTAGAAACCTGGAATAACCCACCCCATTTGGTAATTGGCGTACTGCAAAGTTCCAGTCAAAAATTGGTCGGGGTTGAGAATTTACATCGTATACCCTATCTAAACCCAAACCCTCGAATTTATCAGCATGCTGATATAAGAAGAGGTAGAAGACCTTCGAACAAAAGTGGAAGTGACCAATTTCCGAAAGCTCTTGGAACTGGGTCTGGATGTTAGCAGCCAGGAAGCCAGGGATATCCAGAACTACCCCCGTTTGAGACATTAACCACAAGAAATAAACACATACCATGGAAACTTCCCCCAAACTGCCTACACCTAGAAGACCTGCGATGAGGGAAAGGATGGGCTGCACTTCTTCTTTGAACAGACTCAACGGGAAAGGCTCTACAAAAGGAAGAGATGTAGCCTAGTTTCTGGTTATAGAGGAAATGAAGTTTTCTTGCTGCTCCCATGGCAATTTAGTGAACTGGGAGGTTAAAGCCATTTCATTGAAACTGGTATAGATGGTGCTGGTGGGAAAGCGGAGGGCTTGCCTGATGATGTCGGGAGAAAGAGAAAAAATCTTATTCCCCTGAGCCGAGGTAAACGTACCTCGACGCTCATCGTAGGCATCTCTAAGCCAACAAATAAAATCGACCACCGGGTAGACTGGGGGGGTAATCTGATGGTATAAACCTGATACAACCACCCGATATCGATCCCTATTCTTGACATGTCGCCTAAAAAGCTTAGGTTTTATACTGCTGATGGAAAAAGGGTATTGGGGATCACAGATTTCAGCTTGCAGGTCAATGAAAGGCTCGAACCTGAGAGTTTTTCTGGTTTCACGGACCTGAGGAGTCTCTGGTTCAATTTTCTTGGGTGTGCCCCTTCCCATGACTGACATACAAAAATTTCAAAAATGAAAGGAATGCAGAGGGAATATGAGGGACAGAGTACCTGTGCAGTAGGGAAATCTGCTCGGGAAAACAACGCGGGGGGTGTTGATAGTGACTGGGTAGACCTGGCACTAGCTCCCACTTATTTTATACCGTAGCTGGAAAACCTTTGAATTTTACTGCAGTAAAATACGGGAGGACCGTTATCTAAGACTGAGAGTTCTGAGGTAAAAGTCAGAGAGGTGAAATAAGCGAGGTGAGTGTCGTAAGGACACTGACAGTGGAGCACGCGGCGTATAAGGATTGGGTGTCAGCTGGAAGTAGGTGAACACCGTGTGATGGGTTTAATACTGGTACGGGCCTCAGTACCAGCTCACCTAGAAACTTACCTTACCTTTCTGCCACATAAACCACACGGTTCTTGAAACATATTCTTCGCAAGACTGGTTAAATACACAGCATACAGGCCACTAGGGCCCGCATTCCACTTTTCCACATCACTCTTGCCCGCGCGTTGCTCTACCACATCACCCTTACCTTGGGTCCACCCCGTGGCATGTCACCGTAATTCTGCGGGGGTACGGGCCTCTTCCCCCGTCCGCTTCTTGACCCCCTCGGAATTTATCATACGCAGAGTTCCCTCACGTGCAATATTAAGAAAGCGGCAAGCCTTTTAATAATTTTGTTTTGCGTCTTTTACACCATACCTTTGCCTTTTTATATTAACTTTACCTTTTCGCTTTATATTTGGAACTTTTTCGTACATATGCTTTGGTTTTTAGGCACGTGACTTGTTTTACATCGTTTCCCTTTAACCATCCCTTAAATGTTTCACCATCTATCATAACATTTCGATATATGGCTCCTCAAGGTTTAATTAAAAAATGACTCATGTTAATTAATGATCAACATTGGCTCCACCTGGGGACACCGCGTTCATTCTTGAGCGTGTCGAGAACTTCGCAGACCACCTGTTTATCTTCTGTGGACACCATTCTTCAGCACTTTTGATTTCCCTCTTCATGATCCATCACGACACACACATTATTCAAACAAAGACGAAAACAATAACTAATATACAATATGATACATCAGGCTATCACGGCCTAACTCAGAACTGGAAGTAAGGTTTGAGAAACCGACCATTTACAGGGGCATCCAACAAATCTCCCTGTAAATTTTCCAACCTGAAAGTATTTTTTCCCCCTTGCTCTACAATTTTAAAAGGGCCGAACCAGAGGGGTTCAAATTTACCGTGTTTCCCTTTATCAACCCTTCGAATATCCCATCTGAGCACTAAATTCCCAACCTGTAACTTCCTGTCCTTGGCATGTTGATCGAAAATATCCTTCGTTTTCTCTTGATATTCAATTAGCCTCTGGCTTACCTGATTCCACGTTTCTTCTAGCTCCACCAGCTGGTTTATTCTCCTGGTCACATCATCAGGTTCTTCTTGGCTTTCTTGCATGAATCAAGCTACCGGTAATTCTAACTGTACAGGGAAAACTGCTGCCCTCCCATATACTAATTCATACGGGGACTTCCCAGTTGCTCTCTTGCTAGTAATCATATTGGCCCACAGAGCGAATTTCAGCTGGGAATCCAAATTTTTCTGGTTTTCGTTGATAGCCTTCTTTAGTGCTCTCACCATCATTTTATTTGAAGACTCTGCCAGGCCGTTTCCTTGTGGGTTATAGGCTGTAGAGTGACCTAGTGCAATATTATACTATTGACAGAAGCTGACAAACTTTGCAGATTTGAAGGCCTGTGCATTATCGGTCACTATCTTGGCAGGGCAGCCAAATCTGGATATGATATTTTCTTCCATGAATTTTATTACCACAATATTTGTTGCATTCCTGGCGGGTATCGCTTCCACCCACTTTGTGAAATAATCTGTGGCAGTTAGTATCCACTTATGCTGACCACTTGATGGAGGATGTATTTCGCTGATATAGTCAATTCCCCACTAATGAAATGGTTCATCTACATGAACAGGGATCATGGGCAGAGGTGCTAGCTTCTGTCTTTCAGAAAATATTTGGAATTTCTCACAAGCTCTGACCCGGGCAAAGACATCTCCAAAGATTTTGGGCCAGAAGAAACCAGCCTTCAGGATTTTGTGAGCAGTAGCCCTCCAACTGTAATAGCCCCCACAGATTCCTTCATGAAACTCAGCCATTATACTCTCTACCTCTTCTTCTGTGAGACACAGGAGCAGGATGCCTGAGGGGTCTCGCCAGTACAACCGACCGTTTGCAACCACGTACTTCTGTGACCTCAACCTCAGTGTTATGTATTTAGCTTTATCACAGCTGGGCAGGAAATTGAGTGTTAGAAGATATTCCACTATCTCCTTGTACCAGGGGCTGATAAGGTACTTCATATGTGTCTTCTGGGAAGCTATCTCTACTCCCTATGGTTATTCTTTCCTCTCAGACTCCTCATTTTCCATCATGGACAGATTTATACCCAGAGCCTGACAATTTGATTCGGACAAGATTTTGGCTAACCCCTTGTCCCTTGATTAGTTTGGTAGGGCGGATGTCTAGCTCATACTCCTGTATTTTGGCAATCCATTTCCCTCTTTTTCCTTCATTATCCCCCTGGATAAGGATATCCTTAACAGTTGTTGTGGGCACGAACGCAGTGACATGGGACTGCAAGACATACATACGAAAAGCTTTGAGGGATTTCACCAGAGCATATGCCTGCTTTTCCAATATGTTATATTTCAGCTCAGCATCACGAAGCACTTGACTGAAAAAGGCAATAGGTTGCTCATACCCTTCTTCATTTTTCTGCAACAGAACTCCAGCCACTGTATGAGGTGATGCAAAGGAAAAGATCATAAAAGGTTTGGCATAATCTGGCCCAGCTAGCACAGGGGCTTCATCAAATGCATTTTTAATCCTGGCAAAGGCCTCTCATGATTCTTGTGACCACTTTACCTCATTATTCTTCTTCAGCATGTTAGTTATGTGCCTAACTATCTCAGCATAGTTAGGGATGAACCTCCTCAGAAAGTTTATTCAGCCTAGGAACACCTGAATTTCCTTTTTATTTCTAGGGAGGGAAATGCCATTTATGACTTCTACTCTCTTAGGGTCTATCTTTACTCCATCTTTGGTTACAATATGTCCCAAAATCTTGCCCTCTTCCAGTGCAAACAAAGACTTCTGTGGGTTTAGGGAGAGGCCATACTTTCTGCACTTCTCGAAGGTTCTGCGCAAGTGTTTAATATGCTCTGCATCATATTTTGAAAACACAGTAATTTCGTCCAAATATACCACCACAAACTTATCTTACTCTCCGACAAAAGCAATATCCATGGCCCTATGAAAAGTGGCCCCTACGTTAATCAGCCCAAAAGACATCCTGGCATACATGAATGTCCCCCATGGAGTGGTAAAGGCAGTCTTCTTTTGATCTTCTGGTAGTACAGCCACTTGATTGTACCCAGAGAATCCATCCATCATCGACATTCGAGAAGCCCCTACCACTTTCTGCAAGATGTGATCCATCTTGGGCAGTGGATAATTATCCTTTAAGGATGCTCTATTCAGATTCCTGAAATCAACACATAGCCTTATTTCTCCATTTTTCTTCCGTACAAGGACTAATTTTTCTACCCACTCAGAATATCTTAATGGTACAATGATTTTGGCCTTCAACAGTTTCTTAATTTCTTTCTCAATCGAGGGTAGCAGCAGGGGATTTATCTGTCTATGCTTCTGTTTATGTGGTTTTGCATCTCCCTTCAGTGGAATTGTATGCTGCATGATGCTGATATCAAAGGTTTTTAGGTCTTGATAAGACCATGCAAACACATCTTTATAGGACTAGAATAATTTATGGTAGAGCTCTTTATATTCCTCCGAGACCTTCTTAGACAACTTCACGATTTTAGGGTCAGCCTCAGTGCCAAGATTTAGATCTTCTACCTGATTCTCCTCTACAACTTTGTTCGGCTGCAGTGGAACATCATTCTTGTTAAACAACCTTTCTAAGGGCACTAGTCCTTCGGGGAATGACATTCCCTTTCAACTGCAAAAATTTGTGGCCAGCCACCTTTTCTTCTCATTTATCTCCTGAAGTGTTTTCAGCCTCCTCTTCTTCACAAGTATCAATCTCCATGTTGGAAAATTACCCAAATGTTTCCAAGAATCCTTCACCTGATCTTCATCTTCAAACCCTTGCCAATGTTTGATGTTGTCTGGGATTTATGGTCGATAACGTACCTCAATTTCATATCTCAAGAGAGGATTCTGAGGTGGACGGAAAGTACTGGTAGCCACTGCAAGGGAGTCTGCCATCCTATTTTTCTCCCGAGGCATGAACTGGATATTGAATGCCAAGAAGAAATTCTCCACCAGATCCCAAATTTTTTTCCTATAAGCCCTTAGCCTAGGATGTTTGGCTTGGCACTGATTCTTCACTTGTCTGACTACCAATTCCGAATCTCCCATAACTTTTAGACTTTGTATGTTCATGCTCCTGGCTGTTTGCAACCCCAATAGAAGTGCTTCATACTCAGCCACATTATTGGTGGCTTCATACTCCAGCTTGAAAGACAAAGGGACCCATTGGCCTGCAGGAGAAATCAATAATACCCCAGCCCCATTACCTTCTCTGGAGTTTGCCCCATCAAAATGAAGTGTCTAGATTTTTGATTCAGGACTCTCCATGGACTGCTCGTTCTTGATCTGGTAAAATGATGGTTCGTGAGCGTACTCTTGATCCTCCTCTAGCATTAAACATGAGAAATCTCCCTCCCTGCTATAAACTGGGGAATTAATTGAGTCATCTGCCTTGGTAACTGTCTTGAAAAATCTAGTTTCCCGGTACAGCCTCCTCTCCTGGCCACCAAAGACAGGGATGGTGGCATAGGTCAGGTCCAACTTGATTGATCTGCCAATTTGAGTCCCCCAAGATCTTGACAGTAGCATGTCGAAGCGAGCTGGGATGTCAGCTACCACAATTTCCATCACTACACTTTTTGCTGGGATTTGGGCCAAATTGACCACCAAATCCTTGATCATGCCCAGGCATTTAACTCTCTTGGAGTCAAATGAATAAAGGTCCTTATACGGACGGGTGATTTTTAGTCCTAGTTGTTCCATGACCGAAAGGGGCAAAAGGTTATGAGAGGCTCCCGAATCTAACATACATTTATGTAGCAGCAGGTCATGTATTACTAAAGACACATAAAATGGGGGAGTAGTAGCATCTAACTCTTCGACATCTGGGCCAAATACAACCATAGGCATTTCTTCTTCAAGTTTCAGACTGTCTGGAATATGTATTACTTCTGGGGGGAGCATAAAGGATGTGACCTGGGACTGATATGCATGTTGTTTTAACAATTTGGTTAAGGGAACTGGGATCTTCACCTTCTCAAGCTCATTTTGTAAATTGAAGGCAGAGGAGGACCTATCTACTGACACTTCTTTTGATTCTTTATCTTTGGAGTCTTTGTTCTGGAGGAGAGGTTTGACTTCTTTTAATATTGGCTTGACATTAGGGAGTGTAGCCGCTTGTGAAGATGAAGGAATTTGATCAGCAGACTACAAATATTGGTTAATAGGCCTCTTACCTTTGTCTGGGGTCCTTTGAGCCGTTGCCTCCTTCTGAGCAGGTGCTTTCTCTTGAGGTGTGTCCTCCTCTTGATCCTGAGTGCGAGTTCTCTTCCTGTAAGATTTGAGATCATATTTTCTATTGAACTGAGCTTGCATGAAATCGATGAACTGCTTGCAGTAGTCATCAATCTCAGGATCTTCGGTGTATTCATTAGTTTTTCCTTCTGTGTGTGCCTGCAGCTCCACTTCATCACTTTCATGTAGGGGCATTCCACTTCATCACTGTTTGAGAAATCAAGGTATGCCTCCTCTTGCTCATAAGTGGTGTCTTCGGTAGGACCATCTACTTGTCCTTCCAAATACAGAGGATGTGGTACCTGGTCCTGTTGCTCCTTCCTCTCCCTTTGCAGTATCTGCAAGGGTGGCTTCCGGTATTGAGGATTATAACCTCTGTTTGGAGCATTTTTGAAATTATTGGAGGGTGAATTCTTGGCCTCCATTTCAAGTTTAACAAACTTACTTTAGAGATTCTTGATCATCTTGTTCATCTCCTCAATCCTGTCATTAGTTGAATCTCTATCTTGGCTCAAGGTGGATACCTCTTCTTTCCCCCTTCTTCTAGTATCCTATTCAGGTTTTCCCTTGGATTTACCAGTAGAGGAAAAATTTGCCTCCAGCTCCAGTGCATCTATCTGGGCATCATCCAGGGTGGTTGGATTTCTTTCTCTCATAGAGAAGCTGAATTCTGAGTCAAAATATTCCAGGAAAACAACCTTGGCAGCGGTCTAATGAGGCTTCATATCTGCGGGAAAGCTCAGATACAACTTGTTAAATCTCTTAATAAATTCAGCCACCCCTTCATTATGTCTTTCCTTGAGTGTGTTAAACTCAGTGAGACAATTTCCATGATCTTTCTTCTCTCCCCATTTTCTGAGAAAAGTGTCCTCCATTCCTTCCCAAGTGGTGACAGAACGGTCTCCCAGTGTCTTGAACCATTTTCTGGCTTCACCATCAAGAGATTGCACAAACAGTCTTAGGACTACGTCGAGATGTTCCACATTAAAATTTTCTGCAAAAGAGCAGAAGACCTCAAGGTGTTTTTGAGCTTCGATCTCGTTTTCCCCATTGAAACGGGGCAGGATCTTTAGATAGTCCTGTGGCATATCATTCAGCACTTGAGGTAAAGCCAGGGGGGCATATTTATTCAACAAGAAGCCCGAAACATTTTCCATTGGAGGAGGGGGTGGAGGAAACAGAATGGTTTGATGTGTAAGAGGAGGGGGAGGTGGAATTGAGGTGTGAATGACAATGGAAATGTATTGAATAGCAGCTTGTGGTGATGACAAAAAAGGCGGAGTACTAACAGTAGATATTTCAGTGACTTCTTTGACTTCTTTAGCCTCTGGAGTGGGATGGAAAAAATCACGAGTGGTATCTATTTATTCAGCCTCGTCCTTAATTTGGATGTTTCCCAGAGGAAGAATATCTGAGTAATAACCGGTTTCCCCCACAATGGAGTCAGAACCTTGGACTTGGGCTACTTGAGAAGAAGAGGACGGAAAGTCTTCTAAAGAAAATTTTGGGATCTCAGTATGGATGAATTTTCTTCCCCTCCAATTTCTTCTATGTATGATTCTCTCTGGGTCAGACATAGAGGGTGTCTTTGGCTGAGAAGTATCTGACCTAAGGTGTGGCTTCCGAGGAGCCCGGACTGCAAATAGATTTACCTGAAAAATGAATGTGGAGTCGCTAAGGTGAGGTATATACAGCTCTCAACTCTCCATGCTCACCTAATTGAAGAGTGAATAAGGTTTTGTCGAGGCCCGGGGATTTTAATTTATCTCAACTTCGTTCCCCGGCAATGGTGCCAAAAAGATGTTGTCAATCCTAGAGACAGCCTTGAGTTGTGAAAGACCAGTGCCTAGGACATCTTATACAGTAAGGAGCGTAAAGTATAATTCAAGAATTTTAACAGAATGAGGCTCTTTACTACTTCAACTTTTACAAGGAGATGTAATGTAAATGGAACCAGAATATTCTCGGAGTCAAGCAAAATAACAAGATGTTGTAGAGGCAAGGGGTGAGTCCTCAATATAGATGCATCAGACAACTCAAAGACAGCTTTCTTTAAGGAGGGCTGGGTTCTAAAATGCTTTACAGAGATTTAAAAATCAAATGAAGTTTGCTGCGTAGAAAGTACAGAAAGGATATTAACTACTAATGAGAGGAGATTTCGTAAACATATATAAACATGAGATGGGCTTAAAATATAAGAATCCATACATGTCAATAGCTTTGAAAGAATAACATCTCACAGTATTTAATATAGAGGAATAATGAGTGAAGTGGAAAGTGAAACAGCATACCATGCCTGAGCCATATTTAAAGTGCTTGACCAGTTTAATATAAGTATCAGTGTGATAAATTTATACCAAAACTAGTGAGCCACTCGCATTCCAGAACATGATATAAAAGAAGTGGAAGCAGTGAAATGAACAGTAAAACGATATCACATAAAGAAGAGTTACACACTATAAAACGTTAAGACCAGAATCCTCACTTTAAAGTAAAACTCCTTCTTGCTGAGACCCAACGGGCTCTTCACATTTCTATTAAAATTTCAACAAAAAGCATACAACAATTCTTTCACAGCAAAATTCTTTTGAAAATATGGAACCTATTATTCTCTTATGATCTTGCTTATATAGAGACCTCAGTACATGAGCGAGAAGATATTTTTTGGAAAAATATCTTCCTCGCATGCCAGGAATTTGTTAGAGGTCCTTATCAAAATAACCAAAACTTATGATGAGGAATAAATGCCTCTCATCATTTGCAGTTAGGCACTTGACCGTTTTGAAACAAAAGGTTAAACAACAGTCTTGGCAGAAAATAAAATGCTGGAGTGGAATATAAATTCCACTTGAAACTTAAAAGTAATTAAATGAAGTAAAAATAACAAGGCCACTAGGGCCGAATCATGAATTGACAGTATTTCATTGATGAGAAGGGGTCGAGGCAGTTGCTGACACTGGTGGCAGAACATTTGTTGACGAGCTGGCGATCTAGCTGGCAAACTGGGTGCACCTTTGCTGACTGTTCGCTGAAGGTTCAGGCATTGCTGCGAATCCTTCCACCTTGACGAAGGCCTCAGTGAGGTCATTTATACTTGCCTCGGTGGGGAACTTTTGTTTTATCAGATGAAGGAAAACGAATTCTGGGCGGAGCGATGAAACAATTGTCTCAGCTTTTAACCAAGCGGTTTTATCTGACAAGATATCCGTCCGGTCCCTTTCTTCTTGGAGACGTGCTTCATACTCTGGTAATGATCATAGCATGGAAGGAGTGGTAGGATCCCAGCATGATGGAAGTCCCGCCGTTGTGATCTCGGCCCAAACTGCATCGAACCGTTCCACGTTGGCTACCACCTGTTGTAGGGCCCTCGAAGCTATGACGCGGGCCGACTCCTTATCAATAATCTTCTGGCATTCAACGGCTTCCTTAAACTGACTCGCTATGCCATGCGCTTCCGCCTCACTAGCTCTCAATCCTTTCAAGAAAGAAACATATCCCTTGGCGTGTTGGGCTCTGCTAGACAAGTTGAGATCTCCCTCCTGAAACTTCCTTCTGAGATAGAGTACAAAAGATTTCATTTCCTCTATGATTTTCAGGAACTCCCATTGCTCTGTTATTGCCGAAATGATCTCTGACCAAATTATCATTATTCCATCCCTGAGGGTGATGTTACCTTTCAGGTGGCTGTTGAGATCATTGATGGTTTTCTGTTGATCGTCTCTTGCCTTCTTTTCCTGCTCGATCTCCTTCTGCAATATCTCTATTTTTATGGTGTTCTTAGCCAAGGAGGTTTCCAACTCGTTGATTCTCTGCCTCGCGGTGGAAGCCTGCTTTTCTAGTACATCATTTGCGGCCTTCGTTGTGGTCAGTTGTTCGGACAACGAACTAGTCTCTGGTAGGGTTGTAGTTGGCACACAGCTGTGCATGTCCCAGGTAGTCTATAGCTCCGTCAGCCTGCTCTGAAGAGTGGCGATTGTTTCTGCCATTTTTTATTTTTCCTCTTTCTCCTTTGCCATTGCGTCAGCCAAGTCTGCTTTTTCTTTCTCTGCCTACACCAATTCGTCCGTTTGAACATGGTGATATGCCGGTATGCTAACCTTGCGTTTCAGAGACGCGACCTCCCTCTGCAATTGCTCAATCACATAGCGCTGTGGATTTGAGTCTCCAGTTTCTTTTCCTTTAATCGACTCTGTGAGACCGCGTACTTGATTCGAAAGAGCGCGGGAATTTTCCTATTCCTTCTTTAGGGTCGCCCTCACCTGTTCATGTTTTTTCTCCAACTTTATCAGTGCAATGGTGACCCGAATTACCTCGTCCTTCAACATATCACCCACCACCTAGAACAGGTTGCATTTTTCGGGTGCTGGTACCTTGGCCATGTCAATTGCATACTCAAGAACCCTGTAACTAGTGGTACCTGTTGTTGAGCCCCAAAGATGTCCTTTTCTTTCACCAAATTTCACTTCATTTCCTTTTTCCTTTATCAATTATAGGCTTAAAAGATCAATAGGATTGATTAAATAATGCATAAAATAACTGACTTGCTAAACTTTTGTGGTCTTGTTGTTGTAGTGATTTTTTACTAGACTTAGCTACAGAATGCAGCCATTCTGTAGCTAGTCACATATTTCGCCGCTATATTTATGTTCACACAGGTTACAGGTGTCACCTAAAGGAAAAACGCATAGGGTTGAATTCCAAAACTCACCTACATCATTCCTTTCCCTCTACGAAGTCTGAGCAAAAATCTGCAAGTGGTTATGCACATGGAGGAAACCAAAACTAAGAAGTAGACTTCTACGAGGACAAGGACTCTGTAGGTGTCTTCAGCAAAGTACGATGCCTCAACAGGAGTTCTAATTCGATTTTGATTGAAAAATACACCTATCCCTATTTCTTCTCAGTGGAAGTTATGTATGTTGCTTATAAAAATAACTTGGTGAACCAAGATACAGTTAGTTAGTTGAAGTTTTGTTGTTAAGTTGTCCAAGACTGTAATATTCTGTTTTTGAAATGTTTTCCTTTAATGAAAGAAGTACAACTTTAATACATGATCTGAAGCAATATTGAGGAGATTCGTGTGCCAATTCGATGGTAGAGGGCCCCTACTGTCCGAAAGGCTTTGTGCATATTTTTTAGATAAGTAACTTTAGCTCTGTTTCATTCTTAATTTAGGCAGTTTTCTGAACTTCATGTTTTATGCTTACTTACATTGAATAGTGCAGTCAATCTTGTTCTCATGAATTGTTCCAAAATATCACTAACACTGAATGAGATAGAGTTGTAGTATTTCAAAGGCTAATTGCGTATTAGTTCAGTTCTGTTCATTGCATTTTAAGTTTTATTAGCTAGTTGTATTCTAGTTCTATAAATTCGACTTAAAGGCCTTCATTATTTACAAACTGCTCTTGTTCTTAGTCTCTTCTAACACATTATTATCATATGGACAAGAATTAGTAATATCATTTTGAGGTCTCGACTGTTTTGCAATTTCTCATAATTTTACAAACAACCTTTTTCCAAATCTATTCCAAGAGATCTCTAACCCTTGAATGAGGCTTAATAGTAATATTTTGAGTTGCATAATGGGTTGATTTTAGTGTCATAAGTTAAATTCACATAGAGTTCCTTACTATGTTGCAGATAATATTTTCTCAACGTGTTCCAACAAATTTCTAACTATGGATGAGATTTTCTCTGTGATATTGTAAGTTGTTGTTTACTTAAAAGAACCTCATTGCATCAAACTTATCCTTTTCTCAAGTTGTTCCAACATACCTCTAATGAAATGAATTGGATTGAGTTAATGCTATGAGTTACTTTCCTTGTCAAGCTTTGCAATTGGTGAATTAGCATTTTATGTTCTTAGGTGCCATACATAGTTTAGAGTAGATTTTGCTCTGTTTTAGTGTGACCAATAACTTCTCTTTGCCAACAATTTAGTTTTTTTCCTCTTAGCACAAAAACAGAAAACCAAAAAAATTAGAAAAACACTAAACACAACGAAGTAGGAAGAAGATACCTAGGCACATATAGTGCACTTCACTTCAACAATTTACTAGCCCTGGTTGACAATTTATGACATCAATTTAGGAACACTAAGTTGAGCAGACACCTACATTAGGATCCAATATGGCCTCAGCCATAGACAATACCAGGTGTCCTGTATCCACATTCATGGAAGCTGAAACCTTGGTATGATATTTTTCTACATAACCTTCCAGCTCGGCCTTGTATTTATCCCTGATTGTTCTGTTCTTCAGGCTCCTTTCAATTGCAACTGGTGAGGTATAATCTCTGATAGCCTGTGAGACTTCGGAGTAGTCGGAGGAGGTGACACTGTCTCTCAACACTTTAATCCCATCTTTTCTCCCATTAGGTTGGCCGTATGGTGTAAATGGCTCAAGTAGTTGTTCTTCCCCTATGACTTCTGCCTCGCTTGAGGCTGTTTTCTGCTTTTTGCGAAGGGGGGAACCTGCTCCTGAGGGACCCACTTCTTCTTCTTTTTGGCCTCTATTGACTTCTCCTCCTTCCTCTGTGGCAGATGAATCTATCTCCATCTGCGAAATCAAAGGCCAAGTTTCAAGGTTAGCCCTCCACTCTATAAATAGTCTCGATTCATGTGCATAAGGAGTGGACTTGTTCCTTTTTATTGTGTTTGAGATAATCTCCCGAGGATCATAGGGCCAAGTCTTCCCCTATCTTAGGTCCATGCCTTACAGCAGCTTCTCAACAATGGGAAGGGTGTGTCTTGAATTCACAATAAATGGACCAATAGTGATAGGGAGTTTCAGGATGAAACCCTTCTTTGCAGGGACAAAGTGGAGTTGGTCAGACTTAAGAGTCTGCTGAATATACTCCAGAGCATAAAATCGTCGAGTAGGAAACATAGGTAGCTGGTAAGGGGGAACCTCGGCTCCATAGACCCAAATTTCAATGTAATTGTCAAATAGATACCAATCCCCGGTGCTCTGGGTTTTACTAGCTTGTAGCCAGCTCTTCATTTTAGGAAAAACCCTAGGTGAGGGTGAGTCATGGATGATAGTGTAGACAATGGGCATGAACTCATTTAGAAACCTGGAATAACCCACCCCATTTGGTAATTGGCGTACTGCAAATTTCCAGTCAAAAACTGGTCGGGGTTGAGAATTTACATTGTATACCCTATCTAAACCCAAACCCTCAAATTTATCAGCATGCTGATATAAGAAGAGGTAGAAGACCATCGAACAAAAGCGGAAGTGACCAGTTTTCGAAAGCTCTTGGAACTGGGTCTGGATGTTAGCAGCCAAGAAGCCAGGGATATCCAGAACTACCCCCGTTTGAGACATTAACCACAAGAAATAAACACATACCATGGAAACTTCCCCCAAACCGCCTACACCTAGAAGACCTGCGATGAGGGTAAGGATGGGTTTCACTTATTCTTTGAACAGACTCAACGGGAAAGGCTCTACAGAAGGAAGAGATGTAGCTTGGTTGCTGGTTATAGAGGAAATGAAGTTTTCTTGCTACTCCCATGGAAATTTAGTGAACTGGGAGGTTAAAGCCATTTCATTGAAACTGGTATAGATGGCACTGGTGGGAAAGCAGAGGGCTTGCCTGATGATGTCGGGAGAAAGAGAAAAAATATTATTCCCCTGAGCCGAGGTAAACGTCCCTCAACACTCATCGTAGGCATCTCTAAGCCAGCAAATAAAATCGACCACCGAGTAGACTGGGGGGGTAATCTGATGGTATAAACCTAATACAACCACCCGATATCGATCCCTATTCTCGACATGTCACCTAAAAAGCTCGGGTTTTATACTGCTGATGGGAAAAGGGTATTGTGGATCACAAATTTTGGCTTGCAGGTCAATGAAAGGCTCGAACCTAGGAGGGTTTCTGGTTTCACGGACCTGAGGAGTCTCTGGTTCAGTTTTCTTGGGTGTGCCCCTTCCCATGACTGACATACAAAACTTTTAAAAATGAAAGGAAAGCAGAGGAAATATGAGGGACGAAGTACCTGTGCAGTAGGAAAATCTGCTCGGGCAAACGACGCGGGGGGTGTTGATAGTGACTGGGTATACCTGACACTAGCTCCCACTTAGTTTATACCGTAGCTGGAAAACCTGTGAATTTTACTGCAGTAAAATACGAGAGGACCGTTATATAAGATTGAGAGTTCTGAGGTAAAAGGCGGAGAGGTGAAATAAGCGGGGTGAGTGTCGTAAGGACACTGACATTGGAGCACACGGCGTATAGGGATTGGGTGTCAGCTGGAAGCAGGTGAAAACCTCGTGCCAGGTTTAATACTGGTACAGGCCTTAGTACCAGCTCACCTAGAAACTTACCTTACCTTTGTGCTGCATAAACCACACGGTTCTTGAAACATATTCTTCGCAAGACTGGTTAAATACACAACATACAGGCCACTAGGGCCCGCATTCTGCTCTACCACATCACTCTTGCCCGCGCGTTGCTCTGCCATATCACCCTTACCTTAGGTCCACCCCATGGCACGTCACCGTAATTTCGCGGGGATACGGGCCTCTTCCCCCGTCCGCTTCTTGACCCCCTCGAAATTTCTCATACGCAGAGTTCCCTCGCGTGCAATATTATGAAAGTGGCAAGCCTTTTAATAATTTCATTTTGCGTCTTTTACACCATACCTTTGCCTTTTTATATTACCTTTACCTTTTCACTTTATATTTGGACCTTTTTCGTACATATGCTTTGGTTTTTAGGCACGTGACTTGTATTACATCGTTTCTCTTCAACCATCCCTTAAATGTTTCACCATCTGTCATAACATTTCGATATATGGCACCTCAAGGTTTAATTAAAAAATGACTCATGTTAATTAATGATCAACACATCACAGGCTCAGGAGGAATGGCACTAAGGGATATGTTGTAAACGCCGAAGGCCAAAATGCGATAAGGGGAAAATGTGATGTAGTTTCAAAGTTAAATTGAAAAGGATTTCAAATCCGGAAGTAAGGGCCTTTCTTTTGAGAAATCGCACCAGGGGTAAGAGGAGGCTTATAACAGAGCAGCAAGGAAAGCCGAAATGCGATGGGAAGGAGGATGTGATACCATTCAAAGGTTAATTCAAATTTATTTAAAGTCCAAGATTATTTGTAGTTGTGTTTTTTAATGAAGAAACGTGAACATAGGCAATAGAATCGGGTAATGCCCGACCCCGTGCATAACAACGTTGTATGTAGTGGTGCCTTGTAAATAAATGGAAGATTGAACACTACGGGCATGAGCAGAAGAGGCAGAGTGGGGAAAAAGGGGACATGATAACATTGTTTGAAATGCAGAGTCATAGGCAGAGACAGGCAAAAGGAGTGTATAGTGGCACTCTTGGAAATGCAACAGTTGGTTCAAGTAAGGAAAATAGGCATCATTGCAGAACTATTCAAATACCACATCAGATACAAAAAAGACATGACAGCAAGAAGAAAAGACAAATATTGAAATCCAAAAGAAATGCAGGGCAAGGATATATGATTTGTCAAGAAGATAAATCAACACTTCAAAGAGATGCATCAACAACAAATCAAATTGAGAAAAAAGGATAATATTTCAAGTTTAATTTGTTTTCTTTGTTTTTTAAGATCGAAGCTATAGTGGCGTCCTCAATTGCAATGTAATAAGTAGTTATAACAGTTTAGGTAGTCGAAGTGGTTCAAGAAATTATAGTAGTTATGAACTATTTTGATGTATTTAAGCAAGACAGAAAGAAAGAATAAAGGTTTCAAGTTTTTGACCTCTGGAAGACTAAAACTTTGGTACTTAATTTTCTGAGGAAATAATGAAAGAAGCATCAAGTTTCCTGCAACTGTTGATGGTGATTCATTTTTCCTGTTCCATTTTATGTCCCTTATTCCTGGAATGAAGTGAAGTAAAGTAGATGTCGGTCTCTTAATTACATCTGTGAGTAAGAGTTAAATAACCGTAATTTGCACTCCTTCACTCCAACTCCTCTCCCTTCACAAATTCTCTCTGGAACTTAAAAGTAATAGATTCTATGTTTACAACATATTATTTTGAGTTTCCTCTCTCTCCATAAATTCATTCTAAAATTTAAAGTCGTATATTCTGTGTTACAGCATATCATTTTGAGTTTCTTCTACAATTCTTCATTTCCATTCGGATATCAACAGTTAACGGCATTGTAGAGTCTTTCATTATACCAAATTATTAAGAGTTTTAAATAATTAGTTTCCAAAGGGATTGAACAAATACCACCTGATATAATTACTTACGTGACACATTGTTAAAAATTGTCTTAAGCATTGATTCCTTTTCACAGCCAAGGAATTGTCTCTTAAGATACTACAGAACTAATTCATTATACCTTGGGCTGAGACTAAATCTTGGATTAGGGCTTATCTAGGTGAAAGGGTTTTCTCCCTCTTTCTCATTTGAATATTTTGAGATCCATTTCTTGTGTAGCATACCACAGACCATAGGGTCTTAGCCAACAAGGTTTTCCACTCTAGCTTGGGCTTGTCCTCTCCTTGCACTGATACCATGTTAAAATTACATGATCTTTGCATAGGACAAGTACTTCATAATTCCATAGAATCCCATTTATTTTTATTTCATTAGAAATCATATGAATCATAACTGAAAGTAAATGAAGGAAGATCATAAAAAATGGATCCAAAAGACAAGCCAAGACAAGACAACACAATGATATGGCTCAAGCCAGGGAAAAACCCCAAGATGGGGAAAACCCTTTATCAATCCTTCTTATTATAATCATCAAATTTTTCATCATAGAGGGAGAGAGAAATAATCCAAAGTCAAGATTGACTTGATAACTAGAAGATCTAGAATAATAGTCCTTAGATAAATAGATTACCCTATCACAATACAATTTTGAATCAGTCGTATTGTTCCTTCATAAACTAGTGTGATATAGCTGAAGGAGCTTGGGCTAGATAGTGTTACATGTTGTTCATCAAGGAGCTTCTATAAGCTAACCAACCTAAACAATCATCCACCTAAATGTTGGAGATTACTGCTACTGATGGCTTCTCCTGGTTAGGGTATGAGACTTCACTGCTGTAGTCCCCAAACACTTCCAAAATATCCTTCAACTAATGCGGTATTTCTCCAAGATAATCTATCCTCCCTTTATCACAAATATTCTCCTAAAACATGCCTCCGTGTCTACTAGCCTTCATCAAATTGAGGTTGCGGCCCACCTGGGAAGATACACGCCTTCATGGCCCACTATACAGCAAAGTAAGGCTTACAGCCTGCTAGAGAAAGGCTCTTGTAGGTGCAACCCACCTAGGGGAGGGATTTCTCACCATAAATAATACTCCCATAGACTTCAACTCTTCCTCATGCCTGCAGTCAACATCAGAGATAATCTGTCCCTGCAATAGAAGGTAAATAAGCCCAGAATGTTCTGCAAATAGGCCCAAACGTACCCTCCGCTATTTCGCATTCAGCCTTTGAAAATCGAACCATCAAGAAACCCAATCAACACGCCAATTTGACCCTTCCTCCTTCGTTGAGATCATCTCCTGGCTGCGGCTATTTCAGAGAGGAGAAATAATATGAAACAATGTCTCAAATGAGGATCAAGAAATGTGCTTATATACAATTTGAAATGATGATTTAGGAGGAAAATTCAAAATTCAAATTTTCACTTTTTCCCGCCTAAATAAAAATATAACTTATAGCTTTTTATTTTGAATAAACAAATATTTCCTTGACCAAATTTCATGATCTTTAGATTGATTTTAGTCCTCTTGAAAAGAGGAATTCAATGGGATTATTATCTTCATCAACTAAATAGATCTAAGTGGAATTTTGCCCTAGTTGCCAATTTTAATAGATATGCACATGTACACTGCAGTAAAACCTTGAAGGACCACCTCAAGCACATAAATTAGGTATTTTCTATGTTAAAATTAAAAAAACAAAAGCAAAATTAAAAAAAATTAAAAAAATTAAAAAAAATTATGCAAAATGTACCAAATGAATTTTTGGCGAAAAGAAAATGACTTAGTACATCGACCATATAATATCAAAAGGTCGTGTAAAGGTAGCCCCAAACCCACAAAAATATCTAATTGCGAGGATTCAAAGAGTTAATGGGATATTTCCAAAGTGTTATAAAAATGTATGCTAATATTACAATGCTCTTATCTGAGATACCTAGGAAGGACTCTCTTCGATGGAATTAGAAAGCATAACAATATTTTCATCCTATGGAAAAAAGTAATGTCCTCCAATCTAGTACTGCCTATTCCATACATCTTTAAATAAATCATAATTGCATAGGATGCATTCTGATTCATAATCAACACACTAATAATGCAAGATGAACGTTGAGGCAGATGCCTTGTCAATAGAACATGTACAACTGGAAGAAGGTTGTATGATTTTGGAAGAGGTTAGAGGAGACATAGTTGCCACCTTTATAGCCACCTTAGCCTTCAATTTATTTTCTTTTTCATTATGGCTAAGGTCATTATGTATGATTTTTTTATTCCATTGTGAATTAGACGTAGGGCTTGCTAAAATGATTTTTCTTGAGTTTTATTTTTCCTTATAACTTTTTCACTCATTTGGGCTTCCCGCCCTCTGGGATTTGGATTGCGTATCTGTTGCTACCTCTGAACTGAACCTCCTCCTCTAACCATGAAAGTTTCACACAAAATTTTTCCTTTATTTTGGTTGTTCGGGTTAGGGAGTGGGCACCAAGAAAATTATGACCACGCATTTCAATTCAAGTTGCATTAATGAAGTAGCCATGGAGATCCGATGCCAATTCGATAATTTCTAGGTGTCCCATATGAAATAGGAGGAATTTGCAGATTGTTTATTTAATAATATGTTAAATAAAAATGAGGAAACAATGTTGGAACTCCACTGAAGTCATGCACATTTAGAAATTTTTTAAAACCATTTCCTCCCATGGAAGTCAGGTTGTTGTTAAAACTTCCACATGATTCCTTCATCCAACCACTGAACAGAATTCATGTAACTAAATTACTCATAATCTTCATAATCCATATCAAATTAAAAAAATTTGGGAAAATTTTCCTCTTCTGAAGGAGATTCTGAACGATCATTGTCTGCCTCAAATTTAATGACATAATGACACATTTCTTATTCTACCTCCATCTTTACTTGAATAACAATAGTCATGTAAATCTCTTCAAGCTCACTGGATTCCTTCTCTACTCTCTGAAACTCATGACTCGTCATTGCCCTGATTTTTGCAACACAAAGACCAGTTTCACTAGCCTTTTCTAGGAAAATAGTGCACAACATCAAAACCCTTAAGCCTCTCATACCATATATTTTTTTCCTTTATTTAACAGACAGTTTTGTAATGTCAACAGTGTAACAGATAACTCAAGATGGATAAAACTAGAAAGACACTCTGCCAATATGATATTGAGTCCTTGACAGTTAAAATGAAATTCCCCTTTGATCATACGATATTGATTCCTGGCCAATTAAAAAGAAAGTCCCCTCTGGTATACGATAGTGTAATTTTCAAGGAAAAGGATTTGGTTAAAACTTGGGGAAAAATCAAATGGAAAAAAGGATAAGCAACCATATTAACACAATAGCTTATGCAAAAATACTCCCATATCACAAACGAAACGAGAAGCCCATGAAAAAAAGATGGCCATGCTATGAAGAATGGAAGATAGATAAAAAAATACTTTGAGAGTACAACATTTCCCTTCACCATTATGAAGGGCATCTATCAAACTGGTGTAGCTCCATTTCTATATCGTACATCGTGATTGTAAGTGTATCCTCTTATTAATCAGGAAAATAATAGTATTATGCCCTTTTCGAAGCATCGTAGAAACATCATGGGTTGTGACCTGCATTTGGAGATAAAACTGGGTTGTGACCTGCATAAGGAAGACCACATTCAGAGATAAAAATGGCTAATTTCTGGTCGAAAATAATAATTCCAAGGAATTAAATATTTCAAAATCTCATACAAGCCTCTCGTACTATCTGTAACCCCCGTCTCAACATTTCTGCATCCTTGATGGCATCATGGATATAAATATATTCCAATTCATCCTCTGAGAAGGGTATAGAAGCCTGAGGCCAATGTTGCCAATGTTTCCAATCGAAAGTAAGGATCCTCCAAATTTTATGGGAGTCAAAGACCATGATATATGTGTATTATCAATGGATTCTCCTCCAACTTAGGGATATCATCCTATTTTTCACAAGAATATTCTGCATGTCTGTCAGTATTAAGTATCCTATTATCTCCTATTTCAATCCCTATGTAGAACAACCACTCAGAAACTATTCCAATCCTATGTACAACAACCACTGGGAAACTAGATGTTCCATGGTCATTGACATCACAATAATGTGGGACAAACTGTTGAAAATATGTAATCTTACTGATAGTTCGTCTCTTATTTCCTTTATTACTTGTATTCACTATACATTAAAAATTGAATGTGCTATTTTTACAAGCACGGTAGGAGGAATATTTGCAAAATGATCATGATATTCAAGATATGCTGCAACTTCTTTGATACCTATTCTCCAACTCTAACCCATCTCTTTAAACCAGGTTTCCCCAGAACTTTTCCCACAAAGTCTTGTGTATTGTTGGGAGCAAAGTGATCCTCATCTATCACTTTTATGAGATCAACACTTCGACCTATGTAATTTCTGAAATAGTAAGCCCCACACAGCCCACCTCGAATAGGGATTGGAACTTCACTACGGTACTCAAATCATTCTTCAAGAATTTCTCCAAATGTGATAACTTTCTTCAGTGGATACATTCAAGCTTCAAGGCCATCTGCACCTTCTCTTTAATACTGTGCACATTGTCTTATTTGTCCAGTGCACTGTTGAATACACTTCTCATGCTCATTAATGCACCTTCTATAACAACAACAACCATTTGTGTTTGTATTATAATATCCTTGATGGAAGGCATAAATTATAATTTTCTTTCTTCAGAAAGCCAAAAAATTTCAATAGTGGATATCAACACCAAATTCCATCCTTGAGCATAAAGAATATTAGGAAATTATGCAACGAAGAACTACGAAAATCAATCAAACTTCATAACAAACATGGTTGTAATTATGTTGCACATGTTATCTCAAAGCCTTTACATTTGTAAAGTACTTTAAACAGTCAGGCTCACAGAAAACAACCTATACATATGTTGTAGCTGCATACAAGAAAAAATTCCAATTAATAACCAAAAAAATGTTAAAATTATCAATAGAATACTTTAGTAAATCTTTGAAAGTGGTTGAAGTGACGCTTTATCCTCTCCACACATGTTTGGCTTTCATGAATCACATGTAGCTTTTGATTTGTTTCTTCAATTGTTGACTCACAAAATTCACAACACGTATTTCTATTCCACATGTTCTCTCAAAGCCTTTACATTTTTAAAGTACTTCAAACAGCCACAACAATCAAACAACATGTACATCTTTTGTAGTTTCAAACAAGAAACATTTGCAATTAATGAACAGATTCAAGTATTTTAGCTACAACTACGAAAATCAATCAAACTTCACAACAAACATGGTTGTAATTTTGTTACACATGTTCTCTCAAAGCCTTTACATTTGTAAATTACTTCAAACAACTAGGCTCACAGCAAACAACCAATACATATGTTGTAGTTGCATACAAGAAAAATTTGCAATTAATAAACAGATTACAAACCAAAAAATTGTTAAAATTATCAATAAAATACTTTAGTAAACCTTTGAAATTGGTTGAAGTGACGCTTTATCCTCTCCACACAAGTTTGGCTATCATGAATCACATGTACCTTTTGATCCGTTTCTTCAATTGTTGACTCACAAAATTCACATGTATATATGTTGCACATGTTCTCTCAAATCCTTTGCATTTTTAAAATACCTCAAGCCTTATATAGAATATGGTAACTGGGTGACCTTTATGGGAATATGTAAGGACTTAAAAGACATGTAATTTTTGGGCTAGTTTTCTTTTTTGAAGAAAAGGGCAGAAACAAAGTCCCTTTTACATGCAAGTGCAGAATGTACATAAAAAATGAAATTTCAATTAAAAATAGGATATAAATCACACATTTTTCTTGGAAAATAAAGAATTTCTATTTCTTTTAAAATCATGAATCCCAAATTCATCATTTTTATCTACATATAGCATTGAAGAAGTTGTTGGAAGGTTAACAATTTTTTTGTCCATCTGAGGCCATGGGCTAGATATAAGAGCTACTAACAAAATGAAAACATAATTCTATCTACATTTTTTGATTGTTTCCTCACCAATGAAACATGTTGATTAAAGGATTATAATCTCATATACTTGCTTTGGAATATTTCTAGGTTTGAAGAGTTGAGAATTCGCTGGATGAGGAAGATGCAAGAGTATGCAGCCTATCAAACCATGATTTCAGAATTCCAACCTGACTGGACAAAAAATTTAACAACAGAAGAAAGAGAGAGAATGAATCAAGATTAAAGTGAGTTGGGGCATACCTTGATAAACAACAGGGCGATCCTGAATCTTTCTACTATAGGTAGATAACTATCTTGCTTAATTCCAAATGGTCCCTGAGATATTTTAGAATATGTTCCCTTGAATCTCCTGTGGTAGTGTATTCTAAAAAGATATGGTAATCTAAGAAGCAACCATTAGAAGATCTTCTTAAGGAATATAGTATGATGAAAGGGAACCCTTAGGTGCCTAGTTATGTTCCCTACATTCAGTATTTTCTATTTTTTATTAATGGATTTAGGAGGGATCTCTATTTGATAATTATATAGTTACTCATGTGTTCATCGAACACTAATCCAAAGGCCATAAACAAATTTTTACAGCTCCTCTTCCTCTTGATGGATCAGAGTGGCAAAGTTTTTGGGAAAATGGGAGTGGAAGACCACACATTTGGTAACAAAATCCCATTATCCTTTTCGAATAGGTATCCAATAAATTTGTTTACAGTACATCAACAAAATGGAATAAATCTCGGCCTTACTTGGTTACCTTTGGAGGCTAGAGGGAGAGGAAATATTACCATTCACTACAACCTGACATATAAAATCCAAGGAAAACATACCAATTTCATTTTCCCACACATTTATCACCAAATCCTATCAATTTCATGCCAGACTAGTTTGGACCCTGTATGGGCCCATTAGGTAGTGCTTATCTCACAATTTTACACCAACATTATGTAACTTGAAAACACTTTTTGACAGGAAAGAAGACACATTTTGGACATGCATTAGCACACTTGAAAGGTCATTGCCAACTTTGTTGAGCTATGTTTGAAAGGTCAAGTCGCCACCTTCACCATCAAATAGTGAAGGTGGAGGGCAACCTTTGCCTTGACCAAAACTTGGGTGAAAGATTCTTAACAAGTTTTGCTTGTTATCTTTGATGATATACATATGTACACTGCAGTAAAACCTTGAAGGGCCACCTCAAGCACATAAATTAGGTATTTTCTATGTTAAAATAAAAACATTTTTATGCAAAAAGTACCAAATTCATTTTTGGAAAAAAGAAATTGACTTAGTACATTGACCATATAATATAAAAAGGCCATGTAAAGGTCGATCCAAACCCAAAAACATCACTAATTGCAAGGATTACAAGATTTAATGGGATATTACCTAAATTTTATAAAAATGTATGCCCATGTTACAACACCCTTATTTGAGATACCTAGGAAGGACTCTTTTTGATGGAATTAGAAAGCATAACAAGATTTTCATCCTATGAAAAAAGGTAACACCCTCCACTCTAGTACTACCTATTCCATACTTGTTTAAAAAAATTATAATTGCATAGGATGCATTCTGATTCAGAATCAACACAGTAGTGATGCAATATGAACATGGAGACAAATGCCTTGTCAATGGAACATGTATTGCAGGCAAAAGGTTGTACGATTTTGGAAGAGGTTAGAGGAGGCATAGCTGCCACCTTTATAGTCACCTTCAATTTCTTTTATTTTTCATTCTGGTTAAGGTCACTATGCATGTCTTTTTATTCCTTTGTGAATCAAATTTAGGGCTTGCTAAAGTGCTTTTTCTTGAGTTTTTTTTTCTTTTATAGAATATGGTAATTGGGTGACCTTTATGGGAAGATGTAAGGACTTAAAAGACATGTAATTTTGGGCTAGTTTTATTTTTTGAATAAAAGGGCAGAAACAGAGTCCCTTTTACATGCAAGTGCAGAATGCACATAAAAAATGTAATTTCAATTCAAAGTAGGATAGAAATCACATATTTTTCATTGGAAAATAAATAATTCCAATTTCTTTTAAAAGCAGGAATCCCAAATGCATCATCTTTATCCACATATAGCATTGAAGAAGATGTTGGAAGGTTAACAATGTTGTTGTACATCTGATGCCATGGGCTAGATATAAGAGTTACTAACAAAATGAAAATAAATTTCTATCTACATTTGTTGATTGTTTTCTCACCAATGAAACATGTTGATTAAAGGATTATGAATCTCATATACTTGATTTGGAATATTTCCAGGTTTGAAAAGTTGAGAATTCCTCAGATGAGGAAGATGCAAGAGTATGCAGCCTATCAAACCATTTTTCCATAATTCCAACTTGACTGGACAAAAAAATTAACAACCGAAGAAAGAGAGAGAATGAATGTCTATGGAAAATATTGCCATCTGGAATACTTATCAATTTAATGTGCTTTATACTGAAAATTTTACATTCATAATATCATATTACTTTATATAGTTACTATTGGAATGTTAAGAGGTTTCTAAAGTAATATCCAATTGACAATTTGTTTGTTCATGTCACATCAAGCATGGGAAAGGAGATGCCTTAATTCAGAGCTTTGACATGCCTGTGTCGGACCGCTTGTGTCCTTACCTGTTGTTGGGAGCAAGCTTGTTTATTTTCCACGGGGTTACAAGGAGAAGGTGAGGTTGTTGCTCACTAATTTTTAATTTGTAATATTCTTTTGGATACAAATGACTGAAAATAATGAATGCTTATCTTATTTCATCATAAAATGTGATCCCAATATTTTGAAAGTTTAATTTTATGTAATGATACTGATCATAATCAATGTGATTCTAGGTAGTTGGTTCAACAAACAAGGAGGTTGATGATCATATATCATATTATCCCAATTTTCCAACTCAGTACTGCCAACTTCACAATGTTACAATGTATGTGGGTTCTCTGCATTTCATCCTTGCTTTGGTTGTGACCACTTTTATTCATATCGCTATATATACAAGATTTAAAATTTAATAAACACCTTATTGAATGCTAGGAAGATGTGGAAACAGATGAAGTATATGTTCAATTGACATTGCAACCTCTTAATGTTGTAAGACATTTTCAATTTCATTATATGTGCTTTGTTGTAATTGCCAATTTTGGTGAGAATTGCTTTGTTACTAGTTCCATTTGTGCAGGGAACTAAAAATTGATGATGTTGTGCAACAAGAGAAAAATATCGTTATTTTTGTTCTGACCTTGACACACCAAGCAAGCAACCGAATAAGTAATTTTGTAAAATGTTGACTGCAAGTAACACTAGCATTGATAATAAGTTTTATGTGCCATGATGTGCTGCGGAAAAAGTTTATCCTCCACTTGTGTGGTTCTTATCTTTCCATAGTTTTTTTATTTGTGATTTAATAGATAAGTGCTTAGAATTTTAGACATTTTTTAAGAGAATACTACATTCTTTGAAGGAGAAAAATGTAAGGGTATGTCATATTTGTCTCCTATTAAGTTTTGTTTGTTTTGGGTAGGATTTCACTCAGCAACCACCTTTCCAGGAATTGACAGCCAGGGATATTCATGACAATGAATGAAAATTTCAACAAATTTTTCAGGGCAAGTTATAGTAGTTATTTGAATTTTGTTTTGGAATAAAAGTGGATAGTGAATGTGTAATTATGTGCAATTTCTTTTGATACTCTTATATCATTGCAATGCATTTTGAAATGTATAAAGGTTGTGCATATATCAATTTTTTTGCCACATTTGAGGTCATACGTGGCAGATATAGTTTAAAATTCTTGTTAATGGTGTTAGTAGCTACCCATACACTCTAAAAAATATCTGATATAGCTAGTCCCCAGTTACTTTAACTTTGAATGTGGAGCCAACATGTTTAGTTTTTCTCTAGATATAATTTGTTGGCTTTTGGGAATTGGATTCCTTTTCCCCTGGAATAGTACGCTGATGATTGAATATTGTTATATTGAAACCATATTTCTGGTTAGTATCGAATTTACAAAGTCTTGTCTTATTTTTTTTTAGTTTCTTGTTGTAATCTTGTGTCAGCAATACTTTTCTCTACCCATTAGATTTCTACTAACCAGTTTATTGTTGAAGTGTCACTACTTCTTAAAGATAACTAGAGGAAACGATACAACTACAAAAGTAGATCATGAGACATTCTTAGTATAAATTACTAGCTCTGATGTGTTTGATTATGTTGGATAAAATCAAAATTGCAATGTACCATAAGCATGGGAATTAAAAATATTGGGATAGAAATGTGTGCCTCTATTTGCATTTATGACTTTAGTTGAATATAACATTTCATCAACAAATGTTGTACACTGAGAACACAGTAGACACACAATTTATTCTATGGTGATGTTTTATTTTCTTTGTTTATATAGGTCATTTGGCTAGATAGTGGCCATTATTGCCCAACTGAAGAATAGTTGTTTGAGTTTCTTTCTTTTATGGGGAAAAATGGCATTAACAATATTTCTTATGTTGAGGTATATATCGTATAAATCCTTGATACACTACTTTATTTTATATTCTAGTGTTCATCAACTTTCATGTCTTATGCTCTGCATTGTATCTTTTTTTTCCATAAAAGGAACTCAGTATTGATGGTAAGAAGAAGGAATTGAAGAAAGAGGAGAACAATAACACTAGAGCGACAAAATGAAAATTAAAGAGAGAGAGAAGAAAATTGATCTAGTGATACCTGTAGAGCCAATATCCTGCATAAGACACACACATAGAGACTAATGGCCAAGCTTTCAGAGTTGGTGAATTCACCTGCAATGTCTTGGCAATGGAATGATAATTTTTTGAAGTGATGAAACAATATTTCATCTGTAAATTGTACTCCAACCAGTATTAAGTTGGAAACTCATATTGTAATACTTGACATTTTATATAATATAATTTGAGTTATTTATAGTTTCACTTGATATTACTTAGTATTTTAATTAACATATGTAACTTTTCGTTTTCATATTATATGAACATGTACATTGTATGACATTATTTTTTTAATTTAGTTGCAAAGTCATACTAGTTAATTTATGTTGATTAATAATGAACACATAAAATCAATCTAAAATTACTAAATTAGTATTTTATTTTTATTAATGATGAACATAAATAAAATGAATATACGACTAAATTAGTAGCTTATTACGATTGTTAATGAAAGTAAATGAAATGAATATAAACTACTAAATTAGTCATTTATATAATGAATATGAAACTACCAAAAAAAGATAAATGACTACTACAAATTATAAATTTGTGATTGCAAATAGTGACTAAATTTAGCATATATATGACTATTAGTAGCTAATTTATAGTATCTTATAACATGACTAAAATTTAGCCATATTTCTTTAAATTAATTGGTTTCAAACAATGACTAAAATTTGCATATATATGACTATTAGTCGCTAATTTGCAGTATCTTATAACACAACCAACATTTTAGTCATATTTCTTTGGACATTAATTGGTTTTCTGGGGTGATAATTTAGTAATATATTTTGTTGTATATTTGGTCATTAATTGTGACAATCAATGACTAAATTAATGAAAATCAATGACTAAATCAATGATTAAATAAATGACCAAATCAATGACTAAATCAATGACCAAATTAATGACCAAATATACTACTAGACAACAAAATTGAGACAACCAATTAATGACTAAGCTAAAAATGACTAAACGTTGGTCGTGTTATAAGATATTGTAAATTAGCTACTATTGGTCACCCACCAAAAAATAGTCGTTTATATGAAAATTTTAGTCGTTTTTTTAGTAACTAATTAGTCATTTTGTACTAGTGTATCTTTTAGAATGTGAATATAGTGAGGAAAACCAAATATTCAGAGATGATCTACACTAGGTTTATTCCCAGTGAATGCTTCCTCAAGATTCATGTTGTCTAGTGATTTGTGAGGACTTCAATTTTGAAAATGCACCACAATTTTTGTTGCTTCACCTCACAAAAATCTAGGCAAGCCTTGATCATGTAACATGGATCTTACACTCTCCTCAATTGAACGATTCTTTCATTCAACAACTCCATTTTGTTCAGGCTTATATGGGACTATCAACTCCCTCTTAATCACAATCTCCTTGCAGAAAGCTATGAGTTTATTTGATGTGTAGTATCCTCCATTGTCAGATCTTAGTACCTTTATCCTCCTTTCTAAAACTTTCTCCACTTCAACATTGAATTCTTGAAATTTGTCAAATACTTCATCCTTAGACTTCAACAAATAGATCCAAGTTTTCCTCGATTGATCATCAATTAATGTTACATAATATATATGACCTACAAGGGAATTTGTAGATATAGGACCACAAACATCATAATGAATTAGATCCAAGACTTCTTTTGACCTTGAAGCACTGGCTCCAAATGGTCTCTTAACATTTTTACCTAATGCACATCCCTTGCATACTCCTTCATGATCCTCCTTGAGTTCAAGGATGTCATTCACCATTAAATTTACAGTTGGTGAGATTTTGTAGTGAAGGTGTCCAAACCTTCTATGCCAAATTTCACATGGACTTATTTCAATGTGAACCAAATCTTGAGAGAGAGGGGTCAGCAATATGTAGAGTCTTCCTTCACGAATCCCAATTATCTTTGAATTTTTTACGCTATAATATTTATCCCAAGCCACAAATTTTCCATCTATAAAAGTGACAATATCTCCCTTATCTTCTAGATATGAAATAAAAAGTAAGTTATTTTGTAAACCTGGTATGAACAAAATGTTATTGAGATGGATGTTTCCTCCATTTTCCAGCTCCGGCGAGGTTGATCCAATTCCTCTTATAGGATATCTCTTCTTATCACCAAGTTCAAAAAAGTACGAATATTTTCCTCTTGATAATGTATTTAATTGTTTGTGCTCGCCTATCATATGTCTTGATGCTCCAGTGTCAATTATCCAAATATTTTCATCTTCAATTGTGCCTCTAAGTGCTAAGAATAACCATTCATCCATTGTAGAAGTCTTGTTCATATTATTATTGATGGCTAACAGGAGATTCCACAATGCCTTGATAGATTGATTGAGATGAATTGCTACAATAGAACATTGCTTCAAATATTTCTTCAAGGATGTAGTGATATTCATCATGCCCTTAGCCAACCTTAGCTCTGATACCATGTTGAGAAATATAAAGGGTTGCAACTAAGATGATTTCTCATCAACTTGATAACTATTTGTGATGTATTTCTAATTTTATTTATTATTAGTTTCTTATCTTATTATAATGTTATTCTTATCATCAAACAACTACCCAAAACAAAAATATCAACAATACACAAGAATATAGGATATAAGTTGCAAGCTAGAGCCAAAACCTCCCCACTTAAGAGGAAAACCTATAAATCTCTTATCTTCTTATAGATTCTTCAAATGGAAAATTCTAAGACCTCTAGACCAAGACCAACACCCTTCCAAGAAAAATTTTGACCTCCTTGATGATGTGCTTCCTCTATCCAAGTCAAACTGAGTCAAATCTCTTCCAGCTGCACAACTTTGACCCCCAACTACAAAATTTTGGCCTCCAATACAGGTCTGAAATTTTTAGCCCCTACAATAGTTGTTCCTCCACACGTGTGAGCATTTTTTGTGCTTCCAAGGTTTCCGTTGACCTTCGCTTGGGTTCCTACTTCTTCTAGGGCTTGTAAGAGACCTAGTCGACCTTCCTTTGACCTTATTTCTGTAATTTCCTCAACTTTGATCTTGCAACATAGAAATCCTAGCCTTGCTTCTTCACACATGTGAGAGAGAGAAAAAAACAACCCAAAATTTTTTCCTTCATCCTTCTTCCTTATTCATTGGCCTTCTTTTTCTTATCTTTTTTGTAGCAACCCTGGTCAAAATTTCATGTAATAAATTTAATAAAGGAAAATAGTAACCAAGGCCACAAGACATGTATTCCAAGTTGAATGTTGGGCAAAACATCATAGTGTGGATGTTCATTTTGTTTATTATGGCTAAGGAAATTGGCAAAGGCTTTCGAAAGGAAAAATGGCATTAATTGGCATTTTATCTATGAGAATAATGGAAATTAGGAGAAAAGGAAGGTGAAGGGTCACGGGTTGCATGTGAGGGGGGGAATGAAGGAAAATAAAGGAAAATTGAAGAAAATAGAGGCATCATTAATAAAAAGGATTATGAGGATTGGTTGGTACCTTTTTTTAGATTAGTTTTGGTACCTGTTTTTAGTTTATTTTTGGAGCACTTCGACATTGGATCAAGGAAAGTACAAGGAAGGACAAAGAAGGAAAAGGGAAGAAAATATCAAGCGAGGAAGAGCAGGATCAAACAACTACATCGGGATTAATTGCAGGTATCGATTTTCATGTGTGAGTTCGTTGCTATATTTGGCATGCATGGTACATGCATATGTATATGTGGTTCTCTTGTTGTCATTGGCATGGGTTTTTCCATGTGTGACAGTGTTCTTTAGCCTTGCCTTTCCATTCTTGGATAGCCATGGTGTGATGGGATCTCTTGTATTTAGTTGGGTTGGATTTCTGGATGGTTTCGAAACTGAGTGAGGTGGTCTCTGAAAGAAAAACACATGGCCTAGGAATCCCTAGGCTGAAGAAGGTGGGATTGTGGTAAAGCCATATTTTATGTGCCTTTGTAGGACTGGGAATCCTCGACTAGTGAATGGAGGGATATATGGTAAATTTAGAGGTGTGTGCCCTCGATTAGGCCTAGGAATATTCAATCGTCGAATGGTGGGATATATGGAAAATCCTATAGGTTGGAGTCTTGATTAGGCCTAGGAATCCTTGACCAGTGAATGAAAGGATATACAGTAAATCCTAGAGACTAGGAGGTAGGAAAATTCCTCACGGTGTAGGTGGAGAAATTTGGTGGCATCCATGCTTGTTTAGGGCCTAGTTGTCTAGTGGGGATTGCGGTAAAGCCTAGGGAAACTTGGATTGGTTTGGTTTTGAGTCCCACATTCATGCTTGGAATCTGACATGAGGGTGATTGGTTGAAATAAATATTTGGTTTAGTCAATATATGGTCGGGTGGCTAATGGAAGTCCCATACATGGTGGGCTTTTGCATTCATTAATAAGAGTTTCTTCTCCTTGATATTTCATGTGTAAATTTACCAACTTATATGTGGATTTTATGGCTATTACATCCTTGTTATTTCTATTGATTATATGTTGGTTATGAGTATGTTTTATGATAGACTTGATGTATGGCTCTCATCATGTTTTTATTAGAAAATTAATATATAATGAATGCATGTCCTAATATATTATCATGCAACTATTATGATAAGTTATCAATGCTTCCTTATGTATATCAGATAATTATGAAACCCCTATGCTTAGATTTGTTGTTATGACTTGTATATTACATATTTTTTACATGTTTGATGAACTTATTATCATGGCTCGTAGGGGTAATATCAAGCACATGTATCAATGTTTGCATTAGTAGTATTGTTTCAGTGTTATTTTTCAATTTTGGGAGTTTCATGAAGTTTTGGGTAGTAGCCTGAGACCTAGCCCTGAAAAATTGGCTCAGAATCTGGGGTTGTTAACACATAATTTCCTGAAAAATTCCATAGTCATTGGCATGCCTTGCTGTGGGACATACTGAAAGGCCTCAGTCGCATGCATGTATTTTCATGGGAGTGACCAAGGGTTGAGATCAATGAAATGTCAAGTTACCTCAGTGGTTGATCACCTGGAAGGGTTTTTTGGCTCCTGAAGATTTTGTAGCATGTGTGGAAGGTCAGTTTGGTTTAATTATGTTGGTTCCACTTCCTTAGTTGTACATAGGGATTTTAATCACATCATAGTAGCCTCTCATCATATGTTTACTCCAGTGTATTGGTTATCTTGGGTAAATGTGGGAGGAGGGTGTTACAGAGTGTTATTAGAGCATGGTTGTGTCTCTTTGGGTGGTGTCCAGTTTTCATTATCTTTGGGTGATATATGACACTACAGAGTGGTAAAAATGCACGGTTCACCCCTTGGACTGGATGAGTGGTGTTTTGGTCATGCATACATGTCGATTGCATATATGTTCTTTATGCTGGTGGTATATGTGCTTGTTGTGTGTGCATAGTGATGCTCATTGCTGCAGTTGTGTTGTGATGTAGCAGTGGATGATGTTTTTTTCAAGATCTGTTCGTCAGGAATGCATGCTGGTTGACTATGAATTTGTTGAGAATATATGTTGTCCATGTAGATGTGTGCATGCATTGTCATGGTTATAGCTTTCGTGCATGAGTTCATGGTATGTGGTTGGTATTTTCATGCATGGTAACTAGATAATGGTTGAGATGATATTGATATATTGATTATGATTATGTTTATACATGTATCATGCTAATCTGGTTGATATTTCATATGAGATATCCTCCCCTAAACTATATTGAGGTATGTTGGTTATCTTATGTTTTGGTTTAGCTGACATAGTATACTTGCAGGAAAGAGATCAAATATGACTAGCAAGATGGTAGACTATCGTTCACGAGACTATGCTTATCGATCATATGAGCAACATGGTGTTGGGAATTATTTTGACTTATCAAACACATTAAGAAGTTTGAAGGCAGAAATAATAAGTTGCAAGGCAGACAATTACATGATCATCAGCCATAGGAGAAACAAGCAGAAGTTAATGTAGTAATCTTTCAAAGTTTGTTAGAATTGCAGAGACAATGACCACTTTGGATCAGCCATGAGCAGGAGGATAGGAATAATGGGGCATATGGCAGTATATCTCAAGGAAGGAATATGTCGTATAGGGATGACATAATCAGAGATGGCAGGCTCTTGGATACTCCAAATAGAAGAGATGATGGACACATGTTCTATTATAATTCTAATTCTGACATGCATCATAATCATCATTGTTATCATCCTTACATGAGGAGTGACAGGGGATATTTTCCAAATGAGTTCAAGAAAATTAAGCCACCTCCCTTTTATGGCGATTTGAATAATATGGAGGATGAAGAGGCATGGTTAATTGGGATGTAGAATTTCTTTAAGTTGTATGAGTACACAAAGAACATGAAGGCCAGAATAGTTATCTTCAGCATCAAAGGGAAAGCAGACATCTAGTGGGAAGATATGAAGTGGGTTAGAGACATTAGGACAAAAGACTTAAGTTGGCATGAATTCAAGAAAATTTTTAGGAAGAAATATTTGTCAAAGAGGTACTATGAAAATAAAAGTGAGGATTTCTATGAGCTAAAGATGGGATCGATGGCATATGAGTACATGATCAAGTTTCTAGAGTTATTGAGGGATGTACTGTTGAAATTTGCAACAAGAAATAGTGAAATTGGAAACAAGAAAGGAAAAAAAAATTACACCCACACAGGTGAGGAATTTTGATGCACCAGGTGTGAGGAATGTGGGGCATCTAATTTATTTTTCCCTTAAATAAATTGGACAATAAATTGTAATTTCATCTCATAACAACTTGTATCAGTTAAATTCCTGGATGTGGGTGTATGAAATGGGTTGGAACGTGGCAGGTCCAATGCGCAACACTTGGCTGAGCCACTTGGCCACACAGAGGGCCTTTCATGCTGCATTTAATGCTCAGAGCTATTTGTATCACTCACTCTTAGTTGCCACAGCTTGCAGCCTTAACTCTTGCTCTGCTCTCCGTCCCGCACCTCCTTTAATGGCACTGCTCCCTCTATCTTCATCATTCTCTCTATGCTATCATTCTATGTCATTCTCTTTAGCCTTGGCTCCGAGCTCCTCTGAGATGTTGATCGACCTTCATCTCTAGCTCGCTTCGAAGCCTATCTGTGTTGGATGCCATCGATTCGACCAAGGGGTATTAGAGTCGAGTTCTCGAATGCACACAGGGAGGCATTTCAACATCCTTTGTGGCCTCTTGCTTTCTTTGTATTCCTACCTCACCCGTAGTCTCAATTGCAGCCTCTCGCTTGCTCCAAATTTCAACCTCACCCGCAATTTCCATTCGCCTCAGGAAGCATACCCCTCTACTCTTTCTGCCTCCCAGAATCGCCTCCCCGACGACTCTGCCAGCTCCAATATGCCAAGGAGGCACCGCATGTGATGCCGTCATGGTAGAGGGTGAGGCCAAGATTCTCGTCCCCCTCAGTCCATTCATTCTGAGTCCCATTTCCCACCGCCTGAGGATAATTATACTCATTTTCACCGCACCCTTCATGGAAGAGGTTGAGGTCTAGCTTCTTGACCTCCTCTGTCCATTCATTCTGAGTCCCACTCCCCTCTGCCTGAAGAGAATTCGGCTCAGTTTCATTACAATTGTGCAATGGACAGACCTCGCCTCACTGCCACAATAATATTCAGTTTCTAGGAAGAGGCATCTAGCTCTGTGGGGAGAGGCGCTAGAAAGAGACCTCAAAAATCCACAATAGCTACAGTTCCTCCACAAATCTCGAGGAAAATAGAAGCCCTTCCTGTCAAGCCTGATGCACATTCCACCAGCAGTAGTGGTAGTGGTAGTGAGAGTCCCGAGTGGTTGGGTGCGGAGCGAAGAAAGGGCAGTGTTAGATTGGTCCGCACAGCCACTACTACAGAACCTTATGCCCACCAAACGAAGCAAGACGAAGACTCCTCTGAAGATTACAGGTGTCTCATTGTGGAGGAGCCACTGCCTCAGTAGCCCAAAATCTAGCATGGAGCCCAGTTTCATAAAGGAAAGGTCTCTTTTCTCAGTTTTGCTAACTTTCTATGATTATATGTTGTTCTTGAACAACCTGTTAACCTTGAAGTAATTTTTGAAACAAGTTGGTTTCCCCATAGAGGACAGCATTTTCATGACTGGTTTCCCCATCTAGGGTGGTCAATTTTTTGTATTTTTGACTTATATTACCTCTGGAATTAGCTAGCATATCAATTCCAGAGTAAGATGCACCCTGTATATTATGTTTTATTAATAGAAATAGTCCAACTTAGAAAAAAAAACTTTTATCAGTTAACTAAGTCAAGATGACTGAGTTTACTCAAGAAATTCGAGTTGAGGGTCTAAGGTGAGGCATGTAGAGGGATTATAATATTTTTGGGGTCCAGTTTCATTTGATTCATCACTGGGGTGTAGGTGTGAATTAGTTAACTCAATTAATTGAGTTAAAATCAATTTAACTAGTTCTAACTAAGTGATGAGCTAGTGATAGGTCCAGTGAATTAAATTAAATTTAATTCACTATGAGTGATCAATCAGCTAACTAATCATTCACTATAAATATTTTCATGCATGTCAGTTTTGAGGAATACCCAATTGAGACAAATATTGAAGGGAACATAGCTATTAGTTGTATTTATATAAAATTGCCCATGTGAAATTATAGAGTCATTGGGATTCCATGATGCACTGCGCAATCAAGGAAGGTTATTTTTCCTATTTAATAGGGAGTTAATTCCCTAGGAATTGCGTGAGAAAGGATGGGCTAAGTAGAGGTTGAGAATTGGCTAAGTGTTTGTCAATTTTTCTTAAGCGTTGTAAGTCAATTTTGAGCAGGATCAGAGTGAGACAGTCAGGAGAGTGTTGTAGAATCTCATGAGAGATTAAGCATTGTATTGTTTCATGATTCCTTGAATTAATACACAATATAGATAGAGGGGTTTTGAGCAGTTTCTTTCCCCAAATACATCTTGTGGTGTGTGATTTATTTTTTCTTTCTCTTGCTTATATGTGATTGTGTGATCATGTTTTTGTATTCCACAAATATTATAGAAGGATTCAGTATCTTTTTTAGTACATCACAAGATTAGATTGAATCCATTGATATATTTTCTACATGGTATCAAAGCGATATTTATACATGTACCATATCTTAAGGATGAAAAGGCTAAGTTTAGATATTTTTCAGTGGATTGCCATTAGCATTCAGAGATTGGATTGAGTATGATGAGCCTCAGCCACTTGAGGAATTTATTGGGAAATTGAAGCATTGTTATGAGTAGTCAAGGCATAAGACAGAATCACATCAAGATTGGAAATGGAAAGAAAAAGGTAAAGGTAAAGGGCAGTCGAAAAGAGAAATACCTCAAAATGTAGAAGAGAAAGAAAACGACGTTGCACCTTACAAGAATTTCAACGTAGTTAGACAAGGACATGAATCACATTCTGGAAGGAAGAAAAATAGAGGTGATGGTACAGGATGGTTGTAGTGTTGGACATGTGGTAAGGAGCATCTTAAGAGGTATTATCCATAGAATCGGGGTGGTAGGCCTCAGAGTTACAGTGCACAAGAAGCGTGGACTATTGGGGATGTTAGGCAAAGCATTCCTCGTATCTATGTCGTGTTGGATAATAGGCAAGCAGATCACCAGTAATATATCATTGAGATGGGCAGTAAGATTTTTAATCAAGTTGTTTCTATTTTGATAGACCTTGGATCTAATTATAGTTGTGTTAACCCTAGCTTGGTGGATAAGTGTGGTTTGAATAAAGAAGTGCATTCAGAATCTTGGTCATTGTAGTTGGCTACAGGTAAAAAGAAGAGAGTTCATAATTAGGTAAGATCATGTGCTTTTGAGTTGAGTATTATGCCTACATCAACACATTTGAATGTATTTCCATTGGAATTGTATAGTGTTCATTTGGGTATGGACTGGTTGTATCTTCATAGGACTAAGGTAGAATGTTATGATAAGCCTATTGAATTCTTCGATGAAATTGGAGAAAAAAAAAATCTTGCACGGTAAGAAGAAAGATACATCGGTTAGAATTGTGTTAACTATGCAGGCAAAGCGTAGACATTGAAAAGGGTGTGTGCTATTCATAATGCATATTTCTAGTGATAAAGGTAAGGAGGATGAGGATGTGGAGATATGAAGCAGGTACCCTATTTTACATCAGTTTCGGGATGTGTTTCCAGCAAAGATTTCAGATTTTTCACCTCACAAAGAAGTGTATATTTCTATTGAGTTGGTACCATGGGAAGCACCAATATCCAAGGCACCTTATAAGATGAGCACTACACATTTGAAATAGACATTTGACAAGGGATAAATTAGGCCAAGTGCATCACCATGGGGTGCACCAGTGTTGTTTGTGAAGAATAAGGATGGTACTCCTAGGTTATGTGTAACACCCTCTTCCCACGTTTACCCAAGCTATCTGGTCCACTGGGGTAAACATGTGATGAGAGAATACTATGATTTGATTCAACCTCATAGGTCACCTTAAGGAAGTGGAACCGACACCACACAACTACATAGACCTTTTGCACTTGCTACAGGACACCTAGGATTCATCCAAACCTTCCAGGTGGCTAGCCCTTGAGACAAACTGATATTTTTGTTCATAAATCCCCTAGTCACTCCCTTGATATAGGAAAGTGTGTGAATAGAACCCTCCATTCGCTCACACGGCATGGGAATGTATGTGACTGAGGAATTTTCCAGGTAGTTCTGAGCCTGTGACCTCGATTTTTGTGCCACTTTCTTAGGCCCAGGGCTCAAGTCACTGCCCAGAACTATGTGAAACATCCAGGACTAAAAGATAACAATGGAATAATGATGTAGATGAAATCACTTGAACAAGGAATTGACTGGACCCCTACTAGCCATGACCAGTGTTTCTTCAAACATGTCACAAATATGTTATCTACATGTTTAAATAACAAATCTCAGCATAGGGGTCTCATACTTATTTGATATTATATAAGAAGCATTGTTCCCCTATCACATTAAATGTAGTGTCATCTATTAGTTCATATATTCATTATTCATTCAATTACAAGTCAAAACATGATGAGAGCCATACATCATCACTATCAAAATACATGATAGAAACAAAAATACCAAGGATAAAACAGCCATATAATCCACATATAAACCAGTATATTACTCATGAGAGAATAAGGAAAAAGAACCTCTTATTAATGTATGTAAAGGCCAACCAGGTTTGGGACTTCCACGTTCCACCCGACCATAGATTGGCTTAACCAAATATTTCTTTCAACCAATCACCCACGTGTCATATTCCAAGCATGAATGTGGGACTCATAACCAAAATCAACCACGGATTCCGGAGGCTACACTACCTCACCCTCATCAATAGAACCAGGTTTTACTGCAATCCACACCGGATCACTAAGCCAAAATAATAAACATGTAACACTAGGATTTACCATGATCTCCGCCAGATTACTAGGAAAAAACAATAAACATGTAACACCAGGATTTACCATGATCTCCACCAGAACATTAGGCAAAAAAAAGCACGGATGCCACCGTATTTCTCCACCTACACCATGAGGAATTTTTTTGTCTCATAGTCTCTAGGACTTACCGCAATCCACACTAGATCAGTAGGCCCTAATCGAGACTCCACCCACTAGGTTTTACTGTATATTCTTCCATTCACCAGCAAATATTCATATGCTTAATCAAGTGAAACCACCTCTAATATTTACTGTATATCCCACCATTCATTGACAAGGATTGTTATGCCTACCGAGGTACACATTACCTAGATTTACCGCAACCCATAGTCTGAGTCAGGGATTATTAGGCCAATGGATTTACCACAATCCACAATCCGGTTTAGGGATCACTAGGGCATGTGTTCTTTCATTCAGATATCCACCTCACTCAGCTTCAAATCGAGCCAGCAATCTAGCTCAACCAAAACATGAGAATCCCATCACACCATGGCTATCGAGAAATGGAAAGGCTAGGTTGAAAAACATTGTCACACCTGGATATGAAAACAAGAGAACTAAAAGCACACATGTAACACCATGCATGAAAAATATAGAAAGGAAACCACACATGCAAATCGATACCTACAAAGAATCTCATTATAGTTGCTTTATATTTCTCTTCCTTGCTTGATCTTTGCTTCCTCTTTCTTTCTTTTTTCTTTCTTTATCTAATGTTGAAGTGCTCCAAGAAAACTCTAAGTGTCAAAGAGTGTGAGAGATATAGAATAGAGAGAGCTCCAAAAATGAACTGACAAAAAGGTTTGAGCAAAATCTTTCCAACTGATCCTCAGAAGCCTTTTTATAAAAGAGGCCTCTATTTTCTTCATTTTCCATTATTTTCCTTCATTTTCCTCCTCACCTACAACCTATGACCTTTCACCTTCCTTTTTTCCTATTTTCCATTATTTTAATAAATAAATTTCCAATTAATGCCACTTTTCCTTTCCAAATCCTTTTCCATTGCCTTTGTCGATTTCCTTACCCATAATATACCAAATGAACACCCACTAAGATGTTTTTTCCCACCATTCGGCTTGGAATACATGTCTCATGACCATGGTCTTATATTTTTTAAATGGATTTTTAACCAGGGTTGTTACATAACCCTCCCCTTTGCGGGAACACCACCCTCAATGTTCAATGACACCTATAAACTAGAAAACCATTAAAAAATAAGACATATTGCCGATGGAGATTTATAACATATCTCGTTGCAGTATTTACAATGAACAACCTACTAAAAACATGACAATCATATTGTTTACTAGAGCTTTATAACACAACTCATTACGATATTTACAATAACAACCACATATACATTATACACATTTGCTTCAACCAACAAATAATCATACTATATGTGGATATTTATAAATCCATCTCGATACAATATTTACAATAATATACGCATATACACATATGCACATTTTCTCAACCAAAAAATAGAAGGATATGATGCCTGCATCTACAGCAAGGGAATCCATAAGCTCACACCTCCACCCTTAAAAGTAGTACCAGGATTCACCTCCTTCCTAGGAAGTCCAAAATCCTCTACCAAAGTCAAAGCTGCATCCAATGTCCAACGCTACAGTCATGCGCTATTGTCCTCTCAATGAACAATTACTGGATCATTTTTCCAGGGAACACTCTTAATGTGCATCTAATTCCATCTAGCAATTCTAATGACCAAAAAAAATCCATCCACGACCTTCCCTTATCTGTTACACCATCCCTTGGGAAATCCAGTCACCCCCTTCTGTGTGGTCACACGCCTTCCAAGTTCCATTGGCACCCCCATCCCAGTCAGTCCATCCCTTGGCAAGGTTTCCTCGCATCGGAAGTAAAAAACCAAGGCATATCCCTACCTCAAAACTATTATAGCAATCATAGAATGCTCATGGAAATCACTGGACACTATTGGGTATGAGTGTCCCATAATGGCCCTGCTCCTGAAGTGCTTTACCAGCATATTGTTTCTTGTTTAATTCCTTTTGTTGTTTTTGTTGATTCTTGTAATTAGTTTAAATCATCCAACCGGGAATGTTCGTGCTTCCTGTACCAAGCACATAATTCCCATTATCTTACAAATAAATTGAAATAAATCCATGTCATACATCATCGATAGCACGTCAACATGGCACACTTGGAATCTTTTTCACTTCCTGTCACAACAAGTCAAACTACATCTTTGAAAAAATCATCATGAATAAACATATCACATCTGGATAGCTCAAAACACAACCATCATAAATTAAAATCATGAATCACATGAAATCATCATAAACCATAATCATAAATCACATGAAACCATCATAATTTAGAATCATAGATCACATGCATAATACAACTTAAATAAAATATTTATACTTATCCTTCAATCAATCCTTAATTTTTCTTTTGTTTTTTCTGTACACACACCAAATCAGTTTCCACACCCAGCAAGCAACCAATGCCTTTGCTTCTCTTCAATCACATAAAAATACACACAGTGTACATCACAACATGTGCATCCACACATGGCGTAAAACACCACACAATACATCTATACCCGATGTACAACACCATGTGATACATGTACCTACACCTAGCATACAACACAACACAATACATGTACTACACAAAAATACAACACAATTAATGCACATGTCACGTTACCGCAACTACACAATGCACATACATAGTACTTTATGGTCGCAACACAACATGTATGACATGCACACAATACCACATGTACACTATTACCATATGTATAACATGTACACAATACCACCTATACACAACACAACATGAACAATGTGTGCATAACACCAAATGTACACAACACCACATGCACGACATGTAAATGACACCACATGTCCACAACACCACATGCACGACATGTACACAACACCACATGCACACAAAACCACATGTACAATCATGCACACAACACATATTGTGCATAGAACCACATGCACAGTGTTGTATCTCAAGAAACAATCCCTTGGCTATGGTAAGGAATCAGTGCTTAAGAAATTTTATAAATGTATGTCACAATTACCATATCAAATGGCCTTTGTTTAACACCCTTGGAATTCAGTTACTTAATACCCTCAATAATCTGATATAATGAAAGTCTTCACAATTCCATAAACTGTTGATATTTGAATGGAATGAAAAGAAGAATTGTAAGATATTCTCAAAATGAAATGTTGCAAACACAGAATCTACCACTTTTAAGTTTCAGAGGAAATTCGTGAAGGAGGAGAGAACTTAAAATAATATTTTGTAAACACAGAATCTATCACTTTAAATTTTTATCAGGAGTCTATGAAGAGAGAAGAGATGACGTGAAGGAGCGCAAATTAAGGTTATTTAACTCTTACTCAAAAATGTAATTAAGAGACCGGCTGCTACATTACTTCACTTCATTCAAAGAGGAATAGCCATAGAGCAAAATAGGAAAGACATATCAATATCAACAGGTGTAGGAAACTTGATCTTCTTTCATTAATTTCTCATAGAGTTCAATCATAAACTAACATTCATCCAGAGGTCCAAAACTCAAAACCTATTTTCTTTATTTCTATTTCCTATTTTCTTGAACTATTCGGCTTCCTAAACTGTTAAGATTACTCGTGAAATTGTAACAAGAAAACAAATTGAAACTTGGAAATATGATTCGTTTTGTTGAATATGATGTTGCTGATGTGTCCTCCCGAAGTGTTGATGTGGCCTTTCTGGTCGTGATGTAGTGGTTGCACAGCTCTATAACGGCGCCTCCATGCCCGACTTGATCCAGTTTTCGTGCTCCTAACGGTGCCTCTATACACTTTTTTGCCTGACTCTGCCTATGCCCCTGTGCTTTCAAATGATGTCACTCGTATCACCTGCTACCCGACTCTGCTTCTTCTCCTTTGTTCTGCGTCGAGTCACTTACCCGAGTTTGTCTGCCGCGTTCTACCTATTTCTTCATTGCAAAGGTGTTTCACTGGTTTCATGTTATAATGCTCTTTTCTTGCTCTAACACAGTTTAACACATGAAAATGAATTACTTCCGGATCTGAAAACCTTTAGAATTCACCTTTGAAACTGTATCACATCCACCCGCACATCGCACTTCAAAGACATTAGCAATTATCTCTCGCGGTTATCCTTTAAAACTCACGACTTGCAATTTGCGATCGGGCCCCACCACATCGCATATCACACTTCGGCGCATTTAACATTTACCTCTGCACTTATTCTTTAAAACTTGTGATTTGTGATTTGCGATCGGGCCCCACCACGTCGCATATCGCACTTCAACACTTTTAACATTTACCTGTGCACTTATTCTTTAAAACTTGTGATTGGCGGTTTGCGATTTGATCTCCGTCGTCTATCTCTCTGCTCCAGTTATGCTCTTTGATCCCGACCATGCATTTTTCCCTTTGTGCCTCCTCCAAATCTCTTAAGTGTTAAATGGAAATGCAACCTTTCTCTGCCTTTGGGAAATTAGTTTGTTTTCTCCACAGTGTAACCCTCCTGAGCTTATCCGGTGTATTTCCACGCTGGTCCCTCCTGAGCTTGCGAATGAGCCCGACTCGACCCTGTTCGGTGTGCAATGCTCTAAAGGCACCCATCGGTCTGGCTCTTACACTGTTCTACACGTGAATGAGCCCGACTCAACCCACCTTCACATCTCATCATGTAATGTTAATGTACCAATATATAAATCAAAATTCTTCTATGACAGAAAAAAAATTACATTTTCTATCATATATGATTTTTTTGGTGTTTTGAAAAATATTTCAAAGGTAAATGAAAATGAGCCACAACATCTAGCTCCACTTGGGGATAGTGTTTTTTCCCACGGAAGTGCTAAGAACCGCAGATTAGTGCCTTATCCATTGGGCATGGAGTCAAATATTTCCTGGTGACATATGAACAATGAGAAATCCAGTATTTACAATGGTGGAATGATGACTTTTAATGCTAGAAATAATGCTTCAGATACTGCCTGTTCATAGGCAACTGCACTGTCTCTCCATCTAGATATTCCAAAATAAATGTGTTATTTGACCTTGCCTCAGAGATATTGTATGGGCCATACTAGAGAGGGTAAAATTTACCATGCTTCCCCTTTTCTTCTCGTCTGGTGTCCCATCTTAGTACCAAATCTCCTGCTTGAAAGAGAACTTCTTTTAATTTTCTGTCCAATATAGTCTTCATCTTTTCCTAATAATTAATCAAGTTATCCTTGACTTTGTTTATGTTTTCACTTGATTCAATTATTTTTTTCAATCTCCTTACCATGGCATTAGGTTCTTCCTAAGCTTCTTGAAGGAAAGAAATCACTGGTTGAGCCAGTTGAGTAGGAAAAAATTCTTGAACTCCATAAACCAGTTCATAGGGGGACTTTCTAGTAGATCTCTTGGTAGTGACTCAAACTTCCTAGAGGGAAAACTTCAACTTCATGTCCCAATCCTTCTGATTTTCAGCGATTTTCTTCTTCAAGATCCTGACCAATGTCTTGCTTGAGGACTCTGCCAATCTGTTCCCTTGAGGATGATATGTTGTGTAATGCGATAAGATTATATTATATGTTTGACAGAAATTAATGAAACAAGCAGAGTTGAATACCTAAGCATTATCAATCACAATTTTCACTGGACACCTGAATCTGCTGAAGATGTTTTCCTCCAGAAACTTCATCACTACATGGTCATTTTCCTTCTTCGTGGGTATTTCTTCAACCATTTTTTAAAATATTCAGTGGCAGTTAGAATCCACTTGAATTTTCCACTTGATGGTGGATTGATCTCTCCAATAAAATCCAATCCCCATTGCTTGAAAGGCTCTTCAATAAATACAGGGATGAGAGGTAATGGAGCCATTTTTTTCTTTTCAACAAACAATTGGCACTTCTGACAACTTCTGAATAATCTATAAACATATGCAAACAAGGTTGGCCAATAGTAGCATGAATTGAGAATCTTATGGGCAGTGACTTCCAGTTATAATTTCCTCCACACATACTTTCATGATATTGTTTGGTGACTTCAATAGATTCTCCTTCAGTCAAACATAACTGCAAAATACCAGCAAGATCTTTCCAGTATAGCTTTGCTTCAATGATAACATATGGATGAGACTTAAGCTTGAGAGCTTTGTATTTTGTTCTATTTAGTGAAGTTGGACAGGAAAAGAAACACAGGAAGTGCACAATATCCTTATACCAATCAGAGCACAAAAAATTGTATTGAATACCTGTTTTGGACTTGCTTTGACCTTATTTATTAACATATCCATCCATTGGTGCCAACATATTAATTCCCAAGGCTTGAAAATTTGTCTGTCAACAACTTTGCTAAACCCTGTCCCTTGACCATCTTGGTGGGTTTGATGTCCAAATCATACTCTTGGATTTTTTCTATCCACTTCCCCCTTTTTCCTTCAACATCACTTTGGACCAGTGCGTCTTTCACAACAGAATTAGGAATAGAAGAAGTTATTTGGTACTGAAACACATAATTCCTAAAGAATTTCAGTGCTTTGACCAAAGAATATACTTGTTTCTCCATAATATTGTATTTGAGCTTAGCATCTCTGAGAACTTTACTGAAAAATGCAACTGGTTGCTCCTTATTGTCTTCATTTTTCTGCAACAACACTTCAGCAATAGTAGTGGGGGATGCAAATGAGAATACCTGAAAGGCTTTTTGTTAGTCTAGACTAATCAAAACTGGAGCTTCCTGCAGAGCTTCCTTTATTCTAACAAATGCATCTCTTGCTTCCTTATCCCATTTCACTTCTGCATTTTTCTTCAACATAACCGTTATACTTCTCACGATCTCAGCATAATTGGGCACAAGCCTCCTCAGAAAGTTTATTTTTCCCAAGAATCTTTGGATATCCTTCTTGCTTCTGGGTAAAGGAATAGTTTGCATGGCTTCCACCCTTGCTGGGTCAATCTTTACTCCTTTTTTAGAAACTATGTGACCCAATAACTTACCTTCTTCTAAGGAATATAAATATTTCTTGGGATTTAATGGCATACCAAAATTTCTACACTTTTGAAATTTTTTTTGCAAATGCTCCAAGTGTTCATCATCTGACCTCGAGAAAACAGTTACATCATCCAGATATATAACTACAAACTTGTCACCAATGAAGGCTATGTCCATGGCCCTCTGAAATGTTGTACCTACATTTATAAGGCCAAATGGAATCCTTGCGTACATGAAGGTGCCCCAGGATGTTGCTACTTGATTATACCCAAAAAATCCATCGACCATAGACAACCTGTGAGCTCCTGTCACCTTTTGTACGACATAATCCATTTTCGGCAAAGGATAATTATCTTTTAGAGATGCTCGGTTCAAGTTCCTAAAGTCTACACAGAGTTTTATCTCTCCATTCTTCTTTCTTACAGGGACCAGATTGGAAACCTAGTCTAAATATCGGAGAGGGACTATAATTTTCGCATGCAACAGTGTATTCACTTCTTTTTCGATTGGAGCTAACAACAAGGGATTGATCTATCTGAGCTTCTGTCTATGTGGTTTGAGCCCTTCCTTCAATGGAATCTTATGCTGAATAATTCTTTTGTCATATGTTTTCAGGTCTTCATACGACTAGGAAAACACATCCATATACTTCTTAAAAAGATCAACGTATATTTCTTTGTAGTTTTTGGGAACCCCTTTGAACAATTTCACTATTTTGGGCTCTTGATGAGTTCCCAAATTACAATCTTCCATCTCTTCTTCTTGATGTGTTTTCTTCGAATCAACAACAACATCATTAGCATCAAAAAATATTTCAAGGGGAACCAACCCTTTAGGGAGCACATTATCTTTGAATTGGATAATCTTTTGTTCACCTATTGACTACTTGAGGTTTCTTATTTTTGTTCTCTAATTCGTTTTTTCTTCCTCTTGGTCTATCTCAACATCTTCAAAGTTTCCAATCATTGTCAGGAACTGATTTATCTGTTCATCATCATCAAACACATACCAATGTTTCACATTGTTAGAGATAGAATGTCTATGTCTAACTTCAATTTTGTACCTTAGCCGGGAATTTATGGGAGGTTTGAAGGTGTTGGCTGCAACTTCTAAATAATTGGCCAATCTATTCTCCTCCCTTGGAATATACTAAAGATTGAAGGCTTCAAAATAGTTTTCTATCAGATCCGAAACTTCATTCTTGTATGATCTTAATCTCGGATGCTTGGTTTGACAATAATTCTTAATCTGCCTTATTATCAACTCAAAGTCACCATAAATTGAAATACCTTTAACCCCCATCTGTTTACCAACTTCAAGGCTTGAGATTAAGGCCTCATATTCAGCCACATTGTTTGTCGAATCAAATTCTAGTTTAAAAGGGAATGGCATGAGGTTACATTCTAGTGATATTAGCAATAATTTGGCACCTGCGCCTTCCTTGGAGTAAGCGCCATCAAAGTAGCACTTCCAAATATTCTTTGAGTGTAGCTCGTTATTTACAACTGCTAAAGATATTTGCTTCCCTGTGTCTTCAGAAAATTCTACATCTTCAGGCAGCATGAAACGAGAAAGATCTTATGTTTCTTGACCATAAATGGGGGGATTTCCTTCATCTTTCTTAGAAGTGGTCTTCACAAACCTTTTTTCCCTATACAATCTCCTTTCTTCCCCATTAAAAACCGAAATGATAGCATAAGTGAAATCTAACTTTAGTACACCTACCAACTTAGCTCCCCAAGACCTTGACAGGAGCATTTCAAACCTGTCTGGGATGTCAGCAACCACTACATCCAGGACTATACTCTTTGCTGAGTTATGTGCTAGTGAAACTGCTACATATTTAATCAACCCAACACATTTAACCGATTTAGAATCAAATGAATACAGATCCCTATAAGGTTTGGTAATTTGTGGGTTAAGCTCCTTCATAACAAACAATGGCAGGAGGTTATGGGACGCTCTCGAGTCCAGCATGCAATTATGTAGAGTAAAATCATGAAGCAACAGAGAAATATAGAAGGGTGGAACAGAAGGATCTACTTCTTCTACATGAGGGCCAAAGGTGACCACTAGATTTTCTTCTTGTATTTTCACCGTGTCACTTATATCTTCCACCTGTGTGAGATTAATAAACTTTGAAATTTATTTCTTGTAAGTTGTTATTTTAGCCAATTCTAGAAGAGGTACCTGAATGTTAACCTTCTCCAACTCTTTGGCAAAACTGAAGGAATGAGTTTTCTTAACAACTTTTTCAGGTTCTTCTTCACTCTTTCTAGAATCTACCACTTTTTTGGGTACAGGAACAACTCTCTCCATAATATTAGTGTCAACTAATTTTTCCTGGGAAGATTCAGCCTGCTAGACATTTGTTCTCTTAAGTGAGTTTGTAGGTTTTTTCCCATTACTGACCTGTTTCACAGGGTCCTTTTGTTGTGGAGTCGCCATTGGAGGAGGAATGGAACCTTGATGTTCACCTGCATTATCCTACACTCTAGATCTCTTTCTAGACCTTAAATCATACTTTTTATATAACTCATCTTTCATGCAGTATGTGAATTGTCTACAGTATTCATCCATCTCATCTTGATAAAAAGATACTTCAACTTCAGCATATTCTCCCTCATAAACTTCCTCTTCATCCTCTTCTATTGCATACATAGCAGATACCTAATCCTCGGCCTCCCTTTGGTCATATTTTGTTGGATCTGTGGATGTTTCTTGTATATACAATGGTGCTTGAACCTAGTCTTGATCTCTTCTTTCCCTCTAAAAAATTTGCAGGGGATGTCTTCTGAATTGAGGGTTGAAACCCCCTTAGTTTTGTTGTACGTTCCTTTGGGAGTTTTTATTTTCCATTTCTATATTATATAGCTTATTTTTCAGATTTTTTATCACCCTTTCCATATCTTCTATCCTCAGACCTTGTGATGATTCTTCTTTTTCTTTCCTCTTCTCTTAGGCTGGCTGTTTCCCTTTTTCCTTTCCAGCTGCAGTCATATTAGCTTCAATCTCTAAAGCATCTGTCTGTAGTTGCTCAAGAGTATGGACCCTTCTCTCTCTCAATGTAAAGCTAAAATCAACTTCAAAAGCCCCAAAAAAAACTGCCTTTGCTCCTACAGGGGGGGCTTCATCTCTGCAGGTAAACTATTGTACAATTTATTGAATCTTTTTATAAACTCAAAAATGTTTTCATTAGGCTTTCTTTTAATCACATTAAACTCTGTCAATGAGTAACCATGATCTCTCTTCTCTCCCCATCTCTGAGTGAATTGAGATTCTAACTCTTCCCAGTCAAGAACCATTTGGTAAACCTTTGAACCACTTCCTAGCCTCTCCACTTAGAGACTGCACAAATAGTCTCATCACAACATCAAGATGTTCTACATTTAAATTATTAGCAAAAGTTAAAAACAAGGGTAATTGTTGTTCTGCAGTAACTTCATATTCTCCAGTGAAACGAGTAAGTAATTTGAGGTATTCTTGAGGCATGGCATTCATTGGTTGTGGAATATTTAGTGGTGCACATCTATCCATTAAGAAATTTTGTGTTTCCATATTAAATACTTGGCTAACTACTCCTTGGGTGCTTGAGGTTGATGAACCTGTTGTGAAAGTGAATGAAGGTGGAGGTAAAACTGATATGGGGGTAGGCTGATGGACAATAGCAGAGGGACCAGCAACTATATTTGGTTATTTGGTTGAGCTTGAGTGGAGGTAAAAGAAACAGACTCGAAGGAATGTTATTCTAACTGAGGTTCTTGAAAATAAATGGGTGTGGAAGGGGTATCTTGTTTCAATAAAGGGAGTTCCTTGGAAGTATCTTCAAACAAAGGGTTATGAGAATTGCTGCCAGGAGCAGGAAATGTAGGATCAGGTTTTTAAGGAGTTTCGGGTTTCTGAACCTTTTTAGAAACCAATCTTTCTAGATCTAGAAAAGTAGGGACTATCTGTTGTGAGGTATCTGAGCTTGTGTGAAGCATTTTCGAAGCCAGAATTTTGAAAATAACAAACATAGTCGAATTTTTCCTCCTCACTGAAAAACCAGAGGAAATAATGCGAAAAACCCAAGGAAAATAAACTTCGTTTCTTCGTCCCTGGCAACGGCGCCAAAAAGGTTTTTACCTCAAGAAACAATCCCTTGGATGTGGGAAGGAATCGGTGCTTAAGACATTTTATAAATATATGTCACAATTATCATATCAAATGGCCTTTGTTTAACACCCTTGGAATTCAGTTACTTAATACCTGTTGGCTCAAGGAGTCCTGAAAAACCCCTATACTACTGGCCCTTTTGGCAGTGGCCCGCTTGCACAGGTCAAAGTCTTACCCGAAGTAGTATGGGTGGGTGTTGGAACCAGGCTTCCACACCTTGAGAAAGGGTAGGTAAGGCAATCAGAGCTGCATCCGGCCCTGTGATACCCATATCGCCTCTTTCTGAACAGGATCTATAGGTCTCTTTTCACATCCACGTACGCCAGGCCAAATATACTATAGTGTTTGATAATTATATACTTCTATAACAGTAGCACAGTATTGCATAAAACAGAACAGAACAGATCCAGATGTAGTAAACACACTTACACATAAATTTCGTAGCTGAATATAGAATACGCATAATACAGAAATTACTGATGATTCGCATAAATAGTACACAGATTCAGTTCTCAAATAGCCTTTCTTATTCATCAATTCATCAATTCCCTCTTACAATACCCGTCCCGACCTGCGCACACAGCAGCAGGGTCTGCACACAGCAAGACTCTGGGTCTCCGCACACACACCCAGTAGGAGTCCTTCCCCAAAAACCCAAACAGATCTACCAAACCATAATTCGCATCAATATCTCCTTATTTCTCTACCTTACAATTCAAAATGTTCCTCTATTTATAAAAAAATTAGCCTAATATTTCCTATGGTCCGCAAACCATGGTTTGCGGATTCTAGGTCTACCCTTTGACCCATTACAATGTTTTCGGGGCTTTGACCCACCCCAAAACCCCTGCGCTAGACTAAATATAATAAAAAATATACAAAATTGGACTAGTTTCGTAGCTCGTAGGAGACCCTGTTCCAACAGTCCCCCAACACAATCTTGTGACTCGTCCCGAGTCATTGTGGTGGTGCGGTCTCTATCTGCACACATAAGGTATCAAGGGCTGCGATCAGTGGGGGTAACACTTCTTGACTCTGGGCAGTAGCACTCTATGCAATATCGACAAGCTTGAGGGAGGTCGGTCCTTCAAAAGCCGTGGTAACCCACTCCAAAATCTGGTTGAGTTGTGCAATGGCGACGTGAGCATCCTGAGATATCTAGAAGGCGGCATCGCCCCATGGCTTCAAGTGCTTTCTGAGGGCATGCTTGGCACGTTGGAGATCCGAAATCATGTCTTGAAAGGTGTTTCTAGTTTTCAAGAGTGCTATATGCTGCACAAGGACAAGGGAGGGCAAGGTAGCTTCGATCTGATCGAAAGCAGCTTTCTTCTAGCATAAGTCCTTTTTGACACACTAAAGCATCGGGTTGAACTAGACCGTTTTCCAGAGCTGCATGGCTGCCTCGAGCAACTGAGTTCCCAGAGTAAGTTTTCCTTTAATAATTTATGTAGCTTTTGTTATCAACGTAGCACATTATGCCCGTACCTTCGGGGGTATGGTAGGTTGTGCTTGGGCCTAGCACGTGGTGAATTGGTAGGCCATTTGGGTCTTGAGGGCATGTACTTCGGTTCGGGACGCCTTGAGTGCTGCAACCAAGCCTTCTATGGTAGCCCAGAGTGGAGCTAACGCCGGGAGTTCATCAGGGATCTCTGTGTTGAGCTGCGCCATAAGGGAGATATCTTCAGTCTGGCATGTGAGGAGCAGTGTGGCCACATTGAGCAGTTGTTGCGCAGTCTGATCACGATGAAGGATCTCTTGCAACACGACAGTGTGTAAGCCCTGTAACGCCTCGCAGGGAAGCTGTGCCAAGTCCACCTGTAGTTCCGTAGCTATTGGGAGGTGGCTGCCAGCCAAGAAAGTGCTAGGTAGTGAACAAGTATGGTTTTCGTTGGCAGGTAGCCTTGAACTGCGGAGAATTCGCAGTGTATCCCTATACCTCTTCATATCCGGGGGGATGGAGTATCCTTGTTAGTCAGCGCTTTCGTGCGCAGGACTATTTGCGACTCGACTACGTCAGTTCTCATAGCACGCTATGGCAGTTGCGTATCATCCTTCATGGCATCTTTCGAACCCATCCAGTAGGGGCCTGCGATCATCCCAGGTTCGGAAAGGGTGTGAACTTCCGTCGTGTAGCTTTGGTGCCATTCTGCACAGGGTTCGAAGTTAATTTTCCCTGTAGGGGGCCAGAGGGCAATCAGCTTATCAATCTCGGCATCCCTAGACCCTCTTAACACAATGTCTGCAGGCGCTGGACTGGTAGGTGCTGAAACGTTCGGAAGGTTAGGGGCTTCCATAGTAGCAAAAGGATGGGCTTCCAACTTTGGAAACTCGCAAACAACAGAAGTAGGTTGATGGGGTATGACCCAAATGCTAAAGGTCTAGACAATCAAGCAGTAGAATAACATATGCATATTACAGAGACAATATGGAGCCTTGATCGGAGTTATCCTTTCTTCCTTATAATGGCCAGGGCTATCCAACGGTAGAGTAAATCTAACTTGAAAATTACCATCAATCAACCAGTAAAAAATCACCATAAATTGCCGCATTGATTTCCAGCCACCTGTTTTCTGTAATGGTAAGATTCCCTTTTCACCAGAATGAAATGTTCTGAAAGTCATCATTCGCACCTTATGGCTTTCCCATGGATCTACTGACCTTGGATGAAGCATCTGTGCTACTTGCACATCTCAAATTAAAGTCGAAGTTGGGTGTGTTGTAATGTGATTCAGGTACAATTCAAGCACCTTGGAAACTGTACGCATCCTGTCCAGCACCGTGGTTGGGGCAGTTCGGGCATCACTCATTCCTTCCGTCGGGCTAAGGCTCCAGTATTCAATCGTGTGTGGTACCAGTGTTCCCCTTGATCCGGGTGCAATGTACAGGTGTGATCTTCCCTTAGTCAAGGCGTTTTTGTTTTGTAGAGCTGCGTCGAGCACCCCTGTGCCATCTTCCACCCTAAATGTTTGCAGAAACTCATCCTGCAAATTCTCCCAATGGCGCGTGCGCTGATGCATCTCCACATCTAAATACCATGCAGCTGGACGTAGTCCTAGGGAATGGATAAATAGGTGAACCAGTTCATTTGGGGTTCTGTCACACCATTTTGTTTCCCATGTAAGCAAATATCAGTGTGGGTCTTCTAACCCAAGGAAATTTTGGATCTGTCTCCCAGCTGGAGCTTCAAATCGCAGGATCATCTTATCCCAACATTCCTCCCAATTGTGGAATACCTTCCCATGTGTATCCCACCAACGCGCAGGCGTTCCGCGTAGGGCTAGCTTAAGGGCCCCTAACCTACGTCCCTTGGTAACTTCTGCTTCGAATGCACATAAAAATTCCTTAATGTTACCCGAGTCCCAAAAGTAGGGCAGGTCTCTCACCTCGGCGGAGATGCAACAGAAGTTCCTTATGACCCGAAGACATCGTAGTGCTGAAACCTCATGCAACCGGCCCTGCCAATTCTCTAGTTCCCAATTGGAGTCGGAAAAGCGTTCACTATCCTTTTCCTAGCAAAGTACTCCTTCCGCCGTGGGGTTAATCCAATATTCCTCCTGCGTAGTGAGCTTGTAGATGTAATCCACTTCCTCTGCATCATGTGCTGGCTCTGTATACCGTGTGCTTTCTGCGGGTTCCAATGGTACTATTACTCATGTGTCGTTATTTTCAAACACCATGCTACGCTTTTTGAGATTGATAACACCCCCCATGTCTATAGCCAAGTCCAATCCTAGGAGTGCAGGGTAGGGATCTACATCTTCCATGATTTCTATTACCTCAAAGTTATCTTGGACCTTTACTCCTGCGATATCTACCATGATTTTTGGTAGCCTTCCCAGAGTGATGATCTTCTGTTGATTTTCCATGTGCAGCTGGATGGTGGACCATTCCAATTTAGGTTCTCCCATTCTGTTAAACACCATGTTAAAACACATACATGGTGTATGAGAAGAATAAACACACACACACAAGAATCAACACACAATGAAGGATAAGCGTGAGGCTTTCTTATTTTTTCCATTATACATGATGTACATTTATAGTACAATGGTGTGACTCTTGGTTTCACATTCCAAGGTCACTTGGACTCCATTGTGAATTTTCGCATTCCACGCCTACCCATGTAGGATTAGGTGTTCCAACATCCCCCCTTAATCCGAAGGGGTATGTGTGAGTCCAAGAAAAGAGTTGTAATACAAATCTGCAAAGTATACATGGCAGCACTTGGGCTGAATCAACTCTCTGAAATGTTGGAAGAAAGAGATGGTTTAAGGATGACCACCAACACTGGAACACAAAACTTGTTGCAGTTCCTGGAACTCTTCCAAAATTGGCAAGAAGCTGAAAGCTTCTGCTAGAGGAATTGTCCCTCATAAAAAAGGGAGACCTTCAACCTAAAAGAAGGGAGGTCTACTACCTGTGATGGTTTTAGGATTACCAACAACTCTGGAATGCTTGAAGCATTTTCTGGAACTCAACCAAAGCTGGCAAGAAGCTGAAGGCTTCTGCTAGAGGAAGTGTTCCTCATATATGAAAGGGAGACCTTCGACCTAAAAGAAGGGAGGTCTACTACCTGTGATGGTTTTAGGTTATCCACCAACCAAAGATGATGGTTTAAGGTTGTCCACCAACCTAAGGCATGCTCATGGGCATCCGTGTCTCTGGCTACATCTCTGAATCTGGAATGAAGAATTGTGGCTCAGGCTCGCTTGAACTGCTGTGTCTCTGGCTACAACTCTGAACATGGAATGAGAGATTGTGGCTCAGGCTCGCTTGATCTGACGTCGAAGCTTGTACATGACCACCATTTTCCCCCTTGTCAGGGACAAGGTGAGATGATGGCGAAAACTCAACTGCAAGTTTGCTCAATATCCGTGAACAAGTTCTAACATGTGTCGTAAACATCTTCTTGGCTGCTGATGCCCATTTCCAAGAAGCGATCCATCCAAGATGAATCTTGGTTCTTGCAGGAGGCTTGTGTCTGAAGCATCTATCTGAATAATGAGTGTGCCGAACACAGTGCTTGCATGGATGAAGATCAAAACAGTGATCTTTCATATGGCCAACTCGATCACAGTGTTGGCATTTCTCAATCCAATGTTGTTGTGGAACAGGATCTGGAACAGCGGTAGGTGAACTGTCATGCAAGAATCCGGCACTCTGAAATATGATGCGCTTGGTGTAATCCAGAATATGAAAGGACACATCCTTTTCATATCCAAGACTAGTTCGGTGCTTGTTGTGGACAAGCTCTTCCCAAGGTCTGATGATGGGCTTAGGAAGTGCAGGTTGAACTGCTGCATCTGCATGTAAATCTGCTCTAGTGCAAGGAACTAAATGTGAATCATCTGCAAATTTATCTTCTTTCTTCTGATGAGAGTCCTTCACAATATTCTGAATAGAAATAGGTTTAGAATGGTGACTCTTTTGCTGAAGTTCGTCTTGTTGGAGCTGAGATTCCAACTGCAAAAACTCAATCTTTTCTTGTGCATTTTGCAAACAACTTTGAATGTTACAACGAGCATGCTTGCTCATTTTTATCATGTCATCAACATTTGAATGAATGAGGTTATTCAACAACTCTAATGCCTCATTGATTTTAGCCATTTCAACAACTTAGGCTCAAAAATGAAAGGGTGTCGGCTTCAACCGAAAATGCACTCGTTTACAATGTGATTCAACAAGAAATACAAATGACTCCAAAGAATTTCCAACTATGGAAATATCAAAGTACAAAATCTGATGATTGCAACTATGAAGAAGCAATACAATGTCAGTTCAATACAATATGCAGCAAAAATGTGTAGCAAAACACTTGCAAGAGGCCTTTAAGGCAGCGGAATTTTTTCTTCAAATAGCTGTTTGAAAATGATGGAAAACTTGTCTTCAAATGTCAATTCTTCAGAAAATCACCTTTATATTAATGCCACAAATCATATAATGTAATCTCAATTTCTTCTATGTATTCAGTCTATTTGCTCCTCATATGCCATTTCCTTCATTTCTGCTGTTCATATTCTCTCTCAGCTCTTCCTCTCTTCCTCTCTCTCTACTGTTTTTTTTTTTTTTTTTAATTAATTAAAAATGGGAATTAGTTAAAAATGGGGGGAATTTAAAAGAAAGGGGATTAATTTAAGGGAATTTATTTAGGGAGAAGTTTTTTTTTTTTTTTTTTTTTTTAAAGAAAGATTAATAAAATATGGAAAGGGGAATTAATTTAAAAGGGGAAGGAGAGCTTTTAATAAATAAAAAAAATGAAAATGGGAATGTATATACGTGAGGGAGGGAGAATTAATTAAAATGGGAGTGGTGGAATGGAGTGATAAGGGGAAGAGGGGGGTGAATTTAAAAAATTAAATAAAAGTGAATGCTTGAAAGGAGGCTGTAAGGGAGAGGCCGTAAGAGAAAATGGAGTCGTGGGGAGGTTTGAGAGGTGCCGAGAGGGAGGAGATGTTGTGTGAGATGAGGGTTAGATGCATAGGTCCAATGCGTAGGTTCTGTGTATGCGTGGGAAGGTGGAGAGTTAGCGTAGATGGCCGTGGGTAGCAGACCGTGGAGAGTTAGCGTAGATGGGTAGCTGTGTATGCGTGGGAAGGTGGAGATATCAAAAATATATATATAAAAATCGATTTTTAAAAGAGGAGGGGTCGTATTATATGAAGGGGCGGCTGTAGGGATGTTGCAGTGAGGGGGGGCAGAGCCCGTGAGTGAGTTTAGATGGATGAGCGAGCTGCAAGGGTTTGAGGGATGAGCGGTGTGTAGAGGGCGGAGTGTTATGTGTTGAGCAGAGAGTGCATGGTTGAGAAACGTGAGGTGATATGTGTTGAAAGATGTAAGAGGGAGTTGGTTTGAATAGTGGGAAAGGAGTGAAGGGGAGAGCGAATGGAGTGAGTTGCAGAGTGAGGGCCGAAGGCCAAATTCAGAATTTTTTTTTTTGTTTAATTTTTTTTTTTTAAACAGCAGAGAGTAGAGTAAAAGACTTTGCAAAATAGCAGCAGAATTTTTTTCCTTTCAAATATATAGCATAAACAAATCCAGCAGCAGAAAATGCAGAGATTGAAGAATTTTTCAACAGAAAAACTTAGATTTCTTTTGCAGTAAAAACCAGAAACTTCTTCTTCAGAAACCCAATTTAAACAGTTTTTCAACAACTCTTCAAATTGCAGATTTTAATAAGCAGAAATTGCAGAGAAAAATTAGAATGAAAACCTTCAGATGCACAATGCTGCTTTTCTCCAAACCAATTTCTGAATGCTGGGATTTTGAATGCTGCTCCTCTTCAAAACACTTCTGAATGGCGGCAAAAACACTGCTGCAAAAACTCTGAGTGCTACAAAAATTATCAAATTTTTTGCAGATATGCACAAACCATAAACACAAATGGCTCACTCAAGGTTGAGCAGGGCCAACAATCGCCCGCTCTGATACCATGTTAAACACCATGTTAAAACACATACATGGTGTATGAGAAGAATAAACACACACACACACAAGACTCAACACACAATGAAGGATAAGCGTGAGGCTTTCTTATTTTTTCCATTATACATGATGTACATTTATAGTACAATGGTGTGACTCTTGGTTTCACATTCCAAGGTCACTTGGACTCCATTGTGACTTTTCGCATTCCACACCTACCCATGTAGGATTAGGTGTTCCAACACATTCGTTGCCATGTTTGCTTCGGTAACACATTCACATCTGATCCAAGGTCCAAAATAACTTGATCCTTCTCGTATTCACCAATCTACGCAGTCAGCCACATTTCTCTTCCGGTGCATTTTTTTATACCTGTATAGTTTGTGCACATCCTTGGTCCCAGGGGTCGAATTGGGCCATGTTGCGCAGCTATTCATTAATGCCTAAAGGTTCTCTACAGCCTTTGGGTTACGTAGCATCTTCATACATGCCTACAGAAAGGGCTGAACCCCCTCATCTGTCTTGGGGTGTGTCAGTACCTGCGCAGTAGCTTCTACTTTCTGAGTGAGGTCCTGGTCAGCTACGGCCATTGTCTCTTGTCCCTTAGTTATTTTTTATCCTTCTCGATAGGTCAAAGGATCCATATAATTCTCTTCCTTTGATCCCTGGGTGACCATCCCACTGCGTGTTATGAATTTCACACTTGGTTCTATGTTCCTTAGCTCAGCTTTAACTCTTTGCAGATTCTGCGTGGGGATGGGCTGCTTTTCCTACATTTTGGCTATTAAAATTGGGAAATATTCAACCACATGATCCATCTGTCTACAATATTTGCAATATTTCCTTGTAGGATTTGGGCAGTCCCTTGCAAAGTGTCCTACCTCCCCACAGTTATAACAGATTAGCTGCCCACATCCTCATCCTGCGCTTCCTCCCCGACCTCCCTTGCCCCTTGTTGGAGAGCCACCAAAGCTCACGGGAGATTTAGGTGACGCAGGGTCTAACTGTACCCTATACAGGTTCCCATGATCTATCATCAGGTCATAAGTGCAAAAATTCTACTCATCGTGTCCTACCGACCGATAGAACCTGCACCACTGTTGCTTCAGTTCTGCGACATACGCACCTAGCCGAGGGCGATGGTTTGTATCATGTAGCCCCGCTACACGGCAGTCATCACACCATAGCGTAGGTCTGCTCGAGCCTGGTCATGACAAGATGGGTTCCCCACTCGCTCCTGGGAAGACCAAACTAGGTCCTCCTACCTGCATGCAATTTTCCAATAGAGGGCACTGATCCTTCGTATCGCTAGATACCCGACATCGTATGCACCATATATCTGCGTTGGCTCCTTTTCATCGTTCCTTTCGTAGGTTCTAAATTTCCATGTGCATAGCTCTGAGTTGTTCCTGAATTTGCTATACTCCTAATGAAGTATCTTCTCTGGGCGTAGCTTCTTGTTTCATAGCGACTTCCACAACTTTTTCCTGCGACTCAAAGGTTTCGTGACTCATTGGCATACACAGGTGGGGAAACAACATAGCGATGAACCATTCCATATGTTGTCTATCATCATACTCAAATCCTCCTTCCCTGATTGCTTTCTTGAGTCATTGATCAGCGTCCCATATAGACTCAGATGCACCTTGCTTGAAGTCCTTCACTTCTGCTACCAACTGAGAGTAAGATTTTGGCTTTCAAAATTGTTGCTTCAGAGCATCCTTAATATATTGAATAGATGCACTCTCGTTCTGAGAGATTTATCACATATACCAGTCCAATGCTCTTTCTTAGAACGCCAGGGACAACTATGCCCTCTTCACCATATCGTTTGTCACATTTTGCGCAGTCCATACGGAATCTACAACAAACCAAAATCGTTCCATATCCTCATCCCCTACCCCCTTGAAGGTAGGTAGTTTCAGGTGCACATCCATATCACTGTCCGGCGAAGGTGGTGGTATGGGTGATTTCTTACCTTTGTGCGACCTGGATAGCAGAGTAGCTGGGGGGTCTTGCACAGCCGTCTCTCACAGAGGGTTATAGGCAGATCTTTCCCTGTCAAGGTTGGTATGATAGTATTTACCACTGCGCGTTGCGCTCTTGTCTGGATCCGAGGTCATTCAGTCGGTATGACTACACAGAATACTCTTCTCGCATAGTAATATCTTAATCAGTAAAGGTGATGTCTTCATAAACTTGCCCCAGAACCCTTTAAAGAATCTCCACTCAGCCTCGGAGTAGGAGACAAACTGATCAATGGAAAATTCTGTCACAAATCCTCCTAGCACACTATCCACCCAGTGATCCACCGTGCAAGTGATGGTATTATCAGTCCTTTCCAGATGCTGGATTAGCTTTGGAGTCCACTCAGTGACTCGTTCGTCCTTCCACCACTTCTGGAATTCTACAAGCCTAGCCAGCCACTCCTGGAGCTCGATTGCAAACGTCACAAAGAAAATTTCGTAAATTTCTATAAGAATGTACCTATTTTTCCACTTTTCCGCCGTTAACTTCGTGCTGCGATTTTCTTTTATCGCAAACTGCTGAATCTTCTTTTCGAACCACTCCTCGATTTCCTTCCTTTCAGGCTTCCAATACTCCCTTGTCATTACCCGATCCCTCCCTCAAACTGCTCCAGGTCCCGGCAATGGAACCATTTTTTGGCTCAAGGGGTCCTAACCGAGGTTCAGAGTTCAAGGTTTTCCAACAAACCCCTATACTACTGGCCTTTTCGGCAGTGACCCGCTTGCGCAGGTCAAAGTCTTACCCAAAGTAGTATGGGTGGGTGCTAGAACCAGGCTTCCGCACCCTGAGAAAGGGTAGGTAAGGCAAGTGGAGCTGCGTCCAACCCTGTGATACCCAGATCGCCTCTTTCTGAACAGGATCTATAGGTCTCTTTTCGCATCCACATGCACCAGGCCAACTATACTACAGTGTTTGATAATTATACACTTCTATAACAGTAGCATCCACATGCAGCAAACACACTTACACAGAACTTTCGTAGCTGAATACAGAATACGCATAATACAGCAATTACCAATGATTCGCATAAATAGTACACATAGATTCAGTTCTCAAACAACCTTTATTATTCATCAATTCATCAATTCCCTCTTACAATACCCGTCCTGACCCGCGCACACAGCAGTAGGGTCCACACACAGCAGGACTCTGGATCTCCGTGCACACAGCCAGCAGGAGTCCTTCCCCAAAAATCCAAACAGATTTACTAAACCACAATTCACGTCAATATCTCCTTATTTCTCTACCTTACAATTCAAAATTTTCCTCTATTTATAACAATTTAGCCTAATCTTTCCTATGGTCCGCAAACCATGGTTTGCGGATTATAGGTCTACCCTTTGACCTATTACAATTCTTTCGGGGCTTTGACCCACCCCAAAACCCCTGCGCTAGACTAAATATAATAAAAAATATACAAAATCGGACCAGTTTCGCAGCTTGTAGGAGACCCTGTTAGAACAATAATAAAAAATATACAAAATCGGACCAGTTTCGCAGCTCGTAGGAGACCTTGTTCCAACAATACCCTCAATAATCTGATATAATGAAAGCCTTCACAATGCCATAAACTATTGATATTTGAAGGGAATGAAAAGAAGAACTGTAAGAGAAACTCAAAATGATATGCTGAAAACACAAAATCTACCACTTTTAAGTTTCAGAGGAAATTCGTGAAGGAGGAGAGAACTAAAATAATATGTTGTAAACACAGAATCTATCACTTTAAAGTTCTATCGGGAGTTTAGGAAGAGAGAAGAGATGAGGTGAAGGAACAGAAATTAAGGTTATTTAACTCTTACTCGCAAATGTAATTAAGAGACCGGTTGCTACATTACTTCACTTCATTCAAAGAGGAATAGCCACAGAGCAAAACAGGGAAGACATATCAATATCAATAGGTGTATGAAACTTGATCTTCTTTCATTAATTTCTAAGAGAATTTAGTCATAAACTAACAGTCATCCAGAGGTCAAAAACTCAGAACCTCTTTTCTTTATTTTATTTCCTTAAATACATCAGAGTAGTTCGTAACTGCTGAACTTCTTGAACTATTCGACTTCCTAAACTATTAAGATTACTCATGCAATTATAACAAGAAAACAAATTGAAACTTGGAATTATGCTTTAATTTGTTGATTCTGATGTTACTGATGTGTCCTCTCAAAGTGTTGAGGTGACCTTTCTAGTAGTGATGCAGTGGCTACACAACTCTGTAATGGCGCCAACATGCCCGACTAGATCCAGTTGTAGTGCTCCTAATGGTGCCGCTATACGCTTTTCTGCCCGACTCTGCCTATGACCCTGTGCTTTCAAACGATGTCACTTGTATCACTTGTTACCTGACTATGCTTCTTCTCCTTTGTTCTACGTTGGGTCACTTACCCAAGTTTGTCTGCCGCATTCTGCCTATTTCTTCATTTCCAAGGTGTTTCACCGGTTTCACGTTATAATGTTATTTTCTTCCTCTGACACGGTTTAACACACGAAAATGAATTACTTCCAGATCTAAAAAGCTTTGGAATTCCCTTTGAAACCGTGTAGCATCCACCCACACATCGTACTTCGGAGACTTTTGCAATTATCTCCCATGATTATCCTTTAAAATATGCGAGTTGTGACTTGTGATCGGGCCCCACCACATCGCATATCGCACTTCAATGCATTTAACATTTACCTCCACACTTATTCTTTAAAACTTGTGATTTGTGATTTGCGATCAGGCCCCACCGCATCGCATATCACACTTTGGCGCTTTTAACAATTACCTGCGCACTTATTCTTTAAAAATTGTGATTGGCAGTTTGTGATTTTATCTCCGCTGTTTATCTCTCTGCTCTAGTTCTGCGCTTTGATCTCGACCGTCTGTTTTTCCCTTTGCGCCTCCTCCAACTCTCTTAAGTGTTCAAGGGAAATGTGGCCTTTCTTTTCCTTTGGGAAATTAGTTTTTTTTCTCCATGGTGTAACCCTCCTGAGCTTATCCGGTGTCCTGCCACACTGGTCCCTCCTGAGCTTGTGAATGAGCCCAACTCGACCCTGTTCGACGTGCAATGCTCTAAACGCACCCATCGGTCCTGCTCTTGAACTGTTATGCACGTGAATGAGCCTGACTCGACCCACCTTCACGTCTCATCATGTAATGCTAATGTACCAATATATAAATCAAAATTATTCTATGACACACAAAATTTTACATTTTCTATCATATATGTTTTTTTTAGTGTTTTGAAAAATATTTCAAAGGTAAATGCAAATGAGCCACAACACACAGCATGCACACAGCACCATATGTACATATAATTTCATATACAACATGTACATAACACCATATGTATACATCATCGGATATCCAACATGTACATAGCACCATCTATACCCAATAATGTATATGCAATATACACAGAACACCATATATACAAAAGGCACACAACACCATAGGTATAATCATTAAATGTACAATATGCACAACATATACACAACAATAATATTGCACATCCATAGACTACACACTAACTCTACCAAACAACCTTACTTCCAATGTCTTTCCACTATCCATTCTTGTCCCATCATGCCGCAAATTACACTACTTCCATTTTGTTGATGTATCCCTCTGCATTACCTGCAATAGCATAAATATAGGCATAGTACACACATATAATATCAATTCATATCTACATGATGTTGAACTTGTAGATATGTTAGGGCTACTCTTCCTAATTGATTCCTCACAAACCATGAACCTCTTCATATCATTCACCTGCATAAGCAATCATTCCTCCACGAGAATTATTCTTGATGACCTTGTCAGACAAAAACATACATATATATACATATAAACCATAATCATAAATAATATGTAACCATAATCATAAATAAACGATGTCACTTGTATCACCTGCTACCTGACTCTGCTTCTTCTCCTTTGTTCTGCATCGGGTCACTTACCCAAGTTTGTCTGCCGAGTTCTGCCTATTTCTTCATTGCCAAGGCGTTTCATCGGTTTCACGTTATAACGCTTTTTTCTTCCTCTGACACGGTTTAACACATGAAAATGACTTACTTCTAGATCTGAAAAGCTTTGGAATTCCCTTTGAAACTGTGTTGCATCCACCCACACATCGCACTTCGGAGACTTTAGCAATTATCTCCCACAATTATCCTTTAAAATACGCGACTTGCGACTTACGATCGGGCCCCACTGCATCGCATATCGCACTTTAGCGCATTTAACATTTACCTCTGCACTTATTCTTTAAAAATTGTGATTTTATATTTGCGATCGGGCCCCACCACATCACATATCACACTTCGGCGCTTTTAACAATTACCTGCACACTTATTCCTTCAAACTTGTGATTGGTGGTTTGTGATTTTATCTCCGCTGTCTATCTCTCCGCTCTAGTTCCGCGCTTTGATCCTGACCGTCTATTTTTCCCTTTGCGCCTCCTCCAACTCTCTTAAGTGTTCAAGGGAAATTCGTCCTTTCTCTGCCTTTGGGAAATTCGTTTGTTTTCTCCACGGTGTAACCCTCCTGAGCTTATCCGGTGTCCTGCCATGCTAGTCCCTCCTGAGCTTGCGAATAAGCCCGACTCGACCCTGTTCGACGTGAAATGCTCTGAACACGCCCATTGGTCCAGCTCTTGAACTATTCTGCACGTGAATGATCCCGACTCGACCCACCTTCACATCACATCATGTAATGTTAATGTACCAATATATAAATCAAAATTCTTCTATGACACACAAAATTTTACATTTTCTATCATATATGCTTTTTTTGGTGTTTTGAAAAATATTTCAAAGGTAAATGCAAATGAGCCACAACACACAGCATGCACACAACACCATATGTACATATAATTTCATATACAACATGTACATAACACCATATGTATACATCACCACATATCCAACATGTACATAGCACCATATATACCCAATAATGTATATGCAATATACACACAACACCATAGGTATAATCATTGAATGTATAATATGCACAACATATACACAACAATAGTATTTCACACCCATATACTGCACACTGACTCTACCAAACAACCTTACTTCCAATGTCTTTCCACTATCCATGCATGTCCCATCATGTCGCAAATTACACTACTTCCATTCTATTGATGTATCCCTCCGCATTACCTGCAATAGCATAAACATAGGCATAGTACACACATATAATATCAATTCATATCCACTTGATGTTGAAATTGTATATATGTTAGGGCTACTCTTCCCAATTTATTCCTCACAAATTATGAACCTCTTCATATCATTCACCTGCATAAGCTATCATTCCTCCACGAGAATGATTCTTGATGACCTTGTCAGACAACAACATACATACATATACATATAAACCATAATCATAAATAATATGTAACCATCATAATTTAGAATCATAGATCACATGCATAATAAAACTTAAATAAAATATTTATACATATCCTTCAATTGATCCTTATTTTTTCCTTTGTTCTTTCTGTACACACACCAAATCAGTTTCCACGCCCGGCAAGAAACCAATGCCTTTTCTTCTCTTCAATCATGTACACATACACAAAGTGTACATAACAACATGTACATCCACACATGACGTACAACACCACAAAATACATACTCCCATGTCCAGTGTACAACACAACACATACATCTATACCTAATGTACAACACCACACAATATGTCTATACTCGATGTACAACACCACGCGATACACGTACCTACACCTGGCATACAATGCAATACAATACATGTACTACACAAAAGTACAACACAATTAATGTGCATGTCACGATACCACAACTACACAATGCACATACATAGTACTGAATGGTCACAACACAACATGTACGACATACACACAATACCACATGTGCAGTACTACCATATGTACAACATGTACACAATACCACATGTACACAACACCGCATGCACAATGTGTGCATAACACGACATGTACACAACACCACAAGCACGGCATGTACATGACACCACATTTACACAACACTACATGCACGACATGTACACAACACGACGTGTACACCATGTACACAACACCACATGTACAATCATGCACACAACACCTATTGTACATAGAACCACATGCACAACATGCACACAACACCACATGTACATAGAATTGCATATACAACATGTACATAACACCATATGTACACATCATCACATATCCAACATGTACATAGTACCATCTATACCCAACACTGTATATGCAATATACACACAACATCATATATACAAAAGGCACACAATGCCATAGGTACAATCACTGAATGTACAATATGCAAAACATATACACAACAATAGTATTGCTCATCCATAGACCGCACACTGACTCTACCAAGCAACCTTACTTCCAATGTATTTCCACTATCCATGATTATCCCATCATGTTGCAAATTACACTACTTCCATTCCGCTGATGTGTCCCTCTTCATTACCTGCCATAGCATAAACATAGGCATAGTACACACATATAATATAAATTCATATCCACATGATACTAACCTTGTAGATATGTTAGGAATAACATTCCCAATTGATTCCTCAAAAACTAGGAACCTCTTCATACCATTCAAATTCATAAGCAATCATTCCTCCACGAGAATAATTCTTGATGACCTTGTTAGACAATGACATACATACATATACATATAAATGACATAACAAAACTCGTACCTTAATGTATCTCAGGGGAGGCTATCTTGTCTACACAATTAATCTATATTAGCACAATATAACTTCTCAACATATCAACTCAAACCTAAATAAGGTCACGATATCCATAACAATAACTAGCTAATATGTTCACATCATAAAATCATAAAAATTGGCATTCATGCATAACAATCACATATTCACAGTCATTCAAGATTAGTATGAGATACTATCACAATATGTTATCTCATACCTTAATGTCATAACCCTAACCGTTTGCATAGGCCAATCAAAATAATTATTATACATGTAACATCAAGATCTTAAGGGCAATAACCCTAATCATCAAATTAACTAACATATAACAACAATAAGTTAATCATATAACATAATCATCAACAACATATAACATAATCATCAATTTAATGCCATGCATGATTAACCAACACATGTACATATGGCTACACTGATCAATTATCATTTATCATACATGTAACCAAAATAACAATAGAATGAAAAGCATATAAGTAACCCTAATGCATATAAAAATTCATTAACTAGCATGCCTGCCTGCCAATCATAAAATACATGTATGACAATATGCTCTTACCCCAAATTTTAGTGTTGCAACCTCGCTCTAATAGTCTGCATCTCTTGCTCTATCTCATCCAATACATTATCATCATAACATACCAATAGCATCATGATGACCTAATTTCATGCAATGACCTCATGCACGATAACCTTCACCATGAAAACGCATTCATAACAGCATATAGACACCCACATGCATAAAAAAATGCACAATACAACTGACACACATTCATGAAAAACACATCCCAACAACAACACCATCAACTTATTCTTGGAAACACCACAGTAACTATGACCAACGTCATGCATATGTAACAAGAACATATACCACAAGCAAAAGGAACACATATGCAACCGACATGAATGCATGACCAACACACTGCACATCTAGTATGAGGAGTGAACCATGCTCTAGTACCACTCTGTAACACCCTCTCCCTACATTTACCCAAGCTACCTATTCTACTTGGGTAAACATGTGATAAGAGACTACTATGATCTGATTCAACCTCGTATGTCACCTTAAGGAAGTGGAACCAACACCACACAGCTACACAAACCTTCTGCACCTGCTACAAAACACCTAAGAGCCATACAAACCTTCTAGGTGGCTAGCTCCTAAGAAAATCTAACTTGTTGTGCATCAATCCCCCAGTTTCTCCCTTGATATGGGAAAGGGTGAGACTGGATCCCTCTATTCACTTGCACAACATGGGCATGTGTGCAACCGGGGACTTTCTAGGTAGTTATGAGCCTATGACCCTGTTTTTTGTGCCTCTTTCCAGGGCCCAAGACTCAGGTCACTGCCCAAAACTCCATGACACTTCCAGAACTAAAAGATAGCAACAGAATAATGATGTAGATGAAATTACTTGAACAAGGACTTGACTAGACCCCTACTAGCCATGACAAGAATTTTGTCAAACATGTCACAAATATGCAATATATAGGTTTAAACAACAGATCTGAGCACAGGGGTATCATACTTATCTGAGATTCGCTAAGAAGCATTGTTCCCCTATAAAATTATCATCTATTAGGTCATATATTCATTATTCATTAGATTGCAAGTCAAAACATGATGAGAGCCATACATCATCACTATCAAAATACATGCTCATAACCAACATAATAGCAACAAAAATACCAAGGACACAATAACCATAGAATCCACATACGAACCAGTATATTACTCACAAGATAAAAATGGAAAAGAACCTCTTACTAATGTATGCAAAGGCCAACCAGGTTTGGGAATTCCACGATCCACCCGAACATAGATTGGATGAACCAAATATTTCTTTCAGCCAACCACCCCATGCCATATTCCAAGCATGAATGTGGGACTCATAACCAAAATCAACTAGGGATTCCTGAGGTTACACCACCTCACCCTCATCAATAGAACTAGGCAGCTTTACCACAATCCACACCAGATCACTAGGCCAAAACAATAAACATGTAGCACTAGTATTTACCATGATCTCCGCTAGATCACTACGACAAAACAATAAACATGTAACATCGGGCTTTAACATGATCTCCACCAGATCACTAGGAAAAAACAAGCATGGATGCCACTGTATTTCTCCACGTACACCGTGAGGAATTTTCTTTTTTCCTAGTATTTAGGGTTTACTGCAATCCACACCGGATCACTAGGCCAAAAAAATAAACATGTAACACCATGCTTTATCATGATATCCACTAGTTCACTATGCCAAAATAATAAACATGTAACACTAGGTTTTACCATGATCTACACTAGATCATTGGGCCAAAACAAGCATGGATGCCACTGGATTTCTCCACCTCCACCATGAGTAATTTTCTTGTCTCCTAGTCTCTAGGATTTAGCGCAATCCACATTGGACATTAGGCCCTAAATGAGACTCCACCCTCTAGGATTTACCGTATATCCCATCATTCACTGAAAAATATTCCTAATCCTAATCAAGGGCATCCACCTCAATATTTTACCGTATATCCCACCATTCACCGGCAAGGATTCCTAGTCCTATTGAGGCACACATTACATGGGTTTACCACAACCCACAATCTGATTCAAGGGTCACTAGGCCAATGGCTTTACTGCAATCCCTAGTCTGGTTCAAGGATCACTAGGCCAAGTGTTATTTCATTCAGATATCCACCTCACTCAACTTCGAATCCAGCTCTATCAAAACATGAGAACCCCATCACACCATGGCTATCCATAAATGGAAAGGTTAGGCTGAAAAACACTGTCACACCTTGCAAAAATAATTCCCATGATATAAAGAGAACCAAAAACACATATGCAACACCATGCATGCTAAATCTAGCAAGGAAACCACACATGCAAATCGATACCTACAAAGAATAACGTTTTAGTTTCTTGATCCTGCTCTTCCTTGCTTGATATTTGCTTCCTTCTTCCTTTTTTTCCTTTCTTGATCCAACGTTGAGGTGCTCCAAGGAAACTCTAAGTGTCCAAGAGTGTGAGAGAGAGAGAATAGAGAGAGAGTTCCAAAACTGAACTAACAAAAAATTTTGAGTAAAATCTTGCCAACTTATCCTCATAAGCCTTTTTATCAATGAGGCCTCTATTTTCTTCATTGTTTTCCATTATTTTCCTTCATTTTCCTCGTCACATGCAACATGTAACATTTCACCTTCCTTTTCTCCTATTTTCCATTATTTTCATAAATAAAATGCTAATTAATTCCACTTTGCCTTTCCAAAGCCTTTGACATTCCCTTTGTTGATTTCCTTAGCCATAATGAACCAAATGAACACCCATTAGGATGTTTTTTCCCACCATTCAACTTGGAATACGTGTCCCATGAACACGGTATTATATTTTTTACATGGATTTTTAACCAAGGTTATTATATTATACATTGATTACAAACAATTGAACAAGGTAACCATAAAATACAAGTATATTTTGCTAAGGATTGATGACTTTTTTGATCAATTGAAGAGAGAAGCAGTGTTCTCAAAGATTGATCTAGAATTGGTATACTATTAGGTACGCATCTAGGAAGAGTACATTTACAAGAAAAAATTATGAACCAGGTATGGGTATTATGAGTTTGTCGTAGTTTCGTTTGGTTTGACTAATGATCCAGCTAATTTTATGTGCTTGATGAATAATGTGTTGTGTCCTTATCTGGACAAGTTTGTTATTGTATTCATTAATGGAATCTTGATATATTCTAAGAATGAAGAAGATCATGTCGAAACTGAGAAAAAATATTGAGATTTTTGAGAGAGCATCAATTGTATGCTAAGCTTAGTAAATGCATTTTATTTCAGAAAGAGGTACATTACTTGGGACATGTTGTTTCTAAGGAAGGCATAGCAGTGGATCTAGAAAAGATAAGGGCTATCATGGGGTGGGAAACTCCTAGAAATGTGGATTAGGTAAGATCAATTATGGGGCTATCATTTTATTATTGTAGGTTCATCAAGAAATTCTCTCAGATTTCATATCCTATTACGTCAATACAGAGGCAAGGTAATAAATTTAAATGAACAGAGGAATGTGTTGCTAGTTTTGAACAGTTGAAGAAATTTTTGACAAATTCTCCAATGTTAAAGGTTTCAGATCCATAAAAAGAGTTTGTGGTGTGTACAGATGCTTTCAAGAGAGGAATTGGTGCAGTCCTTATGAAGGAAGGATAGGTAGTGTGCTATGAGTCACACAAATTGAATGAGCACGAGCAAAATTATCCGACACATGATCTTGAGTTGGCAGTGATCATCCATGCATTGAAGATGTGGAGGTACTATATTCTTGGTAGGTGATCTAGGTGGATATCGATGGCCACTTGCCTATTCCACTTGGACACTCACCATTTTTTCTTTCAGTTTTTCAATTTCCTTAATTGTAGCACAATTTACTATTTTCGACAAATTTTTGGGTCTTGAACTTCCGGAGCCGTTTTGAGGCCCTAACGATGTTTTTTTGGAAAATGAGCAAACAAAAGTTTTTAAATAGATGTCTACAGTCAAAATTTATATTCCTCTGATAGATATTTATAATGATGAATTTTATGTGTCAAATAGAGATCGTATGCCAAATTTATGACCCCAGGAAGTTGATGTACCAATTTAGCCCAACAGGGCCCACAACTTTGGCGATTCATCTCCTAAGGTTAGGTTTTTGGATGTTTAGGGTTTCCATTGTTTTCTAATAATAGATAGGCTTTTGAGCCTCATTGTAACATAATTTATAAGCATGTAGCCGACACATCTCTTATCAGAGATAAGTTACCATCGCCCAAGCTAATTTATTTCCATTTTGTTTGTAAGCATATTACAGTTCTTTGGTATTAATGAGATGAAGTTTTATTTCTATTGCATATCTATATTTGTGGTTTATATATGTATTCTGTTGCGTTCATGTCTAAGTTCATACTAGCAGGAGGTTTGTGTTGATGAGCGATCACAGTGGATTGAGGTTTCTATTTTACAGACCGAATCTGAATGTCAGACAAGCTGGATGGTTGGGCACAATTAGTGAGTTTGACTTTGAGATCAGGTACATCAAGGGTAAGGAGAAAATGGTTACAGATGCTCTTAGCGGGAGAGTATAGGTGAATCATATATCATCTATGATTTATTATAGGACAGACTTATAAGACTGTATCTTATAGGTAGGACAACAAGATGACAGGTACATGTATCTTAGGCACAAGTTACAATAGGGTACACGTGAGCAAGATGAGGACTATCATCTTAAAAAAATGGTTTTATCATATTTAGGGACATGATATATGTGTTGAATGACAATAATCTCAAGAAGACTATCTTGAGAGAGTTTCATGCAAAATTGTATTCAGGTCACCTAGGATATCAAAAGACATTGACAATAGTGAATAAGTTTTATTATGGGCCGAATCTGAAGAAGGGCGTGGCAGAGTTTGTGGTTATATTTTTTTATTTTCAGCAAGAAAAGGAAAAATGTAAGCATTCATGTGGACTACTACAGTTGATTCTGATTCCAGAGTGGAAGTGGGAGGTCATTTCTATGGATTTCATCATAGGTTTACTGAGGACATCTAGACAATATGATTTTATCATGGTTGTGGTAGACATATTGGCAAAGCATGTATTGCACTTCATTCCAGTGAAGTCTATGTATTCAACTAGTGTTGTGGCATAGGTATTCATCATAGATATAGTGAGGTTACATGGCGTTCGAAGGAAGAATGTATATGTTAGTGTCTAAATGTTCAATGATCAAATACTCCCTTTCAGGTTTATTTGGTAGTGGTACTTGGTCAAAATTTCATGTTTTCAAACAAATTCTCAAATGAATTTTTGTTCACTGAAATGTTTTCTAGCTTTCATGTTGCTCCCTTCACCCATTCATGGTCATCATTAATTTCAAGGTCATGTCATTCATTTAATTTCTAGTGTCATAAATTAGTTAACATACCTCCATCTAGGTCATGGTCTAGGCTTCTTTTGTTTCACCACCATAATGTCAATCATGCCATGTGAAGAAGGCAAATAAGAGTAATTTTCACTATTAAAATCACCTTCATTGGGAGTTAGAAAAGATAGGAAAATAAAGCAAAGGCAACTTTTCCTTTCTAAAGAAGCTACATGATCAATTTTTTTCAAAAATAAAATTTTCTCAAAAGTGCTTATGATTTCACTAAAGACAAAAAGAAAAATTTGTGAGTTATAAGGGGAAATGAATATTTTTGAGTTCATTCAACCCTTTGTTTTTCAAAAGAGCTCCTCTCTCATGCTCACAACTCTCCAGAACCATAAAAAATCTAATACAACCACCAAAATTTTTCCAAGAATTCTCCTCGCTACGCTTCTGGAAGTGTGCTATGCTTTTGGCATCCAAGATCCAAAAGCCACTAAAAGGTTTAGTTCAGAATTTCTCAATATTCAGAGGTTTCCAAACCAGTAAGTGAATGTTCCTCACCTCTCATTCAAGTCAAATTCTTCAGCAAAGATTGGATTCCCTCCTCTAGGGTTTTCAACTCCGTTTTTGGATTGTTGTGATGTTTATCTTGCTTCAATTGGAAAATCCCTAGTTTCATCCCATACAAACCTTCACACATCACTCATATGCCTTATCAAATCACTGCATATAATTCATATCCCTCATTGCTAACATTTTCACTCAAACCCTATTATTCACTACGTTTTTGCAGAGAAACTAGGTAAAATCCACGTTTTAACCCTTTTTCCACCTTTCCCATACGTATTTCAAAAAATTTCACTTTCATTATGTAGCTAACTCACCACCTATCTCCCCAAATTTTTAGGGATTTTTCCCTAACTCATTTCCTTCTCATTTCTTTCCTTAAACCCACTACATCATTATCCCCCGTTTTCCTAATGTTTTTCATCTTCCCTTTCCATCACATCGAGCTAGGGTTTTCCTTGCTGACAAACATCATAGAAGGTGAGAAGAGAAATCCTAATAAGGGAGGTCATCACTCTAGGTTTGAGCCATCCAATTTGCAGGAGATTAATGCTTCTCCCTCTATCAAGAAATTCTTTGAAGGCACTGGTTGTTTAGGATTTTGTGAAAGAGTTCAAGAAGTAGGCTCTCATGCTCAACTAGAAAGCCTTTTTTTCCACCATATTTAGGAGAGATAAGGCTAGCATAGCAGGGATTGAATTCACTTTAGATGTTATAGCCTTAGTAACAAGTATCCAAAACCATGGAGAAATTTGGTTCAAAGGGATGGACTTGGAACTATAAAATGTTCTTAAAACCACAATGCAAAGATGCTCCTGAACACATCTTTCCTTTTAGGCATTTAATTGACAAGTATGCCCCATTGATGAAGTTGATCATGAATTATTTTACATGTGAAGGGAGGTTCTCAAGATTGTACCAGTACCACATAAGGCTATTGATGCACTTGACTACCACCAAGCCACTCAATTTGCGTCATTATCTATTCAGGACTTTGGTCAAAATGACTAAAAAGGTAAAAAATAAAGGAAAGGATCACCAAACTAATTTTTTCCACCATGGTTTGGTTAAGGTTATAGTTTTTCATAAGCTTTCAGAAATCAATATGTCTTGGGAAACTTTCATGAAGTCAGTTTCTTCTATGCCCACTACTATTCCACTTATCAGATCATACCACCAGCATCAGCAAAGCCAAAGAAGGATGGCTCTTCAAATAGACAGTCAGAAATTCAAATACGCCAATTTCAGAAGTCACTTTAACTTATGAGAAGGGTAAAAGGATGTTTTTTGATCCTATGATTACCAAGGGTGTGCTTTCACTTGAAACTATAGTTGAGCAAAGAGAAACCATGGCGCAACCACCTATGTATGAAAGTGAGTCATCATTGCAGCAACATGAGGAGAAATAACCTATGGAGGTTGACATGGCAGAGAAGGTGGAAAACAAGTCAGTTGAAAAGATAATCATAGAAAAGGATGTAGATAAATCAGAGATCAAGGATGGCCTCTCAAGGGAAAATTTTATGATAACCTTCCTACAACAAGAAAATATGAAATTGAAGGTGAAACAATTGCTCCAAAGCAAACCAAAGGCAGATCTTGAGGCAAACAAAGGTAAGGGAAAAGCAGTGATAGATGTTTATTAGTTGGAAGACAAGGAGGGTGAAATGAAGCCAAGGAGGCCAATAACAAGAGGATTAACCAGGAAAAAAGAATAAGAAAAAGAGTCATCTCCTCCCTTAGGTTAGCAGAGATTTGATGATTTGATTGTTGTTGAGATTGAGAAAGACAATGAGTTTTGGCTTGACAGGGTGAATGAGCATCTAGATAAGCTATTGAAGAAGGCAGAAATGAACAATAACCTCCAAAGGCACATGGTGAGACACTATTTCACTAGGAACCAAATCTTAAAGAAATTGAAGAAAACACTTAAAGAAACCCTAACTAAGCTAAAGGAGAAAGACATATTGGATTCGCTAGCTGAGGCATCCTTATTTGTCTATATCATCATTCAAGGATGCCATGGACCAAAATTCAGCAATTTTTGAGAATTTTTTATATTTTTTGTGATTTTTGGAAAATTCTAGAAATTTCACCCTTGCAGAAGCGTCACGTAGCCACACGACGCTTTTCCTCAAAGGCTTTGAATGAGATTTTATTTACTTTTTTGGATTTCTCTTGGAGTGTACATTCCAGATATTGTCTTTTTTTTCATGACACCTCCTAATTTTGAAGAAAAACCTAAAAAACACCCAATTTTTCATGCTTCTGCCACTGTTCAGCACTACACACGGCGCTTCTAGAGTAAGCTTGGAAAATTTAAGGTTTGAAGGCCTTGCATGAGGTATTTTTTTAGTTTAAAGGTTGTGTTGGATATAGGACATCCAGTTCTACGTTTCCCAATCTTCATATCATCAGGAATATGCCTCAAAATAGGAATTTAAGGCTCTGGTGGAAAACCAGACAGAGAAGAAGATAAAGGTACTGAGGACAGATAATGGTGGGGAGTTCTGAAAGAAGGAATTTGAAGATTTCTGTAAGAAGTGTGGTATAGCACGTCAGAAGACTACTCCATACACACCTCAGCAAAACAGAGTTGCAAAAATAATTAATGTTTATGGAAAAGGCAAGAAGCATGCTCAATGGTAACGGGTTAGGACAAGAATTCTGGGCAGAGGCAGTGGAGACTGCATGTTACTTGGTTAACAGATCACCTTCATCAGTGTTATAGGATAAGACTCCACATGAGGTGTGGAATAGTAAGAAATCCTCTCTTTCACATTTGAGGGTATTTTGATGTGATGCATATGTACATGTTCCAAAGGAGAAAAGGACCAAGTTGGATAATAAATCTGAAAGGTGCATCTTTATTGGGTATAAGGATGGTTTAAAGGGTTACAAGCTTTGGAACCTGGAAACAAGTAAGGTTGTGTACAGCCGATATGTGGTATTTAAAGAGGTGAAAGATGTTGTTAAACATGAATTCCTACCAAAGGAACCTGAGAAGATAGAGTTTGAGCTAAAGGAAGATGAATCAGACTCTACAACAGAAGAAGACTCAGAAGAGCAAGAGCCACAAAATCCAGCTGTGAGAAGATCAGTTCAGGAAAGAAGACAACCAGAAAAGTATAGTCCATCTACTTTATGTTCAAATTTTTCTTTAACTATAACTGATGATGATCCCAGAACCGTGAGGGAGGCCGTAAATTCAGAGGATGAAAAACTTTGGAAGGAGGCCATGGTTGACTAAATGGCATCCTTGCATAAAAATGAGGCATTGGATCTGGCAGAATTGCATTTGGAAGGAAGCCCATCGGGAGAAAATGGGTGTTTAAGAAGAAGTTGAATGTAGAAGGCAAGGTGGAGAAATACAAAGCTCGGTTGGTAGAAAAAGGTTATTCCCAGGTGCCGGGAGTTGATTTTGGTGATATTTTTTCTCCTGTTGTCAAAGTTACTTCTATTAGATTACTTTTATCTGTTGTTGTTACATTTGATTTTGAGGTAGAACAGATAAATGTGAAGACAAAATTTCTTCACGGGGATCTAGAAGAGGAGATATACATGAAACAACCTGAAGGATTTATGGTGAAGGGGAAGAAAGAACTGGTATGCAGGTTAAAGAAGTCTCTGTATGGGTTAAAACAGTCACCAAGGATGTGGTATCAGAAATTTTATACCTATATACAGGGACTTGGCTTCACCAGAAGCAAGGAGGATCACTATGTTTATTTTAAATTAATTGGTAACCATGTTATTTATTTTGTCTTGTATGTGGATGATATGTTGTTGATTGGAAATGAAAAAGAAATTATCCAAGATTTGAAGACCTAATTGTTCTCCAAATCTGACATGAAGGATCTTGGTGCTGCAAACTATATTCTGGTAATGGAAATTAAGAGAGATCGGGCAAAGAGGAAGCTCTAGTTAAATCAGACGAAGTATGTTGAGACTATATTACAGAGGTTCAATATGCAGGATAGTAAACTGGTGAATGTTCCAATTCCTGTAGGTGTAAAGCTTTCTGCTGAACAGTGTCCCAAGACACAAGAAGAAGAGGAGGATATGTCTTGTGTTCCATATGCAAGTGCAGTGGGTAGCTTGATGTATGCAATGCTTTGTACTAGACTATACATTGCACATGCAGTGGGAGTATTGAGAAGGTTTATGTCAAACCCAGAGAAGGAGCACTGGACAGTAATGAAACTGGTTTTCAGATATTTGTGTGGCACTAGTGATTATGGCTAGTGCTACCAAGGAAGACTAGGATTGGAAAGAGTGTTGGACATTTGCGATTTTGTTGATGCAGACTGGGCTGGAGATCTAGACCAAAGAGGATCTACAAGTGGGTATGTGTTTAGCCTATTTGGAGGTGCAGTCAGTTGGATGAGTAAAAGACATTCTGTAGTGGCTCTTTCAACTACAGAGGTAGAATACATAGCAGCCACTCATGCAAGCAAGGAAGCAGTTTGGTTGCAGATATTGTGTTCAAGTATGGGGTTGGTGCAGAAAGCTATAAGGATAGACTGTGATAGCCAAAGTGAAATTTTCTTGGCAAAGAACCTTGCTTATCATTTAAATACAAAGCACATTGATGTTCAATATCACTTTTTGAGAGATATGGTTGAGGCTAAAAGGGTGTTGCTAGTAAAGGTGGACATTTTGAAGAATGTTGCAGATGCATTGACGAAGTCTATGAGCACTCATAAGTTCTCTTGGTGTAGAGAAAAAATGGGTGTTACAGAGCTAGGCTAATGACTAAGCTCTCCTGTGGCCCCCTGCATAAAGAAAACAACAAGTGGGAGAATGTTGGGTATGTTTTATATTCTTTCCACCATTAGTCGCGAGGGGGGGTGATAGCCCTCCCTATACATTGCGCCGGGCGCAATAAGGGGGTCACAGGGGGGCGGAAGCCCCCCCTATTCAGGGTCTAGGGCAGCGCCCTAGGAAAAAAGTTTTGGAACCTATTTTTCAGTGGGAAAACCCACCCATGGTTTTGTGAATGGGTTTGCATATGGTTTTGAGGCATGATGGTTTTCGCCCCCTGGTATTTTGTAGATTCGGTCAAGGGAACTACAGTTATGTTATAATCCAAGGTTAATGGATCGGGGTTTATGTATGCTTCAACATGTATATATATGTGTTGTAACACTAAAAGGAATATAGTGAAAAATCAAGCTGGTCATCCCAATTTGGGATCCAGGGGAAAATATCTGTGAATATCTATTTTATGTTTTATGCTCTCGCTAGTGTTTATTTTCTGTTTTTAAGATTTGTTTGCAGATAATTTATGTACAGGGTTAAAACCTACACCGTGAAATTAACATCGAGAGAGACCTCTCTGGTTTGGTAGGGCTAGCTACCAAATCTAAAGATTGGTTTGAGGTTACCTCCTTCAGTCTCCTTTCTCAGCCTTGGGAAATTGAGGGAGTGATAATATTTTTGGCGCCGTTGTCGAGGAGCGAATGTAAAACTTTCCCTGGGGATACTTATTTTAGTTCACTGAAGGTTATCCTTGTTGGTGACAAGTTCTGACATTCGAAGAAGGCTGAGTTATTAAATTTGAGGCAAAGTGCAGATTCTCAAGAAAACTTGCTCCCAAAGGACACACCGGGTCAAATCCAAACCCGAATCCCTAACCAATTATTAATGACCCTGAGATTATTTTAATAAAACAAAAAAAAAGCCTTAGAAAGTTAGAAAGGGTTTACCTCCTCTTTTGAAATCAAATTCCTTGCCTACGAGGTTAATTTCTCTAGAAGATTTGTCCTTCAATTTCAAATTCGAGACATATTTGTTAAGGTCAAAGTCTAAATCCTTCCTTTCAAAAACAGTCTTTGACCCCATTGATTTTGAGACCTACTTGCCATTTTCAGAGTCTTCTTATTTAAGTTGATAGTAATTTTTGGTCTAACTTTCATAAACTTTAGGGTTTGGTCGATAAGTTTCAAGTAAATTCTGGAAAAGCTTATTTCCAATACCAACAGCAAGTTGTTGCTTCTACATCTATTATCACACCTTCACACACAGTTACACCATCAACTGTTTCTCTCATTCCATCACTACCTCTGAAGTTATACACCACATCAGAACCTCCATAACCTCCTCCATTAGTCATGGCCAGATTTTCTCCATTGATACTATCGCCAAAACTCACTACACTACCTTAGAATTATGGTCAAAATTGCTTTTTTTTATGTAACATCAGAGGTTACTGCTCACCAACACATTGTCAAAGTAGTTGATTTCATCGATCTTGAAGAGATTGATAACGATGACACCAAGATGCGCATTTTAACACAGGTTTTATCAGGAGAGGTTAAGAAATGGTTCTGCTCCCTAACAACTAGTTCTGTAGCTAATTCACAACAGTTGATTGATTTATTTATGGAGAAATGGGAGGATAAGAAGAACCCTTTACAAATTCTAGCTGAATACAACGCCTTAAAAATAAATCCTAATGAGTTTGTGTAAGACTTCATAGCTAGATTCAATAGAATTTATGATTCCATTCCTGAAAACATCAAACCTCCTCCAAGACTCACACTACTTCATTACCCAAATAGTTTCGATCCTAATATGGCCTACCAGCTGAGAGAAATGCAGTGAGCGTTGAAGTGAATCTGATTACAAAGAAGTCAAAAATAAAAATAGAAAAGAGAGTAACCATCAAGGAAGAAGAAACATCTACTTCATCAGAGGGAAAACTTGATACCTTGATCAAAACAATGGAGAATATGTAATATTCCCAATTAGCCCAAGCTAATGGGAATATACAATTTTGTTTTATTTTCTTATTGCAAGAATAAATGTGTAATGGAGGACAATAAAAACTCCTAAAAACAATGAATAAATCAATGCCCCATGTGAACAAGGTTAAATCTGGGCTATCTTAATAAAACACCCTTATGAGTGGAATGGATTGAGTTGTTTGACTGGGTCAACCATGACCAAATCAACATCGTTGTCTAAATGTAGTGAACCTCCTAGATGCACATCACAGTTTTAGATGGAGGCTACACATGTGAAAGGAGCTAAGTCATTGAGATGGTTTAGGGTTTTTCAAGACTTTTATCTTATAAAAGGAAGAGGAGGATAGTAGAAGAAGGTAGTTTATTATATTATATTTCTGAATATATTGTCTGTTTAGACATATATCATTCTCTTTTTGTTTAGCTAAGAATAGTGTTGTTTAGCACCGGGTGTTCCTGATCGGGAATCCCACCTCTTCCATTGAGTAGCTCTTGGAGGACTCTTGTTTATCTTGTCCACAATTAGGCATTTGGCCAAGCTTCGTCTTCCAACTACAACGCAGATCCTGTTGAGGGTTTGGTTGTCCTTATAAGCTGCAGCAAGTGGAGGCTAGATCTACTCAGATCTAGGCCAATATAGTGCCTCTTTTTAGTGGGAAAGTCTTCTATCCCCTTGAAAAGAGTGTATTGGATCATTGGAGCTTCATATCCATACCTTGGCATCATACCAACCTATTCATCAATTCTATGGCGCATTTTATCTTCCAGGACTGCGTTATCTGCAAGAGGAAAGTTGCAGGGTGTTTTGGCAAGCTTTGAGGAGTGATTTCTAGTGATGGGAATTTTCCTTTCACTATGGTGATCCATAGATTTCTGATCTATTCCATGTCATATTTAGATCTGATCTGAATAATCCTGTATATGCTTCATAAATTTTGAATCATTCTGCAGATCTGCTACATAAAATCTCAGATCTACTCCATGTGCTTCATGTTTTGCTGAAAACCCCAAGGGGAATGTAAAGTAGAGACTCTATAGGGTATGGATCTGTCATAGATCTGGCTGTTCATGCATTATTTAGCTCTAGATCTAAGTTTTAATCTACAGCTGTTGTATGCTCTATAAAATAAAGCTTGCAAGGCTTCCTACAGTAAATACATGTGTTGCAGCACCTCTTTTTGAGGGATTTCTTCCAATTTTGTCTTTTATTTCCTGTTACACATTGTATGGGCCTCATTTTAAATCTGATTTTCTGATGTATACATAAATTTTGAGCCTCCATATTTTCCTCCTGCTCTTACTTTTCTGAACTGTGTTATTTTCTAAGCAGTCTTGTTTTATTTTGTTCCTTGTTCCCTTTTGGGGATATTACAGTGGTATCGAAGCAATCATCTTGGCACAGCCTGTGATTTTTTCTTAAAGAGCCAATATGTATTTTCAAGGAAAGGGAAGACAAAATAAATTTAATTACACTGAAGACACAGAAGAAAAGGGTAAAACCCCTTTATCTGGAAGATTGAAAGGAGAAGAGTTCTCTAAAACTCTTTTTCAAGCTATGTATGAGTTGAAAGGATAAATCTGGGGAATGAGTAGGGAAAGACATGCAGATCCCTCAATAATATTTTCACATCAAGGAAGCCCTATTACTTCTTACTATGTGTGTGAGCATTCAGCCACACAACCTGATCTACAACGTTGGAGCATGCCCACTTTCTTGACAAAGGAAGAAGGGAAAGGAGGAACACCAAAAGAGGAAGCTCTTGGTGATTATTGACAAGAATATGAGTCTTAATCAGAGAGATTCAAGGAGCATCTCATTTTTCCAGAGTTTTGTCAACTTAAAGAAGAAAGAATATCCAGCAGCTATAGTAGAAGAAGAGGGTGCATGCAGCACACTTTGGGTAGATTCTCTCTACTACTTTTGATGGATCACCTAAGAACTCAGCTAAGTATTGATTAAGGAAGCTTGACACATATTTCCAGCTGCATCGAGTTTCAGAAGAAGAATCCATGAGAGTAGCTACGCTGCATCTTCAAGGTAAGGATTATGTCTCGTGGCTATTTGAGTATTCTTCCTTGAAAAGTGTAAATATCTCTTCTTATGCAAAGTTCACTAGGAGACTAGTGAGAAGATTTGATTTAAGACATTCTAAAAATTCTCGGGGAGAATAAATAAGGCCCAATAAACCTGAATCTTTGCATGAGTTGGAAGAATCCATAAAGCCAACTCCATTTCTGAACATTTTTGAGGGGGTTGAAGATCTACTACATGATTTTCCAAAGGCAAAAGCCCCACTACAGCAAGGTCTCTCTTCTCAAGGAGAATACATAAGGGTTCCTTCTTCAAGAAGAGATCAAGGAAAAGGGTCCCTTAATGATGAGGCATTCTTCATTAATAAGGAGAAGGAAGAGGAAGAGCATAGAAGATCCTCCAACATTGTGATAACAGGAGGAGATCCATTTTTATCAAGAGATGGAGAGGAAGCAATTTCTTCCACTAGAGAGGCTCTTGCATCTTTGCAGGGAGTTCCTAAGGATCTTTCATATGGATAACATAAGCAGCATGTGTCTATGCTAAGAGAAAATGAGACAGAACAAAGGAGGGATCACAAATTTGACATAGCAAAAGATGATCCATTATTGCTAGGAGAAGAGAATGGAGAAAATTCCCTAATCAGAGGCACTCTTGCATCACTAAGAGTGGTCTCGAAATTTCATGAGACTTCCACTCATGAAACTGAGTTGAATTTTCGTAGTGGAAGTAGGGACATGAGGATCCCATCTATTAGGCATATGAGGATGGTCCCTGAAACCTCATTATCTAGTGGCAAACCACCTGGGAAGCCACCTGATTCAAATTTGTGGGGAATACCTCACAACTTGCTGCTCCAAAATTAGATCCAGGAGGGATTGGAGCACTGGGAGACAAAGCTACAATGCTGGGAGATTTGGGTAAGCTCAATAAGGAGGGAAATATTCTTCCCTTATCATCATCACCCACTCTCATTTTTGGATCTGCGTTGTGGGAGGAGGAGAATGGAAGGAATGGCCTTCCAACACACATATTTGGCACAGGACGTGTCAAGGAGGAGATCAGCAACATGACAGACATTTCCATTGATATATCATCAGCATTGTTATTGTTAAGCAGTTTAGATTTGTATTGGAAATCCCAATTTTTGATGGATTATTCCAAAGATCTACACACTTGTATGATGCTTGATGACCAGCTTCATGAAGAGGTTTATATAGTCCATGAGGGAGTCATCTATCATCATAGTAGGATCTTCTTCTCTATAGCTTCTAATCTCAAGCAGGATTCACTACAAAGAGCATACAAAGAGTTTTGCTTCAGCCCTACCTATTCTATGCAGATCTACAACACTATCATGAGATTCATTGAATGGGAAGGCTTTGGAGGAGAGCTACATCATCATTTTCAAGAATTCATGAAGTATGTGGAGTTGGGGCAGCAACAAGACTCTATAACAGATTTATTTAAGCCATCTCTTCCTACTTTGGAAGGAGGAGGAAGATCCATACACCCCTCCACTTGTATAAGGAGAACTTTGGGTGAAGAACATACATATGTAAAACATGTTTCATTTTCTATTTGTATGCATTCTTTCACTATTTTTATGTATGCCATGGCTCCAAGGAGGAGTGATACATCTTGTAGATCTCATGGAAAATAAAGGTAAGGGCCACAAAAATTTCTAAATTTGGCCACTCCCTTGATGAGCAAAGGGAGATTTTTCATCATGATGGGTGCTCCCCTAAGGCACAAAACATATCTCTCACCTTCAGCAATAGTGAGATGACTTGGGCAGCAAGTAAGTGGTGGGAAAACCACTTACCATGTCTTGATTTGAGGCAGGCAGGAGATGCACTGCATTGGTATCATATGTGGGACTATGACCCACCTCCTCATGCTCAAATTTATGTTTGCTTGTATGTAGTTTTACTTCCATACATTGATGATATACTTGTACTATTTATAGGCTTGTATGGAGGGAGGATGGGGAGCATGTATGTACCTCATGGGATGGAGACTCTCCATGTACCTTATGCTACATGTTTCAGGGAGAGTATTGGTTCAGCCATGTTTGTTTCATGTGAGTTCTTGACTCCTTGTGGGATGGGTTATGCACATCTCATAATGACTTTGGAGGAACAATTCATGGAGGGTTGGATTGGTGAACACTTAGTTGCTGAAGAAAGCTTGATCCTTGATGGTGTCACCAATGGAGGAGGATAAGTGTTGCAGCACTCACCCTATCATTTTGTAATATTCCTACTTAGCCTAAGCTAAGAGGAATATTCATTTGTGTTTTACTTTCTGTTGCATGAATAAATGAATAAAGGAGGACATGTAAAACTCCTGAAAAGACTGAATAAATCAATGCCCATGTGAACAAAGATAAACCAGTGCCATGTAAATAAATCACTTGCAAGTGTGAAAGGGGTTTGAGCTGTGAGATTGGGTCAACCTTGACCAAATATACAACACTATCTAGGTTCAATGTATCTCTTAAAGGGACAACTCAGTTCTAGAAGGAGGCCCCTCGTGTAAAAGGAGCTAACTCATCAAGGTGGTTTAGGGTTTGCAAAGGCTTTCATCTTATAAAAGGAAGGGGAGGGAAGCAAGAGAAGGTTTTTGATTGATTATATTTCTGAGTATCTTGTCTGCTTAGACAAATACTATTCTTTGTTGTTTAGTAGAGAATTGTGTTGCTTAGCACTTGGAGTTCCTATGCAGGGACGTCACCTCTTCCTTTGAGGATTCTTGGAGGAGTATTTGCTGATTTGATCCACTATCAGGCTTGAGGCCAAGCTCTACTTCCAATTGCAGTGCATATCTAGTGGGAGTTTGTCTTCTTTTGCAAGCTACAACAAGTGGGATTCTAGATCTGCAGAGATCTAGCTTGTTTTGGGAGCCTCTTCTCATGGAGTGTGTATTTTAACCTCCTGGAAGAGTGCCTCTCCTGTTTTCACTTCAGATCTATACTTGGCAGTGGGTCATCTATGTCATTTGAGCTACACCATTTTTTCCATTGAGGAACTGCGTTATTTTGATATGAGATTCTTCATGGTGTTATGATCACATTTTTGATGAGAGATCTCTGGTGTTGGGGCCCTTGTTTTTGGAAAACCTTGTTTTGAACGGCCAGATTTTGGGGTTGCGGAAAATGGACACATGGCAGCCGCAACCAAGTCGCAACCACACCAAACAGCGGAGCTACCAAAGTTGCGGAGGAACAAGCACATAGCAGAAGAGACTAGATGCACAGGTACATATAAGAAGAAGATACACCAGAAGAACGCAAGCGGAACACACAGATAAGCAGAGAAAAGCTAGAAGTAGCTGCAGAAGGACATACAGAGAACTAGCAGTTGTGACCGAGGGTGAATAAATAGCAATCACCCGGATGGAAGAAAGAGAGATGATGATTGCGCAGCAGAAGAAAGGAGAGAGCGACATCCGGAGAGAAAGCGCAGGCTGCAACAGGAGACCAGATTCTGGATGAGGTCTCTGTAGGTCTTAGGGTCTATTGATGTACATCTCTGTTCCATGAAGCATATGCATCAGACTTGTAAGCCAGTGCAAAGCTATGTAAACTGTGAGTTTGGCCAAGAGCTTAATACAATTGAAGGTTGTTGTCTATTGGGGTGATTCGCATGCATGTGTATTGATTGTGATGGTTCAAAATTTTAATTGCTTACTACCTGTATGCTTTATGGATGATGTTGCATATATGATTCTATTCATGTGATCTAAATGCTGATAAGAATGAGTTGCGGATCCTTCCCTCGCCATTGGTCTATTCCCCTTCTGCATGTAGTCGCGGCACGCCTCGGGTGAGACTCTCTACTCTCCGGAGTAGGGTGATAATGCCGGCGTAATCCTAGACTACAGTGGATTCCTTTGTTGGCCAAAACTCCCGAACCTGGGTCTTTCCCGCGAGACCTGATCACCCACCAACAATGGTTCCGTTTCCAGGACCTGCATGATATGAGGGGACTTAGACCATGGTATCGCAGATCTTCGAAGGGGAGATACAGCGATGGTGGGATAATCACATGGACCACTTTATCGCTCAGCAAGCGGGCGTGACTAAGAAAGGAGAGGCAGTGACCAGGGAACTCATCCTTTTCTCAGATTCAGCCGGTGATACGTACGAAATTTTCTGGGGAAGGTTCCCTACCGACCTTTACAATTGGTTGCGGAGGTTATGAGCGACGGTGCCTCGAGAGGGCTTGCGGAAGATAAACTGCAGGTGGGCGCACGGAGATATGGTGGCGCTGCATCGGTTGAACACTGAGCTAACCCGCGCGGTGGATTTTTGGGTAAAAACCACATTGGAAGGATACACTGTGGAGTTTGCAGCTGAGTGCTATCAATATTTTTCTAAGGCCGAGGCTGTCTTCCACTCAGGGCTAAGAGGGAAGCTGCTTAAGGATATTCCGCTGTGGATTAAAGCTCTGATGGTGGATGAAGGGTTGATCAAATTCCACAAAACGAGTATGGAAGCGTAAACCACCCGTGCTGGGGGAAGGGTTGAGGGGACCGATGCCATGTAGGAGGTGACGCAGGGAGTGGGGATGGATGCTGAGGCTGCAAGGACGTTGAGGGAGCGACGTGCGCATCGGCGGGCACAGATCGCCGATAGGTGGCGAAGAAGGGTGATACGAGATTTGAAGAGACGGGAGATAGAGAGGAAGAATCAGAAGGAGGCGCCTCAAAGGATAAGGATTATGGACGCGGGTACCCAGGAATGGGAAGGGACTGCTGCGGAAGTACGATGGGTGCATGGGAGCCCCGCCGAGCGAGCAAGGGAACCGGTGACTGACGAGGATGGTGAAGGTATGCAGCCCGAGGAAAGTTCCGATGCTGAATGGTACGTGGTAATGCAGCAGCTGTTTCAAGAACGGATGGCACTCAGTCTTCCAGGCTGCCATACTCCCCACAATCTGCATGGCCAGGATCCCTGCCTTCCCTTTGTACTTTATCAACCTTTGAGTAATATTTTTGTTAAATTTCAAGCATTGAGTCGATTGCACAGTAGTTCAGTGTCGTCAACGACGCCTGTTAGTAGCAGCAGCACTAGTAGTATTGCATTCCCGAGGGGAATAGTCGCGCAACCAGGACCCAGAGGATTTATCCTGGTCAACCCACCGCAAGTAACCATGGCTGGGTCTTTCACTCGGTATCCCAAGTTCTCAGGCTGAGGTAATGATGATGTAGAGCAACACTGGTATCTGTGCGAAGCCATTTGGAGGGCTCGGCAGACGCCGGACGCAGGTAAACTAATAGAGTTCAAAACCACGCTCAGAGAGAGGGCTCTGCGATGGTTTATCAAGTGGTCTGAGGCCCACCCGAATCCCGTCATTGCGGACGTAAAGCGGGATTTTGTCCGAGAATTTAAGCTTCCCCAGACGGACCAACAGGGCTTGTCCGAACTCTGGGAAATTAAACAGAAGGAAGGAGAAACCGCATGGGAGCTAATGCGGCGATTCAAGGACGAGATCGGGAAACTCAGTTACCCGATCGATCCGAACCACCAGAGGGATTGGTTCATCAAGGCTTTGCTTCCCTTGACACGAACCCCCCTCACTCAGCAAAAGATTGACAATCTGCAGGATGCTTTGGAGCAGGCCATGAAGATCGAGGCCATGGCGGGCTACCCTCAGGAATATCAGGGAGGGCCGACCCCGCAGGATCCCTCCTTGGTGGGATTGCAACATCAGATAGCCAGCTTGATTGAAAAGCTCAAGGAGATATAGCCAGGCAGACCAGCCAGGCCAAACGTTTGGTGCACTCACTGCCTGGTCGAAGGCCACGTCGCAACTGAGTGTCCTCGGTTGCACGGTGCGGGGGTGGGACCCTCAGTCACGAAAATTCAAGGAGGTCCACCAATGGGGGGTGGCGTGGTGCTGAATCCGCAGGGGGTATACCAGCCGCAACATCCCTGCGTGGGGTTCCCCTCCCAACTCAACCCAGCTGCCACGGAGTACTGTGAAATTTTCCGGACTGTGGGACATCCACCTCGGATGTGCCCGATTCTACAGAAGTATTCCAACGTACCAAAAAATTTATATTGTGAGTTCTGTGCTTCCACGACTCACAACACTGAGCAATGCCGAGCTCTTGACGCACTTGCGGACCGGCTGGACCGACCCTCCTACAGGGTGAATGAAGCCCCTAGAGGAAGAGGGGGCGGGGCGCGGGGAGGCCGCGCTGGGGGCCGCGGGCCGGTGAAATGCTATAACTGTGACCAGGAGGGCTATGTGGCTCGCAAATGTCCCCTCCCTCGCCGTCCGTGGTGTTCGCAGTGCCGCGTAAACACCCATGCAATAGAGGACTGTCCGGAGCTCATCAAAAAATGGGAAGAACATGCACGACAGAGGGGCACGAACTTGGTAAACGTCGAGCCGCGCGTAGCTGTGACTCCGGCCATGCAGAACGCCGCTATCATGATAAGGGGCGGTAAGAAAACAAGGGGGGATGCTCGCGGAAAGGAGTCGGCACAGGTTGTTAGGCCAGCATCCCCGCAGCGGGTAATCAGACCCGAGGCACAGAAGAAGTATTTTCAGGAGGCGGTTGAGGCATTTGCTCAGTTGCGCGACTCGGGAGGCCTGGAAGCATCTCTGCCGACAGACCCTAGACCACAGCACGCCCAAGGAACCCAGATAGACGAATGGCTCCAACTATTCCTCAGGATTGTTGACAATACAGCTTTGCGGCAGCAGCTCAGAGATGCACTGGAAGGGGCACTGTAGGGGAGGACAGGATTGGGGGAACCGGTGGATATGGCCCCCCAGTCGGTGCAGCGCATCAATCGGAATAAGCGATGGATGGGTAAAGAGTTCCAGATTAATACACAGGTTGTGGGATTCCAAATCAGCGACACCATGCTCGATTTGGGATCTGACATTAACATCCTGCCGCACAAGACATGGGAGGCTCTCGGAAAGCCTTGACTGGCCTACTCGCCCATCCAACTCAGGATGGCGAACCAGTACTGCATTCTGCTGATTGGCCGAATCGAAGGAGTTGAGGTCGACATTGCAGGGGTCAAGACGTACACTGAATTTGAGGTTATTGATATTATGGGAGATAAGGATCCATACCCCGCCTTGCTGGGGATCGATTGGGCTTTCGAGAATTATGCTATCATCGACCTCAAAAAGGAGCTGATGATCTTCGAAGATGGGGAGGTCTGGGTCACTCAGCCTCTCGACCCCTATCAAGGGCCGAGGTATACCGAGACGGTGGATAACCGGGAGGATGCTCAGATGATGGACCACCTCTATCAGATGACTGCAGGGAAATAGGAAGACTACATTAACCCGACCGCGACTGGTTCTGTCAGTTGGCGGAGTGTCCAGAGCTCGGAGCTGGGATCCGAACTCGCATGGGAAGACTGGCAGCAGGGGGGATACGAGACTAGCACGCGGAGATGTGCTCATATTGGCCGCGTCAATTGGATTGGTGCGGAGTTCAGAGACTACCCGACCCTATCGAACATGCAAGCTGTCAATACCTTTATTACTAAGGTTGAGGACAGGGTGCCGGAAGGGAGCAGAATACCTCTTCTGGACGTCGCACTATAGTCGACAGCAGCCCAGTGGTGGAAAAATCACTGTGGCACCTTGGCGCAATGGAGTAGTGTGGTGGACGCGTTGCGGGCACAGTTTAAAGAAGATGAAGGCCCTCGAAGCAAGCGGTGGTATTCGGGGCTTTCCAGTCTGCAGGACCATCTGCGGACCTGTGAGGAGCAGTGACGGAGTACAGGATACCCAGAAGAGCTGTGGGTTCATCGGTTTGTCCACACTTTAGATACCATCCCCCATGCATGGTATTTGGAAGAAGAACGGAAACGAGGGACTAGCTCCTGGATGGAGGTCGCGCGCAAATTTGCGCAGTGCTTCTCTTTCATGGGGGACACCGAGCTGGAATCTCAGGCATTGCACGCTATCAGGGCGGTACTGTTTTTCTGCGATCCGCAGATCGACGGCTGCATGTTGCCCGTCCTACCTGAGGACGTGCGAGAGTTGGTGTGCCAAAGGATTGACGGCGATCCCGAGAATGATGGGCTGGAGGACCTGAGGCACCTGTATTTCGAAGAGAAGGAAGGCGAGCGGAACATTAATGAAGAACCGGCCACGAAAGGGGTCCACTTACGGCCGCTGAAGACAAAGAAGCTCAACATTGGTACGGTAGAGACGCCTAAGTTGGCTACGGTGGGCGATTACTGGGACGAGGAGACGACCAAGGAGATTTTCAGCCTCCTCCAGGAATATGAGGACTTGTTCCCTTCATCGGTAGCCGACCTAAAGGGCATCAAAGGCGACCTTGGAGAAATGCGCATCGTGCTGAAACCGGGGGCCAGGCCGGTGAAGCACCGACCTTACTGGTTGAACCCACGGGTTAAGGAGAAGGTTAAGGCGGAAATCGATAAGATGCTAGCCGCGGGTCTAATCTTTCCCGTGGAGGAAGCAGAGTGGGTGAGCCCCATATTCATCCAGAATAAGAAGGACAAGGCGGAGATACGTGTTTGTGTCGATTATCGCAGTCTGAACAATGCCTGCATTCATGATCCGTTTCCCACCCCTTTTAGTGACGAAGTGTTGGACCACATTGCGGGGAATGAAGCATACTCTTTCACTGATGGCTTTTCGGGCTACCATTAGGTGCGTATTGTGGGAGAAGATAAGTCAAAGACAACCTTCACCACCGAATGGGGGTCGTTCGCATACCATGTCATGCCGTTTGGATTAAAGAACGCCCCAGCTGTGTTTTCCCGGATTGTCATCGCCGCCTTCCGAGAGTACATTCACAATTTCCTGGAAGTCTACATGGACGACTGGACCGTCTACAGTTTATTAAAGAAACACGATACCTTGTTGCAGGTCATGTTTGATCGGTGCCGACAGCTGCAGATTTCCTTGAACTTAAAGAAATGTATTTTTGCCGTTCCATTCGGCACGTTGTTGGGACATGTGGTATGCAAGTAGGGGGTCTGCGTCGACCCCGCCAAGGTTGCGGTGATCATACACATGGAAGCCCCCGAGACGGTGAAACAATTGTGAGCATTACTTGGGCACACGGGATACTATAGGAGATTTATCTGCAACTATGCCAAGATCACTGCTCCGTTAGAACAACTTCTGCGGAAGTCCGCAGTCTTTCAATGGACGGAGGAGTGTCGGATAGCCCTGGACACCTTGAAGGAGAAGCTGGCGTCAGCGCCCATTCTAGTACATCCAGACTGGGATAAGCAATTCCATGTGCATATCGACGCTTCCAGTATTGCAATGGGGGTTGTCTTGGCACAACCCGGCGAGACAACATTCGACCACTCGGTCTACTTCGCCAGCCGCAAGCTGTCGAATGCAGAGAAGAATTATACAATGACCGAGCGAGAGGCGCTGGCGATGGTCTACTCTCTTCAGAAGTTCTGCCACTATCTTCTGGGGGGCAAGTTCAAGTTCTTCACAGACCACTCTGCCCTGAAGTACCTGGTCAATAAGCCCATTTTGGAGGGTCGGATTTGTCGTTGGCTTCTGCTGTTCCAAGAATTCACGTTTGAGGTAATCGTCAAGCCCGGGAGGTTGAATGTCAGGCCCAATCACCTATCCAGGCTGGAGACGGGGGAGAATGACGGCTCCCTCGATGATCAGCTACCCGATGCTGACCTTTTCCGAGTCGAAGCTGTACCAGATTACTTGGCCGATATTGCCGCCTATCTGACCACGGGGCAGTGCCCTCAGGATTACACCCCGCTTCAGAAACGACATTTGGTCGTCCGTGCCGCCGACTACCATTTGATCGCGGGGCAGCTCTATAAACTGGGCCTTGATGAGGTTTTACGCAGATGTGTCCTTGACCACGAACGGGAAGCGGTAATGTGGGAATTTCACAGCGGTGTTGTCGGAGGGCATGTAGGTGCAAAACCTACCGCACGAAAGGTGCTCCAAGCTGGCCTATGGTGGCCGACAGTACATGCTGATTGTAAGGCCTATGTGAGGCGCTGCAATTTCTGCCAACGGACTAGAAGGCACTCACACTGGGACGAGCTCCCACTACATCCAGTGCAGGTGTTGCAGCCATTCGAGAAATGGGCTGTGGATTTTGTGGGCCCCATAGCCCCGGTCTCCAGGCACTCCAAGGCCCGGTACATCATCACCGCCACGGATTACCTCACCCGGTGGGCTGAGGCAGCGGCGATGCGCGACTGCACAGCGGATACCGCCGCCCGGTTTATTTTTGAGCACATCATTTTCCGGTTTGGCTGCCCGCAAAGTTTAACCAGTGACCAAGGTACGCACTTCATTAATGATACTATCAAAACACTGTTGGACACCTTCATGGTTCAGCATCACAAGAGTAGCCCGTACCACCCGCAGGCTAATGGTACGGTGGAAGCCTTCAATAATATTCTGGAGAAAGGCTTGACAAAGATTTGCAATGCCCAGCGTGATGATTGGGATGAGTGCCTATCAGCGGCCTTATGGGCCTATCGCACTACGGTGAAGCGCTTGACCAATCAAACACCCTTCCAGCTTGTGTACGGCCGGGAGACTGTGATCCCTGCCGAGTTTACTATACCAATCATGTTAATCGCCACGTCTCTGAAGTTCTCGGAATAGGCCTCCCTCCAGGAGCGCCTCCATGAATTGCAGGAACTGGATGAGGCTCGCTTCCTGGCCGAATTCCACCAAAAGATCCAGAAGGACCGGCAGAAAGCGTGGCACGACCGCCACATTAAGAACAAAACCTTCCAAGTTGGCGGCAAAGTTCTTTTATACGACAGCAGGTTCCAGAAGTTCCCAGGCAAGCTCCAGATGCACTGGTTGGGACCCTACTTTGTTGTCGAAATTCGCGACTCCGGAGCCGTCCGGTTGGCACAGCTGGACGGTACGGTTCTCCCTGGCTGGGTGAATGGCGCATGCCTGAAACCCTACCAGGAGTAAGTGCCTTTCATTTCTCATCAATAACTCTCGCATCCGAGAGCACCCGTAGAATAGCATAGTTGAATAACTCTCCCGCAACCGGGACGAGCGTAGGAGGTCTTTCTGTTCGTAGGTAGTGTGTCAATAACCGTTCAGTTGCGGGATAAGCACCGCAATCGACTATGGTCGGGATGGCGCCTGTCCCGCGTGTCATCCCTGTAGGATCCGTACCCACCTCCCTGTCAGTCCAGCTCAGTCCACCCACGTACTTGTGTCAGTCCGTAGGATCGCCTAGATTTGCATCATTAATTACCATACTTGGCAGTAACCGCGTCGTCATCATTTGGCCATCACCCGCAGTAACCTTAGCCGTCGCCTCCGCCCACTTCCCCATGCCACAGTCAACAACTATCACAGCACTCATTGGCATGCGATTGATCGCACGATTATCGCAGACCGAATACCAGCGGGCATTAACTCGTTAGGGGGTCTCATCAACTCCACTCGTGCCGAGTGCTGACATAACTTGCATGCACACCAAAGGCACGAGAATTCCGGACCCGTTCGAATTAGCAATTGCCGCTGCACCAGAGCCGCTGAGTTCTCAGAACGCATTGCACCAAGAAAGACGCTCACGACTGATTCTACGGGTCTACCAACGCCGGGCCAAAATGCCGAAGGCCATCCCAGTAGTTATTGAACCAGAGCTTGATCCTCGCATTCACAGAACCGAGTCCCTTGTGGGAAAGTACGATAGTGCAGCCCTGATCGACGCCAACCTCTCAAATGCTGCCAAGTTTCCGTCCCTCCAGCGACAGGCATACATGGAGCACTATTCGACTGCAGCCGGCAATCCTGCTAGCCGCCTGCGACCAGAATTCAGCGGCCTTCAGACCTCGTCCTTGATGAATTTGAGGAAGCTACCGGTCTTTGGCACCACAGGACCGGTTCTGCAGTGTACCCGTTTCCTCCTCAGCCGAATTCAGAATGGGTCTCTGTGGCTGGCCCAGGAAATTCCTATTCACGCTGAGGATATTCATCGCCTCACAGGGATGTCGCAGACAGGTGCAGACGTCTCAATGGCCTGCCAGACTTCCTCCAAGCGCGCACGAAAGTCGGGCGATGCGGACCTGTATTCCAAATATGGCACTCGCAGGGGGGGAAAGGAGCCAAGATTGAGCTCATTAACAAGCCCGAGATTCGCTTCGCCTGTTACCTCATTGCCAGCCAAACAATGAGGCATTACACGAAAGGCGAGTGCACTCTTGATACCATCTCTATTGCTGAGCATTGTGTCCATTTCTGCTGAGGCTCAACCAGTGGCCACCCTCCCTCCACCGTCGGCCCACATTGATCAGCACGCACTGTCGGATTTCAATATAATTGATTCTGGCCATCCAGAGGCCATGCCCTTATCTCCTCCTGAGCAGGGCAATGGATCAGTTGCCGGTGGGCAACCATTGCCAGAGAAAATTCCGGCGCCGAGCACCTCTGGGACCGCCACCTTCCAGCCCGGAAACCCAGCTCAGTTGTACCTATTGATTCAACAGGCGGCCCAGTAGGCTGACAGACTACATTTGGGCCTCCAGCAGCAATGTGTCGAGCAGCAATGCCAAATTTCCGCGCTTACTGAACAACGAGATCAACTCCAAACAGCAAGGGAGCAGATGGAGATAATGATCACCAACGTCACTCGGATGTTCTCCAAATTCTGGCCTTCCCTACAGCCTCACTACCCCCTGCTGCCTCCCGAAATTGCTACGGCCAGCCTCTCTGAGCAAGCAATCCACCTCCGCATTGCCATTCAGGGGTTATATCGGGATAATCACGAGCTTCGTGCGGCATTAGCAACCCGTCCGGTGCGGCCCGAGCCTGCGGTCGACTATTCAGTCCAGGTGGCCGCCAAGCAGGGCCAAGAAATTCAGATGCAAGCCGCACTTCAGTCCACGGCATGCACGGCTCAGGACCTCCTGAAGGGCCTTCAGGAATGCTCCCTGGCACTCACCGTCAAGACCCAGCCGCTTTCAGCCCAACTTCAGCAGGTTTCTAGGGAGATCCAGGAGGCTACGGACCCTACAAGGCTAGATCAATTGTACGGCCAGGCTGATGAGCTTGAAGCACAGATCCAACATACAGAAGTTAGCTCGGTGGAGGCCAAATGTGTCATTCGGGAGCTCCGGCCGCCTCTTCAATCCAGCGCTCGGTCTATACAACAACTTGCAGCGGCAGCCGAGACCCAGATCAGCACCATGTTCGGTGCCATCCCCGCGCCTGTCACGAAAGATGCTGCCACCAAGATCGCCGAGGACACAGACTTGCTCATCCAAGGCTAGCAGCAAGTTGTGTCAGATTTTAATGAGCTTCGTGCTACAGCGTTCTGCAAGGTCCCGGAGTTGGGGCCCTTGTTTGAACAGCCGCCAGAAGATGCACAGCAAGGACAGGAGCAGGCTGAAGGTGCACAGGAGGAACGAGCACAAGATGAGGGCACGCAGGGTGAATAGGACAAGGAGGCAAGCGGGGCAATGGAGGTGGAAACTGTGATTTGTGATTGACTCGGGGAAGAGTCAAGGAACTGTGGTCGGGGCCTGTTGGGGCCCTTGTTTTTGGAAAACCTTATTTTGAACGGCTAGATTTTGGGGTTGCGGAAAATGGACACATGGCAGCCGCAACCAAGTCGCAACCACACCAAACGGCGGAGCTACCAAAGTTGCGGAGGAACAGGCACATAGCGGAAGAGACTAGATGCACAGGTACAGATAAGAAGAAGATACACCAGAAGAATGCAAGCGGAACACACAGATAAGCAGAGAAAAGCTAGAAGCAGCTGCAGAAGGACATACAGAGAACTAGCAGTTGCGACCGAGGGTGAATAAATAGCAATCACCCGGATGGAAGAAAGAGAGATGATGATTGCGCAGCAGAAGAAAGGAGAGAGCGACATCCGGAGAGAAAGCGCAGGCTACAACAGGAGACCAGATTCTGGATGAGGTCTTTGTAGGTCTTAGGGTCTATTGATGTACATCTCTGATCCGTGAAGCATATGCATCAGACTTGTAAGCCAGTGCAAAGCTATGTAAACTGTGAGTTTGGCCAAGAGCTTAATACAATTGAAGGTTGTTGTCTATTGGGGTGATTCGCATGCATGTGTATTGATTGTGATGGTTCAAAATTTTAATTTCTTACTACCTGTATGCTTTATGGATGATGTTGCGTATATGATTCTATTCATGTGATCTAAATGTTGATAAGAATGAGTTGCGGATCCTTCCCTCGCCATTGGTCTATTCCCCTTCTGCATGTAGTCGCAGCACACCTCGGGTGAGACTCTCTACTCTCTGGATTAGGGTGATAATGCCGGCGTAATCCTAGACTACAACGGATTCCTTTTTTGGCCACAACTCCCGAACCTGGGTCTTGCCCGCGAGACCTGATCACCCGCCAACATCTGGTGTTGGGCTTTGCCTTCCACTTTGGTGATCCGTGGATTAGATTGTTGATCCATGTTCTATTTAGATGTGATCTACTGTCATGTAATGTTATATTCAGAAATTACTGCATCATTTTACAGATCTACAACTTGAAACTCAGATCTACTCTTGTTTATGCATGATTTGGTCAAAACCCCAAGGGGATCTTGTAAATAAGACTATCTAGTTTCCAGATCTGAAATAGATCTAATGTTTTATCCACAGATCTGTCCTAGATCTGAGTTGTAATATGAAGCTGCTACAGCTCCTTTAAATAACTTTTTTGAGCCATTTCTGCAGATATATATGTATTGTAGCTCTATTTTCTGAGGATTTCTTGCTCTATTGCCTCATGTACTCTACTGTATATTGAAAGAGTTTCATTATAATTCTGGTTTGCTGCTGTAAACTCATAATTTAATCATATTTTATGTCCTCCTTCTCATACTATCCAAGACTGCGTTATTTCTGAAGCATTTTGTTGTGCATAGATGCAGCCCCTCTTGTAGGGTGTTTTTCAGCTAGACTAGGTGGTGGGAGATCTGTTTACCACACCTAGTTTGATTTGTTTTTTCTCCCCTTTTGGATCTAGACTCCATATCTACTACTCTAAGGGATCTAAGGGTTGTAAACTCATTTCTATACATAAATCTCCTAGGAGTGCGTTATTTCAGCAGGCTTGCTGTGTTATTCCAAATCTGGAATATTACAATGGTATCAGAGCTCCTTTCTTGGCACAGCCTGTGCTTTCCTTGGAGCATCACATCCATGTTGCATTCAGAATAAGATGAACCTCTTAATGAGAGGGAGAAGAGGTATCAGAACAGAAGTCACAAGAATTATGATTATACTACTGAAGATCAAGACAAGGGTAAAGCCCTTGAGACTGCAAGTGACAAAGAAGGGGAAGAGTTTGCAAGAACTCTTTTGGTGGCCATGCAAGATCTTGCCAGAGAGATAAAGGAGATGAGGGTGGATGGAATGAAGGAATCTCTTGGGATATTTCATCTGGGAGAAAGCTCTGACATGTCTCATCATGGGACTGGTCAACCAGTGAATCTGCCACAGACCCCACAAGCTTCACAACGCTCCACTATGCCTACTTTCTTGGCTGTGGAGAATGAAGGACCACAAGAACAAGCTTCCCTTGAAGATTAATTTGTGGAGTATGATTCTCAGAGTCAGAGATTCAAGGATAACTTGAGTTTCCAAGACTTTTGTCACATCAAGGACAGAAGAAGACCAAGGCAGTAGTATAGAGATGGTAAGTTCTTTCATCATCAGGATAGACACCACTCTATGGGAAAATTCTTCTTGCACAAGTTTTATGGATCATCCTCTAGTTCTTCCAAGGTATGGGTATAAAATATAGATATCTACTTCCAGTTGAACAGAGTCCCTGAGACTGAAACCATCAAGATTGCAGCGCTGCACATTAAAGGTGAAGCACACAATTTGTGGTTCCATGGGTTGTCTACATTGGGACATAACAATGTGACTACCTATTCTGAGTTTACTAGAATACTGGTGGAGAGGTTTTACAGGAAGGATACTGAAGCACCCTTCATAATCCTTGCAAAGTTGAAGCAATCAGGGGATGTAGAGACTTATATCTCTAAGTTTCTGAGATTATCAGTCATGGTCCCTGATCTATCTGTAGCAAGGAGAGTCTACATGTGAATCGATGGCCTGGAGGAACCTTTGCATGGGTTGGTTAAATCTACCAAGCCCATAACCTTGCATGATGCCATTGAGAGGGCTAGAGACCTCCAAGATGCCTTGCCAAAAGCAAAGGCAACTTTCTAAAGCAAGGCCCCTCACTTTTCTAATGGGAAGGAAGGAAAAGTTGCTCCTCCCAAGGAGAGCTCTTTGAAGAAGCCTCTTGATATTGATCTCAGGAGGGAATTGAGGAAAAATAAATGGTGCTTCACTTGCCAAGAGTCATGGGCACCAAGACATAGATGTGCTGCAGGGAAATCACACAACATAGAAGTCTTCTCAGATCTTGAGGAGGAAGATGGAGATGATGAACCTAGGAGGGGTCACAGCATTGATGATGATAAGGAAGATCAAACACCATCCAGAGATGGGAAGGGAGCCTTTGCTCCAATAAGTGGGACTCTTGCATATTTGAGAGGAGTGTCCAAATTCTTGACCCTAAGAGTACAAGGTTCAGTCATGAATCAGAGAGTATCTGTCCTGATTGACAGTGGGGCTACCCAGAACTTTATTGATGCTCATCTTGTGCAAAAGAGAGCAAACCCTACCGATGCTTTTGATGGATTTTCTATTTTGGTCCCGGGAGATAGGACCATGCAATGCATGCAATATGTTCCATCACTCTCTGTCACTATGGGATCCTACACTCTGGTGGATCACTTATTTTTAGTTGACATACCAGACACCAACATCATCTTGGGTGTCCAATGGTTGATTACCTTGGGGAAGGTTACCACTGATTGGAAAGCTTTGCAAATGGAGTGGGTGGACTTGAAGAGTGGGAAACCACAAATGATTCAAGGCATGCATACTTATCCTTCACCTAGTACTTCCACACAAAAAACAGAGATGTATTTGCGCAGTGGAAGTAGGGATCTCACAGTTCCTTCTCTCATGTTCATGAGGATGCTGCAAGGGACATTCTTATCTCATGGCAAGCCACTTGGAATGCCATTAGATTCAGATATTGTGGGGAAGGCTCTACAAAGTGCTACTCCAAATCTAGATCTAGGAAGTATTGGAGCAATAAGAGACCAAGTTACAGTGTTGGGAGGCTTGGGCCAGCCCAAGAATGAGGAGGATCTTCTTCCTGCATTACTATCACCCTCTCACTTTTCTGAATCTGCGCTGTGGGAGGAGAAGAATGGGAGGATCAGCCTTCCAACAAACAATTTTTGCATGTGTAATGTCAAAAGGGAAATCAGCAACATGACAAGCACTTCCATGGATGTATCAGCAGCACTGTCATTGTTGAGCATTGTGGATCTTTATTGGAAATCTCAATTGCTTTTATAGTATTCCAAACATCTCCACACATGTATGATACTAGATGGAATGCAGCAAGAAAAGGGCTACTTAGTCCAAGGGGGAGTCATCTATTATCATGGTAAGGTCTTCTTGGCTAGAGCTTTCAAGCTCAAGCAGAAGATCCTACAAGAAGCATATGAAGAGTTCTTCCTCAGCCATATGTATTCAATGAAGATCTATACCCTGATCATGAAGAGTTTTGATTGGGAAGGCATGAGAGAGGACTTACATCAGCACTTCCAAGAGTTCAAGAGCTATGGAGGATTGGGGTAGCCAATGGACTCTTTGCAAGAGTCATCTTAGCCAACCCTTCCTTTGCTTGAGCGGAGGGGAATGCTCATGCACAACTCCATGTGTATGAAGGACCATGATGGTAAAGAATATGACCATGCCAAGCAAGTTGTATTTTCTAATCTATTACATTCCTTTGCCATGTTTTTGCAGGATATGACTCCTAAAGGGAGTGAGAGATCATGTGGATCTCATTGCTTTTTTGAGGCCAAGAGAAATTTTGAGCTTAGCCACTCCGCTGTTGTGCAAAGGGAGATTCCTTTTCATGATGGGTGCTTCCCAAAGGCACCAAAATTATGTAACATCTTCAACCATGTTAAGGTGACTCATGCAGAAAATGTGTGGTAGGAATGCCACTTGCCACACCGGGATCTAATGAAGACAAGATGTGCACTGCGCTGGAATCACATGTGGGATTTTCACCCACCTCCTCAAGTTCAGATTTCAGTTTGCATATATGTAGTCTTGCTTCCATACTTGGATGATATAGTTGTATTGTTTATGGGATTGTATGGACAGAATATGGGCAGCTTGTATGTACCACATGGCTTGGAACTTCTACCTGTAATTCATGATACATGTTTTAGATGTAGCATTGCTTCAACCATGTTTATTTATGTTGAGTTTTTCACTCCTGAAGGGATGGACTATGCCCTTATTATGTTGGCTTTGGAGGAACAATTCCTGGTGTATTGGCTTGTTGAGCACTTGGCTTATGATGAGGACTTGATCCTTGATGATGCCATCAATGGAGGAGGTAACATCTTTGGGGTGATTTTATCGATTGCTTGAAAAAGAAAATTTTGGAGGGAGGAGCGCAATATTCCTATAGCCTAAAGTAAGAAGATATTCATTTTGTTTTAATTTAACATTTGCATGAATAAATGAATAAAGGAGGCAGTGGTATACTTTGAAGGCGAATAAATCAATGCCCATGTGAACAAAGATAAATCAGGGCCATGTAAATAAATCACTTGCAGGTGTGAAAGGGGTTTGAGCTGTGAGACTGGGTCAACCTTGACCAAATCTATAGCATTGTCTAGGTTCAATGTATCTCCTAAAGGGACAACACAGTTCTAGAATGAGGCCCCTCATGTGAAAGGAGCTAACTCATCAAGGTGGTTTAGGGTTTGCAAAGGCTTTCATTTTATAAAAGGAAGGGGAGGGCAACAAGAGAAGGTTGTTGATTGATTATATTTCTGAGTATCTTGTTTGCTTATATAAATACTATTATCTGCTACTTAGTAGAGAATTGTGCTATTTAGCACTTGGAGTTCCTATGTAGGGATTTCACATCTTCTTTGAGGAATATTGGAGGAGTATTTGCTGATTTGATCCACTATCAAGCTTGATTCCAATCTCTACTTCCAATTGCAGCGCAGATCCAGTGAGGGTTTTTCTGCTTTTGCAAGCTGCAGCAAGTGGAATTCTAGATCTGCAGAGATCTAGCTTGTTTTGGGAGCCTCTTCTCATGGAGTGTGTCTTTTAACCTCCTGGAAGAGTGCCTCTCTTGTTTGTACTTCATATCTATATCTTGGTAGTTGGCCATCCATGTTATTCAAGCTACAGCACAGTTTTCATTAAGGAACTGCATTATTTTCATATGATATTCTTCATGGTGTTTTGATCACATTTTTTATGAGATATCTCTGGTGTTGGGCTTTGCCTTCCACTTTGGTGATCCATGGATTAGCTTGTTGATCCATGTTCTGTTTACATCTGATCTATTGTAATGTAATGTTATATTCAAAAATTACTGCAACATTTTACAGATCTACAACTTAAAACTCAGATCTACTCTTGTTTATGCATGATTTGGTCAAAATCACAAGGGAATCTTGTAAATAAGACTATCTAGTTTCCAGATCTGAAATAGATTTGATGTTTTGTCCACAGATCTTTCCTAGATCTGATTTATAATATTCAACTGCTACAGCTCCTTTAAATAATGTTGTTGATCCATTTCTGCAGTTATATATGTGTTGTAGCTCTCTTTTCTGAGGATTTCTTGCTCTATTGCCTCATGTAATCTACTGTATACTGAAAGAGTTTCATTATAATTCTGATTTGTTGTTGTACATTCATAATTTAATCATATTTTATGCCCTCCTTCTCATATTGTCCAAGACTGTGTTATTTCTGAAGTATTTTGTTGTGCATAGCTGCAGCCCCTCTTGTAGGGTGTTTTTCAGCTAGACTAGGTGGTGGGAGATCTATTTACCACACCTAGTTTGATTTGTTTTTTCTCCCCTTTTGGATCTAGACCCTAGATCTCTTGATCTAGGGATCCAAAGTTTAACCTCATTTACGTACATCAATCTCCCGGGAGTGTGTTATTTCAAGCGGAGCTTGTTGTGCTATTCAGGGTCAGAATGGCCACGGTTGCTTGAGCACGAAAACATTTTGGAGGGGAGGAATATAATATTCCCAGTTAACCCAAGCTAATGGGAATATACAATTTTGTTTCATTTTCTTATTGCAAGAATAAATGTTTAAAGGAGGACAATAAAAACTCCTAAAAACAGTGAATAAACCAATGCCCCATGTGAACAAGGTTAAATCTGGGCTATCTTAATAAAACACCCTTATGTGTGGAAGGGATTGAGCTGTTTGATTCGGTCAACCATGACCAAATCAACAGTGCTATCTAGATGCAATGAACCTCCTAGATGCACAACACAGTTTTAGTTTGACGCTACACATGTGGAAGGAGCTAAATCATTAAGATGGTTTAGGGTGTTGCAAGACTTTTATCTGATAAAAGGAAGAGGAGGACACAAGAAGAGGTTGTTGATTATATTATATTTCTGAATATATTTTTGTCTTGCTGTTTAGCTGAGAATAGTGTTGTTTAGCACTAGGTGTTCCTAATTAGGAATCCTACATCTTCCATTGAGTAGCTCTTGGAGGAGTCTTGCTGATCTTGTCCACTATCAGGCATTTGGCCAAGCTTCATCTTCCAACTACAATGAAGATCCTATTGACGGTTTGGTTTTCCTTGTAAGCTGGAGCAAGTGGAGGCTAGATCTACTCAGATCTAAGCCAATCTGGTGCCTATTTTCAGTGCGAAAGTCTTTTATCCCCTTGAAAAGAGCGTATTGGATCATTGGAGCTTCAGATCCATACCTTGGCATTAGGCCAAAATTTTCATCAAGTCTACAACGCAGTCCATCTTCTAGAACTGCGTTATCTGCAAGTGTTAAGTTGCAGGGTCTTTTGGTATAACTTTGGAGGAGTGATATCTAGTGCTGGGAATCTGCCCTTTACTATGGTGATCCATGGATTTCAGATCTAATCCATGTCATATTTAGTCTAATGCGAATACTCATGTATATGCTTCGAAGTCTGAATCATTACACCCCAGCAGTTGCGGCCAAAAATCTCGAGATCTACTCAATAAAGCTTTGCCTAAAAACTCCAAGGGGTATGTAAAGTAGAGACTCTATAGTGTATGGATCTGTCATAGATCTGACCGTTCATGCATTATTCAGCTCTAGATCTAAGTTGTAATCTACAGTTCTTGTATGCTCTATAAAATAACGTTGTCAAGTCTTCCTGCAATAAATACATGTGTTACAACACTTCTTTTTGAGGGATTTCTTCCAATTTTGTCTTCTATTTCCTGTTATGCATTATGGGCCTCATTTTAAATCTGATTTGTTGATGTATACATAAATTTTGAGCCTCCATATTGGCCTCCTGCTCTTTGTTGAACTACGTTATTTTCTGAGCAGTCTTGTTTTGTATGGTTGCTTGTTCCCTTTTGGGGATATTGCAGAATATGATGGACAAGGTAACCATCGTGGATAGAAAAGTTGAACCCTTAATTAGAAATCCCAATTTCAGGGGTCAGAATTAGCAGCCTCAATACAGGATCAATCAAAGGGAGCAGAGGGGTCAAGATCATTAAGTTCAGTAGAAAATTCGCAATCCATTTCAGCAAAACTATACCAAAGGACCTAATGAAGAAGAAGAAGAAGAGATTTCAGGTGAAAATCATTTATTTGAGGAAAAACAACAACTTATTTTCCTAACTGAAGAAGATCAATTTTTTGCAGAAATTTATGCACTAGATGATTAGCAATATGTTTTTCTAACAATGATATGCTATCAGTACAGACATAATATTACCAAAGAGGATATCAAAATTCTCTTACTCAGGTGAAAAGGTGGTATGGTTTGAGAAATAGGAACATGCCTATAACCTCAACTCATAAAATAATAATAATAATAATAAGTAAATAAAAATAAAAAAAATTCTCAAATAGATGCTCAGCATAAAGAGATTTCTACTTCAAATCAGAGAAAAGATAAAGGACCTGCTGTTCCTAATCATGGGAAAGGCAATGAAGCTTCTACCAACAATCAAAAGAAAGATAAAGAAGTTCACGACGGAGGACAGAGAAAGGAGATTCCACACATAGATCAGCCTGAAAAGAAAGATGCACCATCTAAAGAGGTAGAAAAACATTCTGCCTTATTTAGTCTTGAAAATGAAATCTCAAAACTGAAATTCTCCATTCCTTTAACTGAAATAATCAAGAATGACCAATATAAGTTTCAAGTAGCCAAGTTTCTCCATGTAGATCAAATTTCTGATATGGTGAATGTGAGTGATGATCACCCTGAACTTTAATTTGGTCCTGTCGTAGATGGTGATTTAGAAGATAGCGAGGCACCTCCTTTTTATCTTAGCCTCAAAATCCGTGATTTTATCCTCCATATCACCATGTTAGACTCCGGAGCATCTCATAACCTTATGCCTAAATTCATCATGGACAAACTAGGATTGGATATTACAAGACCCTACCATGACCTTTACTCTTTTGATTCAGAAAGGGTTAAATGTCTTGGTCTCATTAAAGATCTAGTGATGTCTTTAGAGAAATTCCATCCAAGAATGTCCTCATGGGAATTTTTTTAGCTGATATCCCTCCCAGATATGGAATGTTGCTCTCCCGGTTATGGGGAGAAAAACTTAGAGGCACCTTGCAGCTCGACTTTTCCTATGCTACTATATCGGTCTTTGGGACTGTCAAAAAACTTTACCGAGAAAATAAGATGAATTACATGATCAGTAGCAAATAAAAGCCTAATAATCACCCAATACATGTTGTTCATATAGATTTAGAGTCTTTTATCTTATTCAATGATGATTTTTCAGCATCATCAGAAATTTTGATGGAAGAAAAAGTAGAAAATTCAGATTTTCCAAATTCTGTTAAAAAAATTTCAGTGAAAAAAACAAGAAAGTATCCCAAGTAGCTCACAACTAGTGAATCAGCCAAAAATATAGATGAAATAGTGAAAGAAAATAACCTATTGGTACATCAGACCTTTTCAAATTAGTTAGTCAAGATCAGTCATCCAAATTGCAGCTTCCCGATGAAGAAAGTGGTTTGTGGACCATGGATTTCGATAAAGCCTTAGGTAAGGAAGGGGCTCAAATTGGAGTGTGGATTCACAGCCCTATGAATCAGTCACCTAACCTTCCTACTAATGTTTGAATGTCTTCTTACAAATTGGAATTTTATTTTTCAGATAATGAAGCAGAACATGAGGATTTGATAGTCGGTCTGAAAATTTTTAAGGAATCAGGTGCCACGAAATTTTTTGTGTATGGCGACTCTAAATTGGTAATAAATCAATTCAAAGGGGAATACCAAGCCAAACATCCTATAATGCGAGCCTACCGCACTGAAATGTTAGACATCCTCAATAATTTCACTAAATATACTTTGTAATTGATTCTAAGGAACAACAATGTCATTGTTGATTCTCTTACTACTTCAACCAGCATGTTCATGTAGGTTTTAACCCTGTACAGAAATTATCTGCAAACGAATCTTAAAAAACAGAAAATAAACAATAGCGAGAGCATAAAACATAAAATAGATATACACAGAGATTTTCCCTTGGATCCCAAATTGGGACGACCAGCTTGATTTTTCATTATATTCCTTTTAGTGTTACAACACATATATATACATATCGAAGCATACGTAAACCCCAATCCATTAACCCTGGATTAGAACATAACCGTAGTTCCCTTGACTGGATCTACAAAATACCAGGGGTTGAAAACCATCATGCCCCAAAACCATGTGCAAACCCATGCACAAAACCATAGGTGGGTCTGCCCACCGGAAAATAAGGACCAAAAAAAATTTCTTGGGGTGCTGCCCCAGACCCTGATATGGGGGGTTTCCGCCCCCCTGTTGCGCCTGGTGCAACGTACAGGAGGGGCTATCACCCCCCCGCGCGTGACTAGTCATGGAAAGAATATAACACATACCCAATGGTTCAAAATTCTAGTGTATCCCAATAATAAGTATGAAATTAACGTTAAACATCGCCCAATTGTTCCAGATAATGTTCAGTATTTCCAAGTCTGTCAAGATGACAAGAAAATCAACAACTTCTTGCAGATGGAAGAGGAGTTTGTAAGTTCACAAATGGATGACCAATTTTATGAAGATGATCAAGAAATGTAAGCAGTGGAAATGAAGGTACTACAGTTGAAAGATAACTCCACTCCAAGAGGTCTTGTACCTTTGGAGGAGCTTTTTGACCAGAATGACATTGCACGAAAACCAACAATGTTGACAACGGAAGTAGGAGTGGAAGATCTCAATCTTGGAACTCCTAAGAGGCCCAAAATGGTCAAGATATCAAAATCCTTGAACCCAGAAATGAAAGGTAAATATTCAACACTCATGTCTCAGTTTTTTGATGTTTCTGCATGTGAATGTTTTGATCTGAAAGTGTATGATAAGAGTATAATTCAACACACCATTCCTTTAAAGCCTGATTAGAAGCCTTTTGGCCAGAAACTGAGAATGAATCCAAAGTTTCTTCCCTCTATTCAAAAATAAGTGAATAGGTTGTATATTGTTGGTATTATAGTTCCCCTTCATTTTTCAAATTGGATTTCAAACTTAGTGCTAATAAGAAAGAAGACTAGGGAGATTCGTTTGTGCATAGATTTCCATAATATGAATAAATTTTCACTGAAAGACAACTACCCACTTCCAAATATGGATCATATTCTGCAAAGGGTGGTTGGTTCTTCCAGACTTTCATTATTGGATGGATATTCCAGTTTTAATCAGATTTTAGTTCATCCGAATGATCAAGAGAAGATAGCCTTTACAACACCTTGGTGTTCTTTTATGTATGCTAAAATTCCCTTTGGGTTGAAGAATGTAGGAGAAAATTTTCAGTGAGCGATGGATATCACCATTGCCAATGAAAAGTATGTATTTTTGGTAATTTATCTTGATTACATCACATTTTTTTCCAAGATCGATGAAGAGCACTTGCAGCATTTGAAAATAGTTTCTAGAGGTGCAAAACATTTGGCATATCGTTGAACCCAAAGAATATTTTGTTTGTTATGGAAGAAGGGAAATTTCTTGGTCATATCATATCTAAAGATGACATCTAGATAGTTCCTTCAAGTATTGAGGCAATTCATAATTTGGACTATCCTATAAGCAAGAAGGAAATCTAATCATTCAATGGTAAAATCAATTTCTTGAGAATGTTTATTCCTAACCTTGCTAAACATTTAAGAGAAATTAATAATATGTTGAAGAAAGATAGTGAGGTGAAATGGTCTAATGAGGCAAATAAATAATTCAATCAAGTTAATTTTGCGTTGTCTCATGCTCCTATTATTATCATCCCATATTATACACTTGATTTCATCATTTCTCCTTTGATTTTGAACATACACTAGCTGATGTCCTTAAGCAAAAGAAAGATCAGAAAATAGAACAATCTTTTTCAGTAGAACCATAATATACGCAACCTTGAAGTATAATATCATTTAAAGACAGGCTTTGGCATTAGTCAAAGCATTGAAGGACTTTCGAGTCTATATTATCCACTCTCGTGTTCTTGCATATGTCCCAAATGTCAAAGATGTGCTAACACAGAATGATCCCGAAGGTCAGCGTGGAAAGTGGATAGTTGTTATGCTGGAGTATGACTTATAAATAAAACCTACAAAATTGATCAAAGATAATGCTTGTAAAACCTCATGGCGGACTCAAACTTACATGCCTTGGACATCAGTTTCATTGTTACATTATCTAAGGAAAACGATGCTAATTCATTACCCTAGGTATATGACATTTTTACTTCATCACCATGGTATTTTGATATTATTCATGTGCTGCAACATTTAAATGCTCCTCTCGGTTTTCACAACAGTAAAGGTAGATCTATGAAGTTGAAGGCTCTAAAATATTGCATTATTAACAATTTTTTGTATTGGAAAGATTCGGGTGGATTTTTATTGAACTGTTTGGTAGAAGGTGAAGTTGAAAAAGTGATGAATGATTTTCATAAAGGTGATTGTGGTGGTCATCTTTCTTGGAAGACTACAGCAAATAAGATATTTAGGGCTGGATTTTATTGTCCAATTTTTTTTTCCAATGTTTATAAAAATGTCATGAGTTGTCATGAGTGTCAAATTTTTCAGGGAAAGAGAAATCTCTTACCGCTACCCTTGAAACCAATTGCAGTTCAAGCACCCTTCCAATAGTGGGGGCTTGATTTCATTGGCGAGATCCACCCTCTATCATCATCTTAGAAAAATTGGATACTCACTGCCACTAATTACTTCACAAAGTGGATTGAAGCCATCCCCATGATACAAGCTACAGACACCATCATTATTCAGTTTTTGGAGAGTAATATTTCGTCTTGTTTTGGCTACCCACAGAAAATTATCACTGATAATGCAACCGGCTTTAAATCCAAAAATATGATATACTTTTCTGATAGATATCACATAATATTTGGGCATTCTAAATCATACTATCCTCAAGGCAATGGGTTGGTTGAATCGTTAAACAAATCACTAGTGAACATAATCAAGAAATTGTTGCAAGAGAACAAGAGAAATTGGCACAAAAAATTAATAAATGCTCTATGGGTGGACAAATTTAGCACAAAGATATCCATCAACATGATGTCACCCTTTCAACTATTTTATGGTGTAGACACATTGTTTGCCACTTCCTTATCAATGTTGATGATGAAAATTATGCAAGAGATCAACAGTGAGCCAAACGATATCCAACGAAGAATCAGTCAAATGATTCATTTACAGCAGTCAAGGGAAGAAGTTTTCAATCACACTTCAAAGCTTCAGGAGAAAATCAAGAAGATATAAGACAAGAAAACTAAATATGATGATTTAAAATTAGCATATATTCTTCTTCGATGGGATGCACAAAATTAAGACAAAGATCAGCATGGTAAGTTTGTGTTGGAAATACTAAGAGGGGGGGTGAACCAGTATTTCTTTCAATTATAGCATTAGTTAATATTCAATTATTATCAATGTTTGTACAATGATAGCAGTAAACAAAAGGAACACAAATGCACACAGTTTTTAAGGTGGAAACCCTCTCCGGGACAAAAACCACCTAAATGTTTTTCTAATAATTCTTTAATATTCAACTCCAATTGAAAATAAAGCTCCAACTTCCTAGAATCTAGCAAAGCATTCTTCTCCAGCTCCCATTGGATGGATGCTCCAATGCCTGAGATTCTTCAGTAGTCAACTAAACGAATGCCCCAACACCCAATGAGCTACAACTCACCCTAGCACCACCCTACCACCCTGAATTTTTCACAGGCTTGAACCTATTGGTGACTTCATGCACCAGCCTAGCACCACCCTATCACCCTATAGAAGAATAAAAGAAGAATGGACTCTCGTACCAGGTAAAATGGTCCACTTTACAATGATATAGAATGATGAAAAAGAAGAATACACACTAGACCATAACCCCAACTATGACACAACCACCTAATGATGATTGTAGACATCCCAACACTGCCTCTTCAACTCTTGGCAGATAGACACTTGTACAATTTTTACAGTGATGTATTTACAATGACTTAGTACAATGATACCTTTATAGTGACTGTATGCAGTGCTAGCCACTTGAAGTATTCATGTGATGAAATTCTTGTTGTTGGTATGCACCTTGATTGTTGCTCTTGTCATGCTATACTGTGTTGCACCTTCTTTTGCTTTGTTTCCCTAGAAATTTTGGTGCTTTACAGCCCTTGATAACACATGATCTAGCTTTTTCTTGCCTTCTAGGAGCTCGATATTGAACCTGGTGTATCTTTGTTATTTTAGATCCCCAAAATGTGATTTTTGGTTCTGTAGTATTCCTCCAAGTCTTCTTTCCAACGCTACAATTCTGACCCAATTTGGATTCTTCAAGAGATATTTATGCCCAATCTCTCACAATGACCTAATTATGGACTGGTTTAGTATAGATAACTTGTACGACATGCCACGTGTCATTGTTTCTTCATTCAGCTCTAAAATTGCTATTGAAAAAACTGCAGTATGTGCACTATCTGAAACTTTTTACAGAATTCCAATCTGATACATAGAGAGAGAGTTATAATGATTTTCCCAAGCTCACTTCTTTGCAATGAAGTTTAAGAGCCTGCAAAAACACTGACTTTCACAGATCATATCTCTGACAAAATTGTGCACTTTCATCTGAAATTTTTACAGGAGCTTCCTCGAGATTTCTTCTTCACTACATAAAAATTTCAACTTCTGAATCTTCGTATAAAAAGAGTTAGAGCGAAAATTCCACGATGACATGTTTCAGGTAGCGAAATCCCTAAATAAGGAGGATATGAGGATCACAATTTATATAAATGCTTAGGTTGAGAGGGGCTTCAACAAGTGAACGTGGGAGGGATTTTAGGAGCTTAAAAATTATTAATTATTGAATTTTCAATGACCCATGCTGTAACCCCATGGGGTTTTAACCCACTAACAAGGGTTACAAACTTCAAACATGAATATCTCTCAAACCGTGAAGAATTACGTGGCATGCCATATTGCAACGAAAACATCTAGACAAGTAGGAACTATCTAAAGAATTCTTCACCCAGAATATAGTAATTTGGTAGGTCAAAATTCCCATGCAATATTGGGGTAGCCCCTGGTGCTGCTTGGGTTGACATCAATGATAACTGTTGATCAACAATTTCCCCTTTTGGCATTGATGGCAACACAAGTACTCCCCCTACGATCATGACACCTCTTCCTGCAACATTCTCTCCCCCTTTGACATCAATGGCAAAGTGTAACTTCCCTTGACACACAACCATCTTGTGGACCTGTACACACTTCCACTCCCCCTTTATATTCTAAATAAGGAAAATCTAATGAGAACTTGTGAGAAACCCAAGTTTCTGGTGAAGATATTTCAATGCTTCACGAGTACTCTTACGATCATCAACACTTCCTGCCTAATATACATCTGTAAAGGCTTGAATACTGAGATTGTTACCCTTGAGATACCACAAGCCATATTCTATTTTTCCCTTTATATATCGAAGAATTATTTGGACGGCAATAATATGTGATTATTTTGGTGCTTCTTGGAATCTTTCTACTTGTCCAACTGCTTTCATAACATCTGGCCAGGAGGCTGTTACATATAGAAGACTACCAATCATAGATCTATACAACCTTTGATCCACATCCTTAGATGAGTCATCTGTGCTAAATTTGCAAGCTATTACCATCAGAGTAAGGATGGGTTTGCAATCTTCCATTTTTAATTTCTTGAGAATTTCCTTGATGTACTTGGCTTGACATATAAATATTCCTTTCCCTTGCTGAGATATTTGAAGCCTTGAGAAGTATGTCAGCTCACCAAGTAAAGACATCTCGAACTCACTTTGCATATTTGTAGCAAAGTTCTTAATTAGTCGATCATCATTGCTACCAATTATTATATCATCCTCTTTAGCGATTAGATGTGCTTTAGTTGCTTCATCCAGAACATATATGTCGTTTAGAGCTCGACTTGGTGTAGCCACAATTTCACCATACCTGCCTTTCATGATTTCACATTTTGTGGAGTTGAATAGTAATGTGTGTCCTTGATCACACATTATTCCAACATTGAGCAGATTGTGACTCATGTTTTCAACCAATAGAACATTCTTGGCTAGAGCATCTTTGCTTCCGAGAGTGACGGTACCTGATCCTATAACATTTGAAGATCCATCATTTCCAAAGGACACGGTTCCATCCTTCTTCTCTTTCAGAGATACAAATTTATTTCTATCTCCAGTCATATTCGTTGAGCAACCGCTATCAACATACCACACATCTTTGTGTTTTGAGCCTTGAGAGCGAGGGCACAATTATCAGTGTTCTTCTTCTTCCATTTTTGTTCGTTTTGTGGCTTCGAAGATTCTTCTGGAGGATTTTCAAGTCTGCAGTCTCTCGCTATGTGTCCAAACTTCTGACATTTGTAACATTCCATATATATTATTTCTTAAATGTTAAAATCTATTGATGTTTCGTTGAGCCCTGGGAGGTTCATATTTGACAGATCTCCTAGAACTGTATTGGTTCCTAGGGTACATGCAGAATTCTACAGCTTTATGACCAAATTTTCCACATGAATAACAATAGCCATGAAAAATATGTTTGTACCTAGATGGAAATCTTCGTTGAGGAATCATCTTCCAAGGATTTTCTTGTGAATCTTGTCCAATGAATTCTACATGTATGTCAGATCTAATAGGTTCATTGTATTTTGTTGTAGAAGGTCTTGCTTCTTCTTCTTTGTAACCGAGGCCAGTTCTGCCATTGTAAGATCATTGATTGTTGATGAGTTCTTCCAATGCCCTTGAGTTGTTGGCATAGTTTTGGATAATTTTTCCCTTCTTCACTTCCTTACACAGCAAGACTACTTCGGCTTCTAATGCTTCCCTTTCTTGGTTGCTTTCTTCCAACTTCTTTTGAAGTGACTCTTCAATACATTTGTGTTCTTCAACTTCAATTTTTAGACCTTGAAATTGTTCTTCAAGAGTATTGGAATGGATCTTCTAAGCCTTGAGATCTTTTATAAGCTTGATTTCCTCCTTATAAAATTATTCTATGGTCATCCCTTCTTCTTCGTTTTTTGATACCTCTTGTTTAATGTGCTTGGCCATAAACAATACTATCTCATTGGCTTTTGCTTCATTGTCATTGTCTTCATCAGAAGATGAGCTATCTTCTTTAGAGAGAAAGTTATTTTTAAATCCTTTACTTTTTCTTTGATTATTGAATTTATTAAAGCCTTTATTTTCTTTTGAGTTACCATCACTTTTGTTCAGACATTTTGGTGCGAAATGCCCAACCTCACCACAACCGAAACATATCAATGGAAGTTTACCCTTGAATTTTCCCTTACCAATTTTTAGTTTTTTCATAAAGTAAGCATATTCTCCATCTGAAAGACCTTCTTCATCATCTTCCTTTTCTTCACACTTGAAAGTGCAGGTCTGTGCCTTTGAAGGTTGTTTCTCCTTATTGGTTTTCTTAGATGCAGCGAACGTAGTTTCTAGATGCGAAGTACCCTCTTCTTCATCAAGTTTCATTTCATATGCTATGAGAACTCCATGTAATTCCTCTTTTTTGAGTTTGTCCAGATTTGCACTATATTCTAAGACCGATACCTTTGGGTTGAATCTCCCTGGTAGCGTTCTAAGAATCTTTCATATAATATTCTTCTCGTCACCTGGCTCTCCCAATCCTTCTATAGTATTGGTTATTTCATCAGCGTATTGGAATTATGCAGAAATGTTACCATCTTCTTTCATTCTGAGTTGCTCAAATTTTGCTCTATAGATTTGAAGCTTTGCTTCTTTGACATTTGAGTCACCTGCATATATATTCTCAAGCTTGTCCCATACATTTTTGTCCCATACATTTTGGTGATTTTATTATTGTGTCCGTGAGTTAAATGATCCATTGAATAATAACCTTCTTTGCTTTGCATCACCTTGATTTACCTTGTTCATCCACGGTTGATGTAAATCCATTTTGAACAGTGTCCCATACTTCGTAACCTTAAGCCAAGAGATAGACCTTCATTCTTCCTTTCCAAAGTGCATAATTATTTTCATTGAACAGAGGTACACCATTCTTGGTATGCTCCATGACCTCCTTCCAGATGTTAAAATGCTAATGAAGGAACCAAGCTCTAATACCAATTATTGGAAATGTTGAGAGGGGGGTGAATCAGTATTCCTTTCAATTAGAGCATTAGTTAATCTTCAATTATTATCAATGTTTGTACAATGATAGAAGTAAATAAAAGGAACAAAAATGCATGCAGTTTTTAAGGTGGAAACCCTCTCCGGATAAAAACCACTTGAATGATTTTCTAATAATTCTTTAATATTCAATTCCAATTGAAAATAAAGCTCCAACTTCCTATAATCTAGAAAATCATTCTTCTCCAGCTCCCACTGGATGGACGCTCCAATGCTCGAGATTATTCAGTAGTCAACTGAATGGATGTCCCAACACCTAATGAGCTACAACTCACCCTAGCGCCACCCTACCACCCTAAATTTTTCACAAGCTTGAACCTATTGGTGACTTCATGCACCAGCCTAGCACCACCCTACCACCCAACTATAGAAGAATAAAATAAGAATGGACTCCCGTACCAGGGAAAATGGTCCACTTTACAATGATGTAGAAGAAGAAGACACACTATACCATAACCCCAACTATGACACAACCACTGAATGATGATCCTAGACCTCCATACACTGCCTCTTCAACTCTTGGCAGATAGACACTTGTACAATTTTTACAATGATGTATTTACAATGACTTAGTACAATGATACATGTACAGTGACTGTATGCACTGCTGCCCACTTGAATTATTCATGTGATGAACTTCTTGCTATTGTTATGCACCTTGATTGTTGCTCTTGTCATGCTACCCTACGCTGCACCTTGCTTTGCTTTGCTACCCTAGAAAGTCTGGTCCTTTGCAGCCCTTGACAAAACATGATCTAACTTTTTCTTGCCTTCTAGGAGCTTGATATTGGATCTAGTGTATCTCTGTTATTTCAGATCCCCAATATGTAATTTTTGGTTCTATAGTATTCCTCCGAGTCTTCTTTCCAATGCAATAGGTATGACCCAATTTTGATTCTTCAAGACAGAGTTATGCCCAATCTCTCACAATGACCATATTATGGACTGGTTCAGTAGAGCGAACTTGTATGGCGTGCCACGTGTCATTGTTTCTTCATTTGGCTTTGAAATTGATACAGAAAAAACTACAGTCTGTACGCTATCTGCTACTTTTTATATAATTCCAATATGATACTCAGAGAGAGAGTTATGATTATTTTCCCAAGGTCACTTGTTTGCGATGAAGTTCAGGAGCCTGCAAAAACACTGACTTCTACAGATCATATCTCTGAAAATATTGTGCATATTAATCTGAATTTTTTACAAGAGCTTCCTCAAGATTTCAGATTCACCTCATAAAAATTTCAGCTTCTGAATCTTCGTATAAAAAAATTTAGAGTAAAAATTCCACTATGACATGTTTCAGGTAGCGAAATACCTACATAAGGAGGATATGAGGATCACAATTTATATAAATGCTTAGGTTGAGAGGGGCTTCAACAAGTGAACATGGGAGGGATTTTAGGAGCTTAAAAATTATTAATTATTGACTTTTTAATGACCCATGCCACAACCCCATGGAGTTTTAGCCCACTAACTAGGGTTACAAACTTCAAACACGAATATCTCTCAAACCGTGAATAATTATGTGGTGTGCCATATATCAACGGAAACGTCTTGACAAATAGAAACCAAAAAATGAATTCTTGACCCAGAATATAGTAATTTGGTAGGTCAAAAATCCCATGCAATATTGGGGTAGCCCCTGGTGCTGCTTGGGTTGACATCAATGACAATCGTTGATCAACAGTTTGATAACCTATGGGAAGGTCCATACAAGATTACAACATTCAGGGGAAATAAGGCATTTTTGTTAGAAGGTCTTGATGGGCAGGAAATTCTGGGAGGACTGGTGAATGGTAGGTTCCTCAACCATTATCTCAACTTATCTTGAAAAAAAAGGTTCACTTAAATTGTAAATATCATTTTATTTATTGTCAAAGAATAAGGAATTTGTCATAGAATTTTGAATCCCGAGGAGAAGGCCATGAGGCTTCTATGATTAGTTGATGTTTTTCTTTTAAACGTTCAAAATTTCAAGCCAGTTTTCGAGTCAAAGTGATTTTTTGTTTTATTTAGTCATTTCAGTGTATCAAGTTATTTCAGTTTCCAGTTTTGACTCCATTACCCAATGGATGAGGCTAATTAGTCTGTGGTGTTACTGACACCTCCTGAAGGAGTTTCCATCCCCATATGGAACCAATGTTAGTGTCTAAATGTCCAGTGATCAAATACTCTCTTTCAGGTTTATTTGGTAGTGGTCCTTGGTCAAAATTTCATGTTTTCAAACAAATTCTCAAATAAAATTGTGTTCACTGAAATGTTGTCTAGGTCTGATGTTGCTCCCTTCACCCATTAATGGTCATCATCAATTTCAAGGTCATGTCATTCATTTAATGTCTAGGGTCATTGACCAATTAACATAACTCCATCTAGGTCATGGTCTAGGATTCTTTTGTTTCGCCATCATAATGCCAATCATGTCACATGAAGAGGGAAAATAAGAGTCATTTTCACCATTCAAAGCACATTCATTGGGAGTTATCAAAGATAGGAAAATAAATCAAAGGAAAATTTTCCTTTCTCAATATGTAAGCTACATGATCAAAGGCTTTCAAAAAGAATTTTTTCTCAAAAGTGCTTATGATTTCACTAAAGGAAAAAATAAAGGTTGTGAGTTATAAAGGGACATAAAGATTTTTGATTTCATTTCATCCTTTGATTTTCAAAATATCTCCTCTCTCATGCTCACAGCTATCCACAGCCATAAAAAATTGAAGACAACCATCAAAATTGTTCCAAGACTGCTCCTCGCTACGCTTCTAGCAGTGTGCTACACTTTTGCCATCCAAGCTCAAAAGCCATCAAAAGGGTTAGTTCAGCATCTCTCAAGCTTCATAGGTTTCCAAACCAGTAATTGAATGTTCCTCACCTCTCATTCAAGTCAATTTCTTCAGTAAAGAGTGGATTCCCTCCTCTAGGGTTTTCAACTATGTTTTTGGATTGTTGTGATGTTTAGCTTGCTTCAGTTGGAAAACCCCTAGTTTCATCACATACAAACCTTCACACATCACTCATATGCCTTGTCAAATCGATGCATATCATTCATATCCCTCATTGCTAACATTTTCACTCAAACCCTAGTTTTCACTATGTTTTTGCACATAAACTAGGTAAAGTCCATGTTTTAAAAAAAAATCCACCTTTCCCATACCCATTTCCAAAATTTTCACTTGAATTTTGTAGCTAACTCACCACCCTATCTCCCTAAATTTTTAGGGATTTTTCCCTAACTCCTTTCCATCTCATTTTTGTCCCTAAACCCACTACATCATTATCCCCAGTTTTCCTAATTTTTTTCACCTTCCCTTTCCATCACATAAATCTAGGGTTTTCCTTGCTGACAAACATCATGGAAGGTGAGAAGAGAAAGCCCAATAAGGGAGGTCATCACTCCACATTTTATCCATCCAATTTGCAGGAGATCATTGCTTCTCCCTATGTCAAGAAATCCTTTGAATACACTGAATGTTTAAGATTTTGTGAAATAGTTCAAGAAGTAGGTTGTCATGCTCAAATGACAAGAATTTTTTCCACCAGCTTTAGGAGAGATAAGGATATCACAGCAGGGATTGAGTTTACTATATCAGCAGATGTTATAGCCTTAGCAACATGTATCCTTAACCATGGATAAATTTGGTTCAAAGGGATGGACTTGGACATTGAGAACCATAAAATGTTCTTAAAACCACATTGCAAAGATGTTATTGTACACATCTTTCATTCCATTCATTTACTTGACAGGTATTCCCCAATGATGAAGTTGATCATGAAGTATTTTACATGTGAAGGGAGGTTCTCAAGATTGTACCAGTACCACATAAGGCTATTGATGCACTTCACTGCCACCAAGCCACTCAATTTGCCTCATTATATATTCTGGAGTCTAGTCAAAATGACTGAAAAGGTACAAAGTAAAGGCAAGGATCACCACACTAATTTGTTCGACGATGGTTTGGTTAAGGTTATAGTTTTGCATCAGCTCTCAGAAATAAATATGTCTTGGGAAACTTTCATTAAGTAAATTTCTTCTATGCCCACTACTAGTCCACCTATCATTCAGAGCATACCATCAGCATCAACAAAGCCAAAGGAGGTTGGCTCTTCAAGTAGACAAGCAGAAATTCCAAAGACGCCAAGGGCAAAAGTCACTAAAACATGCGATAAGGGTAAAAGGATGGTTTTTTCTCCTATGATTACCAAAGGTGTGCTTTCACCTGTATCTATAGCTGAGGAAAGAGAAACCATGGAGCAACCACCTATGCATGAGAGTGACTCACCCTTGTAGCAACATGAGGAGAAAGCACCTATGGAGGTTGACATGGAAGAGCAGGTGGAAAAAAATTCAGCTGAAAAGATAATCAGAGAAAAGGATATAGAGATAGCAGAGCTCAAGGACAGCCTCTTAAGGGAAAATTTTATGATAACCTTCCTACAACAAGAAAATATAAAAATGAAGATGAAACAACTGCTCCAAAGCAAACCAAAGGCAGACCTTGAGGGAGACAAAGGTAAGGGAAAAGCAGTGGTAGATGTTGATCAGTTGGAAGAGAAGGAGGCTGAAATAAAGCCAAGGAGCCCAAGAACAAGAGGATTAACCAGACAAAAAGAGAAATAAAAAGAGATGTATCATGTTGGCAATATGATGCAATATGTTGTCCTTTATGGAAACCTACTTGATGAAGTTTTCCTTGATGGAAACCTAATTGATGATTTTCCTTGTGATAAGTAATCTATGTGTTAAATATGTACAAATGATGTATCTACAGGTCAGATCAAAAGTGATAGAGAAATAATAAATGTAATATCTCACAATATATACACAATTTTGATGAAGAGAAGTCGCGTATACACACGAGTACGAAGAAGCAAAGTTGTGTATGCATGTTGCACTCTCAATTTATGATACCAGGGGGGCATTACCATGGTATGAGCCCACAATATTGAGCGTTGTGTCATTTGTTATCACTCTAGTAATTTCTTAAGTTGTGGGATTTGAGTTTTTAGTCTAAGAACACTAGAGGTAACCACAAACATACTTCAAATTCTAGGATCTAGCCTTCCTAGAATTCAGAGAGGGCTCTCTCTTTAAGATTTATCTTTGTTTTTAGGCTAGTTATGATAGAACAATTGGTTTTGTTTTTGGAATTTTGGTGGGAAAATATCACTTAGAGGTAAACTAAAGAGAAATCAACTTGTCCATTGGGCTATGGAGTCTAAATCTAGCTAGCAGCACTAGAAGTCAAGGCCAAAAAGGTACAAATGTATTCGGGGCAAGATAGATAACCCTTAGAGATTTGGGAAATTGTTTTTTTGGTGAAATGATATGATCAGGATAAAGGATTATGAAGGATCCTTTGATCCAGAAAATGGAAGAAGGAGGTAGGGGTCAAACAGGAGTAGGAGAAAATAAGAATTCCTAACACTGGAAATCAGCAAAAAAACATTAAAATGGTAACTAGTTAAAAACAGGGAGTAAAGGACTAGCCTGTAGCAATATTCCTATTTACACAATAAGATAGAACAAACATATATAATGGATTGCATGAAACTCAGAAAAGAAAACAATGACAAGAAGAAAGTACTTCACTCATCAACTTATCACAGGGATCCTGAATTATGATGCCAGTTTAGCTTTGTCCAGTCTGCTACTTTGAAATCAACACATAATAGCCTCCAATATTCAGCAAAAAGGTATATAGTAAAGTCTAGCAATTTTATTCCACACTCAATACTTCAAATGTAGAAGTATTTATACAAAATGTAGTTACAAATATCCTAGGAGACATCTAGGAATATCTTTAGGAAATATAAAATATCTTTACAAAATAAGAGACAACTGCTGAACAAATCAGCAAGTTGTCCTCTTATCCAAAATAAATAGAACTACTTTATCTAATCAAGGAGCTTTGAGTGATTAGTTGCCCTACTTTGTTGGCTGCTAGAAAATATCTTCATTTGAGTTGCCTTAACTGATACTCTTTCATCTGATACTCTTTAACGCTGCTCTTTAACTCTGATACCCTTTTGACTGATATTTTCATTGCTTACTACTGTAAAAATATGTTTTCTGCAGTAAAAAATCAGCTGACTGTCTCTTTGTTTCATTGTTTCTGTTTGACTGTTTTTAATGTAATTTTCTTCACTGTTTTACCTTTTTACTGCTACATTAAATCTATGAATGCTTGCCATTGCTCTTCACTGGGAATCTTGACAATTTTCATCTTTCTAAAATTCTCATCTGCCTCTGTGTATTTAGCAAAATTGGGTTTGAACACAAAAAGGTGTTTGATCTCATGTTGTAGAAAGAACAAATATTCAAATTGTTGAAGGAAGACTTTACCTGTGGGGGTCCCTTGTGGCAATGGTTTGCTGACTTTCTCCTTGGAAAATTCCCTGATTTTCTTATCATAATCTTGTTGGGGCATTAGTTTTTCATTGAAGACATGAATGTCTAGCAAACCCTTCTTTCTTAAGTTTGTATATTTCACCATAAACTTTGTTATGGAAATATTCATTGTTTCATACTTCTCTTCTAGGTAGTTCATCAAATTTTTCTTTGTCACTACCTTTTTATTCTAAAAAATGGTCTCTGTCCTATCCATTACCTGTAATTCTTCCAATTCTGCTCTATTTTTGCTATTCAGGAATGTGATGAGTTTTAAAGCCTGAGCTGGATTATCAGTTAACTCATCCTTTGTCTTCTGAATCTCTGCCTGAGATGCTAACAATAAGTCTCTCTGCTCATATATAATCTGAATTGAAGGCCATTGAGTGTGAATGGCTTCAATTATATTTGTCCATAGATGATTCTTGACAAATGAAATTTGTTTAGTGAACATCAGTTCTTTTTGTAAGCTCTTTATTTGTTCCCCAAGTCTAATTTCCTTTTGCTCATGGGTTTTAGCATTTATTTTAGCTAACTTATTTGTGGTTTCAAGATCTTCAATCATCTTCTTTAAATTGTTGATTTCATTATTTTTCAAAAACAATTCCTCCATAGCCTTCACAATCTGACCTACTCCATCTGTTTGCTGAACCTGTGATGTAGAAGACTCTGTGTTTGAAGTAGTAGTTGAACTAACTGGCACTGCAGTTTCCAGTGGTTCCTTTGGTTCTAGATTTTCTCATAATTTGGATGCCACTGCTGCGGTAATCACTGGTATAACTGTAGGAATAATGGGAGTGTTAGTCTCTTTCATAGTTTCTCTCTCTTGGATAAGTTGGTCCATTTGAGATTCCATTTCTTTGATTTGAGTAGTTAGTTTGAGGATGAGTTTCATCATCTCTTCTTTTTCACTTTGCTCTTGAAGGATTTCTTTAGTCTGTGGGTGCTCACTTTCAGGAAGCTTAATTTGTTTCCTCAAAGCTGCAATATCATCAATCTTCTTCTTGATCAACAATTACGTTGCCTGAACATTTGAGGGATCATATCCCACCTGTAAAATTAAATCTTCTAAGGCTTTAATCCTTAGGTATTTTGCATACAAATATCCTTTGTCTAGCTTAATTTGATCCTGCATGTTAATAATAGTATTATGCAACTTAGTAGCACTCATTGCCTTTGTCACCACATTTGAATATAACATTTCAAAGATATGTCTGTGGAATTCAATTTGGTCTAGCTCATGAACACTTTCAGTGTCTACTTCAAACTCCACCTTTTCGTAATCTGCCTCTGTCTTTGGTGTTGAAGTATTTGGTTGCAGAAATTACATAATCATTTTTTTTTTGAATAGTCAAAGGCTGTCAGTAGCCTATTTTGATTCGTTGGTTTTTTCTTGAGAAATTGAGAGTAAATCTCAGTCTTGATCTCTTCATTCTTTTGTTTTATCTGCTTATACTTTTCTTTGATATCTAAGTATTTTTCCTCAACTGTTTGTGAGGAAGAAGCTTCCATATTTTGTGGCTTTTCAATCATCTGAGTATCCTCTTTACCTGTTGTGTGCTCCTTTTCAATCTGTGCAAGATTTTCATTGATTATTTCTATAGCTTTATCATTATTTACCTCTGTCTCATTTGTATCCTCAACATCAATTACCTTTTCTTTCCCAATTGAACTGAATTTGAGCCTTTTAATGTAAATAAATTTTGAACTTTTTCTCTGTTGTGGTTTCTAATATATAGGTTCCTTCATCCCTGCCTCTTTTTGTTGAATTCTTTGGCTGCTTTGCAACTACAATAGCTTGTGTAGTATCCATTTTATTTGTTGCTTCTATATTGATTGATGTATCTATAATTTTTTTCTCTATCAAATCTGTTTGATTTGCAAATTTCTCAATCTCTGGCTTAGACTCATGTATGAATGGTGTGAGCTTGCATTTAACCCTTAAATTTCTCAGGATCCCTTGAGGATCATAGTTCCATGGAAAACTCTCCTGAAATTTAAACTCTGCTAGTTTCTTGGTGATTTCCTTTTATGCTTCTCTGTTATTTATGATGAATGGACCAATCTTATTTTTTAGCTTGAATTGGGTCTTTTTCCTGGCAGCTAGGAAGTTGAAGGAGTCAAAATTTAGAATTTTCATTGAATATTCCAATGAAAAAATTCTCATGCTCATGTACTTTGGAAATTTATAAGGTAATAAGTTTGAGACAAAAATTCTTATCTCTGTGTGATTTTCATTAAGAAACAAGTCTCCCATCTTATTTTGTTCTGATAGTTGTAAGATCCTCTTCATTTCCTCATTGACCCTGGGTTGCTCTACTTTGCAAAAAATGCTCATGGCTGGATGGAGAAAAAGGTTTGAGAAATCCATATAAGTGAATTCACTACTTTCTTTCCTTAGCAAGGAATTCCAGAAGATAATGGACAGAGGCTTTCCCTCTAAGTCCATTTTTTGCAATGGCACAATTGGAAAATTATCAACTTGGAAGAACAAAAACATGTGAAACAAGTATGATGAGTACCTAAACACCCCTTCAGTGGGTAGTTTGGTCAATTGATGATGAATATTGTCTGCAATGAATGTGGCATAATAAGAAATGAGAGTTGGAGGTTGGTCGGGGGATAAGGCGGATAGAAAGCCAAGAATGGATTCATCAGTGAATCCATCTGTGAAGTATCCCAGTATAAAAGATAGCATTGAAATAATATGCTTGGACCCTTCAGGAAATTCAGCAGTAGAATAAGGGGGGTTTATTTTTGGAATGTCAACATGGGAAGGCCAAAAATTTTGAAAGATAATAAACCTTTTTGGGATATCCAGGCTTAAGTATAATTGGGTCAAAAATTCAATAAATAGGGGGACTAACTAAGGATCAGATGGTAATTGCAGCATTTGGTTTATGGATTCTGCTGTGATCGTAAAAAGGACATCTCTGTCTGCATTAACAATAGCCCTTTGGTCTAGTTCATAATGCTTTTGACACAGTCTAACAACGTCTTATCCAGAGTGAGTCAATGGAACTACATATTGGGGAAAATGAGTTTCCCAAATAGGCATTTCATCTCTGTCTAAGTACTTATCATAGCACCAGTTACGTATTTCTAAAAGGTTGAATTCTACCACAGGGTCAACAATCTTGTAATCCATATCAGTCAATGGAATAATTTCTTCAGCAGCTATAGGTGGTTGTACCGGATTTACTGATACAATGGATTTAGCAGTGAAGGTTGGAGTAGATTTAACAGCTTTAGGTGTTACAGGTTTAGGAGGTTTGGATCCTCCAGGCTTGACTGTGATCTGATTTTTGGTCATTTTGGACAAACTGTTGCAAGCTTAAACTGTTTGCAAGAGTGAATTTACTTTATCAGAGGGTATAGATTGGGATAAGACAAAAAATGAGGGTTTTCTAAATAGATTTGACTATAAGCAAGGGTTTTTAGGATATCTGGGGGCTTTAAACCTTATTCTGTATGTGAAATTGATCTTCAGAGGTCACAATTTGATGAAATTGGCTAAACAAGTGCTTCTTTTGGACTAGGAAATTTTTGGGAAAAATTGGCCAGGGTTTGGCCTCTTTTTTGGGTTTTTTTTAGATAATTTCTCTGGTCCAAACCCCTAATTGAAAACCTGGTTCTGTGATTATGGGTCTAAACTTAGAAATTGCAGGCTTTGATTGGTTGAAAAATACCTTTGAACGCAGGTATTTAGTTGCTTGGAGGGTTCTTAAGAAGTCGTGGCTGAATTTCGAAGTCTGGTCCAGACTACTGGATCAAGAAACTTCTTCTGGTCAATCTTTAAGGGTTGAATTCGGGAATTTTGGGTATAAACTGACAAATTGAAGCAGAAAGTTCTTTACACAGTTGAGTGGAAGTTTTTACGGTTTGAATGCACAAATAAACATCAAAATGATATAACAAAAGGTTTTAACTTTCATTTTTGTTTATCGCAGATGCATTAAATGCATGTACTACCAAATAGTGGGAGCAATTTTTATTTTTTTTTAAATTCGAAACAGGCAATGGTTTTCGCATTCATTTCTGGTGGTAAGTTGTTTTTACCCAAACGAATGCGATCCAACATAAAACTGACACGTCACTAGGGGCGGAATTGTCAAAACCACCCATTTCGCGCGCGATTGGTGTTGGAACGAACGTTTTATTTTTCTGCGCGATATTGATTTCACGCCATTGGATCTTGCGATCGGGAGCGAAGGGTGAGGATCTGATTTAAATTTGTGGGCAATCAAAGGTGGGACTGAGGCAAATTATGTATGTAGGATAGAATATAAGCATGGTTTGAATATATTATGGGTTTATATAAAGCGTGAGGCTTTACATAATGTGACAGTAATAATATATTGGTGGGATTAAAGTTGTAGCTTGGTTTGTCTTTTATATAAGGCATGGGGCTTTATATAAATAAGGATAAATATGAAAAGGGTGAGTTTTGCAATGTTTATCCTTAGCGTTAGGTTAAAAGGCGACTTTGCTTCCTTAGAGGAGGAGTTAGGTTTGTAAGTGTATTACAAATGCAAGTGGGGGGGGGGAGGGGGTTAAACCTTTATAAAAAGATTTAATTGGTTGTAATACCTTAGGATAAAAAATAATGAGTGGTGTAATGCTTTTGCATTTTCCCAACACATAAAATATGCGCGGAAAGCCATATTTTCATTTTTTATTTTATTATATAGTCTTTAGACTTGTGTGAAGGGTCTAATAACTATAGGGGGTGGGGTATTTAAATAAATTTAGTTTTAGACCAAAGGGGGTTTTATTTGGGTTTTGAATTTAGCATGTGTATATTAACTTTGGTCTAAAAACTTTGTAATAGTGGGTTTTAGGGGGTATTTTAGATAAAGGGAATTATATAGATAGGATAAGGTATTTTTTAGGGAATTAATAAAGTAAGTTAGAAGTTAATATGACAAGGGGAGATGGATACACAAAAATACACTAAATAACCAAGTAAATGGAATTAATAAAAGCATAAATTATTATTTCATCATTTCACCAATTTACTTAGGATAGAGTGTTTTTTGAGGGTTTTTGTATTTTTATGAATGAAGGAAGTTAATTGAATGGGGTTTTACGTTTCATTAAGTAAGAAGGATTCTTTACTTATGAAGATGACTTAAATGTATGAATAAGGGACAAATAATGGTAAAGGGGATTTTATCATAAGAACTCAACATTTTCCACTATCTAGTCATCAAGCCTTGGGTCCGGTCCCAACAGAAGTCAAAGAAATGCTCTAAGCCTCTTTGACTGGAAGTATGGAATATTTAATACCTACAGGGGGAGGGAAATTAGTGATTTTTGGCCGGTGATGAATATTACATGCTTTTTCCCACTTCTTTCTACCTACCCAACATTACTCTAGCATTTTTTCTTCCTTTTAGCAGGTGCATTTAAGCTTGCTACCTTGAAACATTTTATTCTTTTGAAAACATAAAACTATATAATTCTACCTTATTCCATCCGAGGGCTTAGATTAAACTGATGAGCTCCTCATTGTTTTCTACCTATCTACTTGATTTTTCAAGATTAAACTGTCTGACAAAACTTTATTCACTCTATAAATTATGGAAATTGAAACATGACAAGTCAAGTTTAGATAGTTTAACTCATCATGGATTATGGAATTTATTGAAACTCTGCCATAATCATTTGCAAAAAGTAAAAAGTAGTGGCATTTGAATTTGCACACTTTCATGTTTTATTTTCGTATTTTTTCTTTTGGGGTCTATGTATTTTTTTAAGTCCTTTGATCTTTCTTTTAGGACTTTTTACCCTCTTTTTTATTTTTGATTTTTTATTTTTTTCAAAATATGGGAAAACAACTTGCAAAAAGCAAGGTATGTACATATTTTACAAGACTATCAAGAGTCAATTCAAAATTATGAATCCTATATTTATAGGACCCTAACAGTGGCTTCACATGGGGATGGCATTTCCTGGTGAAATGTTAAGAACTCTAAGATTAGTAGCCTTCAATTTTGACCATGATGATCCTAGTAATTGTCTTTTTTTTTCTGCAAAAACTCATATTTATGACATTTTACTCTTCAAAGCTTAGGGCCTTCTCTCCGGGCTTCAACTTTGGAAAGAAAATATCCAATCCAATCTAAACTTCAATGGATATTTACAATGATGTAAAAAGTAACTCGAACTAACTATTGTTTAACTCAGAATAATAGTAGTGTTTGATCACTCTACCATTAACTGGTCCTTCTTGAATATCTTTTCCATCCAAATCTTTGATGAAGAAAGAATTGTTACCCCTATATCCATAAATTACATAAGGCCCTTTCCATAGAAAGTCAAACTTCCCATGCTTACTTTTGTCCTTTCTCCTGGAATCCCACTTTAACACTTGATCTCCAATGTAAAAGTCATCCTTTTTACTTCTTTTATCAAAAATTTTCTTAATTTTAGCATGAATGACTTGGGATTTCTCATAGAATTCTTCCCTTGTTTGTTGTATATGGATAGTTTGATTTATCCTCCTTTGTATATCATTGATTTCCACTTGTGATTCTTGAATGATCTTCATTACTGGAACACCTAAGGATGATGGGAAAACTGCATCCATCCCATAAACAATTTGATAAGGGGAAGTGCCAATTGAATTTTTGGTGGTAAGTCTATCTGCCCATAAGGCATAGACTAACTTTTTATTCCAAGTCTTCTTGTTGTCTTCAAGTAATTTTTTAATGATATTCACAAGGCTTTTGTTTGAAGATACAGCTAGGCCATTACCTTGAGGGTACTAAGCAGTACAATGGCCTAGGGTAATGTGGTACTTGTGATAGAAGGCAATCATTTTCTTAGACTTAAATGTTGTTGCAATATCAGTAATTATTTTCTGAGGGCATCCAAATCTAGATAAAAGGTTGTTTTCTATGAAAGAGATAATGACTGTGTCAGTGGCTTGTCTAGTAGGAATGGCTTCAATCCACTTAGTAAAGTATTCTGTGGCAGTCAAAATCCACCTATGTTGGACAGAATATGGGGGGTGAATTTCTCCATTGAAGTCTAAACCCCATTGTTGAAATGGCATCTCAGTTGAAATTGGTTTTAAGGGTAAAGGCAACAATTTCTTTTTTCCTTCAAAAATTTGACATTTGTGACATGAAGTAACAAATTTCTTAACATCATCAAATAAGGTAGGCCAGTAAAAACCAACTCTAAGGATCTTATCAGCGGTACTTTTCCAATATAAATACCCTCCACAGTCACCTGCATGAAATTATTCAAGTATTTTGTCAGCTTCTGCTTTTAGTAAACAATTTAGTAATATCCCACTATGTTCTTTCCAAAAAAGCACATTATCTAAAATACAAAATCTCATTGCTTTAAGTTTAAGAAATCTAGCTTTTTTCCTTGATAATCCAGGAAGAGCTTGAAAGTTTGAAAGTACAAAGATAATATCTGAGTACCAAGGTGAATCTAGAAAGGCTTCACTGATCATTGGAGTCGCCATCTCTTCCTGGTCATTAATCTGAGCAATAAAATTTATGTCTAATGCATTGCAATTGGATTCAGCCATCAATATGGCTAATCCTTGTCCTTTAATGAGTTTTGTTGGTTTGATTTCTATGTCATATTCTAGGATAGTGGCAATCCACTTATCTCTTCTTCCATCAGGGCCATCTTGATTAAGAATGTCTTTAACTACAGAATTAGGGACATAGGCAATTATGTGGGAATAGAGAATGTAAACTCTAAAATATTTTATGGCCTTAACCAAAGCTAAGGCTTGTTTCTCCATTATTTTATATTTCAGAGGTGCATCTCTAAGGGTTTTACTGAAAAAAGCTATAGGCTGTTCAAAACCTTGATCATTCTTCTGCAGTAAAACTACAGCAATGGTATGCTTTGATGCAAAAGAAAAAATTATAAAGTCTTTTTTGAAATCTAGGCTAATTAAGACTGGTGTTTTATTTAAAGCCTATTTTATGGATTCAAATGATTTTTTGGCTTCAACAGTCCATTTTAAAGTTGAGTCTTTTTTTAGCATATTGTTCAGTTCTCTAATGATTTCAGTTAAGTTTGAAATAAATCTTCTCAAAAATTTAATTTTACCTTAGAAAGCTTGTAATTCTTTGATATTTCTAGGTGGGTGAATGTTCAAAATTGCTTCTATCCTAGCAGGATCAATTCTAATTCCTTCTTTTGAAATTATATGTCCTAGTAACTTACCTTCCTTTAATCCAAAGAGAGTTCTCTTGGGATTTAAAGAGATGCCAAATTTCCTACATTTAATAAATACCTGTCTCAAATGATCCAAGTGTTCATTATTTGATTTGGAAAATACAGTAATGTCATCTAGATAAATTACCAAGAATTCATGAACCTCCTTAGTAAAGGATATGTCCATAGCTCTTTGAAAGGTTGCTCCTGTATTCATCGGACCAAAGGGCATTTTCATATACATGAAAGTGCCCCAAGGAGTGGTGAAAGTTGTTTTATCCTGATCTTCCTTTTGGACTAGGATCTGGTTGTATCCTGAAAAACCATCTAACAAATAAATTCTAGAGGAGCCAACTACCCTTTGTAATATATGATCCATTTTAGCTAAAGGGTAATTATCCTTTAAAGACACTTTGTTAAGATTTCTAAAGTCGACACATAACCTAATTTCTCCAGTTTTCTTTCTTGTTGGAATTAGGTTTGCAACCCAATCAGAATATCTAATTGGTGCAATAATCTGAGCATCATACATACGTTTTACTTCCTTTTCTATCAAAGGTAATAGAACATGATTAATTCTCCTTAATTTTTGTTTGAAGGGTTTTTTACCATATTTTATGGGAATTTTGTGTTGAATTATGTTTGTGTCATAAGCTTTGAGATCTTCATAAATCCAAGCAAACACATCTTGATATTCCTTTAAAAGATCAATGTATTGTTCCTTTTCTTGTGGAGATAAAGATTTAGACAATTTAATCATTTTTGGTTTTAATTCTGTCCCAATGTTGCATTCCTCAATGTCAGACCTAACTGGTTCCATTTTGGCTTTTTAGGCACATCATTAGAATAAAAAAGGACTTCCAAAGGGGTTAAACCTTTAGGAAAAAATTATCTTTTAAATCTAACATGTCAATTTATTCTTCAATGATTTCCTCAATATCTATATTCTCTAAGTTACCTATATTAGATTGAGTAAATATAGTTGGTTTGTTAATTTATGTACATCTATGTTATCTATTTCACAATCAAAATCCGAATGTATATTACAGTCTGTATCTATTTTACAGTTTTGAAATTCTTCCTCATTATTTAAAAAATGGTAAATATGTTCATCCTGAGAGAAAATATGCCAATACTTGAGGTTGTCTGGGATAATTGGTCTATTTTTAACCTCAGCAGTATACCTATGATTTGGTTGGAATGGTAAGTTACAAGTACTAGCAAAAGTTGCTAGACAGTGTGCTTGAATGTTTTGCTTTCTGGGTATAGCAGCAAACTTGCATTCCAATAAATCATCAGTTAAATCAATTGTTGTCTCTCTGTATCTGGCTAGTCTAGGATTATAAACAGAATAATCTTCATTTATTTGCTTAATGATTAATTTTGAATCTCCCATGATTAATATTCTTTTTCCTCCTAAGTTTCTGATAATCTGGAGGCCTAGAATGAGTGCCTCATACTCTGCCATGTTGTTGGTACATTTGAAGTTGAGTCTGAAGGCATGTCCTTCTGAAAGATTAGTTTCCATATTTGTAATCCAGACCCCTGCTCCTGATCTTGATTTGTTTACAGAGCCATCAAAGTCTAAGTGCCAACGGGACTCATGAAATATGTTGTCATTGTTTGGTTTTGGCTTTTTATTAATCAGTTCAGTTTGGATTTCATTGTTATAAGAGTTACACAAAATAAAAGAGTCAAGGTTAGTTTGTGTAGAATAAATGGGGTAATTTAAGGATCTCTCAGCACTACTGACCATGAATTTCATTAAATTTTCCCTATATAGCATTTTGGGTTGACCAAACATTGATATTGTAGCATAGCTCATGTCCAATTGTAGAGATCCCTGCAACTTTTCTCCCCATGAGCAAGAAAGAAGCATACCATACTTTGGTGGGATGTCAGCTACTACAATGTCCATTACCATACTCTTACCAGGGTATTGAACTAGATTCACAAATAAGTCTTTAATTAATCCTAAGCACTTAACTTTGCTAGAATCAAATGAAAACAAATCTTTGTAAGGCCTAGTTATTTCTAGATTAAGAGTTTCGATTATAGCTTTGGGCATTAAATTATGGGAAGCTCCTGAATCTAACATAGCGTTGTGTAAAATCTGATCATGGATGGTAAGACTGATATAGAAAGGAGGGACTGATCCATCTGAATGCTTTCCATTCACATCAGGGCTGAAAATAAAATTTGGTTGATCATCATTCAAATTAATGGCATCTTCACCATCATTGATATTCAAAGTTTTAGTTATAGTTGATTTGTATAAGTCATTTTTAACCAATTCTATTAAAGGAATAGGTAATTTTAACTTAGCAATTTCAGACTGAATATTGAATGAGGGTTGAGATTTACTAATTTGAACTAATTCATCTTTAGTAACTGTAATATGAGTTGGTTTTTCTTGATTTTAAACAATTGTATTTTTATCTTCAATTGTCTTGGCATTCTCTGTCTGAGTTTCTTGAGTTTTGTTGCTTTCAATTTTCTTTTCAGGGACTATTTGTGTGGTAGCAGAAATTTTATCAGACTTGGAATTATCAGCAGGCGTTCTGGGATTATCTGTTCTAGGATTTGTTGATTTAGAATCAGAAGAAATATTTTTAGGATCAGAATTTGTTGTTTTTACTGAATTAGAAGCTTTAGGAGTATTATCTTTCTGTGCATCTTTGGAAGATTGAGATACTTCATCAGTAATATCAACAATTTTGGGACTTGTTGATTTTTTGGGACTAGAAGGATTGGAATTTTTCTTAATTTCCCTTGGGAGAATTTGCAAAACTTTTGTTTTTGGGGCTTCTACATTTTTCTTATTTTGATTTTGGGAATTGTTTTTAGTAGAAGACTCATTATTTTTCTTGTTTCTAAGGTTATACTGATTGTGAATTTCATTTATGGCAAAGTCATAACCTTGTTTGTAGTCAAAGGATTCTCTGGAGTTTAATTTGAGTTGTTGAAGCTCAAATAGTTCCAAATATTCCTAAGTGAGGAAAATGGTGTTGTTTTCATATATTCCCATTAGATGATTGATGTCATCCTCATCTTCATCATTATTTTGAGAACTTTCAACATAGTTCTCCTGAAATGGGGACCTAATGTTTTGGTCTGGAGATGCTTCTTTAGCTTTTCCACAAATAGTGTTTTTTCTGAAATTGGGATTTCTAATCTGAGGTTGATTATCCCATTGAGGTTTTCTATCTGTATTATCTAATATTTCTACCACCCTTTCTAAAGTTTTAGAAAATAAATCCATTTTAACATCTGAGTCTGAACTTTCCTCTTTAATTGTAACTCTTCTTTCATCTCTAAGTCTGGCCTTCCTAGCTAAAATATTGACTTCTACACTGACAACATCTAATTGCATCTGTTCTAAGGTTTGGGCATCTCTTTCTCTCAATTGATAGGCCATATCTGTATCAAATCCATCAGGGAATTTGAGCAGAACAGAGTAAGGAGTAGGTTTAAGAGTTGCAGGAATAGAATTATAGACACTGTTACACCTAGTGCAATAGTCTTGGACAGAGTTAGTAAGAGATCTTTTCAAAGCATCAAACTCAGACAAAATTTGAAGGGGGTTCTTTTTCCTTTCCCATTTATTTAAAAATATTCTACGAAATGCAGCTAAATCAGCTACACTACCAGCAGCTAAATTTTTGAACCATTTTTTAACTTCTCCTGTCAAACTCTGGGCAAATAACCTCATTTGGACATCTGAATCATCAATTTCATAAATTTCACAGAAATCTGTCATTTTAGTTACATGTTTTTGAGCATTATATTGTGAAATTCCATCAAACAGTGGTACATTTTTTTGGTAATCTTGAGGCATATCACGGAGGTTTTGGGGTAAGACAAGGGGAGCATACCTAGTAGCCATGGCTTGAAGCTTTGCTGAGCTAGGAGGTATAACAGTAATGATAGGGGAAGTGCTGGATATGGCAGCTGATGAACTAACAACTATAGTTGAAGAGCTAGGAAATGAAGCTGGTATGTAAAAGGAATTGCTGGGAAATAAAGATGTGGTGCTTATAAAATTTGAATGCAAAGCAGTGGATGCAGTGCATTGAGTGGATGAAGGAAATAATATCCTAGGCTGCAAAGGCAATTTAGGAATGAAATGATCTATAGATGAACTTACAGAAGTATCTATAAATGAAGTGACAACATATAAAGATAAATCTAATGTTGGTATTATTGTTGTATGCAATTGAGAAACTGGAGGTTTTATGTAAGAAAACAAATGAGCTAATTCAATAGCTTCATTAATATCTTTAATCAATGAAACATTAATCTTTTCAACTGTATTTTGATATTCAAATTTATTTGACTTTGTTACTACTGAAATATTTTTCTATTTTGCATCCAAAAATGAAAGGAAAACATGATCTATAACAATATTTTTCAAATCAGTTTCAAATTTAGTTTTAAACAATGAATATTCAAACTTCAGATCAAAATCAATATCATTTAAACTCACTAACTATTTGGGTAAAGAATTGGCTTTTCTTAATGGTACTTCAGTTTCTAAATTGACAATTTGTTTTTTCTTTTTTCAAATCTGTTCTGGGTTATCTACTATAACTGCAGGCTTAGGATCTGGGTTAGACCGATATAGTGGGTTTTCCTAGAAGCCATAATGATTGTTTTGAATACCCACAACCTATAAAAATAATCTTAAAGTAAAAAGATAATTGAAAGATCTTCCTTTAAGACTAAATTTAAGACCAGAGATTGGTTAGTTCCCCAGTATGGTCGCCAGTATGTTATCACTCTAGTAATTTCTTAAATTGTGGGATTTTAGTTTTTAGTCTAAGAAAAATAGAGGTAACCACAAACCTACTTCAAATTCTAGGATCTAGCCTTCCTAGAATTCAGAGAGGGCTCTCTCTTTAAGATTTATCTTTGTTTTTTATTTATGTTTTTAGGCTAGTTATGATAGAACAATTGGTTTTGTTTTTTAAAGGTTTTGGTGGGAAAAAATCACTTAGAGGTAAACTAGAGAGAAATCAACTTGTCCATTGAGCTATGGAGTCTAAATCTAGCAAGCAGCACTAGAAGTCAAGGCCAAAAAGGTACAAATATATTCAGGGAAAGATAGATAACCCTCAAATATTTGGAAAATTGTTTTTTGGTGAAATGGTATGATCAGGATAAAGGGAAATGAAAAAACCTTTGATCCAGAAAATGGAAGAAGGATGCAGGGGTCAAACGGGAGTAGGAGAAATTAAAAATTCCTAACACCGAAAATCAACAGAAAACATTTAAATGGTAACTAGTTAAAAACAAGGAGTATAAGGCTAACCTGTAGTAATATTCCTAGTTACACATTAAGATAGAACAAACATATAATGAATTGCATGAAACTTAGAAAAGAAAACAATGACAAGAATAAAGTACTTCACTCATCAGCTTATCACAGGGATCATGAATTATGATGCCAATTTAGCTTTGTCCAGTCTGCTACTTCAAAATCAACACATAATAGCCTCCAATGTTTCAACAAAAAATTCTATAGTAAAGTCTAGCAATTTTATTCCACCCTCAATACTTTTAATGGAGAAGTATTTATACAAAATGTTATTACAAATATCCAAGGATAAATGTAGGAATATCTTTAGGAAATAGAAAATATCTTTACAAAATAAGAGGGACAACTTTTTAACAAATCAACAAGCTGTCCTCTTATCCAAAATATGTAGAATAATTTTATCTAATCAAGGAGCTTTTGAGGGATTAGCTATCGTGCTTTGTTTTCTGTTAGAAAATATCTTTATTTGAGTTGCCTTAACTAATACTCTTCCTCTAATACACTTTAACGCTGCCCTTTAATTCTAATATCCTTTGGACTGATATTTTCACAGCTTATTGCTGTAAAAATATGTTTCTCTGCAGTAAAAAAAATTAGCTGACTGTCTCTTTGTTCACTGTTTCTGTTTAACTGTTTTTAATGTAGTTTTCTTCACTGTTTTACCTTCTTACTGTTACATTAAAAATCTGTGAATGCTTGCCATTGCTCTTCACTGGGAATCTTGACATTCTTCAGCTTTCGAAAATTTTCATCTGCCTCTGTGTATTTAGCAGAATTGGGTTTGAACACAAAAATGTGTTTGATCTCATGTTGTAGAAAGAACAAATCTTCAAATTGTTGAAGGAAGACTTTACCTGTGGGGGTCCCTTGTGGCAATGGTTTGCTTACTTGCTCCTTGGCAAATTCCCTGATTTTCTTATCATAATATTGTTGGGGCATTAGTCTTTCATTGAAGACATGAATATCTGGCAAACCCTTCTTTCTTAAGTTTGTATATTTCACCATAAACTTTGTTATTGCAATATTCATTGTTTCACACTTCTCTTCTAGGTAGTTCATCAAATTTTTCTTTGTCACTACCTTTTTAATCTGCAAAATGGTCTCTGTCCTATCTCTTACCTGTAATTCCTCCAATTCTGCTCTGTTTTTGCTATTCAGAAATGTGATGAGTTTTAAAGCCTGAGCTGGCTTATCAGTTAACTCATCCTTTGTCTTCTGAATCTCTGCCTTAGTTGCTAACAATAAGTCTCTTTGCTCATATATAATCTAAATTGAAGGCCATTGAGTGTGAATGGCTTCAATTATATTTGTCCATAGATGATTCTTGACAAATGAAATTTGTTTAGTGAATGTCAGTTCTTTTATTAAGCTCTTTATTTGTTCCCCAAGTCTAATTGCCTTTTGCTCATGGGCTTTAGCATTTATTTGAGCTAACTTATTTGTGGCTTCAAGATCTTCAATCATCTTCTTTAAATTGTTGATTTGATTATTTTTCAAAGACAATTCCTCCATAGCCTTCACAATCTGACCTGCTCCATTTGTTTGCTGAACCTGTGATGTAGAAGACTTTGTGTTTGAAGTAGTAGTTGAACTAACTGGCACTGCAGTTGCCAGTGGTTCCTTTGGTGCTAGCTTTTCTCCTAATGTGGATGCCATTGTTGTGGTAATCACTAGTATCACTGTAGGAAAAATAGGAGTGTTAGTCTCTTTCACAGTTTCCTTCTCTTGGACAAGTTGGTCCATTTGAGATTCCATTTCTTTAATCTGAGCAGTTAGTTTGAGGATGAGCTTTATCATCTCTTCTTTTTCACTTTGCTCTTGAACGATTTCTTTAGTCTGTGGGTGCTCATTTTGAGGAAGCTTAAGCTGTTTCCTCAAAGCTGCAATATCATCATTCTTCTTCTTGATCAATAATTCTGCTGCCTAAACATTTGAGGGGTCATATCCCACTTGTAAAATTAAATCTTCTAAGGCTTTAATTCTTAGGTCTTTTGCATACAAAGATCTTTTGTCTAGCTTCATTTGATCCTGCAAGTTAATAATAGTATTCTGCAACTTTGTAGCACTCATTGCCTTTGTCACCACAGTTGAATATATTTCAGAGCTATGTCTGTGGAATTCGATTTGGTCTAGCTGATGAATATTTTCAGTGTCTACTTCAAACTCTACCTTTTTATAATCTACTACTGTCTTTGGTGTTGAAGTAGTTGGTTGCAGAAATGACATAATCATTTTGTTTGTTGAATAGTCAAAGACTGTCAGTAGCCTGTTTTGATTCCCTGGTTTTTGCTCGAGGAATTTAGAATATGTCTCTGATTTAATTTCCACATTTTTTTGCTTTATTTACTTATACTTTTCTTTGATATCTAAGTCTTTTTCCTCAACTGTTTGTGAGGAAGAAGCTTCCATATTTTGTGGCTTTTCAATCATCTAAGTATCCTCTTTACCTGCTATATGCTCCTTTTCAATCTGTGCAAGAGTTTCATTAATTATTTCTATAGCTTTATCATTATTTACCTCTAGCTCAATTGTATCCTCAACATCAATCACCTTTTCTTTCCCAATTGAACTGAATTTGAGCCTTTTATTGCAAATCAATTTGAACTTTGTCTCTGTTGTGGTTTCTGCTGTATAGGTTCCTTCATCCCTGCCCCTTTTTGTTGAAGTTTCTGCCTGCTTTGCAACTACAATAGCTTGTGTAGTATCCATTTTATTTTCTGCTTCTGTATTGATTGATGTATCTATCAATGTTTTCTCTATCCATTCTGTTTGATTTGCAAATTTCTCAATCTCTGGCTTAGACTCATGTATGAATGGTGTGAGCTTGCATTTCACCCTTAAATTGCTCAAGATCCCTTGAGGATCATAGTTCTATGGAAAACTCTCCTGAAATTTAAACTCCACTAGTTTCTTGGTGATTTCCTTTTCTGCTTCTCTGTTATTTATGATGAATGGACCAATCTGATTTTTTAGCTTGAATTGGGTCTTTTTCCTGGCAGCCAGGAAGTTTATGGAGTTAGAATTTAGAATTTGCCTTAAATATTCCAATGCAAAAATTCTCATACTCATGTACTTTGGCAACTTATAAGGCAATAAGTTTGAGCCAAAAATTCTTATCTATGTGTGATTTTCATAAAGAAACCAGTCTCCCATATTACTATGTTCTGATAGTTGTAATATCCTCTTCATTTCTTCATTGACCCTGGCCTGCTCTTCTTTGTACAAAATGTTCATGGCAGGATGGATGAAGAAGTCTGAAAAATCAGTATAAGTGAATTCACTACTCTCTTTCCTTAGCAAGGAAGTCCATAATACAATAGACAAAGGCTTACCCTCCAAGTCCATCTTTTGCAAGGCAATTGGAAAATTATCAGCGTGGAAGAATAAAAATAAGTGAAACAAATAGGAAGAGTATCTGAAAACCCCTTCAGTGGGTAGTTTGGTAAGCTGATGATGAATGCTATATGCTATGAATGTGGCATAGTAAAAAAATGAGTGCTGGAGGCTGGCCTAGAGAAAAGGTGGATAGAAAGCCAAGGATGGATTCATCAGTGAATCCATCTGTGAAGTATCCCAATATAAAAGATATCATTGAAATAATGTGCCTAGACTCTTCAGGAAATTCAGCAGTAGAATAAGGGGCGTTTATTTTTGGAATGTCAACATGGGAAGGCCAAAAATTTTGGAATATCATAAACCTTTTTGGGAAATCCATGCTCAAGTATAACTGGGTCAAAAATTCAATAGATAAGGGGACTAATTGAGGATTAGATGGTAATTGTAGCATTTGGTTTATGGATTTTGCTGTGATTATAAAAAGGACCTCTCTGTCTGCATTAACAATAGCCCTTTGGTCTGGTTCATAATGCTTTTGGCACAGTCTAACTAGGTCTTGTCCAAGGTGAGTCAATGGAACCACATATTGGGGCAAATGAGTTTCCCAAATAGGTGTTTCATCTCTGTCTAAGTACTTATCATAACACCGGTTATGCATTTCTAAAAGGTTGATTTCTACCACAGGGTCAACAATCTTGTAATCCATATAAGTCAATGGAATAATTTCTTCAGCAGCTACAAGTGGTTGTAGGGGATTTACTGATACAGTGGATTTAGTAGTGAAGGCTAGAGTAGATTTAACAGCTTTAGGTGTTAGAGGTTTAGGAGGTTTGGATCCTCCAAGCCTGACTATGATTTGATTTTTGGTCATTTTGGACAAACTGCTGCAAGCTTAAACTGTTTGAGAAAACTAGCATTTGTACTCAGAGGTGCAAGTGGGATAAGACAAAAAATGAGGTTTTTTTGAATAGATTTTACTGTAAGCAAGGGTTTTTAGGATATTTGATGGCTTTAAACCTTATTTTTTATGTGAAATTGATCTTCAGAGGTCACAATTTGATGAAATTGGCTAAACAAGTGCTTCTTTTGGACTCGGAAAATTTCTAGGAAAAATTGGCCAGGTTTTGGCCTCTTTTTCGAGCTTTTTTTAGATAATTTCTTTGGTCCAAACCCCTAATTGAAAAAATGGTTCTGTGATTATGGGTCTAAACTTAGAAATCGCAGGCTTTGATTAGTCGAAAAATACCTTTGAATGTAGGTATTTGGTTTCTTGGAGGGTTCTTAAGAAGTCGTGGCTGAATTTCAAAGTCTAGTATGGACTGCTGGATCAAGAAACTGCTTCTGGTCAATCTTTAAGGGTTGACTTCGGGAATTTTGGGTATAAACTGACAAATTGAAGCAGTAAGTTCTTTACACAGTTGAGCGGAAGTTTTAACGGTTTGAATGCACAAATAAACATCAAAATGATATAACAAAAGGTTTTAACTTTGATTTTTGTTTATCGTAGATGCATTAAATGCATGTACTATCAAATAGCGGGAGCAGTTTTGTTTTTTTTAAATGCGAAACAGGAAATGGTTTTTTCATTCGTTTTTGGTGGTAAGTTGTTTTTACCCAAACGAACGCAATCCAACAGAAAACTAACACGTCACTGGGGGCGGAATTGTCAAAACCACCCATTTCGCGCGCGATTAGTGTTGAAACAGACGTTTTATTTTTCTGCGCGATATTGATTTCATGCCGTTGGATCTTGCGATCAGAAGTGAAGGGTGAGGATCTGCTTGAAATTTGTGGGCAATCAAAGGTGGGACTGAGACAAATAATGTATGTGGGATAGAATATAAGCATGGCTTGAATATATTATGGATTTATATAAAACGTGAGGCTTTACATAATGTGACGGTAATAATATATGGGCGGGATTAAAGTTGTAGCTTGGGTTATCTTTTATATGAGGCATGGGGCTTTATATAAATAAGGATAAATATGAAAAGGGTGAGTTTTGCAATGTTTATCCTTAGCCTTAGGTTAAAAGGCAACTTTGCTTGCTTAGAGGCGGAGTTAGGTTTGTAAGTGTATTACAAATGCAAGGGGGGTTAAATCTTTATAAAATGATTAAATTGGTTGTAATACCTTAGGATAAAAAATAATGAGTGGTGTAATGCTTTTGTGTTTTCCCAACACATTAAATATGCGCGGAAAGCCATATTTTCATTTTTTATTTTATTATATAGTCTTTAGACTTGTGTGAAGAGTCTAATAACTATAGGGGGCAGGGTATTTAAATAAAGTTAGTTTTAGACCAAAGGGGGTATTATTTGGGTTTTGAATTTAGCATGTGCATATTAACTTTGGTCTAAAAACTTTGTAATAGTGGGTTTTAGGGGGTATTTTATATAAAGGGAATTGTATAGATAGGATAAGGTATTTTTTAGGGAATTAATAAAGTAAGTTAAAAGTTAATATGACAAGGGGAGATGGATACACAAAAATACACTAAATAGCCAAATAAATGGAATTAATAAAAGCATAGCTTATTATTTCATCATTTCACCAATTTACTTAGGATAGAGTGTTTTTTGAGGGTTTTTGTATTTTTATGAATGAATGGGGTTTTATGTTTCATTAAGTAAGAAGGATTCTTTACTTATGAAGATGACTTAAATGTATGAATGAGGGACAAATAATGGTAAAGGGGATTTTATCATAAGAACTCAACATTTTCCACTATCCAGTCATCAAGCCTTGGGTCCGGTCTCAACATAAGTTAGAGAAATGCTTTGATCCTCTTTGACTAGAAGTATAGAATACTGAATACCTACAAGGGAAGGGAAATTAGTGATTTTTTTTTTCTCGGTGATGAATATTACATGTTTTTTCTCTCTTCTTTCTACCTACCCAACATTATTCTAACATTTTTTTCTTCCTTTTAGCAGGTGCATTTAAGCTTGCTACCTTGAAACATTTTATTCTTTTGAAATCATATAACTATCTAATTCTATCTTATTTCATTCGAGGGCTCAGATTAAACTGATGAACTCCTCATTATTCTCTACCTATCCACTGATTTGTCAGGATTAAACTGTCTGACAAAACTTTATTCACTATCTAAAACATGTAAATTGAAACATGACAAGTCAAGTTTAAACAATTTAACTCATCATGGATTATGGCATTTATTGATACTCCGCCATAATCATTTGCAAAAAGTAAAAAACAGTGGCATTTGGACTTGCACACTTTGATGTTTTATTTTCATCTTTTTTCTTTTGGGGTCTATATTTTTTAAGTCCTTTGATATTTCTTTTAGGACCTTTACCCTCTTTTTGATTTTTTATTATTTTATTATTTTTGTTTTTTTCAAAATATGGGAAAATAACTTGCATAAAACAAGATATGTACATATTTTACAAGACTATCAAAAGTCAATTCAAAATTATGAATCCTATATTAATAGGACCCTAACATGTAGGTCACTCTCTTTTCCGATCTAATCTTAGCTCTTTTTTCAATCAAGTTGACCTCGACACTAATAGCTGCCTTTTGCATTTCTTCCAAAGTTTCAGGGTCTCTTTCTTTCAATTGGAAAGTCATGCCAGGGTCAAAACCTTCACGAAATTTTACTAGTGCTAGGCCTTGTGGAGGTTTCATGTGAGGTGGGAGGGCATTGTACACACTGTTAAACCTCGTGCAATAATCTTGCACACTTTCCTCTACATTCCTTTTAAGATTGTTATATTCAGATAGGATTTGGAGGGGATTTTTCTTGATTTACCACTTGTTTATGAAAGTTTGGTAGAGGGAAGTGAGATTATGTATTGAATTAGGAGTTAATGCTTTGAACCATTTTTTGGCCTCTCCTCCTAAACTTTGTGCAAAGATCTTTATTTTAATAGTTTCTTCTTCTATCTCCATGTAATCAAAAGCATCATTGATCCTATCTACATGCTGTTGGGCAGTGATGGATTTAGCCCCTGTGAAATGAGGGATTTTGGACTGATAGTCATTGGGCAAAGGCACTAGGGGTTGAGGTAAGGCCAAGGGAGCATACCAAGCTGCCATGATGGGAACTAATGGAGGGTTTACAAAAGGAGGATTGGTGAAAGGAGATGTATGATGAAACAGAGTGGTTTGCACAGTGGTGGTATGAATGGGTGTAGTGGAAGTACTTGGACCAACAAACTGAGTCTGAATAGATTTGGTATGGAAAGAGTTAAAGTGATGGAGAAGCTGAAAGTCAAATGGTGTAGAAGGAGAAGCTTCTCTACTGGAACTCTGCTACAAATCTATGGGTTCAAGGTCAATCTGGTCGATATTAGTTTGTGACTTGGTTCTGAAAAGGTTCTTTGTATGGTGCAAGTCAAACTAAGGATCTTGCAAAGCTGTAAGATGTTCAGGTACAGAGCTTGCTCTGTGAATGGTCCTAACAGTGGTTAAGTTTCCAGATCTAGAAGTTTGCCACAAAATCTTCTCTTGGTCATCAACTATGCTGGGAGGGTTTGGGTCCGAATGAGATCTAGTACTAATCCTATGTGAAGCCATATTTCAAACTTAAAAATCAGAGAGGCTGAAAGTTTTTAGGACTATTTTCCGAAGGCTGACCTCTCTTAGTGTTTGGTAAACTCTCACAGTATATAACTGGGTTCATAAACTTCTCAGGGTTGGCTTGACACAAATCCAAGAAGTGAAACAAGTACTAGTGAAGTAATAGGCCTATTGGAGGCTAGTGGAGTTGCCAGGTGGATATTTTTGCTATTTTTAAGGATGTATGTTTATGGTCCACCAGTAATAACTGACAAAAAAAAAAAAAAAAAAAAAAAACTAATCTAGGGATGTTTTGGCGTTTTCTGAGTTTTCTTTTAAAGTTTTAAGGTTTGTAAGAGTGTCCTATGACTGAATCACCATTTTTCTAAGATGTTGAAACAAACAGAATCTACTATTGGCTATCAGTTGAGTTTTCTACGATTTGTCAAAGGTTTCTGAAGTCCTAAGGGATACTTAGTTTGTCACTGACTCAGGAGGTCCCACCGTGATCGCTAGAATGTTAGGGTGGCGAAGAGGTGGCAGATAAACCACCAAATACTATTAGTCAAGGGTTTTCGAATCTTTTAAGGCATATTTAAGTATGAACTTACTCATAAGGTCCCACCGTGATCGCTAGAATGTTTGTGTCTCGTAATTTGGCAGATTGGTATACCAAATGACAAGGCAACATGGAACCAGTCTTTGGAGTCATAAGACCTAGCCTTCCTGGACTCAGAGAGGGATCTCTCTATTAGATGCAAAGGATGTGTTTTTGTTTGCTTTAGATGGTTGATTTTAGGCTAGTTATTAAGTGTAGGGTTTGTTGATTGTTTTGGCTGGGTAAGATGGTCAAGTGGAATAGGTGGAGTGAGAGGTCTTTGAATCATTGGGCTATGGAGTCAATGAAAGTCATGAGTATCTTAATGATGAATCAGAGTGTGTTGCAGGGCCAATCTAGCAAGGTTAATGGATCCTTAAGCTAATGTGTGAGGTGGGGTGGACATCAAGTTTGGGAAAAACAAGGTAGGGAAAAGGGCAGTGAAGTATCCTTTGTCATTTACCTATGAACAAGAAGATCTTAAATATGATAAGAAAAAGATATTAAGCATGAGATAGGGCAAACCATTTACTCAATGATAATACTTTAAACAAATAAATATCCAAGATAAACATTCCAGTGAAACATAGAAAGCATAAGAGCTTCTAACTTTAGTAAATTCACCTTCAGAATTTGGGAAAACATATAAGATGGCACAATAAATTTAATCAAGCAAAGAGGGAACTCCTAAACATTGTTGATCAAGCTATAAAGAATCCTAAGGAAAGCTGATAGGCATGGACAAAGGGCAAGATCAGAGCAAGACCTCTTTGACTTAACCTATTAAACAATACTTCAAAGAAAGGTTCCAAGACAGAGTTTAGATAGTCTCAAATAAGTAGGGCTTACCATGAATCATATTTGTTAACCAGCATATTAATCCATAATTGAAACAAAAAAGCATGGAGAGGCTTGAGGAGCAGATAAGAATTCCTCAAACACACCCAATAGAGGAAAACATCAAGGTCATAACAAACAGGAGGACCGAGGTGCTTCAAAGAGCATTTCTCAACCTATACTTTTATGTTCTATAGCAACTAAGAAGAGTGAAACATAATGATAACAAGAAAACATAAACAAATTAAGAAGCAATCACCATTAACCAAGCTTAGGAATCCTGCAAACAAGCTTTTCCATCATCAATCCAAACAAGCCATTCATCAACTTCACAAAACCAATTTCTTCTCCAAGCTCATAAAAACCATGTATTGCTCTCCAAGTTCATCAAAATCCAACATATACAATGTGCCCTCATGCTCTATTTATCTTAGCAAGAGAGGGCAAAAACCCTAAATAAGGTGGGAAAATGTCAAATTCATCCATAAATGTCATTTATGGCCAAGAGATCATGCAAGCCCCAAGGCACATAATATCCTAAGAAATAAATGCCATAATAACTATTTGCACCTAATTCTTGAGTGTTTTGCCTCAAAAAACTCAAAAATATCATTTTGCAATAAATGAGTATGTTTTGTTTACTTTTGGTCCAAAACACATTTCATAGCCCATATGAGCA